>CM051235.1:25248865-25941365 GCA_027917425.1 Gastrophryne carolinensis | reverse complement strand
TTCATAAAAGGGTCTTTAAAAAATGTAGCAAGTCTAGTTTATTTACGTATACTATTATATAGATGAAAAAAAAACTGCAAGGACACATCAGATGATTGTTTTTTAGGATTACTTTGATGGACTCTCATGCACGACACTCAGTGGTTATATAATGATAGTTATGGGCTCCAGATCCAGGACGTTGCCCCCTTCTACCTAAATCCAGCTCGTTCGACAAGTCTCATATAGGACCACCATATGGTGCGAATCCATGAGTTTTCCAAAACCTTTTGCTTTCTGCCATCAGCCAAGTATCCTTCATCTTGAATGTGGGAATTAAATATCAAGATCAGGTCAGCCCTGGCCAAATCCACCCCCCACCACCATTGACTTTGGATGAAATTTAAGACTCTGCTACCCTGCCAGAGGGCAAGTACTAAATGCAGACGGGGTTCCACCAACTTAAAGGAGCACTATCATGAAATTGTGCAATATTAAAAATCCATATAACATTGGCTAATGAGAGGAAGGGGTCACTTATACATCAAAACTGAATGAAAGTCCCACCAAGCTTGTGGTTTTCTCTCCTGGTAGGATTAAAATCCAGGGGTGAAAGGTTTAATGTATTAGGTGTGACAGAACCTGTCACTTCTGATTTCCTCTATCTTCTATTAAAGGAAAGGAACAAGCCTGGCTGGATATTTCTTGATGCTGGGTGTATAAGTGACTCCTTCTCCTGCTTACAGCATATGTATATGGCTTTTATATAATTCGGCCATTAGTGCTCCTTTAAACTTGTACATGACACTAAATAACATAGACAACTATGTAAAGGTGTTCCTGAATACCTTGAGTTCCTGAGGGGCACACACACTGATAGCCATCCCCCTGGGGCACACATACTCCATTGTGGTGACAAGGTTGGGATATACATGGATCTTTCTCCACACAGGTTGGTCCATTGAATCCAAGTAGGCACTATAGAAAAAAATGTTTACGTGTTAATGCACATAAATAAAATAATCTGTGTCACTACAGTAAAGTTATAGCCTCTGACCTGGCAAGAAGGAAATCCAGAGAGGTCTCTGCAGAGGCCACCATTCTTACAAGGGTTTGGATGACAGGGGTCCAACTTGTCCTGGCAAAAAGTTCCAGTGTAACCTGGGGAACAGTGGCAGATATAGGACTCTCCTGAATCCACGCAGGTGCCATGTCCATTGCAGAGCGTGTTCGGGTCAACTCCTTCAGTTGGGAAAGAGAAACAAGACAAACAAGCCATGAGGACAAGATAAAGGGGATACATAAAGTAACATTTTATCAAAAGCATTGTATTGTATCTATGGAATCACGTTGATCTAAAAGGAATCATGTAATTTGTCAAGTATTGTTTTTTAATTATAATAGCTATTACATAGATATTAACGAATATATAAGGCTTTTTGCTTATCCTGAACCCCCATCACAACTAGGAGGACCTAAATTGGTAGAAAGACTGGGCAAGATGTTTTAACAGATACATAAAGTAAACCTCAACCTTGTGCCAAGACTTCCACATTAAAGAGCCTACAAGGCTTTTCATGTGCCTCTCAACTTCCCATGAATGCCCTCCCCCACTCAATTTAATGCTCCAAATGTGCCCTATGAGAAAACACCAAGAGGCATTGCCATTGGCCAAAGTCAACCTTTTTCGTGTGCTTAGAACAATTTGGAATGCAAGATGTATGCACTTGATACCTCTGGATGATGTGGCCTTGCAGGTCAGTAAAGGGGTCTCACAGTGACTTCCGATCCACCCGAGGGCACATAGACACTGGTATCTTGTCCCCGCTTGAGAGCATGATCCCCCATTTTTACACGGTCTACGAGCACAGAAGTCTATGATGTCCTGTAAAGAAAGTTAACAGTAGTAAGACTCAGGAGTTTTCACATGTTTGTTTCAACTCCATGTAGGCAAACCAGCATGCATAAAGCTGACGTACCAAGGTCCACCTTAGAAAGTCCTCTTGCTTCCAAGGGTGGGGTACCTGACACAGGTGCCTGGGACACCTATATACCCCTGGGCATATCTCAGTATATGTATCATCTGCCTCAGCCTCTACACTAGATAGGCAACTTAGCATGCATGAGGCTGGTCTTCACCCAACCTTGCGTAGAACTTACAGCCTCTGCTTCCACCACCCTTATTGGGATACCTGGCACTGCCTAGATCCTCCTGGATCCTACAAAAGAGCTCCATTTACACTTTACAATTACACCTAAATTTCACTTCTCACAGACTTCTCAAGGACCAGTCTTGAGAGCAGCACAGAGATGACTCATATTGCACATACACGAGAAAGCTCCGCAGAAAAGACGCTGGGGTATATAAGGAATGTTAAAGCAAGGATGAATGAAAGACATGGCCCCTCATCAAGTTAGTGGATGCAGGCTAATTTGCCTTTTGCCTGGACTATACCTTGAATTTAGAAAAATTGGGTACAACAATTATGATCTATGACTAAGAACGCTATGTTGCTCCGAAACGCGTAAGACTGGAATACAAGTTTGAATATGTGCTTCTTAGGCATAGCTTTTAAGGTTTGCGCTCTGACCTTTTGACAATCATTTAATAGATTTGGATTCGTTATTGGCCAGCACACCCTTTTTTGTATACAATTATGAAACCTGCAAATAAAAGATGATTGACATATACAGGTTACCTCACATGTGTTTCCTGTGTACATCTCTGGGCAGGAGCAGATGAAACCCCCGGGAACCTCATGGCACGCGCCGCCATTCCTACAGGAATCTGCCTTACAGTAGGTCACCTGGTCTTGGCACTGGCTGCCGGTGAAGCCGTCTGGGCACACGCAGGAGAAGGAGGCGACGCCATCCACACACGTGCCCCCATGGTAGCACGAACTATGAAATAGGAAATAGATTAATACATCATTTTGGTGCTTTCAAATCTGTACGGCATTGAGAATGCTATTCATGCTACAAAGAAGAACAATGATTAAACAAACATACATACATAGGAATTTGTGTTCCCGCATTTATCCCATCCATGCCGTAAGAAAAACACACAGGGGAAGGGGAAACACCAACGTTGTCTGCAGGAAGGCCCCAGGAGAGGTGACTAAGGAGAGGGTATTGCCAAGTATGTGGGCAACGTATAGACTGGAGAACCAAAATTCCTAATGAACCGGATTCAAGAGGCAGGCCAAGGTTGGGGACAGGCAGATCACATTCAAGAGGCAAGCCAGGATCGTTGGAAGGCAAATCAGCATTGTAGTTGAAAGGCAGACGGATCAAGATTGTAGGTGAGAGGTAGGCCAAGGGCGAGGGAAGGTAGATCAGGATTGTAGTTGACAGGCTACAGAGAGAGAGATTCCCTAAGAATCCTTTGCCTCATATTTTACCTGTTGGTACAGTCTTGAATATTGACTTGACACTCGCTACCCTCAAAGCCTTTCTGACAGGAACAGGTGTAGGAGTCACCATGGTTCTTGCACAATCCGCCATTTTGACAAGGGGACCCGACACACATGTCTACAAGTTCATCGCAGAGCGTCCCTGTGTATCCAATGGGGCATCGGCAAATGAAGGAGTCAGCTAGACTGATACACGTACCTGCATTGTGGCAACTGTCTAAGGAGGAATATAATAACAATAATTAGGGTAAAGGTTCAACAACACAACAACAGCTGATGGCTGGGAACATCGTAGCAATTCACCTGACTGACAGTGGTCCAGTGTAGTGTCACAGTGATGTCCAGTGTACCCCAGGGCACAGGCACACATATAGGATCCAGGGATATTCCTACAGTTTCCTCCATTCTCACAAGGATCTTCTACACATTCATCTACGTCCTCTTCACAGTGCGGACCTATGGGGCAACAAGCAGAGATGAAGGGACCAATTAGTCTGAATCAGAATTCGCTTTGGATTTCAAGGAAAAAATGTTTTGTCATGAATCCAAGTTTCTTGGGATTTTTGAGGAATCTGCCGATCGGATTTTCCCTGAAATCCTTAATAAAAAAAAAGAAAAAAACTCAACTTTCTGTCCTGGTCCATGTCCTTGGATGTCCGCGCCTGCCCCTGTAGTCCATCTGGGTCCAGGGGAGGTCCTCCGTGTTGTTAGGCGATGGGCGAAGAAGCGGTTTGAGTCTTTTCTGCTGATTTGCTGATGTCCCGATGCACACAGCCATCCCACCAAACACAGAAAGAAACATATTGCCTATCCAAGAGCCCTATCCACAGCACTCAAAGAACTTAAACCGCACCTCCACCCGCTGCTTACCACCACCAAAGGACCTCCCCCGGACCCAGATGGCTATATGGGCATGCGTAGATATTTTTTTTTTAAGGATTTCAGGGATAAATGCGGTTGACATGAATCCCAGATTCATCCATGCCAGCATGGACATCCAAAGACATGGACCAGTGATGACACCTCAAGGAGCAAAAGGGGAGGTAGGTGAGCAAATTCGTAAAAATTGGATTCGGACGAAAATCATCTCTTTGCTCTATTTGCTCATCTCTAGCAACAAAAAGGGTTTTTTTAGACCACAAAAAATTTTAAATACAACCTACCTTTCCATTCTTCAGGGCATTGGCAGCTGTAGTCAGTTGCGTTTGGGTGTTCTTGACAAGTACCGCCATTGAGGCAAACGTCATGAGAACAAAGCTGAATGGGAGTCTCACACAATAACCCTGGCGTGAAATAAAAGATAAATGTAGGAGCATTTGCAGCAAGCCAAGTCAACAAAATATCAGAATTACGTCAGAAGGACTTGTTTTATATTTTTAATAATGTTTTCCCAATTAGCTAAGCATTATGCAATTGATAAGACTACCGAACCAGCTGAAATACTTCATAAAGCGTCCCTCAACCTAGACTAATATTTAACTGACCACTTACTTACTTTTCTTGATTTTGTTTCATTGTTACACTCTGCACGGCCATGAAGGTTACTTTATTTGAGTTACGTTTTATGTCATGATATTTGAAGCACTTTATTTATCTATATATAATTTTTAATTGGGTTAATGAATTGATGTTAGTATTTTGCACAATGCACATGTCACTTTGAAACTTTTGGCCTAATTTAGGTGTAGTAATTTGGAAGGGTACTGTTTTTCTATGGAGTATATTCTGTATTGGTTTTGTGCCGGCACAAAAAAATATAAAAAGGGGGTGTAGTCACTGTACAGTGAAAGAGTCTTAGATACCAGTCTTTGTAGATACTGTATAATACATGGGTATTCTTTAGGACAGGTGCATTTGCACTTTTTCAGGGCAGGTTGAGGTGGTTTTAATTGTCTTGTTGTTGTTGTTTTTTAAAATGTGTATGTTTTTTGTATAATAAACTTTGTATGAATTTATAGTGGTTGTGCTCCTTTGTGTGACCCCTGGGTCTGGTTGACCCTCGGGCTCACTTTTTGTTTGCATCATTACGCAATTGATAAGACTACCAAAGCAGACCTCAGAGTGTCATACACAGCTCTTCAGGGCATTTGCGACCCTTTTCATTCAAACAAATCAATTCTGGCACAAAATGACCACGACCAGAATTTACCACATTCAATTTCTTTAATGCTTTTTTACTGATTGAACTTGGATTGGAAAATCCATTGACACACCAACATGAAGAATGTTTTCATTAATTAAAAAAAGATTCAGTATTTTCGAGGTTCAAGTGGCCCTTGGTACGCTTTACTGCACTGGAAAATATCCCCTCTCACTTGTATACAACAGACTTGGCCACTTTTATCTTTTTAGCGGCCCAATAATCTATGGCAGGCTTATGGAAGTTTTGTCATCAATTTTTTGAATTGACGGCTATACTGGAAGATAGGCACTCGGGATTTTATAGGATCTGGTTCCGTTGGCTGAAGACAGCTTGTAGGTGGTCTGAGGTGGTTTTTGGGGCGGCGACTCCTTTTGCCAGATTATTTTACTCTTGTCCGTCTCTTTCCTGTAGCTCCCTTCTCTCTTATCTTTCTCTCTTCCTCTTATAGCATAATTAAAGTTATGTAATTTGCTCAGGAGTTTAGGGGAATGCCTTAGGCTAAGCAGTCAGGAGCCCCCCCTGCATATACTGGTGCATTGCAAAAAAATAGAATATCATCAAAAATTTGCATATTTTTAGTTATTCAGTTGAAAAACTGAACTCTATTATGAGAGTTATATTATAGTCAATACAAACAGAGTGAACTTTTTCAAGTGTTTTTTATGTTATTGTTGATGATTATGGCTTACAACCAAGGAAAACTCAAAATTCATTATCTTAGAAAATTAGAATATTATTTAAGACCAACTGTAAAAAAAAATATTTAACACAGAAATGTTGGCCAAATGAAAAGTAAATTCACTCAGTAATTGGTTGGAGCTCCTTTTGTATGAATGACTGCATCAATGCAGCGTGGCATGGAGGTGATCATCCTGTGGCACTGCAGAGGTGTTATGGAAGCTCTGGTTGCTTTGATATCAGCCTTCAGCTCATCTGCATTATTGCGTCTGGTGTCTCTCATCTTCCTCTTGACAATACCCCATAGATTCTTTATGGGGTTTAAGGTCAGGTGAGTTTGCTGGCCAATCAAGCACAGTGATACTGTGGTTATTAAACCAGGCCTCGGTACTTTTGGCAGTGTGAACAGGTGCCAAGTCCTGTTGGAAAATGAAAAATGCATCTCCAAAAAGCTTGTCGGCAGAGGAAGCATGAAGTGCTCTAGAATTTCCTGGTGGATGGCTGTGCTGACTTTGGCCTTGATTAGAGATGAGCGAACTTCTCAAAAATTCGATTCGGGCGATTCGCCGAATTTCTCAAAGAAATTCGTCCAAATCGAACTTTAGCGAATCGCTCATCTCTGGTGGGAGCGGGGAGGCCAGCTGCGCTGTCAGCTGGCGGCGGAAGCCGGCTTCCGTCACCCGCTGACAGCGCAGCCGGCCTCCCCGCTCCCACTATACAGCAAACACTTACCGGCATGGTGGGAAGCCGGCTTCCTCTGATGACAGCTGACAGCGCATCCGGCCTCCCCGCTCCCACCATGGCGGTAAGTGTTTGCTGAAAAAAAAAAATGCCGGCATGGTGGGAGCGGGGAGGCCGGCTGCGCTGTCAGCGGGCGGCGGAAGCCGGCTTCCGCCGCCCGCTGACAGCGCAGCCGGTCTCCCCGCTCCCACCATGCCGGCATTTTTTTTTAATTTCAGGGAAAATTCGGTCAGCACGAACCACTAAAAATTCGGGTTCGTGCTGAATCTAATTTTCCCTGAAATTCGGAGCGAATTCAGGTTCGTTAGAACCGATTCGCTCATCCCTAGTCTTGATAAAACACAATGGACCAACACCAGCAGATGACATGGCTCCCCAAACCATCACTGATTGTGGAAACTTCACACTAAATCTCAAGCAGCTTGGATTGTGTCTCTCTACTCTTCCTTCAGACTCTAGGACCTTGATTTTCCAATGAAATGCAAATTTAAAAATGTACTTTCATCTAAAAACACCACTGAGCAACAGTCCAGTTCTTTCTATACTTTGCCCAGGTAAGACGCTTCTGGCATTGTCTATTGGTCATTAGTGGCTTGACACATGGAATGAGACACTTGTAGGCCATGTCCTGGATACGTCCGTGTGTGGTATTTGAAGCACTGACTCCAGCAGCAGTTCGTTCCTTGTGAATCTCCCCCAAATCTTGGAATGGCCTTTTCTTAACAATCCAACCAAGCCTGTGGTTATCGTAATTGCTTGTGCACCTTTTTCTACCACACTTTTTCCTTCCACTCAGCTTAATATGCTTTGATACAGCTCTGTGACCAGGCAGCTTCTTTAGCAATGACCTTTTGTGGCTTCCCCTCCTTGTGCAGTGTGTCAATGTCTGCCTTCTGGACATCTATCAAGTCAGCCGTCTTCCCCATGATTGTGTCGCCTACTAAACCAGACTAAGGGACCCTTTTAAACGCGTAGGAAGCCTTTGCAGCTGTTTTGGGTTAATAATTCTAATTTTCTGGGATAAAGAATTTTGGGTTTTCCTTGGCTGTAAGCCATAATCATCAACATTAAAATAATAAACACTTGTTTGTATTGACTCAGTATAATATATGAGTTTCAGTTTTTCAACTGAATTACTAACAATATACACATTTTTGATGATATTCTATTTTTTTGCAATGCACCTGTATTGTTTCAGTAGCTTTTTGGAGATCATACATTTTGTTGATAGCTATGAGGCTGATTCATTACTAGCGCCAGGTATCGGCAGATAAGCGTCTGTATAGCGGTGCTTAGAACGAGCGCTAGTAGACGCTCGTGTGCGAGTATCGGGCGCTGTAACAGAGCTCCTCAGTCGCTCTAGTAACCTGGCCGGCATTGATGAATGAGATGTATGTTGGGCGTTCTAACACCAGTACAGCGTTGCAGGGAGCGAAAGGTAGCGCCAGCTCAGTGCGACCGACTCTCGGCGACTCACACCATACTTCACTCATCAAAAAACTACACACACACACACAGCTTTGGCGCTCTGGATCTGGGCACTGTAGCACAGAGCGCCAGATGCTGTGTGATTAAAATCTGTTTTTGAACGCATATCCACCAGTAACAAAGCGAATACACATGAAATTACATTGTTGTAACATTGTGACATTAATACATTAATGCCAGACCCGTAATGACAATTCTGCATAAAAAAACAAAAAAAATCCCCCAAAAATTCCAAAATAACTTTTTCTAGGCCAGGAGAGGTCACACAATTATTTGAGAGAAAAAAAAAAACTAAAATAAAAAAAACTCTGTTTAAAAAGAGGAAAAGGAACGCCCATTGAAATGTATGGGAGAGCGTCAGGTAGCGACAGGTAATACCTGGCGCTCTGGAAGCTAGAGCGCCGGTGCTATATGCTGAGTCACCTGTAATGATCGGACGCTACATGGCGCTGTTAGAGGCGCTCAGATCATAAATGTAAAACTAAACAGGAGTCCCACAAATCCCCCAGAGAAACAAACCAACCCCCAATGAATCAGTAGCACCACTATATATATCAAAAAGTATATATGCAACTTTATTAATGAATAGATATGCAATGTACAACAAGACGATTTAAAACCAAGTTAAAAAACACACAACAAATAAATCCAGAGGAGGGGAAGGGGGGTGGGGAGCAGCCAGATGACAAAATAATGCTGCTGAACCTAGCTCACTGGTCTCAACACAAGTCTCAACAATAATACACAGTGTCCTGTCTTGCAGGCTGGCTATCTATAACGTACAATTGAATATACAATACAATTTATATGTGCAAGAAAAAATATACATATTATTCCATGGCTTTAAATGAAAAGTTGTCATGGATACCTACTCTATAAAGTGCAATGTTACATTGCACTTTATAGAGTAGGTATCCATGACAATTTTTCAATCAGGTAGATATTATATTAGTTATTTAAAGTGGACCAACACCCAGGATTTTCACTATCCTGGGTGTTGGTCCACTTCAGCGGGGTATCCGAGATCAGGATGCCCCGTTTTGTGAAACCCCCCCAAAAGCCCCAAAAAATGTACCTTTTCGGCGACAGACAAGCGACGGATAAGCCGCCGCCTCCCGCGCGTCCCTCTTACAGGGCGTGCGCCGGCCATTCACAAACGGCCGGCGCAGGCGCACGCACTGCTGGAGGGGCGCGCGGGCGGCGCCGGCAGCCGATAAGGTAAGGTTTTTTGTGGCTTTTAGGGGGGGTTTCACCCCGCGGGACATCCCGATCTCGGATGCCCCGTGGTGAGGGAGGTGATCGGCCCGGGAATCTTATAGATTCCCGGGCCGATCACCCCTGGGTGTTGGTCCACTTTAAAGCCATGGAATAATTTGTATATTTTTTCTTGCACATATAAATTGTATTGTATATTCAATTGTACGTTATAGATAGCCAGCCTGCAAGACACTATTTATTATTGTTGAGACTTGTGTTGAGACCTGTGAGCTAGGTTCAGCAGCATTATTTTGTCATCTGGCTGCTCCCCTCCCCCCTTCCCCTCCTCTGGATTTATTT
Organism: Gastrophryne carolinensis; assembly: GCA_027917425.1. Taxonomy (NCBI): domain Eukaryota; kingdom Metazoa; phylum Chordata; class Amphibia; order Anura; family Microhylidae; genus Gastrophryne; species Gastrophryne carolinensis. Next base: position 25,931,366 of record CM051235.1, on the reverse strand, counting down.
TTTGTGTGTTTTTTAACTTGGTTTTAAATTGTCTTGTTGTACATTGCATATCTATGAATTAATAAAGTTGTATATATACTTTTTGATATATATAGTGGTGCTACTGGTTCATTGGGGGTTGGTTTGTTTCTCTGGGGGATTTGTGGGACCCCTGTTTAGTTTTACATTTGGGCTGTTGCCACACCAACCCCCAGCGCAGCACACTTTAACCTTATATTACGTTGGTGCGGTCTCTATTTTTTGAACATTGCAACAGATCATAAATGTGGTATTGCGTTCCAGTGCCCGGCGTTCACCAGACGCTGCCTGTCGCTACGGGGCGCTACCTGGCGCTATCCCTTGATGAATAAACCCCTATGTTTGTGTATGCATGTTTCTGCCTAACGAAAGCCTGATGTAAGCGGAATAATCTGCGTGACCTCACGTGTTATAATTCTGCTGTATTTTTTCTTCTTTAATGTATACCCACTGTTATGCAATGTCTGAGTTGTATATGCGATTTCTTAACAAAAAAAATATTAAAACAGAAAAAAGATTCAATATTTTTGGGAAGCCTTTCATCATTTTGTTGTACCTGAGGACGGGCACAGATGGGCGTGAAATGTTAAAACCTCCCTTTAATTCAATAAAAGGAGCCATTCTTCATGTTCATGTATTTGTACCTGGATGGCCATGCCATCCAAGCCTTCAGTCACCAGTAACCATAAACATATCCAGGGGCCCGCATTGCCATTTTCAGCACAGAACCGCATCCCCCGCCTAGTTGTGCGCTCCTGCCCGCCCATTGACTTGAGTGCAGGCAGGAGCGCGAAGACCCAGGGGTTATGGCTTTGTGTCAATCACAACTGCAGCTGCACAGAGACAGGGGGAGTGTTAAGGCGAGCGCTGCAAGCCCATCTAGCAGCACTTCACTTACCTCCATGGCTGCATCCAGCCGTCATCCATTTTGCAGCACTTCCCTCATGGCTGTTCCCAGCTGTCTCCCTTCCCCCAATGCTTCCTTCTCGCATGCTCAGGTGCGCGCACGTCTCCGTCCACTAGAGGGCGAGCGCACTGGATTCCTGAGATTTAAAGGGCCTGTACAGCACTGATTGGTGCTTGGTCATCCAAGCCTGCATCCACTTCTCCTATTTAAAGAGGCACTTCCTTCCTTCAGTGCCGGATCTTGGTCTCTCAATGCTTGTTGAAAGTCAGACATTCTTGGATTGCTCACCCGTGTACCGACCTCTGCCTGACCCCGACTCTGAACCTTTTCTGCCTGCCCCGACCTCGGCTACTCACCTTTACCGCGAACCTGTGCTGCCAGCCCCGATCTCTGCCTGTACTTACTACGCCTTTTGCCTGCCACTTGTGTACCTCGCTGAACCTCGGCTGACTGTGGGACTGGGCCGCTGTTGGGGGGTAGCGACCTGGGGGTCACTCGCCGCACAAGACCAAACTGCCTTGCGGTGGGCTCTGGTGAATACCGGTGGCCCCTTAGACTCCTCTCCCCTGACACGGTACCCGCCATCGGTCCCACAGTTAAAGTGGATCCACACCCGAGTCCGCTCCACCCGGTCCGTGACAGGGAGCAGCGCGGCCCAGGGATAAGTTATGGGTTTTTTTCTTTGTAACCCCCGCATTCTGCCTCAGGGCAGGGGGGGTTACTTGGTGAAGTTTTAAGGGTCAATTCAACCCCAGGTGAGAAAAATCACTACTTTTTAGGAGAGAAAACGGCCATTCGCTTTCATTGTCTATCTCAGCAACCAGATGTCAATTTTAACCTAGCGCTAAATCAGCCTCAAGGTAGACAATGAAAGTGAATGGCAGTTTTCTCTCCTAAAAAGTATTGCCTGTTCTCACCCAGTGGTGAATCAAGTCTTTTGTGTTTTCTGTACAGTGTGTAGTTATAATGGATATTATTTATTACATGATAAATACCAGCATTATCCTTAAACTGGACCAACAGCTTTTGGAGCTTCCTCTACCAGCATCTCAGCCATGCTGCTGCCTGGATTCAACTGATATAACTGATAATGCACAGTAACAGGAAGCCCAGCAGCACTTCCTATTAGTTGGCGGCCTGGAAATGCATGAGCAACCATTCTGTTTTTTGTTAGAAAAAGGTAAATTAATTTTTATGTGCAGCATTTAAATTGCCCCGGGTAGGGATGCATATAACTATTTGTTGTGTTGGTCCGGTTTAAGCCTGCCATGCATTGGATAGTGTGGGCAGATATAAGGAAGACCATATCTCTTATGACTAGCCTTCTGTAGACCAGGGAATCCATTAGATCAGCTTGGGTACCTGCATATCCTGCTGGGCATGAACAATTAAATCCTCCAAGGTGAGGTTGGCACACTCCCCCGTTCTCACACTTAATATCGGCACATTCGTCAATCAGGGAATCGCACTCTAAACCCGTCCAGCCAATGCTGCAAACACACTGCGAACTGCGAGAGAAAAAACAATGAGTACTGAGCTGAAACCAAACCTCTAATACTATAAAACCATAAAACAAGTGAATTCACTGCAAAACCCGACCCATAAAATATATAAAGCCCCCGCCCATGCTCACACTAACATGAGGACAGTGTATAATGATTTCAAAGAATCTCATATTAATTTCACAGAGGGGGGATTTCCACCTTTTAAACCGGACCTTCACCATGATTTAATGAAAAGCCCAAACCCCTAAAAAAAACTATTCCCCAGCATCTAAAACTAAAATATTTTAAGTTTTTAGTCACTTACTTATTATTCTTTCCACCACTGGGCTGCAACTCTGTTCAGGACTCTAGGATACGGGCGCTGCCATCTTGACTTAGAAGCATCACATACTGAGGAGAGGAGAGTGGGATAAAGTGCAGGGGGTGGGGTTATAGCTGTGCTTTGTACAGACAGAGCAGAGCTGGGGTCAGGGAAAGGACAGCACTCCCAGAATGCAGAGCGACAAAGTCAGAAGACACTTCCTGTTTGCAGGCTGCCTGATGCTCCATGAGCCGCCATCTTGGATGTTTAAAGGCTCATAACATGTAGTAGATGCAGGTAGGATGATTTTTAATGTGAGCAATCTGTATGCACAGGGTGTGGGAAACATATAAGATAGGATCTTATTCAGGGTGAAGGTCTGCTTTAACAAGAAAAGGGGAAAAAACCTATACCGGGTGTTTTTTGGTGGACCCTGGAAGGGTGTCCCTTTTTCCAGCAGAGGTAGTTGAAAAATCAACAGTCACTGAATTTAAAAATGCCTGGGATAAGCACACATCTATCCTAAGATAAAGAGAACATACAGTATACACATAAGATACAGAGAACATACAGTATACACATAAGATACAGAGAACATACAGTATACACATAAGATAAAGAGAACATACAGTATACACATAAGATAAAGAGAACATACAGTATATACATAAGATACAGAGAACATACAGTATACACATAAGATACAGAGAACATACAGTATACACATAAGTTACAGAGAACATACAGTATACACATAAGATACAGAGAACATACAGTATACACATAAGATACAGAGAACATACAGTATACACATAAGATACAGAGAACATACAGTATACACATAAGATACAGAGAACATACAGTATACACATAAGGGCTGACTAGATGGACCGTATGGTCTCCTTCTGCCGTCAACCTTCTATGTTTCTATGTTTCCCTTCACATATTAGATTTTTTATATACACATTGCGTTTTTGTACATTGTTTCAAGTACAAAGAAAAAAGAGAATACTTAGGAATGAAACAATGTACAAAAATGAAATGTGTATATAAAAAATCTAATATGTGAAGGGAAAAAGGGACACCCTTCCAGGGTCTACCAAAAAAACTACCAGTATGGGGTTTTCTCCTTTACTTGTTAAAAGGTGGAACCCCCCCCCCCCCCCCCTTTGCAATTGTTTGAAATAGGGAGCAAGACCCAACTACCTCCAACATACCAATTACAAAAAGCCAGGACCCAAAGGTGTGAATACTCCAACCAATATTTCACCCCTCCCCCCCCATAAGTAATCTCATAATATACAATTATATGTAAATACTTTATGTATTGTAATGGGGCGGGGAGTATCTGGAACCCACCAGAGTCTAGAGCAGGGTCGGGCTGGCCATAGGGCACACCGGGCAAAATCCCGGTAGGCCGGTGCCAGGGAGGTCCGCGACCCCATGGAAAAGATGCTGGAGGCTGGGGGAGCAGCCGACCGCCCGGCTGGCCTGCCCAGCCCTGCGATTCCTGCCGGCGCCGCCGCTCTCACACACACACACAATAACACACATACATGCTTACCGGCACTTCCCGGCTGTTGCGCGCTGGTCGGTGGGTGTGCCCCATATGGCCGGCATCCAATGAAAACAATGGACGCTGGCCATATGGGGCACGTCTACCGACCGGCGCGCAACAGCCGGAAGTCCCGGGAAGCATGTATGTGTGTTATTGTGTGTGTGTGTGAGAGCGGCGGCGGCGATGTTGCCGGTTCGCTGCTGCTGCCTCATCCTCTGCCAGTCCTGCTGCCATCGCCTTCCACTCCAGGTGCCTACGCCGCTGGGGGACAGGAAATGCACCGCATCAAATCACAAGTCACAGTAAAATGGAGGGTGAGGCTGGTTTCACACTAGCGCTATTGCAGGATGATCACGATTGCCCCAGGATGCCGCTCATTGGCTGTATTGAGGGATGCCCCACTGGCTGTACTGAGGGATGCCCCATTGGCTGTACTGAGGGATGCCCCACTGGCTGTACCGAGGGATGCCCCCACTGGCTGTACTGAGGGATGCCCCACTGGCTGTACTGAGGGATGCCCCACTGGCTGTACTGAGGGATGCCCCTACTGGCTGTACTGAGGGATGCCCCTACTGGCTGTACTGAGGGATGCCCCACTAGCTGTACTGAGGGATGCCCCACTGGCTGTACTGAGGGATGCCCCACTAGCTGTACTGAGGGATGCCCCACTGGCTGTACTGAGGGATGCCCCACTGGCTTTACAGAGGGATGCCCCTACTGGCTGTACTGAGGGATGCCCCACTGGCTGTACTGAGAGATGCCCCTACTGGCTGTACTGAGGGATGCCCCACTAGCTGTACTGAGGGATGCCCCTACTGGCTGTACCGAGGGATGCCCCCACTGGCTGTACCGAGGGATGCCCCTACTGGCTGTACCGAGGGATGCCCCCACTGGCTGTACCGAGGGATGCCCCTACTGGCTGTACTGAGGGATGCCCCCAATGGCTGTACTGAGGGATGCCCCACTGGCTGTACTGAGGGATGCCCCACTGGCTGTACTGAGGGATGCCCCCACTGGCTGTACTGAGGGATGCCCCCACTGGCTGTACTGAGGGATGCCCCCACTGGCTGTACTGAGGGATGCCCCACTGGCTGTACTGAGGGATGCCCCCACTGCCTTTATTGTAATGGGGTGATTCTGCGCACTGAATGGGGAAATTTAAGCACACGATTTGGTTCAGAATATTTTCTTTCTTATTTTAGTCCTTTAAACCCTGGGTGCATCTTATGGAACAAAAATAAGGTGTGTATATAGTGACATTAAGAACAGTGCAGCAGGGCCGGTGTGCCCCAATAGCCCCAGTCCGCCCCTGGTCTAGAGGTTTCTCACCTGTTGAGCTGTATCTGGATGCTGCCATGAACGCAGGTTATGTTGGTGATGTTGACGTTGATATCCTCAGGGGCGCAGAGGGGCAGGACTGTTCCTTGTGGACAGTTACAAGAGAAGCCCCCATCCACATTTTGACAGATGCCTCCATTTTGACATGGTCTGGACCTGCACTTATCAATGTCTACTTCACAGTGGACACCTAAGAAGAAAATCATTAATGGCCACGGAATTAAAGTTCCTGTCCAGGCGCAGCAACATTATCTCCCATGGGAATGGCGTAAAACTATCGCTTATCATGTATTCTAACTGAAACAGCTTGCTTAGCTTCAATTACTTGGTCATGGCTGAGCTGGGCAGAGCATGGCGTGGAGCATCTTAGTGAGTCTGGAGCATGCTCTGCTGTGGTCAGTGATAGCAATGCAATGTGGCTTGCCAGTGTGGCAATTTTTTGTGTGGTCCTGGAGGAATGGAATTGAAAATAAACTTTGGAGCCCTAATCCAGCTTCATTTGGAGTGTGAGTAAATCCAAAGTACGTTGGATGTTTTTTGAAGTTATATATATAATGTGCTTTTAAAGGAGAAAGTAAAGGCTACATTTGATGGAGCTGCTGCCAATGTGTTTTTTAAGAAGGACAAATCAGAAAATACTAGAATTTGACTAATAATAATAATAATACAAGATAGAAAACATAGGAGGATCTTTGTCTATCTGGGTGATAGAAGACTATGACTTTTGTCATTTGCTCCCCTAAAGCCCCCTCTTTGATGATCGGTAAGTTGTTTGAGACACCTTCATCCCATGCAGATGTTGTGGAATAGCTGCGCTTCTAGAATTGCATATGAGCGGTCCCACCTGAGAGACTTGCTTACACATTTGCATGTGTGGGGGTGGGAAAGAGCCTTTGCTAGCACACAGACACACTTAAGTTGAAGGATCTTCCTTATGGGATCAGCCCAACCAGTCAGAGAGAGATGTTATTCGTATCCACACAGAATGTTAAAAGGAGATAAAATCCATCTCTAGCTGCCTGCTGCAGTGTACCTGAGTGATATTGTTTCTCTACACAGGGCAGGTTGTCTGGAGCTTGGGATTTTGCTAATAACAAGCTCCCCCCATATGAGAGAAATATTTAAGTCAGAAAAGGGATCAGCATGCTGCATGTCTGCCATGTTACACACACTCGCACACTAATCACCAGCTGCTGGAGGGGATAATGTATCAATGTAAGTCAATGACCTCTGCTGCAGCAGAGCATTGCAACGTTTGTTTACAATGTTCATACAACGAAAAGTCAGCACAGCTGATTGCTTTTTACTTCTGGCTACAGATAAAGCAGAGATTTATGGGTATTTTGATTGTAGGACTGGGTTTTCAGAAGCAAGGCTGCCCAGATTGTGGCAAGATGGCCTCTCCCATGCATTTCCGGAGCAAAGAATCTGCCTACAATTTCACAACATCTGCATGGGGTTAAGCCCGCTCAAATAGCTTACAGCACTGACTTCCAGAAGGAGGGGGGTTTAGGGAGAAATTTACTAAACTTAGATTTATTGACTGGAGGTCCGCTTTAACTTTAAATGCATTCTTCTTCCACCGTATTTAACATTTCCCAAATGATGAAAGACCACTTGCTCCAGGAGAGCACTTCCAATCAAAACACGTCAATATAGAACAATATTGCTTCTACAGATGATTAAGGTGTATCATGTCTGATATAGAAAGAAAAGACACCCTTAAAGGAGCACTATCGTGGAATTGTGTAATATTAAAAATCCATATAATCACATCAGCTAATGAGAGGAGGGGTCACTTATACACCCCAACTGAATAAAACTCCCACCAAGCTTGTGGTTTATTCTCTCATGGTAGGAATAAAATCCAGGGGTGACAGGTTTAGTCTATCAGGGGTGACAGAGCCCGTCACCCCTGATTTCCTCTTTCTTACATTAATTAATCCAAACGGGGGTCCCACAACCCCCAAAAAAAGACCAAACCCCACAAAGCAGTGGCACCACTATTTGTATCAAAAAATATAGAGAACTTTATTAATACATATATTATAATCCAACAAAATTAAGACAATTTAAAAACATATTAAAAAAACACAAAACAATGTAGAACAAGAGTGGGGAGGGGCACAGAGATGACAAGAAAACTGCTCAATTTATACTCTAATTTCGAAATAATCATGCAGAGAGTATGTCACTGCCCCAAGCTGGAAACTATCTATTCAAAAACACAGTTTATAACCAGTGATACACATAATAATTAAACTATCCCTTAAATGGTAAACAATGAATTCTAACCCACCCTATATATATATTCTATGCCACCTAATAATCTAACATCTCAAACCTACAAAAGTGCCATGTGCAAAATCCATATACAGTAATTGATCATGAGGACCAGCCGGGCCAAGGACAGTACAGACATACAACATGAAACAATGGTCTTACATATCCAAGGCAGAGCCACCAGTGTCCCCCACCTCACCGCCGACGCGTTCCGTGACGTCATGGCGTCACTTCTTCAGGGCTCACCCTGAAGAAGTGACGCCGTGATGTCACCGAACGTGTCGGCGGTGCCTGGCTGGATATCCATTTTTACCATTGAGCCATTTTTTGCAATAGTGCTCCTTTAAGGAGGAACATCGGGGGAGGTTAAAACCTCCCCCAAACCTCACAGATTTTCTGCCCCTCCCCCCTCCGATTTTACCTTTGGGCAATTTTTACTCAGCTCACCAGGTCATCCATCATCACTTTTCACTTTTTAGTGAAAGTAAAAGTGTTATCTGCTCTTTGACTGTGCGGCTTTCTGATAGGTGCCCCCCATAGCCATTGGTTGGACCATCCATCGGTGTTAATCATGGTCAACTGATAAGTGCGATGTATGCAAAGCGAAGTTACCTGAATAGCCGGGGTCACAAACACATTGGAAGCCATTTAGAAGGTCAATGCAATGTCCAAATAAGCATGGGTTACTCTCACATTCATCGATATCTGTGTCACACATGGCACCTTTAAAACAAAATAATCAAACAGTATATTATAAAGGGCACAAGATTAGAAAAAAATGTATTCACAAAGTAAATTATTGCGACATACTAGGAAAGCATTTTGGCTAAATCAGGGGTGCCCAACCTATTGACAAGCGAAGGACACTTTAATCATTTGGAACCTGTTCGCGGGCCACAAAGAACAGGTTAAAAATAAATAATTTAGAATAGCATAATGAAGATTTTCTACAACTATCAGGATACTCACTGTCTCCACAAACCCCACTTGTATGTCCTCCAACACACCCCCTACATTATTGCGTAACAATGCCCATGTGCTAGCAGTACACATGCCAATTGTATTTCCTGTCTGAATATATGGGTGCCTTATTTACAGCCCTCCCCCACCAGTCCCATATCTTAACAATGTTTCTAATACTCAACACACCAATGCAATCCTATATCCCTCTCCGTGCAATCACCCATCCTTACTGTACCCCTACTTAACTATCTTTACATGTCAGTTCTATTTACCCCTCCCACTTTCCTCACATCAGGCCAGGGGCCATATCAGATGGCTCTGAGGGCTACATGTGGCCCCCGGGGCCAAAGTTTGAGCACATATGGGATAGAGATTGCAAATTGGTGATGAGAAGTTATTGGGGGTGCCCCGCTGTGTGAAACCCCCCAGAAAGCCCCAAAAACTCACCTCACCACGCTCCCACGTGACCGCGCCGTCCAATCCCTGGCGACGGACAAGCGGGTGACAGTGACGGACAAGAGAGCGCGTCCGCCGCCGCCTCCCGCACGTCACTCTTACAGGGCGCGTGCGCGCCAGCCATTGACACACGGCCGGCGCGGGCGCGCGCACGTCTGGAGGGGCGCGCAGGAGGCGGGAGATAAGGTAAGGTTTTTTTGGGGTTTAGGGGGGGTTTCACCCCGCGGGACATCCTGATCTCGGATGTCCAGCGGTGAGGGAGGTGATCGGCCCGGGAATCTTATAGATTCCTGGGCCGATCACCCCTGGGTGTTGGTCCACTTTAAGGCTAACTTGATGTGAATGTCAGAGCTTTTGCCCAAGTGCAAAGAATGAACATTAACCCTCCTCCCAGGAGATCTGATCCTACTCTCATACACCCAGAAGAGGCAATAACTTTTTCTGCCATATTAATAGTCCTCTGTAACTTATTCTGGTCACTGCCAAAAGCCCCTGATAACAGGCGATTATAGAGGTGCATAAGAAAGACCCAATAATATAATTAAAGTAAATCAACAAAAATGGCAGACAAAGAAAACTCCCTAACTTATTGAGCAAAGCAACAATTTATATTTGTAGGACAAACCTGCCAGCCTGTTAGATTCTCTTGTGCTGATTAACAGTGTACATGTGATGAGTGGCTTTTACTGTGATAAAGATATAAATGAAGGTATAAACTGTACTCAGCAGACAGCGACTTTTGAGTATATGAATTTCCGAGAGGAGCAGACTATTGCCAAAAATCAGCCTGGGATTTAAGCTGCTGCCCCCAATGTGCTTTCCACTGGTAAGTACGCTCCACAGCTTATGCTAAAGCATTGCATGCCAGGTCATGTGCAAGGGTGAATGTAGCCACTCTTAACATGGTACTGAACCTTTAGTACTGTAGAGGCAGATAAAGTGGAAGGTCTGGGCCTGCCCCTCCCCCACCCAATGACATGATGCTGAGGCTACAACATTTCAGGGGCATGAGCTGGTGGGGTTCCATGGGCTTGGTTATGGGAAAAGTTAATGTGGGAATACTTGGGAGATAGGTGTTGGAAGGGGAATGAGGACATGGGCACAGGCTTTGGGCTTTGGAAGGTGGGAAGAAGCTCAAACCAGTTGGCCTCAAAGTAGTGCGGCCCACTGGGAATTGTCCATGTGTGTCCACTCTGTCCCTGACTATTACATAACTATTTAACACCAATGTTATCAGGTCATACGTGACTGTGCCTTCCTGTTTAGCTGAACCTATGAAGATCTACCAAAATTGTCCTAAATACTGGCCAAAAAAGGTCTTGTGTTGTAGCTGTGAGCTCCGCAGCAGACTACATGGATGTCTCTACTATACAAGTGAGTTTGTAATTCTAATAATTGTCATGTATGGGCAACATATTTAGGGGTAGTGAGATGAGATTAGATGGACACTTCTACTTCTGGGCCCTATAGCAGCCACATGAACTTCTATGTCTGCAGTTACTCCCCTTTGAAGATCATGGTATGAGCCTTCTTTGTAGATATCTCACGGAGAAAGAGCTGCCAGCTTCAGAAAGCAAAAATTCAGGTCACATAGATAGTCATTACCTGTGGTGCCAGGTTTACACAAACACTGGAAGCCATTCTGTTGGTTAATGCATGTGGCTTCATTTTGGCATGGCTGGCTGTTACATTCATCAATATCCTCTTCACACAACTGCCCTGTAAATCCCGGGTGGCATTCACAGGTGAAGAACCCAGGCCGGTCCACACACAATCCAGAGTGGCATGGAGAGCTTGCGCATTCATCCACATCGACCTCACAATGTGCACCCTGAAAACCTAAACGAGAGAAAGCTCACAAGGGTTGTACAATGATCAACAAAGGGTTAAATAATACAATGGCTTCAAGAGGGGAGGCAGGGGGTACAGTCACAAGTACCCACTCCACAGTCTGAAGGCCACCAGCAACACTTACAGTATGGAGCCAAGGTGGCCAAACAAATTAGTCCAATTTAACTCCCTTCTTGTCACCAAATTTGGCCCCTTAAAAAGTAGCACGAATTTAAAGTTTTTGAAAGTGTATATTTTTGTATGCCATGGTACTGAGCTAGTATTTTTTGTTATGTTGGCAAATGTGTATTTTATTAAAGCAGTCTTCACTATCTGCAATCTTTTGCTATTAGCAACTGCCCACCAAGATCTATAAGAAGAGAGAAGTGATGCTGAACATGTGTAAAGTTAGGGAGCTCTGTCACCTCAGCAGCGGTCATAGCAGCAGCATTTCTCATGTGCAGGGCTCATTTCTCTATTGTATTCTCTACTCCTAATAAGCAATCTATGACTACCTCCACTCCAGGCCAACAATCCATGACCCTCACCCTCACTTATGTTATTCCTCTCCTCCTCTCCTGAACAACAATCCTTGTGGACCACCATTTAATCCATAACAACCTCCACTCTTGACCAACGATGAATTAATTCCTTTTCTCCTGACCAACAATTCATGGCAGCTCTCACTCATGAATGTTAATCCATGTCTACCTCCATGGCTATCAATCCCTGGCTATCTCCATCTATAACTTACAAACTATAAATATTTTCACCATTGTTCAACAATCCATGACTACCTCCACTCCTGTACCTCCACTTCTGACCAACAATCCATGACTACCTCCAGTCCTGACCAGCAATCCATGACTACCTCCACTCCTGTACCTATACTCCTGACCAACAATCCAAGACTACCTCCACTCTTGACCAACAATGAATTAATTCCTTTTCTCCCGACCAACAATTCATGGCAGCTCCCACTCATGAATGTTAATCCATGCCTACCTCCATGGCTATCAATCCATGGCTACATCCACTTATAACTTACAAACTATAAATATTTTCACCATTGTTCAACAATCCATGACTATCTCCACTCCTGACCAACAATCCATGACTACCTTCAGTCCTGACCAGCAATCCATGACTACCTCCACCACTGTACCTCCACTACTGACCAGCAATCCATGACTACCTCCAGTCCTGACCAGCAATCCATGACTACCTCCACCCCTGTACCTCCACTCCTGACCAGCAATCCATGACTACCTCCACTCCTGACCAACAATCCATGACTACCTCCACTCCTGACCAACAATCCATGACTACCTCCACTCCTGACCAACAATCCATGACTACCTCCACTCCTGTACCTCCACTCCTGACCAGCAATCCATGACTACCTCCACTCTTGACCAACGATGAATTAATTCCTTTTCTCCCGACCAACAATTCATAGCAGCTCCCACTCATGAACGTTAATCCATGTCTACCTCCATGGCTATCAATCCATGGCTACATCCACTTATAACTTACAAACTATAAATATTTTCACCATTGTTCAACAATCCATGACTATCTCCACTCCTGACCAACAATCCATGACTACCTGCAGTCCTGACCAGCAATCCATGACTACCTCCACCCCTGTACCTCCACTACTGACCAGCAATCCATGACTACCTCCAGTCCTGACCAGCAATCCATGACTACCTCCACTCCTGTTCCTCCACTCCTGACCAGCAATCCATGACTACCTCCACCCCTGTACCTCCACTCCTGATCAGCAATCCATGACTACCTCCAGTCCTGACCAGCAATCCATGACTACCTCCACTCCTGACCAACAATCCAGGACTACCTCCAGTCCTGACCAGCAATCCATGACTACCTCCAGTCCTGACCAGAAATCCATGACTACCTCCAGTGCTGTCCAGCAATCCATGACTACCTCCACCCCTGTACCTCCACTCCTGACCAGCAATCCATGACTACCTCCACCACGTACCTCCACTCCTGACCAGCAATCCATGACTACCTCCAGTCCTGACCAGCAATCCATGACTACTTCCACTCCTGACCAGAAATCCATGACTACCTCCAGTCCTGACCAGAAATCCATGACTACCTCCACTCCTGACCAGCAATCCATGACTACCTCCACTCCTGACCAACAATCCAGGACTACCTCCAGTACTGACCAGCAATCCACGACTACCTCCAGTCCTGACCATCAATTCATGACTACCTCCACTATTGACCCACAATCCATGACTACCTGACCAGGAGTACATGAAGACCTCGAATCCAGGCCAATAATCCAAGACTATTTCCAATGATCCATGACTACATCCACTACACATTTTACCACAAAAATATACTGGTCAAAAACTTGCTGTTTCTGAACTTGCAGTCACATGGACTAATATTTAATGGCCAAATGTGTCAGCTATCTGCATATTTACCCTATAACATAATGTACATGTCTACATTCAATTACATTAGGGGCTGGGTGTCAGCTTCATAACATATAACTAGTATAGTCTAGTAAAATCATCTGTATTTCTACTGAACTATACCAGATTTAAAGAAAAAACAACATTCAAACAGCACCATTTTACTGCGTTAGCTGGATGACTCCCAATGTAGAAGGCCAATTACTCCAACCCTGATACTCACTTCTTCTGGGAAGTAGGAGAGTACTGGGGACTGGGGAAGGGGCTTGTCTGGCCAGTATGGGGTGCGGGGCGGGGCATCCAACAATGGTATGTACTGCTGCTGACTAAAAAGGCAAACACTAATTTCTGAGTAGAAGAGACATAACTGAGGGGTAATGTGGGATAAGGGAAGACTGTGCCCCAATGAGCCCCTCCAAATAAAAGCAATTAGGTAGGTGTGAGACTATACAATCAGCCAGCGAGTGGCCAGAATTAAACATGGAAGTAAAGGAAGGATCTATGGCTCATAAATCAATGGCTTACCTGGAGGGCAGACACAGTGGGAACCATTGGAGAGATCAGTGCAGTTTCCTCCATTAAGGCAGGGAGAAATCTTGCAGACGTCAACCTTCTGATCGCACAACTTTCCCTCGTATCCTAAAGACAAGAATCAGCTATTGGTATTCAGAGAAAAATCAGGATATTCACTGAACTTTCTTTGCAGCTGATGACTTCAGGTCAGGTCATCGGGACTATTTAGGATCTGGTTCCTATCTTCAGGTTTGTTCTTGCTGACTTCCTGGAGGCCTGAGCAAAGCTTTGGCCAGAATTTCAGGCAGATCCATCCAGTGTGGGAAATATAAGGCACATTCCTCTATGTCTGGGGCAGCAGCAATGCTCCGTGGGGACCAGCGGCCACACACGTGGAGGCAGTGAGTTTCAAAGCTGACCAATCAGCTGTGGGGAGACAAGGTTCTATTTTCTAGTCTACAGATACTTTTAAAATAAAGCATCAGATGGTGAATGTAAAGCTTTATGTGGTTCACTGGGATGTGTCTCAGTTTGGCTTTGGGTTGTTCATAAGGCGTAGACACATCATGCTACATCCTCTTAAGGGAGCCAATGGGCAAGGCCAAGTTTTTCCTTTAAAGCGGACCAAAACCCAGTTTTTTACCTAGCATCCCCTGACTTGTTTCCCCACCTTTTGCCAATTTTTAGTGCTTATGCTTTACTCTAATCCCAGATAATGGCCCTTGTTTTAGCTGTAAAGCTCTGCCTTCTCCATTCATCGCCATCGTTGTGTGTGGCAATGATGTCATTGCCATACCTATGCAATGCCTGATCGCCTGCTATCTCACAGAAAGGGACAGCAAAAAAGCTGTGTTCCAGGACAATTCGAAATGCGAAAATATCTATTTCTAGTTCAACACCCTAAGAAAGGAATATTGGCAGGTACTTTGGCCAAATGTATTTCACAAGTTTGGTGGGTTTTGGTCCGCATTAAATGGCATGGCAATTTTGGGCCAGGTGAGGGCAAGAGGCTCAACCTGCTCAGCTGAAGCAATGACATATGTTTGTGTGTGTGTGTGTGTGTGTGTGTGTGTGTGTGTGTGTGTGTGTGGGTAAACGTAGGTCTGTACATCATTTAGGTAAGTCTTATTCTTTCTTACTAGAGGTAATGATGTGTAGATGTGATTATTATTACAGATTGGATTATTATATACCATCTGGTTCTTATTGACCACATATCTCTTGCATATTAGCATTGTCCATATGCATTGTACTATACTAATATTGGTCCTAGGATGGTCGATTTGTTTTTAGTACCTAATGTGGTATCTATGTTTTAAACAGATTCAATAAAATATTTATATTTATATATTGTATTGGTAATTTATTGGTTGCTTTAAATGGGTTTGGGGATTTTGTACTGTTGTAATTTTGGTTGAACCCATAGCATTAAATAGTGTTTGCCAATTATAGTTGATCTGGGTTCATCCGATCTCTGGCGGATTTGGTGGATTTATTTTTTAAGGTTCTTTGGAGGTCACACAGTCTTGTTTTGGCCCTGGTACTTTTTTTTTCCTATCCGCCCCCAGTTACAGAGACAAGGGTGCAGGGGAGATCCCTGAAAAGGGAGGAAATGGAACCCACTGAGGTCAGAATGTTGCCACAGAAAAACACACAGAGGTTCAACAAGCCAGGGTTTGGTTTTGGTAGCTCAGAAAGGGTGCTCAAGGCAATACTTTGAGTTGCAGAAATATGAAGGAATTATCATATCTATAAGGTAACAAGGTGAACTCTATCAGTAGATCAATGACATTCACACACTGCCTGATGACGTCTCTAGTAAGAGGTATGTGCGTGGTCATCTAGATGTCAGCTCAGATGGTACAACGATAGTGTGAATGAAATTGGGCAAACTCCTATGATTCATACCAGATCATGCAACATGACAACTTTGACAAAAGGTACAAAATGTAACAACACAACAATATTACAACAATTGTATGATTGAATGGCAACTTACCGGGCATGCAGACACACTGGAAGTCGCCCAGGAGGTCATGGCACTGCGCTCTATTGAAGCAGGGGTTTGACTGGCAGGCGCTTTGGACTGTCTCACAGCGGGCACCAGTATACCCGGTAGGGCAGCGGCACAAGAAGGAGCCCTTAGTGTTTACACACTCCCCTCCATGTTCACAAGGGGAAGGTCCTGGAAAATAACAGACCAATCAAAGATTTAGCAGCTTCCCAAAGATGGGTTTAATAGTGGAAAGATGCTCCGGGTAAGGTGCAGAACATCTTCGCGGCCGCGCATGCACAGTAGGATCGGGAAGAGGTGAATTGGTTTCGGCAACCAGGTGGGTTTCACACAGAGTGGCACCCCAATCGGGGGGAAAGGACCAAAACCCAGGATATTCAAAATCCCTGGTTTTGGTCCACTTTAAGCATCATACAATATCAATGTTTATAACAGCACAGCAACAATGACTGCAGAGGCACAGGCTTCTCACCTAATGCACACTCATCCATGTCCTCATAGCAGGTGGGCCCAGTATAGCCAGGCTGGCAGCGGCAGAAGACCCGGTGGGAGGAGGGATCTGTATCGCACGTGGCCTCCGGGTGGCACTGATTCTGGTGACATTTGTCCTCCATATGACACAGAAGACCTGAGAGAAGACGTCTTGTTATTTGAATAATGATAAAATGTAATCTGCACAACCTTGGTAAAGAATAAACATGTCTCACGCCCCAATGTCAAAGGGGCACAACCTGAAGCTTGGGCAGAGGGAAGATCAGGAGCAATGTTAGAAAATATTATTTTACAGAAAGAGTACCGTATTTTTCGGCCTATAAGACGCACCTGCCCATAAGACGCACCCAAGATTGGGAGGAGGAAAATAAGAAAAAAATATTCTGAACCAAATGGTGTACTGCCTGAGTGGCTGGGTGCAGCAGCATGCCTCAGCTGAACAGACGGAGAGTGTGGCCCCTGTGAAAGGTGATTGTTTATGGGTGATCTAGGTAAGTTTTAGACTAATGGGATGCCCCACGGGTAGTAAATTGGCTGGCCATGCAGGCTTTTAGACTCCAGGGCCAGCCATTCAGGTGGTTGGTACTTAATAAAATGTTGTGTAACCTTTGATTGCCAGTAAAGCTCACCTTTTCCCAGTCCTACAGCACATGCGCGATCAACACAACATCACTTACATCATTCGGCAGTGTGTGGCCATGGCAGCAATTCAGAAAGGGATGCAAGTGATGCAGACACTGGCCACGCATGCACTGTGGGCTTGTTTGACAGCTAAGAACACAGGCAAGGGGTTTCACACATCAGGACATCCCAATTTGGGATGCCCCAAGGGAAAGGGCATCAGCCAACTCAAAGACTCCAGGTCAGTTTTGGTCCACTTGTACAGTTATTAAAGTGGACCAACACCCAGATTCCCAGGCCGATCCAATCCCTCCCCGTGGGGTATCCAAATTTGGGATGCCCTAAAGGAAAGGGCATCAGCCAACTCATAGACTCCAGGTCAGTTTTGGTCCACTTGTACAGTTATTAAAGTGGACCAACACCCAGATTCCCAGGCCGATCAAATCCCTCCCCGCGGGGCATCCAAAATTGGGATGCCCTGCTGCGTGACACCCCCCAGGACGCCCGCTAACCTTACATTACTCCCGGTCCAATGGCACATGCGTGGGAAGCATCTTGCGCTTCTCTCCAGCAGGGCGCGTGCCCATGCCGGCCATTTGTGAATGGCCAGCACGGGTGCGCTCCCTGTTAGAGGGAAGCACGAGATGCGGCTGCCATTGTGCTCAGAGCCGCTGAGCTTTGACGCGCATACCTCAGCGGCTCCGAGCGCGCAGATTGGATGAGCGCCCGCACATGCACCATAGGAGCGGGGTGAGGTGAGTTGAATCAGGCGATCTGGGGGGTTTCACATAGCAGGGCACCCTGATCCAGGGAAGTGGGCCCAAAACCCAGAATAGTAAAATTCCTGGGTGTTGGTCCACTTTAACGTCCAGGTGATTTTCTTACTAACATTAAAAGCTAAGATGACAACTACCTGCTTTTCCTTTAAAACTGAGGAAGAAGACTGCAGCCTGCTATGGAAGATTCACACTGCTGACAGGACTCTCAGCACGTTGTCAGTGTCTCTCCTCTCTTCTCCCCTCTCCTCTCCTCCCCCTCGCTCCTCTCCCCCCTCCCCTCTGTTCCTCTCCTCTCTGGTATGAGTCAGCCAATGAGAAGTGTCTCGGCCGGCTAGGAGTGACGTCAGCCCTTCACAGACACAGCGTGCTCGTTCTGGACAGCACAGCCGTGATTCCAGCATGTCTCCCTCACTGAGAGACATAGCTATGCGCCCACCCTCCCTCCCTCCTCTATCCCGAGGCCACTGACATGGGAACTCACACAGCGGCCAGACACCAGGTAGGATCAGCTCCTGTTGGTGACTTTGCTTGCGCCCCCCCCCCCCCAAACCTGCCTGTGTAACAGATCGTATGTTTCTAATGGCGTCCAGCCACCTATACCCGGCGGCCCCGCATGCTCCAGCGCTCATTTACTCGTGCACCCCTGCCCCACAGTTGGTAAAAAAAAAAGTGCATTCGCCCTATAAGGCGCATGGCCATTTTCCCCCTCTTTTTGGGGGAAAATTAGTGCGTCTTATAGGGCGAAAAATACGGTAGTAGATGCTTGGAACAACCTTCCAGCAGAGGTAGATGAAAAATCGACATTCACTGAATTTAAACATGCCTGGGATAAGCACACATCTATCCTAAGATAAAGAGTACATACAATATACACATAAGGGCAGAACAGATGGACTGTATGGTCTCCTTCTGCCATCAACCTTCTATTTTTCTATGTCCCAAAACAGGGAAAGACAGTAATCAAGGCAGTGTATGGAGTGATAGAAAGAGGTAAGTAGAGTGTCTGTAGCTGTAGCCATACAGAGAAGTGATAGCATTTACCAATCTTTCCAGGGGGACACTCGCAAAAGTACGTCCCCACCTGGTCCACACAGGTTGAACCCTCTGCACAAGTAGCTGTCAGACAGTCATCGATGTTGTGTTCACAGTTGTCACCATCCCATCCATTGACGCACACGCATTTGTAGTCACCATTCATGTTCTGGCACGTTCCCCCGTTCCTACATATCCCCACCGTCTGACACTCATCGATGTCTTTGGAGCAAAGAGCACCTAGCCAGAAAGAGACAAATATTAACTGCAGATTTGTTTTGGAAGACATCAGCCAATTCTCCACTACTCTATTTAACATTAAACTACATTTTTTATGATATGCCACAGATCACATCATGATAATCTTATCTCACTGAAATAAACCTGGCTTAGGTAGTGGGTCTGAAATCTTCAAAAGTCGGTGTAAGAGGACTTGCAGGGGTTATACAATCCTTGAATGCATGGGCTTTCTCTATACAACTAAATGAAATGCTGCTTAAAGTGGACCAACACCCAGGATTTTGACTATCCTGGGTTTTGGTCCACTTCGGCGGGGCACCCCGATCGGGGGTGCCCCGCTGTGTGAAACCCCCCAGAAAGCCCCAAAATCTTACCTGTCCCCGCTCCCAGGCGTCCAGGCGGGGATCAGGAACGTCCAAGCGGCTGCCGCCGCCGCCGCCTCCCTCGCGTCACTTTCGGTGCGCGCGCGCGCCGGCCATTCGCAGACGGCCGGCGCGGGCGCGCGCACGCCTACAGGGGCGCGAGGGAGGCGGCGGCGGCCGGCCGCCGCCGAAGATCAGGTAAGCGATTTGGGGTGTCTGGGGGGGTTTCACCCCGCGGGACATCCCGATCTCGGATGTCCTGCGGGGTGGGAGGTGATCGGCCCGGGAATCTTATAGATTTCCGGGCCGATCACCTCTCGGTGTTGGTCCACTTTAAAGAGAGCAAATCTTATATGTTTCCCACACCCTGTACATACAGATTGCTCACATTAAAAATCATCCTACCTGCATCTACTGCATGTTATGAGCCTTTAAACATCCAAGATGGTGGCTCATGGGGCATCAGGCAGCCTGCAAGCAGGAATTGTCTTCTGACTGTGGCGCTCTGCATTCTGGGATTACTGTCCTTTCCCTGACCCCAGCTCTGCTCTGTCTGTGCAAAACACAGCTATAAGCCCGCCTCCTGCAGTTTATCTCACTCTCCTCTCCTCAGTATTTGTGATGCTTCTGAGTCAAGATGGCAGCCCCTGTATCCTAGAGTCCTGAACAGAGTTGAAGCCCAGTGGGGGAAAGAATAATAAGTAAGTGACTAAAAACTTAAAATATATTAATCTTAGATGCTGGGGAATCATTACTTAAGGGCTTGGGCTTTTCATTAAATCATGCTGAAGGTCCTGTTTAAAACAGTGTGAAAAGTGTGAAAAAAATTATACCAAGTTAATAAGTCTCATAAATCAAATGAGACTAATGAGCTATGATAGAGGCCTTCCAAAACCTGCACGTGACCTCTTAAAACCTGACAGTTTCGGGGACTAGAAGGAGCAAAAGCTCAGATTATCATGAAAAACAAAGCTAAGGAAACAAAATAAAAAGCTCTAACTAGAGCAAGAACTAAGGAATAATAATGTCACCTACAGTTGTCATTTAAACATGATGAAGGTTGCTGGTTTTCTAGACTTACCTTCCCATCCAGGAGGACATTTACATGTGTATTTTTCAAGCCCATCAATGCAGGTTCCTCCATTTTGACATTTGTGGTTGATGCAATCATCAATGTTCTCCTCACACTGAGATCCTGCGTAACCTGAAATGTGACACCAACGATTATTGTGACCACGAATGGACATCCTCAGTGATAAACTGATGTTATGATGACATATGCAAGGCCTCAAGGAAGGCCTCAAAGCAACCCATACCTGGAACTGAAAACCAGAAGCTGGACCCAGAACTTCCCTCAGGTACCTGCTTATATCTAAGTGAACCAACCTACTCCCCATCCTACCCTGAAACCCACCCTTAACCCAATTGTGGAATAAGAGGCTACTGCCATAATACAAAAGGTGCACTTCAAGATTTATTCTGGATTTGCAATGTGTCTTTATATCTGGATTTCTATTCCATTCATCAAAACCACATTGGGGTCAATTCAGAGCCTGGTGAGAAAACTGCCATTCACTCACATTGTCTACCGGGTGTCATTTTTTTACCTGGCTTTTATTCAGCCCCAAGGTAAACAATGAAAGTGAATGGAAGTTTTCTCTCCCAAAAAAGAGTAGTTTTTCTCACCAGGCTCTAAATTGACCCGAAAGCGGTTGTTGGTGAAATAGAAGAGAGCTGTGTTTTTAGCCTCATCAACCTAAGACCTAAAACCCAACATGTTTTTTTCCACACTGAAACCAGACCCAAACCTTGTCATAACAGCATGGGTAACCTATGACTACCTGGGCTGCTGAGCGACCCATCAAGCAGCTTCAAGCATTTGGCAAGTCAAAAGTTAAAACATAAATATCAGTAGCTTGCCTTTCATTGAGCTGCAGTGCTGTCCTTCCTCTCATGTCTGCCTCCTTAGTGTGGAAAATCACTTCCTTATTCAGCTTTCCGTCTCCACCCCGCTAATCTGGTCTGTCAATCACCCTACGGGAGACCCAGAATGCCCCCCACTTCCTGCCCCTATTGGCTGCCTCTCTCTGCAGCTCTGAAACCCCGCCCTCCTTTTACTCTATTGCTGGCTCAGGTAAGTTTACAGCTGCTTCCTGCTGCTGCACACTCTGCGTTAGCTTAAAGGGGGCTTCTCACTCGCCACCACCACCTACCCAAACAGAACTTTTGTTCAAAGTTTGGCTGAACTTGCCAGGCCCGATTTTATAGGGGTCAACTCAACACTATCTATAGGATCTTGCTTGTAATTCCAGAATCCACACTTACCTGGTGGGCATGCACACTGGTAGAGGTTGCTGTGCGCTTGTTGGCATGTCCCCAAATTGAAGCAGCTGTTTGGAGAGCACCTTCCCCTCCTCATTTCGCAGTAGATGCCTTCGTACATATTGGGGCAGAGACACATGAAGGACCCAAAGGAGTTCTGGCAGGTGCCGCCATTCCTGCAGATTCCCGCTGTCAGGCATTCATCCACATCCTTCTCACAAGCCTCCCCGTCAAAGCCTCGCTGGCACTGGCACTCAAAGAAGCGTTCCTTGTTCACACATTTGCCATTGTTCATGCAGCGGTTAGTGGTACAGTGATCCACTGAGGCACAGTTCTTGCCTGGATGAAAAGACGGAAATGTCAACTCTCAACGTTCTGCTTCTAGCTCCACAGGGGATTTTACAGGGGACTTGTTTACTTTGCTTATCGAAAACATTTTTAAATACAACATTACCTCATTGATTTGTATGTTCTTTGTGTTTCATTGTGATTTAATGATTTTGATGATTCAACCCCTGCTGGGATCACTATGGGGGTTATTCATCAAGGGATAGCGCCAGGTAGCGCCTCGTAGTGGCAGGCAGCGTCTGGTGAACGCCGGGCATTGTATGCAAAACCACATTTATGAAAGAGAATCTGGTGAGTGCCTCTAATGGCGCCATGTAGCGTACAATTCATCATTACATGCAGCTCAGCGTATAACGCCGGTGCTCTAGCTACTAGCTACTTACCTGTCGCTACCTGCCGCTCTCTCATACATTTTAATGGACGTTCCTTTTCTTCTGTTTAAACAGGGTTTTCTGGTTTTTATTTTTTTATTTTTATTTTTTTTCTTCTCTCAAATCATTGTGTGACCTCTCCTGGCCAAGAAAAAGTCATTTTTGAAAACTTTTTTGATTTTTTATATTTTTATGCAGAATTGTCATTACAGGTCTGGCACTAAAGTATTAATGTCACAATGTTACAACAATGTCATTCCATGTGTTTTCGCTTTGTTACTGGTGGAAATGTGTCCAAAAATAGACTTTAATCACACAGCATCTGGCGCTCTATGCTATGCTATGCTGTGACGTTGTGTGTGTCTGTTTTTTTGTTGAATATGGTGTGAGTCGGTCGCACTGAGCTGGTGCTACCTCTCATTCCCTGCAACACTGTACTGTACTCATTCCCCAACATACATCTCATTCATCAATGCCGGCCAGGTTACTACAGCGACTGAGGCGCTCTGTTACAGCACTCGATAGCCGATCACAGCGCATACTAGCGGTCGCACTTAGCGCCTCTGTACAGATGCTCATCTGCCGATACCTGGAGCTAGTAATAAATCAGCCTGCCCGTTATCACTAGTACAGTAGCAATATATGGTTATTTAACCTCAGATATTAATATTAGTATTTATCAGTTATTTGATATATGTGGTTACTTTGCTTTCCATCATGATATGTTGCTACCTTTTTTTTAGATATTTTTTAGATATATTTGGATTTTAATATATATTTATATATAAAAATCAATTTTCACATTAATATAAACTTTATTATCTAACTTTTTTGTTGTCTTTGTGACACTCTCTAGTGTGAAATGCGATTTTCAGTCATTACAGTATATAGTATTGTACTATTATGTTTCGGTCTTAATGCTATATTTACATGGTATTTGTTATCTACTTAACTTTTCTTTTACGATTTCTTTATTTTGTTGATAGACACAGTTTTCATTAACAAAAGTATACAATGTGAAGAAAATAATGCACAGTTGGTTTCATGACGTTTCAGATTTCTATCCCACAACAAATTTGATAGTAATCCTGGGTTTACACAAGCAGATTAATTGGCTGTTCGCTCGGCGATCGACCAACCATACAAATCTGCGATTGAGCAGCTGTGTTCAAACGCGATCGCTAATGCGACCAATCATGTTGCTCGTTCTCATAGCAAAACACATTTTTTGAGAGCGACTTCTGTTTCCACATTCCAAACGTCAAGCGATGAATGAGAATGAGATGATGAATGAGGCTGAAACAGCTGAACTAATTCTGTTCATCAATTGATCACAGCGTCCGTTTCCAATGAGTAATTATCGCTAAATTGTGGTCAGTTTAGCAGTTTCTTACTCGTTCATTGCTCCGTGTAAATGGGCCATTATTCTAAATAAACCCCTAGTTACAACATCATAGTGCAATTACATTGTAAGGAAGGCAGGAGAACATGACACTGAGAACTTGACATTGTGTCGGATAATAATGGAAAAACTGGTAAATACAACCAAAATGGTAGACAAGAATAGGGAGAAAAAGACCAGAGTTATCTACCCAACTTTTCTCACTTATTCTCTTAGGTGGTCACCCAACAGGGGGTAAAGGATATTGCTTACCAACAGCAAAGAAAGAATGAGATGATGAATGAGGCTGAAACAGCTGAACCAATTCTGTTCATCAATTGATCACAGCGTCCGTTTCCAATGAGTAATTATCGCTAAATTGTGGTCAATTTAGCAGTTTCTTACTTGTTCATTGCTCCGTGTAAATGGGCCATTATTCTAAATAAACCCCTAGTTACAACATCATAGTGCAATTACATTGTAAGGAAGGCAGGAGAACATGACACTGAGAACTTGACATTGTGTCGGATAATAATGGAAAAACTGGTAAATACAACCAAAATGGTAGACAAGAATAGGGAGAAAAAAACCAAAGTTATCTACCCAACTTTTCTCACTTATTCTTTTAGGTGGTCACCCAACAGGGGGTAAAGGATATTGCTTACCAACAGCAAAGAAGGACCACTAAGTGCTGGAACCTATGTTAGGTGATTGTAAATGTCTGAGCCCATGAGTGTGAGTGGGCTCAGTTTGCAGAATCCCCAATTCACAAATCTTTCATTGTTTTTGAATCCCCAAGGGCAGCATTATTCGTATAAGGCCCCAAGGGATAGTGGATTATTGACGTCTATCCTAAACAATACCCCCCACTTTTAAATGATACATTGACCACACATGTTATTGTCCCATTGTTTAAAGATTGAAAGCGATCTTGTGCTTGACTCATGTGTGTTATTGTTTGAGGCCCTCAAGGAGCCCAGATATGAGCCAGAGTTTTATTTGAAAACCAAAGACAGCCCATGCATTAACATAATATTGTTTGAATACTCAGGGACGCCACAGGCATGAGCTGGCTATTCATCTTAAACTTTTAGGTATAAGTACTTCATTGTATAAGACCCTCTTTTGCCAGGTCTTCATTGTTTTGGGCCCTATATGTTAGTGTTCTCAGAAGTAGAACCAGCTTTATATTTGCCGAGTGTATTCATACAAGGAATTCCCTTTCCAAATGGGAAATAGTACATACAGAACATGTGGACAGAAGGTGGCTCAAGGAAGGTGTATATATATATCTGGTTCTCTGGCCTGTATATTATTGACCTGACATGTAAAAATATGAGATTGTCAGTTTGAGATGGGTCCTGATTTTCTCAGGGGATATTTTTTCTGTTCTGAATAGGTGGCAATGGTCCTTTAATAGCCTTTATCACACTTGGAATCTTCTTTAAGGTACACAGTCTACCACAATTTAAATGATTCCAGTGGTCTTAAGAACAAGGCCTTGATTCACTAAGAGTTGAAAAAAATTCTCATGGTAGTAAAAAAATTAAATTCATGAGAAAAAAGCCTTTTAATGAATCACCAGATAGGAAGACAATGAAAGTCAATGGAACTTTTTACTACAGAGTAAAAAGGAGTAAAAAGTTGAATACTTTTCACAGAAGTAAAAAAAAAGTATCATGACTTACATTGACTTACATTGTATCTCAGGAGTAAAAAAGTACCATGACTTACATTGTATTTCAGTGTGTTTATGTTCTGCCAAACCTCTAGGACTCAGTATCAGTATAATCAGTATGACATTCTTTTGGGACTTAAAGTGCTGGATCTAAAAATGTCAGTGTGTGTCTGTTTTGTGCCACTCAAACAACTAGTGCCGCGGCCATCAACACTTTGAGTCCCAAAAAAATGCCACGGCCACAAATGACAATGTGTGGTTGCTCTGGGTTGCTGACGTTCAACATTTGCGATATTGTTATAGGGCATCGAGTGTTCACGGAATTAACCCAAATGGCAGAGACATTGTGTCAGTGTGCCATTTTTCTAGTTTGCAATTATAGGGCACAAAACTAACAAAACTGTCATTTTGTTGGGGTCATGAACTATAGGTGTTCCAAAGTTCTTGGACCACTATTCGAGCCATACCTTTTACGTAATACATTAAATCCTCATTGCGACCTATAATTATTCCTGAACCATGTCCACAACCAAGCCCAGCCTGCAATGCCTGTACCTGCAATCTTAACCAACACTTGATCTGAGCCCCTAATAACACTGATGGAACCACCTGAAACCCGCTGGAAAGCAGAAAAACCTGGCAGCATGTTCTGAACTACCAAACAGTGTGACATGGGTCTTGGATGTCACATGTCTGTCTTCAGCTGTTTGAGCCCACAAATCTCCAGTTTTATTAGTTTATAACATCAGCTGGGTTTAGAATTTTAGTGCCATTCTTATGGGAACCCAAAAAACAGATAAATGACC
Organism: Gastrophryne carolinensis; assembly: GCA_027917425.1. Taxonomy (NCBI): domain Eukaryota; kingdom Metazoa; phylum Chordata; class Amphibia; order Anura; family Microhylidae; genus Gastrophryne; species Gastrophryne carolinensis. The sequence continues at coordinate 25,904,792 of CM051235.1, read as the reverse complement.
ATCTAAAAATTAACAACCCGAAACAGCATTGGTTTACTGAGATAATGTTAGACAAATTATATTGATTGCTTTGGCAATGTCGCAAAGTGTTGGATGAAGGTGGTGCTGTGTAGTTTAATGGTGTGCAACCTGAACAAAGGTGAGTTACAAGTGGTGCACCACAAGGCTCTGTTCTGGGCCCCATTCTTTTTAACATGTTTGAAAGTGACATAGGAGAAGTCTTGGTAGGTAAAGTTTGTGTGATTTGTCATGACACAAAGGAGAGCAATATGGCGGATATTCCTGGAGGTGTCTGCAACATGAAAAACGATTTGGCTTTACTGGATGAATAGTTAAAACTGTGGAAACTGGAGTTCGAACATCTCTAAATGCATACTCTGAGTATCGAATGGGCAGTACATGGACTTCAGAAGAGAGAGATTTAGGGATACTGATTACTGAACACTGCAAGATGAGTGGACAGTGTAGTCAGGCAGCAAGGAAAGCAAGCAGGATGCTCGGCTGCATAGCTCGAGACATCACCAGCAGGAGGAGGGAAGTTGTTTACTCTCTGTATAGAGCTCTGGCCACAGCTAGAATACTGTGTACAGTTCTGGAAACCTCATTTACAAAAAGACATTATGCAAGTGAAATAGGTCCAAATGCGGCCGCAGTGGAAGGACTTATAACTCAAAACTTAGAGAGACTTAAAGAACTTAATTTTTAAAGTTTGGAGAAGAGAAAGAGGAGATATAATTGAGACTTTTACATTTGTGAAAGAGGCTGAAACTGTGTTAGTGAATTGATGGCATGTGTGCTTCAGTTGGAGCATAGTTTTGGTCTGGTAATCGTCCATTTACCTTTTTGTGTTTACTTACATTCTATGTCTAAGCTTTAGTCACACTTGGATGCATTATGAATACAAAAGTTCTTTTATTTTAAAGAATATTTTGAAAATTAGTCACATGGTACATACAATATCTTCGTCACGTTATATATATTGTAGGAGGTTGTTCAGATGGAGTGGCAAAAACAGCAGAGTTCAGCCTGTGTGTGGGATGGAATACTGGGCTGCAGAGGAAAAGGACTCCAGGAAAGTGTGTTTCTCCAGTTACTGTCTCTTTAAAGTGGACCAACACCCAGGATTTTGACTATCTTGGGTTTTGGTCCACTTCGGTGGGGCACCCCGATCGCTGTGTGAAACCCCCCAGAAAGCCCCGAGAACTCACCTCACCCCGCTCCCACGTGACCGCTGCATCCAATCCCCGCACTGCATTGGATTGAGTGGCCAGCTGCTTTTCATGCTGACCAGACTCCAGGGCCCTATAGATTGCTTTTCCTGCTGCCCCTTAAAGTGGACCAACACCCAGGGGGGATCGGCCCGGGAATCTATAAGATTCCCGGGCCGATCAGATCCCTCCCCGCGGGGCATCCGAAATCGGGATGTCCCTCGGGGTGAAACCCCCCAGGAAGCCCACAATCCTACCTTCTCCCCGTTCCAGCGGCGCATGCCCGTCCACCGCCGCCACCTCCCGCGGGTCCCTCTTACAGGGAGCGCACCTGCGCCGGCCATTCACAAACGGGCAGCGCGGGAGCACGCCCTGCTAGAGGGACGCTTGGGAGGCGGCGGACGCGCATGCGCTGCTGGAACGGGGAGAAGGTAGGATTGTGGGCTTCCTGGGGGTTTCACCTTATAGATTCCCGGGCCGATCCCCCCTGGGTGTTGGTCCACTTTAAGGGGCAGCTGGAAAAGCAATCTATAGGGCCCTGGAGTCTGGTCAGCATGAAAAGCAGCTGGCCACTCAATCCAATGCAGTGCTCCAGGCCAGAAGGCCTTTAAAGAGACTGATGAGCCACGGCTGAGGGCTGCAGCTGAATGGGCTGAGCAATGTGCATGTAGCATCTGCAGCCAAGCGTTGGAGAGCTCGCAGTTTGATAGGCGTGTGGGCTACAGGGTGCAGGTGGCACCATCAGCATGGTTGGCTAGAGGCCCGCTGCGAAACAAAGCGAGACAGTCGATAGGGCAGAAGCGTTCGAGAGTCACGGATATGAACTGTGAGCAGGGGTGAACTGGCCATAGGAACACCTGCGACAATGCCCGGTAGAACACACTGATTTGGGGCCAGCTGCTTTTAACACCCCCTCCAAAAAACATGTGCAAATTCATCAGCACATGACCATTTATCAACCCTATTGTCTACCTTGGGGTTCATTCAGAGCCAGTTAAAAATTTACATCCAGCAGACAATAAAAAGTGAATGGCAGTTTTCTCTCTTAGAAAAGAAGTGAGAATTCTCACCAGGCTTTGAATCGACCCCAATGTGTCATTGGTCTAAATCTCCAAATATCAGTGTGTCTCATGTTCTAAACTACCAAGGGTCAGTGCATCATAGGTCTTGATAAAAATGTCAAATCTCTACTCCGTCCAAATGTCAATGGGCCGATGTTTTAGACTCCAAGTGTCAGCATGTCATTGTTCTGGAACACCAAGTGTTATTGTTCAGAGAACATTGTACTACTTCTGGTAAGTCCCACAAGACTTCACAGCAAACCCTGAGCAACCCATCAATGAATAATGTGCAGATTTGGCACCAGGCCAGGTATTCATTAAGACATTTTTTACAAATAAAAAAAAGGAAGGACATAGCTGGACAGTTTGTGTATAGACATATCAGAAGCCACCATTGTGACCTTACAGGAATATGGAACAATGTTCCTTCTCCGCGATACTGTAAGGCTCAGCAATGAAATGACTCAGCTCCACAATTATCCAGGAAAAATGGGTGTAGCTCGACTCATATAATACAAGTGAATTACCATCAATGGAACTTCATTATGTAATCTGCTACACACCAGGACACGCTTTCTTACATAATCCATTTTGATATTAGAAACATTCCAGTAACATTAAAGTAAACTGAGCAGCACGTTAATGGAACACTGTACTTGTAGGGACTTGCCTGTGGATATTGTGTGCTCATAACAATGTAATTCATAACTAATTAGATGTACAGTCCATAAAGGGCTGGTATATGCATTAGAAGGTTGTGCCAACATCCATGCTGCCAGGAAAGTAAATGAGACTAGATATTACAATAAACGCTTTACAGCGGAAGGTAATATTTTCCAACACACAATGGACTTCCTGTCTATGGCAAAAATAGCAACTTTAGTCAGGGTTCCACCTGTATTGAAAACATGAGATGCGTGCATATAACATCTGCTTTGATGAGTACCTATTTACAGAGGGGTAACCATACATCCATAGCCCCATATTATTAGAAGCCTCCCTTGAATGTTGCACTGGTTTCTGACTGTGCTGGCGTAATCACCTGTTCAAATGAAAGCATTGTACCTCCTAAATCAAGCAAGAGACGGATGTTTTATGCGTTCTCTTGTTAATGTTGAGCCTTACTACTGTTGCCCCTTTACCATTAAAGTGTGCCACATATGACACATGGACTTCTTTAGCAGCCTTGTGCCTTGTTAGACCATTACTATACAAGTAAAGGGTGTCACATATCATATAAGGGCCCCCTTAGACACCCTGATGCCACCCATAGTGCAAAGGTTCCCCCTCTAACACTTTGTGCTATACCTTTGTACACCCTGGCTGGATTTTATTCTCTACACATTAAAAGGTGACATTTTATAAATTCATATTGCTTTTGTTTTCTAGCAATCTTGTTACTGAACTGATGTCTATTGGGGCTGAAGGAGTTTCCCCCTAGCCGTGCACTTTATGGTGGAGCTGACACTACCTGTTGACTCTTGAAGTCATAACTACTCTGAAAAGCCCCCTTTTTATAATCTCTAATAGCCATGCATACCATCCAGGAACCCCCTACCAACATGACTTCCCCCTTCTCCTTATTATGTGTGGTGATGAGCCGGTGCAGATAGCCCCCAGTATCCAGCATTTGGTTCCTGGCCAACATTACCCTTTGAACTGGTATGGAAGTTCTTTGGACCTTTTACCAGTTTACAAACAGTAAAAAAAAGATTTTCTTGATGCTGTATAGCTCACTGGCATCTGTAGTGAGAGGGGACACAGCCCCCCTCCTCCTTCCTTGGCGTCCCACCAAACTAATAGTCTGCTGCCTGGATGAACAAATTCCCTACTCGGGACCATCCCCTTCCCTTTTCTACTGAAAAAATGCCCAGTCTTGTAGTTTCTTTGCGTCTATTACGATTGTTACTATATTACAAATATTACTTTTTTCAAACATTTAAAAATGTACAGTATCATTAGAATATAAGCATCACATGATTTATTTTTAAATGTTTGATATGTTTGATATTTGAGCAATTCCAATAGAGACATATTTACTACAAGACTGGGCATCTTTTTTGGTAAAAAAGGGAAGGGACGGCCCGGAATAGGGCTTCTTTATTCTATAGCTTAAAATTGGAAAGCCCACTTATAGATTTTAGAAAGTTAGCGCAAATATTACCCCATTTTTTTCCTTATTGGGGAAGGGCCACTTGAATTTTAAGGCACTACAGCAGGAACCTGGTCTATATAGGCTGTAGTCACTCCACCACTTAAGGTGGACCAACACCCAGGATTTTGACTATCCTGGGTATTGGTCCACTTCCCCGGGGCACCCCGATTTGGGGTGCCCCGCTGCCTGAAACCCCCCCAAACACCCCGAAAACTCACCTCTCCACGCTCCCACGTGGCCGCGCCGTCCAATCGGCGCCGACGGACAAGCTGATTGACAGCGACAGACAAGCAGCTTGCCCGTCGGCACCTCCCGCGCGTCACTCTTGACGTGTGTGCGCCCGCGCCGGCCATTCAGAGTCGGCCGGCGCGGGCGCGCGCACGTCTAGAGGAGCGCGAGTGAGGCGGCGGCGGCGGAAGCAGCGGCTGGAGAGGTAAGGGTTTTCGGGGGTTTTGGGGGGGTTTACACCCTGCGGGACATCCCGATCTCGGATGTCCCGCGGTGTGTGAGGTGATCGGCCCGGGAATCTTATAGATTCCCGGGCCGATCACCTCAGGGTGTTGGTCCACTTTAACTGTCTCTAGGAATTGAACAATGGTGTGAAAAAAAATCCTCATCTTTAGTGCATACACTGGCTATATGCACCCCAGGGATATGGATCACTACTATATTGGTGCATCACTCTTACTGCTTGGGTATCTACTCAAATCCATCAATAGACTTTCATCATCCTACACATAACGGTTCATCTTCATATCTCCTAGACATCATGGATGCAGTGGCAACTATGCTTCAGGGCAACCCATGGTGGTACAAGTGGTTATAGTACAAATATTCACAATCAATCAAGTCCTGCTAAAGGATAGAGTACTACATTTGGATTGAGCTTTCTTTTGAGTTACAACCAGCTAAAACCTTGCACTATAGTCCAACTGGCCAAGGCCTTGTTTTTCCTCTTTCGTTCTAATCCATACAGTATGTACATATATATTTGGTGGAATTAGTTGCAATATATTTCATGAATTTACCTCTCCTGCAGTCCTCTTGATAAAACACTTGTGTATTTGTGCAAGTGTTTTGTATGATTAGACATATTAAGTAATGTTTCAGAAAAGGTCTCACCTGTCCACCCGGGGCCACACATGCAGCGGTACTCTGTGGATGACAGACGTGTACACGTCCCTCCATTCTGGCAGAGATCCGGCGAACATGGAGGACCAACGATCTGACACTGATCACCCAGGAAACCCTCGTGGCAGCTATGAGGAAGCACATCATTTCCAATATACATTATAACAGCAACAGATAAAATAGTATAACACAAAGCAGCTTATACAATATTTCAGTTTCTCTGTAGACCAAGTTAATCTGAGTTGCATATCAAGAAACCCACCCAACTGCCACATCAGCACCCTTCACTAGCTGACTGACTCTATGTGGGCAAGAACATTCCTTAGAGGGACAGGATAATCTTCTAAATGGTTCTCCTGGTTCGTGATGTTTCCTTGTTGGCCATAACAGAGTACAACTGGTCTCCTGGGTGTGCTCTATGTGTGCTAGGATTTCTGACCTTTCTTTCATTGTTGGCTGAATCGACCTTTTCTTATTTTCTTGCCTCTGAGTCACATTAACTTTTAGACTGATGTTGGACTGATGGTGGTGTCCTGGGCCTAGCTGTCACATTAAATCCCAGCTACATGTCTTTACAATGTCTCTATGTGTTTTCCGGTTGTAAAAGATAGATTAGTATGGGTTATGCATTTGTAACATAACCATGTTCTGATTTCATCATGTTAGCGGCCACCTTCTCCAAGTTCTCCAGTTACCTAAAGTAACATGACATTGACTGGCCTTAAACATCTGTTTCTGGATGATCAAGTCAGTCCACATTCTCCATTTTCTTTAATAGATTGTTAGTCTAGTCCACTTGGCATTTGGTATCCTGCGCACTAAATTGGGGGTAACACCAGGGATATTGCCTTGCACAAATGGAAAATACTCAAAATAATAACATAAAACCAAAAAAAATAGAAAATATATTTCTTAAATCAAATAAACATCTTGTTTCTCCTTAAAAAACATTCTGTACATTCAGGTGACCAGATGAGGAAGGGGGGGAGTCCATTTCTGAAAGCTAATTGTTCATTTCATTGCTCTTCCGTGGACAGGTAGCTCATATTCTGGCACCCTGTATGGCTAGTACCTACGCGTAGTAACACTCCCTTTGGCAAGTATCATATTTTGCAAATGCTTACTGTAACCAGCCAAGAGTTTTTAATTTCAGGTTTGCTGTATTTTCTGTGCGATTCCTGGCTCGGCTTGCATGCTCTGCTCTTTTGAGGTCTATCCACAGATTTTCAATTATGTCCCGTTCACGGGACTGTGAGGTCCATTGTAAAACCTTTAGCTTGCACCTTTTCAGATGAGTGTATTATGGCTTTAGAGATGTGCCTATGATCATTCTATATTGTTGTTGGAGAACCCATTCTCTTTACAGCTTCAGTCTTTTTACAACTGGGGTCATGCTTCCATAATTTGTTGTAATTGTACCCAGCCAAATCCATTCTTCCCTTTACTCATAATAAGGTCTCCCATGCCATTGGGCGCAACATGCACCCCCCATGCTTAATAATTGGAGAAGATTTTTCTCTGAACATTCCGTTTAAACTCAGGCTTGTTCTGATGTTATTTTGAAAACTTCTTTTGTGTTGAGGACGCAGGAGAGGTTTTCTTCTGATGACTCTCCCATGTAGGCCACATATGTGCAGGTGTTGCTGAACAGTAGAACAATGTATCGTAACTCCAGAGTGCTAAACAGCTATCTTCAAGACCACCTGTTGAACTCTACTGTAGCTAGTAATTGCCATTTCTTAGTTCCTTTCCACACTGAGAAAATGGCAACCTGCTTTGCTATGTTCTTATAGCCTTCTCCTGCTTTGTGGGCCTGAACCATTTTTATTTTTCAGAATGTTAGGCAGCTGCTTAGAAGAAGCCATGGCTACTGTGTTATGGTACATGGTTAAAGGAGTCTGGGTGTTTATAAAGCCTTACATTTGCATCACCTGGCCTTTCCTAACTATGCTTGTGAACAAACCTTCACTTGGACAGATTCTTTAAGGTCTTATCTTTTTGGGTTCCCATACTTTTGCAAGGTACCCTTTTCCTGTTTTGCTCTCTATGTTCAGGGATACCCAAGGGGTGTTAAAAGCAATGGCTGCTGAGGTTCAGACCTAGATGTAGGTCTGGTTTAACTGGCCTTACTAAGGACAAAGGGGGATCAATTAGCTACAGAAAAAATGCCCCATGCTGTAAGGCAACATCCTGAGAACCATTCAGGGACAGAAATAAATCTTCTCCATCAGCCCTAATGACAACCATGATAGTGAAATATAAAGGTGTTTAGATTGGTTTTAACCCTTTAATTAAGACTAAATATCAGATTAAAACCCATCTAAGAGTTTTAAAGCTGTTTGGTACCTGCAGTGGTGAGTTCCGTTTTGAAGCACCAAGCAAGTTCCTCCGTTAAGGCAAGGATCGTGGGAGTTCTGGCACAGTAAGGCTAAAGAGAGAGAGAATGGGAGATACAATGATAAACTATGTGAAATAACTAAGTCACATAAATGTATATAATATATATAACATACATTTACAAGGACCACCTGGGTGGGTGGTAATGTCAGTCTAAGTAATAATTTTAAAAATGTTTTTCTTTTTAATCTTTTTAATTAAATTATCTGAATTCAGGCCGGAATAGAACCAAATACAAAAGTAAAAAAAAAATCCTGCATTGTTGTCTATTTACTAAAAACATTGTTAATAATTATTAACTGGATGTATTAGATATTATTTTACTATTTAGTGTTTATTTTACAGACGTATCCCCTGAAGAAGTTCAACAAACATACAGAACGTGTATGGATCCTAAGCCAGCTATTGGAATCCCAAACATCAAGACACATTGATATTGGATAATAGATTTATACATGACCGATGGTCTATTTTAAATGATGTGATCCGCTCTTTCTAAACTTGGAAATAATAGTTATAATAATAGTTATTGCAGAACAAAGATTTATTGACCTCCAGACCAGTTATATTGTGGAAGTCAATAAATCTTGGTAACATTAGACATCCAAATAAAACGAAAAAAGCACACATACAGCTGACAATAGGCTCGATTCAGAGAGACACAAAAAAACTTTTGGTGCCGATGTCGTAACATTTTCAAAATTTCCCGCTCTCGTATGAATGTGCGAGCGATTCCAAGCATGCTTCGTAAACCTTCCGTCGAGCGCACGGACGCTCGTATGCCAGAGTACGCAGACGAGGATGTCATTTTCATTCGGGAATTTTCAGATTCCATTTTCACAACTAACAACGTAGCCTTTCGTTTTTGCCCTTTACCCATCGTATCCTCACACGAATCCTTTCAATTTCCCGCTACATCCTGCTTCCCTTTTTCCCAAAGTATTCGTCCAGACGAAATTCTTACGATTTTGCGCCTGCGCACTACAAACTTATGTCATTAAAGTGCTCGCCTACATAATTTCACTACCATCACTTATCATCCAAAAAAGCTCACCCTAACCACTTAGCGCTATCCTGCCTTTTCCCTTGAGGTCCCTTAAAGCTCACCCTAACCACTTAGCGCTATCCTGCCTTTTCCCTTGAGGTCCCTTAAAGCTCACCCTAACCACTTAGCGCTATCCTGCCTTTTCCCTTGAGGTCCCTTAAAGCTCACCCTAACCACTTAGCGCTATCCTGCCTTTTCCCTTGAGGTCCCTTAAAGCTCACCCTAACCACTTAGCGCTTTGGTTCTTCTTCCATTTTCACACCCTAAAACTTACCCAAATCACTTAGCGCTTTGTTTCTTCTTCCATTTTCACACCCTAAAACTTACCCAAATCACTTAGCGCTTTGTTTCTTCTTCCATTTTCACACCCTAAAACTTACCCAAATCACTTAGCGCTTTGGTTCTTCTTCCATTTTAGGTCCCTAAAACTTACCCAAATCACTTAGCGCTTTGGTTCTTCTTCCATTTTAGGTCCCTAAAACTTACCCAAATCACTTAGCGCTTTGGTTCTTCTTCCATTTTAGGTCCCTAAAACTTACCCAAATCACTTAGCGCTTTGGTTCTTCTTCCATTTTAGGTCCCTAAAACTTACCCAAATCACTTAGCGCTTTGGTTCTTCTTCCATTTTAGGTCCCTAAAACTTACCCAAATCACTTAGCGCTTTGTTTCTTCTTACATTTTAGGTCCCTAAAACTTACCCAAATCACTTAGCGCTTTGGTTCTTCTTCCATTTTAGGTCCCTAAAACTTACCCAAATCACTCAGCGCTTTGGTTCTTCTTCCATTTTAGGTCCCTAAAACTTACCCAAATCACTTAGCGCTTTGGTTCTTCTTCCATTTTAGGTCCCTAAAACTTACCCAAATCACTTCACGGACATCACAATCTTGATTTAGAAATATGTCATTGTCCCCTTGTTTTTGGTAAATGTATTTGTGCAAATAAATGGCACACCATTTTTTTTTAGTTTTTGGTTCATTGCTCAACTGGCATTTTTTGAGGAAATATTTTTTGCAACTTTGTGCAAAACATTTTACAAACTATATACATTTTTTTTTGGTTAATTAAAATATATACAATAAGATATTTTGTAAAAAATTAAAAACTATATACAATATAAACTATTTAAAAACCAATAAAACTATATACAAACAACTTTTGGGTTTAACCAATAAAACTATGTACAATGTAAAATTTTTAAAAATATACAGGGCCAGGAACCAGGACACTAGTCTTCCTCTTCTGTTGTCCCCAACGTGTCCTGCATCGCCTGCAGATCGGCCACCAACTCAAGGACCCTCCGATTCATCTCAGCAAGTCGTTGGCGTGTGGTCCCTGCCAAAAAATCAGACAAACATATTATTGGGAGAACAATACATGTTTCTCACCTGTGGATTTAATGTATTTTATTAAACAAATTCACACAGGCACATATGTCATTACTGAAAGGAATTAAGGTTATGAAGTGGCCACAGATCATTAAGCTAATTAAGTGGCCACAGGTCACTCTTATCTTGGCATTGACCAGGGCATTATGTTTTTTGGGGTTCATGTGAAGTTAGACAGAAATGGCAATAATGCCATGACTACTTGGTTGGTGGCCGAGAGATGGCTCGTTGGGGACAACACCCTGAGTTCCTGGTTCCTGGCTCTGCTGTGAAGAAGTGCCTGTAGAAACATGGGCCAAATGGTTAGTTTGGATGTCTGATTCAGCAGTCCTCAAATGTTTTTAGCTAAGTCTGGGTCACATCACTCACCTTCTCCAGGGTCTTGTGGGCTCCTATCTGCTGCCTCCTCACCCACTACCTCACCCGCAACCGAAGCATCTACAAATACAGAATCAAGGATTCAGTTTGGTGATCTCAGGAGCTAGCATGTATATGTTTTGGCGTAGACATGAAGAGTGACATACCAGAGGATCCCGCATGCGTGGCAGGGTACGACTGCCTGCCCACGCTGTGCCGCCCCTCCTCTGTGGTAAGGTCCAGGGGCTGGTCTGAGGAGGCCACAGAGGAGGGGTCGGCCCGTCGCCCTGGAGATCCACCACCTTCACTCCCAGCTGCAGAATCATGCAGCACTGGTCGGCCTGTGCGCCTCCGGGTGCGGCGAATTCTGTAATCCATTTCCAACACTACCAAAGAGAAGGCATTATAAATAAAAGGCCTAAATTCTGTCGTAGTTACATCTTGCATGCAAGCGCTATGTACTTACTTGGGAAATGTATCCCGAAAAACCTCTGCACCCGGGGCATGTGCAGTCGCTTCAGGTCCGACCAATGCTGCATGATCTGTGTGTGGGTGAAGGTGGTGTCGGTCCGGTGTTGGATCTCGAGATGATCTCCAGAGCGACGTTTCGTTTCTCAAACGAGTTGGGCAGGTAGTCGTACCTGCGCTCCAGCATGGTCTACAAAACAGAAATCAAACATAGCAAGAACTCAGAAATGCATATCTAGAAGTGCCAACAATACATTATTTGGTTCAATCACATGAACACATACACACACACACACACTTCTAGCCTAAGTTAACTTTCAAATATGGCAGCACTGTCGTTTGGCACGTGTGTGGCGTGCGCTTGGGTGTGCATGTAGTTGAACAAAATCTTTAAATAAAAAATATTACTTATTGCGCATCCTTAACATGTAGATCAGCATTTACCAATCAAAGCAAAGTCCTTAAAAGACACTTACGAGCATGATGATCTCTTCTTGTTGGCGGGTGAAGATAGTGGGCGCCATCTTTCTTCTTCTTCTCGGCAGCAGATAAGCACGGCCCCAGCGGTTTCCGGGTTTCGCACGGCCGTGCGAACGGCCGGACGTGCGTGTAAGCGAACGCGTAGGCGTCACACGCCGGATACCTTATTTAAAGGTCCCTGCACACACAGCTCATTCTCTTTGAGAGTCCACACAAAATGGCACCAAAAAAAAAGATTCCAGCAAAGAAGCAGAGCAAGCAGGCTGAGCAGGCCGAGGGTCCGCAAACCAGGTCGCAAGAGCCTAAAGCCAGACTAAGGGCTAGCACCAAGGCTGCTGCAAAAAAGGAGGTGGCAGCACCACCACAACCAAAGAGCAAGCTAACCAAGGCTGGCAAAACTCAGATGGGTAAGAGGGGACGAAGCCCCACCCCACCCTGCCCCACATCACCCCCCCCACGTGGCACCAAGCCCATAGGCAAAGGCCAAAAACACAGGGCCCAAAGCCGCAGCAGGGGCCGAACAAGGTCAAGGTCTAGAAGCCGCAGCAGGGGCCCAAGGCGCCGCAGGGGCCAAACAAGGTCAAGGTCCAGAAGCCGCAGCAGGGGCCGAACAAGGTCAAGGTCCAGAAGCCGCAGCAGGGGCCCAAGGCGCCGCAGGGGCCAAACAAGGGGCCAAACAAGGTCAAGGTCCAGAAGCCGCAGCAGGGGCCGAACAAGGTCAAGGTCCAGAAGCCGCAGCAGGGGCCCAAGGCGCCGCAGGGCCCAAACAAGGTCAAGGTCCAGAAGCCGCAGCAGGGGCCAAACAAGAACCAGGTCCAGAACCCCGAAAAGCCACCAAAGGCCAACGGCCCCCTCCCCCCCCGCACGTGGCTCAAAAGCGAAGGGAAAAAGTGTGAGCAGATATGCCTCACCCCAGGCAACCACCTCCAAGGCCCCACAGACTCAGGCAACCACCTCCAAGGCCCCACACACCCACAGGGCTCCAAGCAGCACCTCCAGTTCGCCAAGACCCTCTGTTGCTCGCCCACATTATCCTCCGGCACAGGTTGGCATGCATTCCCCCTATGCCACATCTACACCTGCAACTTCAGGGTCCACCCAGCCCCGAACACCCAGTCCCTTCCCAAGTCCAGTAAGATCAACAGCCAGCCTCCAGTCGTTGAGGTCTCCTCCATCCCCCCCGGCCAGAATGTCACCCCATTTGCAACCAACCACTGAGGAGCCACAACCACCCCGAAGAGGGTGCAACTTGCGCAGAGGACACTTGGGTGGCCGTTTTGCAGAGTCCCAAACTCTGGCATTGGCTACTGGGCTCACCTTACATTTTGATGAGCTATATGGCAGGAAATCAAAACACACCAGTAAACAGCGCAAAACTGAGATTTTTGAAGAACTCACCAGGCAAGTCAATGCCGCAGGTGAGGAACGTAAAGATATGGACCAGATTCAACGTAAGATTTCGGACCTAAAATATGCAGTGCGGAAAAAAGAGAGTCTAAGGCGGATGCACAGGTACATAGGTCATGTTTTGGTTTGTATTATTCTTGTCTCTCCATCACTGTGCTTAATTATGCTTACTATGTTTTTCAGCGAAACAACTGGCGGAGGTTTCCCAACAAAAATGCGATTTACACCGGCTGAGGAGATGGTGCTGTCCTTATTACATCCCGTGGCCTTAGAGGGACACTTGGCCCAGCAGGACACCGACAACCCACCAATTCCTGCAGGTTAGTAATGTGTGAATGACCCCACAAATGTATGGAAACATACACATAGGCAGCAAGGGCTAGTCAAACACATGGCTCTAGGGGGTGGCAGCAAGGGCTAGCTAAACACATGGCTCTAGGGGGTGGCAGCAAGGGCTAGCTAAACACATGGCTCTAGGGGGTGGCAGCAAGGGCTAGCTAAACACATGGCTCTAGGGGGTGGCAGCAAGGGCTAGCTAAACACATGGCTGTAGGGGGTGGCAGCAAGGGCTAGCTAAACACATGGCTGTAGGGGGTGGCAACAAGGGCTAGCTAAACACATGGCTCTAGGGGGTGGCAGCAAGGGCTAGCTCAACACATGGCTCTAGGGGGTGGGTTTGTTGGGAGTGCTCACTTTGACTAGGGTGTGTCATGTGTGTGGCCTGGTAATGTGCACATTGCCACCCACATACATGATGTTTAAGTTAATTTCTGAAAAATATGTCACTTAGGAGTGGAGAAAAGGAATGGGTGCTATGTATTAATTGACAAGCACACGCCACACTAACATCTTTGGCTGTTGGTCAATTTGGGAAAAGCTGGGTTAGTTGGCCAACTGATTAAGATGGTTTGCTAGAAATGTTTTATGCCATACAATGTTCCCCACCAGAATCATATTGTAAGTGTTTTTTGCCACCTTAGTGTGTTAACTTCATCGCCTTAAAGGGATGTGGCAACTCACACATCAGCCATTAGTTGCATGTTTGTTTGGAGACACATGAACAATGGGTCTAGTCTGGTTTAACAATCCATGCACTAATGTAATGGCATTCCTAGTGAATGCCAAGTGGCCACGTTGTGGGAGGGGCCCTTACTGCTTGGCCACGTTTCTTTGATTACCATATGTGTTCTTAAACATAAACTATGCATAGTTGTGTGTTTTCATAGCTCTTTTTCTTCTAAAGCAGGACAGCATCATCCCTCAGCTAGTGGGGACTCCTCTTCCATGTTACCGCTGCCGTCTTCTTCCGCGCTGCATAGGACCCAGGATCCGATGTCTACGGTAAGTGTATTTTGATGCTGTTGTGTATGCATGCAGGTTGCCATGTTTTGCTTGTGTGGTTTTTATAGGTATTCCCCACACTGAACCTGTTTTTTTTACATGTCCCCAACAGAGCCACACACTGATGGAGCAAATCCAGGAGCAGGAGGAAGATGGAAGCTTCATGGGAGATTCTGAAGATCTTCCCCTGGGACAGAATCTGCAACTGTCCCAAAATGTGTCTCCGCCAAATCCACAGCAGCAGAGTGAAGCTGGCTGCATGCTGCCTGCACATCGTGGGCAGCATGCAGAGACTGACCCTCCAGTCCCCAGTTTCAGATCTGCTGCTGAGGATTTGGCGAGCAGACCTGTGGCTGTTGGGGGTCCTCGAGAAACATCATCTGCACGCCCCACAACCCGGGGAATTGGGCGGCGTACTCAGCAACGTCGCCCAGTTTCCCAGGGGAGGGGCGTGCAGATGATGGAGTCAGCATGGCACCAAGAGAGGCGGCTTTTTCGTCGGCAAAATCAGCAAAATCAGGAGCATATTAGGGGCCAATTAGAGTCCCTAAATACTACCTTCAGTGCCGTGCTGACTGAATTGAGGACCCATAACAGCCACATGGCCAACTTGACTTCAGAACTAAGGTCAGGCATGGCAGAAATGCACACTAACCAAAGACACATTTTGGAACAGTTGCAGATTCTGAATGCCACACAGGCCCAGGTTATGCCCCCCCCACCAAGTGGGCCAACCTGGGTTCTATGGGCATCACCCATATTAAGGTGTGTTTGGCGTGAATCTGGTCCATATCTTTGCGATACATCCCCACTGGATTGACTTGTCTGGTGAGGGCTATAAATCTTCAATTTTGCGCTGTTCTTGCTAGTTTGTTTTTGATTATCCCCCATATAGCTCATTCAAGGCCTGAGGTAGCCCAGTAGCCAATGCCAAAGGCCAAGACTCACTGAATCGGCCACTTAAGGTGTTGCGCGGCTGCCATGGGCACTATAACATTTGTGGTGGCTCCTCATGTTTGGCGGCATGATTGGGTGACATTCTGGCCTTAACAACTAAGACCTTGGACCCTGGCTGTGATTGTACTGGATTTGGATTGGGACTGGGTGTTCTGTTTTGGGTGGGCCACTGACTTACAGGTGTAGATGTGGCATAGCTAGGTTTGCTTTCAACCTGTGTCGGTGGAAAATGTGGGCAAGCAGGAGAGGGTTTTTTTTTGTGCAAATTTTTTTTCCTTAAAAAAAATTGTAAATAATTGCATGTACATGTCTGGTCCACAAGTATGTGAGGGGCACTCAGATACTATTCTGTTTGTAGCACATAAACCTTTTACGATGTAGTAAACATTTTGGTTTCACCAAGCTCATGTCTGTGTTGTTTTGATAGAGAAATATGAGTTCAAGTTGTCACCAAAACAAACAATAACCAAGGTCTACAAATAAATACTCACACATAGTTTTTTGTTTGGGTTGGCCAAATTCATTATTGTTTACTTAATAATGAAATGAAACATAGCAAAACAAACCAAATAAAAATAACAACCAAATAAAAAAAAACAAATACAAAATTAGGAAAAATGTGTGGCTATTAAATTTGCCCGCACGGCTTGCCCAGACGCACTTGGCTGGCCCACATAGGCGTCGTCTGCCTCATCGGAGGGTGGAGAGGGTGGGCAATCCAGATATCGGGGGACCCTTTGCATAATGGCTAAATTATGGAGCGCGGCACATGCCATTATAATGTCAATGACCTTTTTGGGGTCATACTGCAGGGAGCCCCCAGTGTGGTCCAAACATCGAAACCGGGTCTTGAGGAGTCCAAAGGCCCTCTCCACCACTGCCCTGGTCTTTCTATGTGCACGATTATAGGCCTCTTGTGCTGGAGTCTGTGGCCGGAGGACCGGAGTCATGAGCCACGGCAGTAGTGGATACCCCAAATCTCCTAAAATATGTAAACAAAATAAAAAAAAACAGTAAATCATACATTGCCACGCAACATTCCTACTCCAATAAAAATAAAAGAGGTATGTGACATTGTCACACAAACATGAGCATACATATTGCAGATGCAAAAACCAGAATCCAAAAAATGTGATAGATGGTGGTCCAAAGTAGGCAAATAATACTGTGGATGCTGTGCAATCAGGCAGACTGTTAGCAGCTATTGTTGCCTGTCTGTGCTGCAGAACAATGTTTTATGGGATAAGTTGACCTGACCCATTTTCAGTCTTGGCTTAGTCCAAAACCGGTGTAAGCCGGCCCCTGCACTTTATCCCGCTCACCTCTACTCAGTAAGTGAAATGCATGTAAGCAAAGATGGCGCAGACTCTCTGGTAAAGTCAATAACCGATTTTGATCTTAAATTGTTTGGAAGGCGGTTTCAGACTTTGCCTCGCATTACACTTATTAATTAAAACAATGCAGGCCAAACAATTTGGCAGCCTATGTAGTTTGTATAATGTAATGGTTCCAGTGGGGTTACACATGTTCACAAGGTGATGGCCAAGGCAGCGTTTAGGAAAGGTTAATACAACCAAAATCAAAGCCATACATATACAGTCCAAATCGGTAATTTGAGCCAACTTACCAAGGAGCCATGCACCCGCAAATTCCCCTGACTCAAACCGCCGGAATAATCCTGATCTGCGCAGGATGTAGGCATCATGGGCTGAGCCAGGGTAGCCTGCCAGGACGCTCAGAAAACGCAGGTCCTGGGCCACCACTGCTTGCACATTCAGCGAATGGCCCATTTTGCGATTTCTGTGTAAAAAGGAAACATAAACAACCAAAAAATAACGATTAGGAAACAAATCCAACGCACACTTCAAACAGCCTAAGTCAAAATGTAACATCCAGACAAATAACACTAAACAACTACGTTACATTTAAGTGGCCAACAAAAGAAGATCAATGTTTGAGCCTTGACAAGGTTGAGTTACTAGTTCTATTTTAAGTACACTTACAAATGTTTTACTTGGAAATAACTAACTTTTTTAGTCCTGTAAAAATAAGGGCCATTGTTGCACATACACTCTTGGCAAGGAGGGAGCATTAGCAAGGAGGGAGTGATTGCAATGAGGGAACATGTAAAGCAGAGAGTATGAACCTAGAGGGACTAATCAAAAGGAGGGACTATTGCCAATGAGAGTTACTAAAAATGGAGACATTAGTCACAAGGATGCATTTCAGAAAAGGAGGGACTATTGCCAATGAGAGTTACTAAAAATGGAGACATTAGTCACAAGGATGCATTTCAGAAAAGGAGGGACTATTGGCAATGAGAGTTACTAAAAATGGAGACATTAGTCACAAGGATGCATTTCAGAAAAGGAGGGACTATTGCCAATGAGAGTTACTAAAAATGGAGACATTAGTCACAAGGATGCATTTCAGAAAAGGAGGGACTATTGGCAATGAGAGTTACTAAAAATGGAGACATTAGTCACAAGGATGCATTTCAGAAAAGGAGGGACTATTGGCAATGAGAGTTACTAAAAATGGAGACATTAGTCACAAGGATGCATTTCAGAAAAGGAGGGACTATTGCCAATGAGAGTTACTAAAAATGGAGACATTAGTCACAAGGATGCATTTCAGAAAAGGAGGGACTATTGCCAATGAGAGTTACTAAAAATGGAGACATTAGTCACAAGGATGCATTTCAGAAAAGGAGGGACTATTGCCAATGAGAGTTACTAAAAATGGAGACATTAGGCCCAAGGATGCATTTCAGAAAAGGAGGGACTATTCCCAATGAGGACCAAAAATAATGTGATTGGGCAAAGGAGGGACACACAAATATTTAGATACAATGGAAGCCCAAACTTGCCTGTATATATACTCGTCGCTTGACGGAGGGACCAGGGCAACGTGCGTGCAGTCAATTGCACCCATGACATTGGGCATGTCGGCGATGTTATAAAATGCCAGCTTAATGGCGTTTCTGGCTACCATATCCTCAGGGAAACAAATATATTTCCGAGTTATGGTAGCCATGCCTTCCAAAAATTTGGATAGCGCGCGGCTCAGCGTAGGCTGTGAGATCCCCACGGAGAGGGCACCCAGCCTCTGGAACGAGCCGTTCGCCAAAAATTGCAGGCAGCCAAGCATCTTGGTCATACCTGAAATTGCATGCTCCTTCCTTGTGGTGCGGGCTAACCATGGCCGCAGCTCACTATATAATTTATGGAGGGAAGCGCGATTAAGCCTGGTCAGCTCGAACAGCTCAACGTCATGCATGGAATTGATGTCCATGCGTCGCCGCCGGTGCAATCTGGTCTCTGCCCTCCGGACGATCTCAATGCCCATGAGTTGCAGATCCTCATGCTCCTCAAAGGCAGTAGCCTCGTCCATGGATGGCTCGCGCTCCCGTAGTCAAAAAGGTGCCGGGAATGTTTTGGCCCTGAAACGAATTTATGAGGTCTGGGACCATCGGCAATCAGCTCTCTGAATTAATCGCAAGCCCATTGCAATAACGAAAAATTTCTGAATGGACGAAACATTTCCGATTTGGTGGGAAAAAGCTCCCGAAGTAACGAAAATCTTCCGATTTTGTCACCATTATCGAAAGAGCATATACGCATGTTCTCGAACGTTCATGCGAGTGAAAAATATACGAAAAAAAGCCAAAAAATGACAAACACCCACCAAAACTTTCACAGACAGCTACGGAAGTCCGGACGAATGTGTCTCTGAATCGAGCCTAATCACCACCAGGCGACACACAAATACCACTATTTCTCCTGTAATTTATTAACAATTAGGTTAATTTTTGAGAAAACGCATACACTATAGATATGCGTATACCAATCAAAAAACTACTTATTGTGCACTAAAATTTAGATATTAGATACTAGCAGGTGAAATTGGACAAAACGCCTGACAGGACCCCCTGAAGAAGCAGTAGGAGGAGCTGTGATATATGTTGGGTATTCTTTCTGGTTATTAAGTATAACTATCTCCTTAGCAGTTATGGACATCAATTTGACTAGTTATGATCTTAGTTTATCCAAAGATAACAGGACTCTTGAAGAAGCAGCCAGGGTAGATGTAATATGCTAACTGGTGTGATGCTAGTTGCAATGTGATGCAATGTATACAAGTCGAGAAGGTAAGGAAGTAAATGACAACATCAAGAACATTCAACATCTTCGTATGGCCTACTTGACCTGAGGGTGTGATGCTAGCCACTGCTAACAGGAGGAGCCTGAGGCTCGCCCCAGAGTGGAGGGGGGAGAGTCACACCTGTGTATAAAAGTTGAAAGCATAAAGGCTTTTACATGCAATATGGTTTTCTTGAAAAAAATAAATTTTATATTTATAAAAAAAAAAAAACACCACAAATTTTAAAAAATATATATTTTACACATTTTTAGCCCAAAATATTGTGAAAAAACTAAAAAAAATTACAAACAAGACAAGACATACAATTTTGTTACTGTTGAAAATTAAGCCAGTAATTTGTTAGGCTGTCACAGTTTAAGTGAAAATTTGCCCCTCTGAAAAAATGGTCACATGGCCATTTTGTCAACGTATTTTACCGTAACATATTGAAGAATCACTGAAAAATTTACAAACAAGACATTTTATGTGAAAGCTAGAACTCTGCTGAAAAAAAACCAATATATAATTTTACTGGAAAAATCCCTGGACATTCCTTCAAAAATCACAGTTAAAAATGTATAGCGCAAAATGGTGAAAAATGGCCTGGCAACAGGGGGTGACAACATCTCTAGGTAGGCTGGCACTGAAAAAATTATATAGCAGTAGGCAACTTAAACTTATTGGTTTTAGAGGAGCGAATGTACCAACAGGGTATTTAACAAAAGCAGCACACCAAATCAGCATGCTCCAGGGGGCTTCTATGAGGACCTTCTTTCTTTTTTTTTTAATTGAGATGAACACTGCATCTTTAAGAGTTTATTGACACTGGACTGTCAAAAATTGGACCAATAGTAAAAAGAAGACCTTATTGTGGGATCTTAGGATCAGGTGAGTGTGGGAGTGCGGCCGAGCATCCTGATCTGAGATGATTCCTGGACCCAGATTGTTTTAGACTTTTTAACATGCTTCTTTGCATTCCAATGTGATGACAATGATTGGCTCAATACATAGAGAGCACATTAAAAGTTCCTACACCACATTTACTATGCAGTCAGCTCACAGACTCTGTATCTAGAAGCAGCGGGAGATATGATTGTTTTTCTTCCTTTTGTTGCAGCCAAAACGGAAAAGTTCCATTTAAAACTCTACAATGGAGAATTCCCCCTGATTAGCATGCAGCCACGGCTCTGTCTGGGTTTTTCCCCAATACTAAAGCTCTAATCTATCCAAGTTTTTTTTTTTTCAAACAAATTTTTATTTAACGGCTCTCAAGTACAGGTTGGTGTTACATTACATGCCTAAAACATCTCATATCTCATTTACATGATAGGATGCTATTACATTACACACAAAAGTTACAGTAGCTCCAGAACCAATTCAGTCCCAGAATTGACATAGGTATTTTACAAAATGAAATAGGCATCCTGACCATCTTGCTTTCCTGCCCAAACTAACAACATATAAACTTTTGTATAGCCTAATAGCAATACTCAGTAGTTACACAAGAGCCTTGATTAATAATGTTACCAACTTGAGAGAAAAGATTAGACAAAGGTGTAAAAGTGAATGTACGGAAAAGAGAGTGAGAAAGAGAAATATAGCTAGGGGGCAAGAGAGAGAAAAAAAAAAAAAAAGGAGAAAAGGGTGGGGGTCAGTCCGAATCGCATACTATACCATTTATAAGACTTCAAATGCTCAAGCCTGTTTGGTAGTGGGTAGTACCCTTGAAAGCCAACCAAGGCTGCCAAATCTGACAAAATTTCTGCATCTTATCCTGCCTGCAATACACAATCTCCTCCATCTCCTCAATAAAGTTAACTTGGGATATCCATTCCATGATGGTAGGAACTGTTCGAGATTTCCAATGTCTAGGTATAACAACTTTTGCAGCATTAATAAGGTGAAGTTGCACCAAATTCTTATGCTTACTAGCTGATGATTTAGAGTGATGCAGTAGGTATAAGGAGGGTGTCATGTCATAATTCGACTTTAGTATAACGCAAATATAATTATGCACTTCCTTCCAAAATTTCTGGATTGCAGGGCAGGTCCATCAAATATGGAAAAGATCCCCTCTGTCTGCGCCGCATCTCCAGCAAGCCTCCGAAATCGAAGGATACATCTTGTGTAAATCCCAAGGTGTTCTATACCACCGTATCAATAGCTTAAAATTTGTCTCTTGAATGGAGCTACTGATAGACCCTCTATGTGTTAGCATGAGTATCTTACTCCATTCTTCTTCAGAAAGTGAGAGGCCCAGATCTAACTCCCACTTTCCTTTCCAACTATTGCTGCAAGATAGAGCATTCTCCCCCAGGAGTAGTTTATAGTTCCAAGATAGCAAATGATCTCTTCGGCCTTGTCCAAGGCAGGTTTTTTCATACTGGGATGGGTTTCTAGAGACTTTAGCTACCATGTCCCTACTGGTCAGATAATGTCTAATTTGAAAATACACCCAGAATGGGAGGTCAGGATGGTATTCTTTTGACACTTCTGCTCGAGACCTAAAATTACCATCTGCAAAGAACTGGTGAGCTAATGGTGTTGGCGGTTCACCCCACCTGCCCAGGAAATTCTTAGCCCGGGTATAAAGTCTGGATTGCCATGTATAGCGGTTAGGGGGCCCGTTGTGGAGGAAATGTCCGGACGAGAGGCAAAGATTCGAGAAACTGTCTTCAAAGTCTGAGGGATAAGCGGGTGATCCGAGAACACCCCCACTCGCCTTTTCCATCCAGACCAGCAAGCAAACTGTAAGAAGCCATCATACATTGTCCTTTCTAATCTATCCAAGTTTTGTATAGTTTTGGTTAGGTCAGGAAAGGTTAGTAGCTATTTAGGATTCTTTTCGCCGCTTTTGCCCCCATTCTGGCAATCTAGCATCACTTTCTATTTGGTCTTGAAGGCATTTAATCATCTAGTCACCCAACCGGCTTTCTCAGTTCAGAGACTCTTTGGATTACATACGACTGTGTGTGGCTCTATTTAGCATAATAAATTGTCGTAATCACTATAGGGGACAAGGCAGTAGAATGCTCCTGCATGATTAGAACTGGACCATTCCTCATTTCTTGACCTCGCAGACTCTGACAATCTTTTACTTAAAAACAAGCATGTTTATTCATCATTAAAATTGTTCACCATGTTCCATAATATTCCATATTCCACCGCTGAGCTTGCATAATAGTGAATCCCTATTACTACCTTTATTACTATTACCCCAATTATCATTACTAACCTATTTGAATGGTAATCTCCGGTTAGTACATAACAGGGGACTCAAAATAAACATATAATTATTTGTCATTACAGAAATGAAAAAACTAAAAATACTAGGCACCAATCACCCCTCATTAAAAATCACTCATAAGAAATGTCCATAGGAATTAACTACATATATTCCTAATGAAGGTAAAATGAATAGTTGTTAAGGCTATTTGTTTGGAGATACAAAATTTAAATGAATTCCATTTATCCAGTTGCTAGGTATAAATACATAATGACATTGTCTTCCACATAGAATAATTGGTGGGCGCTGAGGAAGCCGCACTGGCAAAACTAGTACGCCCCTTTTTTTGCACCATTAGAAGATTATATTGATGCATCAAGCTTTGATAGAAGAATAGCAGCAATTTAGATTTACTATTAAATCATGTAAAAAAATACAATTCTGTGATTACTCACCTGTAGAATTGTTATTATGAGTATACAGTACGTCCTGCTCCAGATAAGAATCATTACACTTGGGTATTACTCTGCCAGATGGCGCTGGACTGCAGAGACAGCGAAATTGGCTCCTCCCGGCCCCTCAAATACCCGGGACCTCCCACAAATCCCCAGCATTGAAAAGCAGTTAACGAGAAGCCGGGAGAATTAAAACAGAACCAACTAGTAACTATAACAATGATAACAATCACCATACAGGGGATCCAGGATAATGCAAAACCAAGGGTGGGGTGGAGCAGGACGTACTGTATACTCATAATACCAATTCTACAGGTGAGTAATCACAGAATTGTATTATTCTTAGTATACAGTACGTCCTGCTCCAGATAAGAATCATTACACTTGGGACATCCAATAGCAGTGTCCATAAAGTAGGGTGGGATTCCCAAAGGTAACAACAGACAGGTCAGACCACTGCCGCCTGCAGAACCTTGCGGCCAAAAGCAGCATCAGCTGAGGCCCTAACATCAACCTTGTAAAACTTTGAAGAGGTATGAACAGAAGACCAAGTAGCGGCCTTTCAAACTTGTTCAACAGAAGCCTGGTGCTGAAAAGCCCAAGAGGCACCAATAGCACGAGTGGAATGAGCAGAAGGGAGGATTCTTCCCCTTAGCAGAGTAGGCCTGAATCACAGCCTGACGGATCCATTTGCTGATAGTAGATTTAGCAGGAGCCAGACCCTTCCTAGGACCAGAAGGGACCACAAAAAGAGCATCAGTTTTTCTGAATGGAGCAGTAGCCACCAGATAGTACTTCAGACACCTAACCACATCCAAAGAGTGCAAAACCCTCTCCTTAGCATTGCTAGGATTAGGGCACAAGGAAGGAAGAACAATGTCTTGATTCAAATGAAAGGCAGACACAACCTTAGGCAGAAAATCTGGCTTGAAGCGAAACACCACCTTGTCCTGGTGTCTCTCAAAGTAGGGGGGCTGAATGGAAAGCGCCGCCAACTCAGACACACGCCTAACTGAGGTGATAGCCACCAGAAATACAACCTTGAGAGTAAGAATGGCCAAGGCAGCATCCTGCACAGGTTCAAAGGGAGCACCCTGCAAGGCTCACAAGACCAAGTTCAAATCCCAAACAGGCAACATAGGCTTACGTGGGGGACGCACATGGGTAACCCCCTGGAAAAAGTCCTGGCCAGAGAATGCTGGGCAAAGGACCTCTGGAAGAAAACAACCAGGACAGAGACATGACCGGGGATAGACTTAGACTCACACTAGTCAATGTAGGCACGCCAAACCCTATAGTAAATGGAAGAAGAAGACTTCTTTCTAGCCTTCATAATGGTATCAACAACAGAGGCCGACAGCCCCTTCTCCATCAAGATGGAGGTTTCAGCAGCCAGGCCGTCAAAGCCAGAGTTCGTAAATTGGGATGGATTAAGTGACCCTGAGTGAGCAGGTCTGGCACCCTGGGCAGAACGTACTGATCTACTGCCAGCTGCACCACGTCCGCAAACCACACTCTTCTTGGCCACCTGGGGGCCACCAGTATTGCTGGCACCCCCTCCTGAGCTATCTTGCGCAGAACCCTGCCCAACAGGGGGAATGGAGGAAAGAAATACAGGAGCTGAAAGTCCTGCCATGACATTGCTAGAGCATCCGTGGCCAAGGCCAGAGGATCCTGGGACAGGGAGACAAAGGCCGGGAGCTTGTGATTGTGACGGGACGCAAACAGATCCACATCTGGTTGGCCCCAACGGTGACACAGAGACTGAAACGCCCTGCCGCAGAGGGACCATTCTCCCAGGCGAGAGGTCCCCCTGCTCAGAGAGTCTGCCTGCAGATTCTCCACCCCCGGGATGTACACAGCTGATATGCAGGGAACATTGTCCTCCGCCCAGGCCAGGATCAGGGACACTTCCTGGAGGGCCCTCTTGCTCCGGGTCCCTCCCTGATGATTGATGTAGGCAACTGCTGTTTGGTTGTCCGAGCGTACCTGAACAGGCAGGCCCCGAAGGTGATGAGTTAAATGAGTCAGAACCAACCTGATCGCCCGCAGTTCCAGAATGTTGATAGGTGTGTGGGCCTCCTGAGGGCCCCATCGCCCTTGGAACTGCAGGGACTTCCAGAAACCCCCCAAACTTTCAGACATCCGAGGTTACTGTCTCCCAGCAGGGGGCCAGAAAGGATCTGCCCACCAACAGGTTCCTGGAGTCCAGACCCCACGAGAGGGACCGCCTGACTAGGGGGGAAAGCACAAGGACCTGGTCCAGGGATGCAGGATCCTCATGTGAAACTGGGCATAAGGAACCGCCTCGAAGCACAACACCATCTGGCCCACCAGCTGCATTCCCTGCCTGATGGAGGGATGAGGGCAAGATAGCAGGAACTGAACCTGCGCTAGCAGACTGTCCACCTTCTGCTGAGGAAGAAAAATCCTTGCCTGAACTGTATCCAGATTCATTCCCAGGAAGGATGTCACCAAGGAGGGAGACAGGGAAGACTTGGGATGGTTGATCACCCAGCAAATGACTCCAGAGTGGACACTACCAGCTGAGTATCCAACTCTGCCTGTAGGAGGGACTGAGAAGTGATGAGAATGTCGTCCAACTAGGGCAGCACGCGAATGCCCTGAGACCTGAGCAGAGACATCACTCCTGCCAGCACCTTGGTGAACACTCTGGGAGCTGAAGTGAGACCGAAGGGCAATGCCACAAATTGGTAGTGCTGATCTTCCAGAGCGAACCTGAGGAACCTTTGATGACCTGGAAACACAGGAATATGAAGGTAAGCATCTTTGATGTCCACAGACGTCATAAAGTCCCCTGGACGCAGGGAACTTATGACAGAGCGCAGAGCTTCCATGCGAAAGCGCCTGCACCTGACAAAATTGTTGAGGATCTTCAAGTCCAGGATGGGCCTGACTGACCCATCTCTTTTGGGCATGGTGAAAAGGATGGAATAGAACCCCTTGCCCCTTTCTCGTAAGGGGACCTGACAGATGACCCCCAGCTCCAGAAGGCTTCGCACCGCCAGAACTAAAGCCTGAGCTGACACAGGGTCCTGAGAAATCCGGGATCTGATAAATCTTGGGGGCGGCCAGGCAGCAAACTCTATCTTGTAACCGGAGGACACTACCTCCTGAATCCACCGGTCTGAGACATGAAGCCTCCAGACGTGAGCAAAGTGCTGAAGCCGTCCCCCCCCCCCCCAGATGGGTGAGGGCACCCCTTCATGCCTGAGGGGGCTTGGGAGAAGACTTAAGCTTGGAGCCCCAGGAGGAGCCAGGGCGTCCATGTCCTCTACCCCTACCCCAGAAATCTCCTCGGGCCCCGGTAAGGGAGACCCCCCTCCGCTGTCTGGCACCACGGTAGGGGGAAGAAAAGGAGCCCTCTCCCCGAAAGGGCCGAGACTGCCGCCTGCGCTGGGGTAACCTGCCTGCCTTAGCAAACAGGTCCAGGCGGTCCCCAAACAGGCATAGTCCTTTGAAGGGAAAACCAGTGAGAGCTTTCTTGGCAGCATTGTCAGCAGCCCACTGGCGCAGCCAAACCGAGCGACGTATAGCCACCACCAGGGCAGAGGTTCTGCCATACATCCTAGTGGTATTATCTAAGGCAGAGAGGGCATAAGTCACAAAAAGCTCACAGCGCAAGAGTGCATTAAACTCCTCACTAGACACACCATCAGGAGCACCATCTAGGATATTTCTAAGCAGGGTCCTAATAGCCACAGCCGTAATGGCAGAGGCACAGACCGGGCGCAGCGCCGTCCCAAAACACGCAAAGGCATGAGACGCCAGCTGATCAATACGCCGGTCCTCACTAGAGTAGAGTAGAGTCAGGGGAATGCATGACAGAGGTGTTAGATAACCCTAGGACCGGGGCATCCACCTCAGGAGGGGATGACCAACGCTTCACCACATCAGCAGGAAAGGGATACCTCTTATCCCAACTCTTAGGTACACCGGGAAGCCTGCTGGGGCGCTCCCATTCCCTGAGCATGAGATTATTAAAATGGGCTTGCTTGGGAAACTCTAAACGTGGCTTAACAGTATGAAACAATTCCCCCTGTTGCCTGGGGGCCGCAACCGGGGGAGAGATAGACAGTACCTCAAAAATCTGAGGCAACAGCCTATCAGTATCATCTGGGGCCCAGGGGTCAGAGCCAGAATCATCATGACCCCTGGGCCTCTCATCAGATGACTCTGAGTCAGAGAATAACTCCCCTTCTTCCAAAGGTAGACAGTTCCAAAAACCCATCAGCTTCCATAGGGAAAAGAGTGACATCAGGCGTTAAGTGCCGCTTTTTAGCAGAGGCGCCAAGGTATTAGCCAGCAACTTCTCAACACTAGCCAGTCTGGAAGACACATCAGGCTGAGAATCCCCGCCTGGTATGCAACTCAATTGGAGTCAAATTAAAGCTTGGGGGAGTAGGTGAGGCCATACGAGGCGCAGGCCCAGCTACTGGTAAACCAGGCTGCAGTGCAAGCACCTGCTGGGCACAAGGTATACAGACCCGCACATTGTCAGCACTAGTAGGGGACACCCCACAAGCTGCACACAGCTGGGCTTGTCCCGAAGGAAACCCAAGCACATTATCCTGAGACACCTCCATATGGTGATTATAGTGGCACAATAGGCCGATAGGGATTCACGATAAAAAAGCAACCCCGGATGCCCCAATAGCCCACTAGGGAAGTGGGAGTAATTTACACACTAGGCCTCACAAGTTTTAATAACTAAATAGAGGGAGAAGGGCCGGGAGAAACCAATAGAGGTCGGCCTGTCTGAAAGACATAAGCGAAGAGAACCCCGTAAGTGACATGTATAATGACATAGGGTAATAAAAACCGCCCGCGAGGGCACTCACGGACCGCTGTAGGTAGCAGCCAGTCACGCAGCAGCCGAATCCAGAGAAAATGGCGCCGGGTATACCGCGAGGGGCGGGCCGCGGAGACAGTGACGCGGAACGCGCCAACCGCTGTCTCTGCAGTCCAGCGCCATCTGGCGGAGTAATACCCAAGTGTAATGATTCTTATCTGGAGCAGAACGTACTGTATACTAAGAATACTTTCATGAATGTACATAATGATGTGACAAAATTAAGATGACTGGGGGGCCCCAAGGTCTCACTGCTTCCTAGAAGAACGCAAGACTTGACCCAGCAGCTCAGAATCTAAGGGCAAGCCCGGTCTCCACTAGAGCCCACTGCAAGGGAGGATAGGTCATGCTACTTGGGAATCAAGGGTCTGAGACAGACCAGCAGCGATTTCCCGGCAAAGGTCTGACTGAAGCTAGATGGCAGAAGCAAGGCCAGGCATATATAAAGGTCATAGGCAGGCAGTGGTAACTGTAGTCAGGGGTGGACTGGCCATAGAGAGGGCGAGACAATGCCCGGTGGGCTGCACTTCTTTAGGAGCAGTTGGGCTGCTGCTTTTACCCCTTACATTCAATCTCTGCCCCTTAGTCTCCCTCTCAGCCCCCTGTACCCAGCCCGACTGTAACCACAAGCCAAGAAACCACAGCTTCAATGCAATAGTCCCAGCATTATGGTTGGGGAGGCCTTAGCAGGGATGTCTCGGGCTGGTAAAATCCAGGGCTGGATTTTGGCCCCAGTCCGCCATTGACCATAAAGTTTGTGGGCAGGCAAAAGAAGACAGAATACAGCAATCCACGCAAAGGTTGTGGACATGCAGCTATAATCGAATTAAAAGCTGTAGCAAGTGTTGTGGGCAGGGGGCAGTAGACGTATTCAGTAATCTGGCACTAAAGTGTTATTGTCACAATGTTACAACAATGTCATTTCATGTGTTTTCACTTTGTTACTGGAGGATATGTGTTCAAAAACAGACTTTAATCACATGCGCACGCAGCTTCCCGTGCCACTTCTGCTGAGTGAGGGGGCAGAAGCAGCAGAAGCGGCACGGGAAGTCACGTGCGTAGGTGTCTCCTGCTGCATCTTGCCCTGATACCCTTTCATCTGTGCTGCTGCCTTATGTTATAATATTGGTCTGGTAATTTGCACTTTACACGAAATTGTTTACCTGTTGGACTGCTTTTTTGCACATTTTGGGTCTGGTTTGTGCCCTTGTTGGTTGTTCATGATTATGATTGATTATTGCGATATTTGCACATTATTTTGCATTATATATACACAGTGTATGTGGGTTTCACGACAATTTATTAGTTATTGACTTTGTAATTACTGTACACCTTGTATTATCCTCATTTTTACAGCACCAGTCACTTTATATTTGAATTTGAACATTTATCCTTTGTGCCGGCACAAATTAACCCCTAGAGTCCCCCTGCTCCCCCATTTTTAGGAGTGTATTAGAGGGTTCTGTTCCCCAGAAATGATAACATTGTGATGACTATAGATATGGATTTGGGCAGATGCAAATGAGCACAGTCCTCCTTATGCTTTTGTGTAACCTTTTGGTTTAGTGAGCACATATATTGATTTATGTAGTGCACCCGCTTTCTTGGTATTGTAGTTTTTTGATGTGGAGTCGCTGTGAGTCGGCTGTACTGAGCTGGCGCAACCTTTTGCTCCCTGCAGCGCTGTACTGATGTTACCGCGTCCAACACACATCACATTCATCAATGCGGCCAGGTTACTACAGCGACTGAGGCTCAGTGTTACAGCGCCCGATATATGCTTACAGCACCAGCGATCCCTCTAAGCACCGCTATACAGATGCTCATCTGCCGATACCTGGCGTTAGTAATGAATAAGCCTCCAATTCAGCCAAAGCACATAGTAACCCAAATCTGATTATTGGGCCAGGTAACAGCTTGCCCCTATGGCATCCCAATTTGGAATGTCCCGCTGTGAGAACCCCCCTGGTTCGCCCCCTGTACTCAACATCCAGCGACCCCCAGTGTGCATGTGCGAGCCTCTAGCAGCATTTGCTGCATGCATATCTGAATGGCTGGTGGAGGGTGCATGCAGCCAGAGGGAGCGGCCCGGGGGAGGCACATAGCAATGCGTTCATTGCCGGGGCATTATTCAGCATGGTAATACATTCTGCACATGCACTGTAAACGTCTGGATCAAGGTGAGTTACATGGAAAACCAAAGAGTTTCATACACATGTGTATCCAACATCATGATGTCCCTGTAAAGTGGACCAAAACCCGGGAGAATAAAAATCATGGGTTTTGGTACGCTTTAAATATTTCTTTCCACCAAGCTGAGCTCGCAGAGATAACGGAACAGGAGTCGTATAAATGATATCCGAAAAAGGAATCCATCCAGTTGTGGAATTTGCAGATGACACTAAAGTATATACCGTGTTTCCCTGAAAATAAGACAGTAGGGTAGATTCAGAGCCAGGTGAGAATTCTCGCTCCTTTTTTTAGTAGAGAAAACTGCCACTGACTTTCCATTGTCTACTTTGGGGTTGATTCAGAGCCTGGTGAAAATTTACACCTGCTAGACAATGAATGTGAATGGAAGTTTTCTCTCCTAATAAAGGGCAGTTGTGGCCTAGAGGTAAGGGGAGCGGACTTGTGACTGGAGGGTTGCAGGTTCGAATCCTGGTCCTGGGACATGACTGAAGTGCTCTTGAGCAAGGCACCTAACCCCCCAACTGCTCCCCGGGCGCTGTAATTAGGGCAGCCCACCGCTCCGGGCACGTGTACACACACTGCACGGATGGGTTAAATGCAGAGGACGAATTCCTATGTGTGCGCAAGCATACAATGGCCATCTATGCATTTACATTTTTAAATTAAATTTTTTTTTAAGGAACGAGAATTCTCACCTGGTTTTGAATTGACTTTCATTGTTTAACTTGGTGCTGATTCAACCCCTGGTGAAAATATACATCTGGTAGACAATGAAAGTGAATGGCAGTTTTCTTTTTAAAAGAAGGAGTGAGAATTCTCGCCTGGCTCTGAATCGACCCTAGTGTCTTATATTCATTTTTGTTCCAAAAGATAAGGGCTTATTTTCAGGGCATGTCTTATTTTTACATAAAGCATCTACATTTATTCTTCATTTTCATTCCAAAATTGATAGAGCTCCAGTAATAGGGCAGCCCAACTCCCTTCCCTATGTTCCTGGTTGGCGCTATTTCATATGTTAATATTTGATATGGGCACTTTTGCACCCATTGTGGGCTTGGGGGCGGAAGTCCTAAAAAATCATACTAGGGCTTGTTTTTATATTACTGCATTTTTCATCCCATAAGATGCACTTGCCTCTCAAAAGTGGGGGGAAAATGTCAGTGCATCTTATTGGGCATTGTCAATGGTCGCTTGCCGCAGGCACACTTGCCCACTGCACGGCCCGGGTTTGTGTGCGCGCACAGCTCCCAGGATCAGTTGCGGCTAGAGTTACCCTGCTCGTCCATCCGGTTTTGGAAGTTTCTTTTATTTTTTTTTCCTCCAGTGACCGGGGGTGGAGGGGGTCATTTTGATTCTGCCACACTGCCTATAATGGGGAATGGGTGGGAGGATGTCACATTGCCTGTAATGGGGAATGGGAGGGGGGCATGGCACACTGCCTATAATAGGGATTGGGAGGGGGGATGCAAACCTGCCTGTAATGGGGAATGGGAGGGGGGATGCCACATTGCCGGTAATGGGGAATAGAATGGGAGAATGCCACACTGCCTGTAATGGGGAATGGGAGGGGGGCATGGCACACTGCCTATAATAGGGACTGGGAGGGGGGATGCAAACCTGCCTGTAATGGGGAATGGGAGGGGGGATGCCACATTGCCGGTAATGGGGAATAGAATGGAGGAATGCCCCACTGCCTATAATGGGGAGTGGGAGGGGGGCATGGCACACTGCCTATAATGGGGAATGAGATGGGGTGCCACACTGCCTATAATAGGGAATGGGGGAGGTGCAGAATGCCACTCTGCCTTTAATAGGGGGATTCTGCACCTTGCCTATTTTTTGGTTCTTGGGGGGATGGTGTTTTAGCACAACATTTTGTTCAGAGTATTTTTCTTATTTTCCTTATACACCTACATGTGTCTTATGGGCAGGTGCATATGATAAATATGAAATATGATAAATAAGGATCCAAACTAACAGACAACCTCACCTGCAGATGAAATGTTACAATGATAAATAGGCAGCTTAGGACGTGCTCATATAGATTCTGGAGTAATGAGATTCAGGGGAGAAGGAGGCAGGCACTATGGAATATATTATGCCAGTGTCAATGGTACCAAATGTGATAGAATTAATCTGTCTGATGTGACCAGAGGCTTCCAGATAGACAGATCTATTGTGGGAACCACCATTGCTAGTTTAAAACTTTTAGTAACAAAATGTTTTTATGTGTTACAGATATAGTCATCCCAACAACACCAGAGAAGCGTACCCGCTGTGATGGGACCTGGTCCTGTACATAATAGTGAGTGGTGTGTGTGATGCTGGCTGGAGCACGTAGGGAGCAGAGGCCGCTATTAAGACAGCCGGGGCCGAGGAATGCCGAGGGGTGGAGAGCCTCCATCTTCCTGTTGTTTTCCTGCTCCGTGTGGGAACCCAACAAACACAGAAACTGAGATTCTTCCCAGAAAGCCAGAGAACTCTACCATCATCCCCATATATAAATATATATAATAAAAATAAAAAATGGGAGCTCCTCTGGCATCTGTACATTATATATATATATATATATATATATATATATATATATATATATATAATGTACAGATGCCAGAGGAGCTCCCATTTTTTATTTTTAGGGCAACAACAGAGTTCTCCTTAACTACACTAATATATCGTTAGGGGGAACCTTAAAGTGGCGCTAAGGCAGGGATTCTGTCGATCTCGAGTTTAAAGTGCACCAAAACCCACGGAGATCGATTCTCTCCCCCGGGTCACCCGGATCAGGGGGTGGCCCGCTGTGTGAAAGCCCCCAGGTCAGCCATAAGCTCGCATTCTTTTCCGGTCCAACGACGCACGCGCAAGCTGCGGCTGAATTCCCGCTATCTCTCTAGCAAGGTGCGTGCCCAACGCCAGGCATTTGTGAATAGCTGATGCTGGCATGCTCCTTGTTAGAGGGTAGCGGGAGATGCGCCTGCCACCGCGCTGATTGGACGAGCGGCCACGCATGCGCTGTAGGACCGGTAAGGGGTTAGTTTGTTTCTACGAGTTGGGGGGTTTCACACCCAATTGGGGTGCACAGGGGACAAGGACCAAAGCCCAGGATAGTCAAAATCATAGCCGGCGTCAGCACCTGGCAAGGCGGGGCAGCTGCCGGGGGCCCCCACCCACTATGCAAGCACCCCCTGAGTTTTGGTCCGCTTTACAGGGACAACTCAATGTGGGATGTTTGTGAAAGACCCCCCTGGTTTGGCTGCTAACTCAAACTGGCGACCCCACAGTGCATTCACCAGTTCGAGTAAAGTAATGAACAAAGGGGGGGGGGGGGATAGGGGTATCCAAAATCAGAAGAATCTAGATTCACTTAGACTCCGAGGTCAGGTTTAAAGGGGTTTGGTGCGCTTTAAAGTAGACCAAGCCTAGAGTTTTGGTCCAAGTAGTATGATCCATAGGGGGCATCCAGATTTGGGACGTCCCTCTGTGATGTGACGCGACTCTTCACCACAAAGGAGACCATGCAGCCCAAGGGCCCACATAAACCTGGAGCCGGCCCTGGTCAAAATGATAGGTTTTGGTCCACTTTAAGTCAGCTTTTCGAGTGGTATCTCGATTTAGGATGCTCTGCTCTGTGAAGCCCACAAGGTCGGCCTCGAAATGTACCATTCCGCCATGTGCGGGCTCTCATCCAATCAGCGCTGTATGCCATGCATATTAATGCATAATGGAACAATGGTTAGGCATCTGTGGGAAGTTTCGTCTCCCAATTAGGAGGTAGACAATCTGACCATATTTGGAGTTTGTGTTCAGATGTGATTGTGTCTTGGCTCTTCCAGAAAGGTAAGTCATTTTGATGGTCATCAGGGTTTCACACAGCGGGACATAACACATTTTCAAAGATTCCAGTGATAAGTCCATTTTGAAGAGGACCAAAACCTTTTCAGACAGCTTTGGAGCTTGTAATGATACCTTCTCCGCTATCCCACAGCACATGTGCAGGCTGGAAGCAAGGCTAAGCATAGGAAATCTAAGACCTGCTGCAGGGCCTCCTGCTGAGAACCATTGAGTCTCCTGAGTTTCATTCTTTTCCCAATTTGTGATGCCCTGCTGTGTGAAACCCCGCAGATCACCCATGCAAACTCACCTTTACCCAGTCCTATGGCGCATGCATGGGCTCTCGTCCAATCAGAGCCGCTTGCTGTGCATATTAATGCTTCGACAAACATCTATGTTCGCGGCAATGGATTGCGTTCCTGCCCCCAGCCTATCTGAATAGCGCCTCAGCCCAGAGATGCTGGGGGTGCAGCCAAGTTTAGCGGCGACCCGGGGGGGGGGGGGGGGCTTTTTACAGTGGGGATCCCGGACAGGTTGGGTTTTGATACGCTTTCAGCACCATAAATATTTAACAGATGGCAGTGGAATTCACTGTACACGCCAGTACTTGGCAGAAGAGATTTACTTACTCCACTAAGAGGCTGATTCACTACTAGCGCCAGGTATTGTCTGATGAGCGTCTGTATAGCAGTGCTTAGAGCGACCGCTAGTAGACGCTGTAAGCGGGTATTGGGCGCTGTGACAGAGCGACTCAGCCGCTGTAGTAACCTGGCCGGCATTGATGAATGTAATGTGTGTTGGGCGCTCTAACAACAGCACAATGCTGCAGCGAGCAAGAGGTAGCGCCAGCTCAGTGTGCCTGACACTCGGCGCTCAACAGCATATTCAAGAAAAAGCTACACACAACGTCGGCGCTCTAAAGGTGGGCGCTGTAGCATAGAGCGCCAGACACTGAAGTCGGTTTCTGAACACATATCCACCTGTAACAAAGCGAAAACACATGGAATGACATTGTTTTAACACTGGGACAATGAGTGCCAGATCTGTAATGACAATTCTGCATAAAAATATAAAAAAAATGTATAAAAGTGTTTGCAGCCAGGAGAGGTCACACAATGATTTGAGCAAAAACAATTTCATTGGCAAACACGCTATTTATACACAACTAATGAAAGCCCATTGAAATGTATGGGAGAGCGCTACGGAGCGACAGGTACTACATGGTGCTCCTGAGTCTAGAGCGCCGGCGCTATACACTGAGCCGCCTGTAATAATATATGTGACTCTACATGGCGCTCACCAGATTCGCTTTCTTAAATGTGGTTTTGCGTACTTATGTTCTTAAATAACCCCCTTAGTAATTTGCAGATGGCAGCAGAGCTTCCTTTCACTCCATTTTCTTTATTTACAGATAACAGCAGGCTTCCTCTTTCCTCTATCAACCTATGTGTAGATGACTGCTTTTACTTCTGTAGCTTATATGTGGATTGTATCAGAGTTCCTCTTGTATGTATTTTCTTTAAGGGACTTCCAATTTAGCATCAATCATGCGTATTGGAAGAGACAGAAATAGAGGAAGGGCTGAAAGATGGAGCTGACAGCTTAGCAGGGAAATAGATAGTAGACTGCGGAAGGGAGCTGACAGCATATCCTGGGATTAGAAATGTTTTGTCTGTTTTACGTCCCTTTTGCATCCACTTTTTTGGTCTCGTTACAAAAGTGTTATGCTTCGTTTTCATCTAGTTTACATCTACTTAACACATATTTCTATGAGCTTTATGTCTGCATCTGTTTTACATCTTCTCCATGTCTGCATGTATTATGTTCTGCTATCTGCTTACACCCAGTGCAGGTCTCTGGGATGTGCAGATGGAGAGACCGCACACTGTCATCCTAGGGGGGGACCATAGGTGACATACATACATATTAAGATTTGAGTCACATCTTTGGCTCTCTTTTCCATGTTCCCTCCTTCTTTTTCTCTTTTCCATAATCACTTCTTTGCTTCCTCTTTTCCACATTTTCCCCAGCTCTCTCTTTGATTCCACATTATAGATAGCAGAAAATTGCACCTCTCCCATTTTACAGTGCTTCTGAAACGAGGAGCGACTTAGCAAATCCTGCTTACCAAGGGTGTGGATTTTATAACCTATATCACAAATTACATTTACCTTATTAAAGTCAAAACCTCGGCAACATTTTGATAATAGCTAGCCGTAAAGCCATCTGGGCCCAGGCTTTTATTGCTCTATATCCCCTTAATTACTCGCTGTACCTTCCCTAATTCGAATTCTTGGCCCATTAGCTCCCTAAAAAGTTGCGAGATGGGTGGTAGATCAAGGGAGTCCAAAAAAGCATCAAATTCTGCAGCTTTGAACCCTGCAGGAGAGTACAAACTTTGTAGTTTAGTTTGGAAAATGCACACCATTTTCTGCGGGTTCGCCGTAAGGGACCCTCTTTCATCATTTAGTCTGATCGGATGGTATTGCTGGTATTGCTTCTAACAAAGAATCAGGCTTATTCACCTTTAAGTAAATTTGTGCCTCAGCCACCGCAGGAGTTTCATCCCTGCTAAATCCATGTTCAATTCATGGGAGACCTTGTTTAATTTGGACCTTAAATCTGGGGTCATATGTCATCCTGCTCAGCTAATTGTGCATATTGCTCTTCCAGTTCCTCTGTGTGAGTGTTTCTCTCCATTTTCTTTTGAAATGCCAACTAAATAAAACGCCCCGTTTCATCGGCTTATGAGCCTCCCACCAAACAGTAGGTGAAACATCTGGGGTACCATTAATGTCAAAAGGACTCCTGAACCAAATTGATCATACTTAAAGTGGACCAATCACCACTGTGGCTGGCCTGAAATCTAAAAGAATCCAGGACCGGCTGCTAGCCTGTCCTGGGGCATCCTATATTGGATGCCCTAATGTGTGAAACCCCCTGGGGCACCAGTGATCCTACCTGATCCCGGCAGGTCCCACAACACGATCTCTACCGGTGCCGCATACTCGGCTTCTCTGTGCGCTCCACGCACCTAGCCAGATGAGCGGGAGTGCGCACTCCACAGGGGAGATAGGGAATGCGGCCGCAGGCACACCCGCAGTTCAAATGCATTAGTATGTGCCGCATAAAGCGCTGATTGGACTAACGCCGGCACATGTGCCGTCTTACATCGGGATGCCCCCAGGCCAGGGACCAATTGCCAGTATAGTCGATATCCTGGAGATTGGTCCACTTTTACAATTTCATAAGTACCCTGTCCTGATCAGACCAAGAAATTGAAACAACTGAGTTTATTCGTGGCTTACTTTTTTTTTTTTTTTTTTTTACATTTTACCCTCTCTCCATTTTTCCCATTACTCTTTTATCTCAACCCCCAACTCCTACACTTATCCTCTATCCTTCTTCTCACACTTTCGCTTTATTGCTGTCTGAGTGTGTGTGTGTGTGTGTGTGTGTGTGTGTGTGTGCCTTCCTGCACAGGACACCCCCTGCTGATACCTCTGGTTATATGTCTCATTTACTCCTGTATCATTTTTTTGCCTTTTTTGCATCTTCACTCTCTATTTTACCTCTATCGTGTTGCACTTATTTTATAGCAGATCCAATTTCTTCTTCCTACACTCAACAATTTTTTTCTGCTTGCCACGCTGTAACGCATGATTCCTGGTTTATCCTATTTCGGTCATTGGCTTAAAGTGGACCAACACCCAGGATTTTGACTATCCTGGGTTTTGGTCCACTTCGGTGGGGCACCCCGATCGCTGTGTGAAACCCCCCAGAATGCCCGGAAACACTCACCTCACCCCGTTCCTACGCGAGCGCTCGTCCAATCAGAGCACTCAGAGCCGCTGTGGTATGCACGTACAAGCGGCGTCCAACCACAGCGGCTCTGAGCGATGGAGGCCGCGTCTCGCGCTTCCCTCTAACAGGGAGCGCACACGCACCGGCCATTCACAAACGGCCAGCGCGGGTGCGCGCCCTGCTAGAGGGAAGTATAGATTCTTGGGCCGATCCCCCCTGGGTGTTGGTCGGCTTTAAAGTGGACCAAAATCCAGGATTTTGATTATCCTGGGTGGGGTTCTTGCCCCTGGGGCACCCCGGTCGGGGATACCCTGCTGTGTGATACCCCCCAGGTCACCTGATCGAACTCACCTCTTCCCGGTCCTACGGCGCATGCGCGGCCGCTCATCCAGTCAGTGCGTTGGCGGCCGTATCCCCCGCTACCCTCTAACAGGAAGCGTGCCCACGCCGACCATTCACAAATGCCTGACACGAGGTTGCGGCCACTGTTTGTGCCTGCACCGCTGGACCGTGAGCGAAGGTGAGTTTTCGGGCGACCTGGCGGGTTTCACACAGCGAGGCACCCCCCATCGGGGGGAGCGAGTATGCCTGCCCTGGAGTCTCATAGGGTGGGTTTTGGTCCTCTTTAATTGCAAGGTTTCATGTTGATAGTGACTGTTGTATTTTTCTGACATCTTGTGACATAATATGGCTCTATTCTGCTGCCACGTAGTGGTGCTCTTTGGAAATACTTGGTCCATACTTAATGATAGGAAACTGGTTGTACAGATCTATCCTTTTACGGGGGTTATTAATGAATAGATAGAAGCAGGTAGCGCCACGTAGCGGCAGGCAGCGTCTGGTGAACGCCGGACACTGTAGGCAAAACCACATTTAAACCGGACCTTCACCATGATTTATTGAAAAGCC
Organism: Gastrophryne carolinensis; assembly: GCA_027917425.1. Lineage (NCBI taxonomy): Eukaryota > Metazoa > Chordata > Amphibia > Anura > Microhylidae > Gastrophryne > Gastrophryne carolinensis. The sequence goes on along the minus strand of CM051235.1, from coordinate 25,865,966 downwards.
CAAACCCTTAAAAAACGATTCCCCAGCATCTAAAATTACTATATTTTAAGTGTTTAGTCACTTATTTTTCATTCTTTCCTCCACTGGGCTGCAACTCTGCTCAGCACTCTAGGATACGGGCGCCACCATCTTCACTCAGAAGCATCAAACTTACTACGGAGAGGAGAGTGGGATAAAGTGCAGAGGGGCAGGTTATAGCTGTGCTTTGCACAGACAGAGCAGAGCTGGGGTCAGGAAAAGGTCAGCAGTCCCAGAATGCAGAGCAGCACAGTCAGAAGGCACTTCCTGTTTGCAGGCTGCCTGATGTTCCATGAGCTCATAACATGCAGTAGCTGCAGGTAGGATGATTTTTAATGTGAGCAATCTGTATGTACAGGGTGTGGGAAACATATAAGATAGACTCTTATTTATAGTGAAGGTCCGCTTTAAGTGAATCTGGTGAGCGCCTCTAACAGCGCCATGGCTTCCGATGTATTTTTACAGGCGGCTCAGTGTATAGGGCCGGTGCTCTAGATTCCAGAGCGCCAGGTATTACCTGTCACTATCTGTCGTTCTCCCATACGTTTCAATGGATGTTCATTTGCTTGTGTATAAACAGCGTGTTTGACATTTTTTATTTTTTTTTGTTTTTTTTGCTCCAATCATTGTGTGACGTCTCCTGGCTGCAAACAAACACTTTTAGACACATTTTTGACTTTTTATATTTTTATGCAGAATTGTCATTACAAGTCTGGCATGTGTTAATGTTATAACAATGTCATTCCCTGTGTTTTCGATGGTGGATATGTGTTCAAAAACAGACTTTAATAACACAGCATCTGGCGCTTTATGCTATAGCGACCAGATCCAGAGCGCCGACACTGTGTGTGTGTCCTTTTTTGATAAGTATGATGTGGAGTGCCGAGAGTCGGTCGCACTGAGCTGGCGCTACCTCTCGCTCGCTGCAGCACTGGATTAGTGATCGAGCGCCCAACATACATCACATTCATCAATGCCGGCCAGGTTTCTACAGTGCCCGATACCTGCTTAAAGCATCTACTAGCAGTTGCTCCAAGCGCTGCTGTACAGAAGCTCATATGTCGATACCTGGCGTTAGTAATGATTCAGCCTCCAAGTTTCCACCCTTCTAGTCTTTTGCTTTTCTCTTTCCATCTATTCTTCTGCTTCCATCTTTTATTTGTTCCTTTCTTCTATTCTGTCATATCTTCTCTCTCTTTTTTTTTGTCGGTCCTTCTATTGTCTCTTTCTTTTCTTCCATCCCTTCTTTTTTCACCCATTCCTTCTCTCTCTTGCCTGCTTGTTTTCATTCATTCCTTCTCCTTCTTTATTTCTATTATTCATTCTATGCATCTGGCACATTATTCTCTATTATGTTGTTTCTTATATTTCTTTCCATCTTTTCTTTCTTTTTTTGTCACTCCTTTTCTCCTTCTAGCTTTATTTTTTTATGTAATTCCTTCTTTTCTTTTTTTCTCTTTCTGTCATGCCTTCTATACTTTGTCATTTTTATAATGACAATAATAACAATATTTATGTGAGGGGCCCATTAAGGTGTTATTGCCCAAGGGCCCGCATAATCCTGAAGCCGGACTTGGGATGGATTTTGGTGCTTCGGAACCTCTGCCCCCCTCTGTCAGCACCTTCTGTGCAATGACTTCCTCCCGTCGCCTCTATTTGTGGTGTATGGCGCAGAGCGTTGCACCTGCATCCTGCCCAGCCAGCGGCTCCTCTTCCTGCCATCGCTTATCTAACGCTCATCTGTCTGTGGCAGGTTCTCCTTGTAACGCCACACGCTGGTTTAAATTTAGGGACTCAATTACATTATTGATCATTTGTTTGTGACCCTATTAGAGAGATCTCTGGTCTCATTGCTTGTTTGGTCATCGGAGCTAAAGTCATGGAAGGATCATCATAAGTCATTTCTGGGCCCCATACAGCCGAGGTGTTGCCCACCTTCCTTAGCCCCCATCCCTCCCTATCAGGCAACATCCCCCCATTCCAGGAAACACCTTCTAACACTCAGCCCACATATCACCCAAGGAGCTCTTTATCACCTTGGGGCCACCCATAGTGCTTAGGAGTCCACTATAATATTTCTTACGCTCCCTAGTCACAAAAAGTGCCACCTGTACCATTTATAGTGGACCAAAACCTGATATGGGAAGCCACAGTTCCCCCCCCCCCCCAAAAAAAAAAAAAATTGCCCCTAAAACATACTTTTCGACTGGTCTTGTCCAATCAGCGTTGTGTGCTGTTAAACTCACCTCTTGCCGGTCCTACGGCGCATACGCAGCCGTTCGTCTAATCAGCGCTCTTGGATCTGCTCACGTCAGCAAGTCTAAGGTGAGCAGATCCGAGCGTGCCAGCGGCAGCATCCCCCCGCTGAAGTATGTCCGCACCGGCCATTCACAAAAGCCTGGCGCCCTGCTAGAGGGATAGCGGGGATGCGGTCACTGCTCACGCATGCGCCGTTGCACCGGGTAAGAAGATGACTTTATGGGCGACTTGGGGGGTTTCACACAGTGGGGCATCCCGATTCTGGATGCCCCTGGGGGAGGGAATCAATCTATACGATTCCCGGGCCGATCTCTATGGGTTTTGGGCCACTTTAATTAACTGGTGCAGAGTGCAGCATGACACTAGGTTGACCTAGCCACACTGAAGTCTTTTAGACACAAAGTGCCGTGTTTCGGGATGCCTCACTGTGTAAACCCCCCCCCCCCCCCGCAGACCCGCAATCATCTACCTTTCCTCATTAGTATGCACGGTCTAAAGCAAGTGATTGGACGAGAGCCACTGGATGCACTGTGGGAACAGCAGAAAGGTGAGCTGTGTGGGCAATCTGGGGGGTTTCACACAGCGGGGCATCCCAGATCAGGATGCCAGAGTTAAACAGACCCACCGCCAGGATAGTGAAAAGCCTGGTGATAGGTCCACTTTAATGCACGGCACAAAGCACGGATCTAGACAGAGCTCCAGCCTGTATCTGGAGAGACTTAACTTATCTAACTTATCAGGAGAGACTTAAAGAACTTAATTTGTACAGTCTGGAGGAAAGAAGGGAGAGGGGGGACATGATTGAGACCTTTATATATGTGAAAGGATTGAATAAAGTTCAGGAGGGAAGTGTTTTCAAGAAGAAACTTAATGATAGAACAAGGGGGCACAACCTGAAGCTGGTCGGGGGGAAGATCAGGAGCAATGTTAGAAAATATTATGTTACACAAAGAGTAGTAGATGCTTGGAACAAACTTCCAGCAGAGGTAGTTGAAAAATCAACAGTCACTGAATTTAAACATGCCTGGGATAAGCACACATCTATCCTAAGATAAAGAGAACATACAGTATACACATAAGATAAAGAGAACATACAGTATACACATAAGATACAGAGAACATACAGTATACACATAAGATACAGAGAACATACAGTATACACATAAGATAAAGAGAACATACAGTATACACATAAGATAAAGAGAACATACAGTATACACATAAGATAAAGAGAACATACAGTTACATAAGGGCAGACTAGATGGAGCGTATGGTCTATCTTCTGCCATCACCCTTTATGTTTCTATATGAATGGCTCAGCGTGGGAGTCTGCCTCAGAGCAGCGATAAAGGCTGTGGTTCATAAACGTAGCATGGGACCCCCTGGGAAAGGTGAGTGTGTGCTAGGGTTCCTGGGGGTTTCACACTTTCACACAGCGGGCCAGTAAATCAGCCGGCCATGCATACCTCCGAACTTTTCAGAGTGGTAAAGAGGGACAATTTTTTAATTAAGCCACGCCCCCTCATTGGGGGATGGATAGGAGATAGGGTGTAACAGTTACAACAATATAAACACTTTAAATAAGCAAAATAATAATGTATTGCTGCAGATCTGCATGTTACACCTCAAAGAGGGACAAATAGAAACAACGAGGGACAGGTGGACTCAAAAGAGGGACATTCCCTTCAAATCAGGGACACTTGGGAGGTATGCGCAACATACCTATCTGCTTGGAAACAAAGCTACCGGTGTAAAGATAGGGGAGAGGCCACATCCCCGGTCCCTCCCCTGCTCACACGCGTGTTCCTGTATCAGCCTCTCTGAATGGCGGGGCGCCAGAGCGTGCCTCACCTGTTAGATAGCAGCATGCAGCCACAGCCCGCTCATGATCTATGGGATTGCTGATGATGTATCCCAAATCAGGATTCCCCTATGGTATTCTACAAGACTCCAGTTCCAGCTTCAACAGATTTTGGTCCACATTTAGAGTAAACTTTAATCCAACATTATTAGACTAAAGGATGGACTGGACCCACCCAAAGCCAGATGAGACATGGCCCTGATGCCGGGTGCCTCTGCTGCCTCAGATTTCTGATGCCAGACCCTTCAGCTGCTGCCACATGATGCTGGGTCTCCCCACCGTATTCGTCTGGTGCCTCCACCACCGCATTCTGGTGCCATTTCCTGACGCTGGGTCCCTCCACCACGACCTTCTAAAGTTGGGTGCCACAGGCACCGCTTCCTGGTGCCACCATCCCCTGATGCTGGGTCCCTCTATTACATCCTTTTGGTGCCAGGTGCCACCACTACCACCTACTAACACTGATGGGTCCCTCCACCAAGTCTTTCTGGTGCCAGGTGCCACCACCACCGCCTACTAACACTGATGACAGTTCCTGACGCTGGGTCCCACAACCAGGTCCTTCTGGTGCCAGGTGCCACCACCACCGCTTACTAACACCGATGACGGTTCCTGACGCTGGGTCCCTCCACCAGATCCCTCTGGTGCCAGGTGCCACCACCACTGCCTACTAACACTGATGACAGTTCGACACTGGGTCCCAACCACTAGGTCCTTCTGGTGCCAGGTGCCACCACCACCGCCTACTAACACTGATGACAGTTCCTGACGCTGGGTCCCTCCACCAGATCCCTCTGGTGCCAGGTGCCACCACGACCGCCTACTAACACTGATGACAGTTCCTGACGCTGGGTCCCTCCACCAGATCCCTCTGGTGCCAGGTGCCACCACCACCGCCTACTAACATTGATGACAGTTCCTGACGCTGGGTCCCTCCACCAGATCCCTCTGGTGCCAGGTGCCACCACCACCGCCTACTAACACTGATGACAGTTCCTGATGCTGGGTCCCTGCACCAGGTCCTTCTGGTGCCAGGTGCCGCCGCCGCCACCACCACCACTGCCTACTAACACTGATGACAGTTCGACGCTGGATCACACAACCAGGTCCTTCTGGTGCCAGGTGCCACCACCACCGCCTACTAACACTGATGACAGTTCCTGACGCTGGGTCCCTCCACCAGATCCCTCTGGTGCCAGGTGCCACCACCACCGCCTACTAACACTGATGACAGTTCGATGCTGGGTCCCACAACCAGGTCCTTCTGGTGCCAGGTGCCACCACCACCGCCTACTAACACTGATGACAGTTCCTGACGCTGGTTCCCACCACCAGATCCTTCTGGTGCCAGTTGCCACCACCACCGCCTACTAACACTGATGACAGTTCCTGACGCTGGGTCCCTCCACCAGATCCCTCTGGTGCCAGGTGCCGCCACCACCACCGCCTACTAACACTGATGACAGTTCGATGCTGGGTCCCACAACCAGGTCCTTCTGGTGCCAGGTGCCACCACCACCGCCTACTAACACTGATGACAGTTCGATGCTGGGTCCCACAACCAGGTCCTTCGGGTGGCAGGTGCCACCACCACCGCCTACTAACACTGATGACAGTTCCTGATGCTGGGTCCCTGCACCAGGTCCTTCTGGTGCCAGGTGCCGCCGCCGCCACCACCACCACTGCCTACTAACACTGATGACAGTTCGACACTGGATCACACAACCAGGTCCTTCTGGTGCCAGGTGCCACCACCACCGCATACTAACACTGATGACAGTTCCTGACGCTGGGTCCCACCACCAGGTCCTTCTGGTGACAGGTGCCACCACCACCGCCTACTAACACTGATGACAGTTCCTGATGCTGGGTCCCTCCACCAGATCCTTCTGGTGCCAGTTGCCACGACCACCGCCTACTAACACTGATGACAGTTCGAAGCTGGGTCCCACCACCAGGTCCTTCTGGTGCCAGGTGCCACCACCACCGCCTACTAACACTGATGACAGTTCCTGACGCTGGGTCCCTCCATCAGATCCCTCTGGTGCCAGGTGCCACGGCCACCGCCTACTAACACTGATGACAGTTCAAAGCTGGGTCCCACCACCAGGTCCTTCTGGTGCCAGGTGCCACCACCACCGCCTACTAACACTGATGACAGTTCCTGACGCTGGGTCCTTCCACCAGATCCCTCTGGTGCCAGGTGCCACCACCTACTAACACTGATGACAGTTCGATGCTGGGTCCCACAACCAGGTCCTTCTGGTGCCAGGTGCCACCACCACCGCCTACTAACACTGATGACAGTTCCTGACGCTGGGTCCCTCCACCAGATCCCTCTGGTGCCAGGTGCCACCACCACCGCCTACTAACACTGATGACAGTTCGATGCTGGGTCCCACAACCAGGTCCTTCGGTTGGCAGGTGCCACCACCACTGCCTACTAACACTGATGACAGTTCCTGATGCTGGGTCCCTGCACCAGGTCCTTCTGGTGCCAGGTGCCGCCGCCGCCGCCACCACCACCACTGCCTACTAACACTGATGACAGTTCGACACTGGATCACACAACCAGGTCCTTCTGGTGCCAGGTGCCACCACCACCGCCTACTAACACTGATGACAGTTCCTGACGCTGGTTCCCACCACCAGATCCTTCTGGTGCCAGTTGCCACCACCACCGCCTACTAACACTGATGACAGTTCCTGACGCTGGGTCCCTCCACCAGATCCCTCTGGTGCCAGGTGCCACCACCACCGCCTACTAACACTGATGACAGTTCGATGCTGGGTCCCACAACCAGGTCCTTCTGCTGCCAGGTGCCACCACCACCGCCTACTAACACTGATGACAGTTCGATGCTGGGTCCCACAACCAGGTCCTTCGGGTGGCAGGTGCCACCACCACCGCCTACTAACACTGATGACAGTTCCTGATGCTGGGTCCCTGCACCAGGTCCTTCTGGTGCCAGGTGCCGCCGCCGCCACCACCACCACTGCCTACTAACACTGATGACAGTTCGACACTGGATCACACAACCAGGTCCTTCTGGTGCCAGGTGCCACCACCACCGCATACTAACACTGATGACAGTTCCTGACGCTGGGTCCCACCACCAGGTCCTTCTGGTGACAGGTGCCACCACCACCGCCTACTAACACTGATGACAGTTCCTGATGCTGGGTCCCTCCACCAGATCCTTCTGGTGCCAGTTGCCACGACCACCGCCTACTAACACTGATGACAGTTCGAAGCTGGGTCCCACCACCAGGTCCTTCTGGTGCCAGGTGCCACCACCACCGCCTACTAACACTGATGACAGTTCCTGACGCTGGGTCCCTCCATCAGATCCCTCTGGTGCCAGGTGCCACGGCCACCGCCTACTAACACTGATGACAGTTCAAAGCTGGGTCCCACCACCAGGTCCTTCTGGTGCCAGGTGCCACCACCACCGCCTACTAACACTGATGACAGTTCCTGACGCTGGGTCCTTCCACCAGATCCCTCTGGTGCCAGGTGCCACCACCTACTAACACTGATGACAGTTCGATGCTGGGTCCCACAACCAGGTCCTTCTGGTGCCAGGTGCCACCACCACCGCCTACTAACACTGATGACAGTTCCTGACGCTGGGTCCCTCCACCTGATCCCTCTGGTGCCAGGTGCCACCACCACCGCCTACTAACACTGATGACAGTTCGATGCTGGGTCCCACAACCAGGTCCTTCGGTTGGCAGGTGCCACCACCACCGCCTACTAACACTGATGACAGTTCCTGATGCTGGGTCCCTGCACCAGGTCCTTCTGGTGCCAGGTGCCGCCGCCGCCACCACCACCACTGCCTACTAACACTGATGACAGTTCGACACTGGATCACACAACCAGGTCCTTATGGTGCCAGGTGCCACCACCACCGCATACTAACACTGATGACAGTTCCTGACGCTGGGTCCCACCACCAGGTCCTTCTGGTGACAGGTGCCACCACCACCGCCTACTAACACTGATGACAGTTCCTGACGCTGGGTCCCTCCACCAGATCCCTCTGGTGCCAGGTGCCACCACCACCGCCTAATAAAACTGATGACAGTTCGAAGCTGGGTCCCACCACCAGGTCCTTCTGCTGCCAGGTGCCACCACCACCGCCTACTAACACTGATGACAGTTCCTGACGCTGGGTCCCTCCACCAGATCCCTCTGGTGCCAGGTGCCACCACCTACTAACACTGATGACAGTTCCTGACGTTGGGTCCCTCTACCAGGTCCTTCTGGTGCCAGGTGCCACCACCAACGCCTACTAAAATGATGACAGTTCCTGACGCTAGGTCCCACCACCAGGTCCTTCTGGTGACAAGTGCCGCCACCACCACCGCCTACTAACACTGATGACAGTTCGACGCTGGGCCACACAACCAGGTCCTTCTGGTGCCAGGTGCCACCACCACTGCCTACTAACATTGATGACAGTTCGAAGCTGGGTCCCACCACCAGGTCCTTCTGGTGCCAGGTGCCACCACCAACGCCTACTAACACTGATGACAGTTCCTGACGCTGGGTCCCACCACCAGGTCCTTCTGGTGCCAGGTGCCACCACCTACTAAAACTGATGACAGTTCCTGACGTTGGGTCCCTCTACCAGGTCCTTCTGGTGCCAGGTGCCACCACCAACACCTACTAACACTGATGACAGTTCCTGATGCTGGGTCCTTCCACCAGGTCCTTCTGGTGCCAAGCGCCACCACCACCGCCTACTAACACTGATGACAGCTCCTGACGCTGGGTCCCTCCACCACAGCCTTCTGATGCCAGGTACTGCCACCACCTACTGATGCTAGCCTTGCTTGGGGACCAGAAAACTGGGGCCACCACCACCACAGGGCTGGCACTGACAGAAGCACAGCACAATGCAAGGGGCCCCCTCACAGGTGGTCACTGCCTGCAGTGGTAATAAAGGTCAGCTTTAAGCACAGTTCCTAAAATCCAATACAGTACAGAAATGAAAGAAACAGGTGTCACCGTTATAACAATCCAACAGATCTAGATCTTGATACTCTCACAGTCGACTGATAAACTTTCACATCACTGAGTGGTTCCTTAAACAGTTTAGTTCCTATTTATTCACTAGCAAGAAAATAGCTCATAACCCATCCAAAAAAATACTTCAATCCAAAGAACATATCAAATTTCAGTTAATCTAAATCAGGCTCACGCTCAGTTAATGCTTAGTTAACTCTCAGTTCAGCCCAATAATGGGAGTAATATGGGCATAGACCACCCCACATTGATGTAACTACTCCCTCTGGATCAAATCATTAAGACAAAGGATCACACAGGGCAAGATTCACTAAGGCAGACTTTCTCCACTTTAGAGCTGTGGCCCACTTGATTCAGTTTCATTTTGGTTACAGTCAGCAGAATGTCCAGGGACAAGTGGGCTCCACACTTCCCCCGGGGCTCAAAATCAATTGCCTAAAAATTGTCTTTAAGGGTTTACAACAGAGGCAGCCGTACCTTACTGAAGTTCAGGCACCTCTCGCAGGCCTTAAATACTTCCGTTACCAGTGGCTCCACGTCCACGCCATAGGCACCTACAGAGGCTCTCTAGCTATCCAGACCAGGTCCTCTCCAGGAATCCCATAAATCTTGCATGCTGAATCCGTACGTCGGTGTGTTAGCATTTCCCACCACTATCTAGATTGGCGCGGGGGATGAGTAGAGGACCTAGAAATGGTTTTCCATCCGATTTAAGGAAAGGTTGGTTTCCCTGTTTGCTTCTCTTATGTATTTTGTTCCTACTACAACAGTACACTAAGGTGAATTGCAACTTAAAGCAGAATAGAAACCTTATGGCACAGCACTGGAATCTAAATGATTACAGAGCTGACCGCTGGCCTTCCCCTGGAGCGGGATGCCCCACTATGTAAAACTGGGTCCAACGGGGCATGTACGGGCTCTCGTCCAATCAGAGCTGTTTGCCGTGCCTATGTAATTCGGCAAACGGCTCTGATTGTTTACAATGGGGAGCGAGAGCGGCCACGTCCCTGGTTCGTGCATGTGCTCCCGTCCCAGCCATTTACATAGGGGCTGTGGCCGCTTGTGCTCCCCATTGAAGTCTATCAGAGCCGTTTGCCAAATTATCTATTCATGGCAATACCGTCCTGATTGGACGAGGGCCCTGCGCATGCACAGAGGCGAGTTTTACTGGGTGGTCTGGGGGGGGTTTAACACAGCGATGCATTCTAATTTGTGATGCCCCCGGGGCATATTTTTTGTGTTTTCAAGGTGTAGAGCTTATCTAGTATTGTTTTCTTATAGTATATGAGCAAATGCCATTTTACTACCTGCAATCTATTGCTATTAGCAACCCTACACCAAGATCTATAACAAGAGAGACACGAGCCCTGTACACACAGAACACTGCTGCTGGGCATGTGTAAGGTTGAGTGAGCTCCTTCACCTCAGCAGCGGGCACAGCAGCAGTGTCCTGTGTGTACAGGACTCACTTCTCTCTTCTCCGTGCACACACTGAATACAAAGATGTGATCATACCGAGATTGTACAACCAGATTGTGAGATGTGCGGCAGCTTTCATATAGACATTCATTTTTCTACATAAGGTTTTTGTTCTATAAAGCTTTGATAGGATAATATACAGATTGTATGGTATGTGGCTGTTTGCACATTGTAGACATTAACTTTTACAGTTACACATTTTTGAGAAGATCATAAAGAGATTGTACGATCAGATTGTAAGGCGAGTGGCGGATTGCATATAGACCTGACCTTTGTCAGGTAAAGGAGAGCTATCATTAGAAACCTCTGAAAATGTTCTGTTCATATATTATAGACCTTGGAAATAAAATCACCAATATACTTTATTTAAAAAATATCTTTCTTTCTGTATTTTTTTCCACTTGAAAGTTATTGCTCTGAAATGTGGTGAAAGGTTTCTTCCAATGTCTATAACAGTATAAGAATATCACATTTTCAAAGGTTTCTAATGATACCCACCCGTTAATGTTTTTATTCTAAGACTAGTAAGATCATATATAGAGATCAAATAGATATTGTACAGATTCTAATGTATGTGGCTGGTTGCATATAGAACCTTTTAATATTGTTTTTCTACAATCAGATTGTAAGGTGTATGACTAGTATATTATAGACAGGACCTTGTCTATAATATTATAGACAGATCTAACCACCATCCCCTTATACAGACTGATCACTAACATCTTTATTTTATAAAGGTCTGGTAAGATCATATAGAGATTGAACAACCTGATTGGAGATCAGCAAGATGTGTGGCTTGTGTATATATTCATTAACTTTTTCAGTTATTGCTTCTATTCTAAGATCATAGATTGTACATCCAGATTGTATGATGTGGGGCTGCTTACATATAGACATTAACCTAAGTTTTGTATTCGTCAAAGGTTCGATACGATCACATACAGATTGTACAATGGGTGGCTGATTGCATATACTGTAATTTTTTCAGTTAATGTCTCTATGACTTTGTACAGTGCCATGGAATACAATGACACTTTAAAAAAAACACAATAATACTACTAATACTACAATGGTTGGTAATATCATATAGTGATTGTGCGGTGTGGGGCTGATTCCATAGACATTAACCTTTTTGAGTTAACGTTTATATTTTAGAAAAGTTTTGTAATATATAATGATTGTACAACCAGATTGTAAGATGTGTGGCCAACTGCTCATAGACATCAGTTATTGTTTTTATTCTAAGATCATAGATTGTACATCTAGATTGTATGATGTGGGGCTGCTTACATATGGACGTTAACTTTTCTATTTAACTTTTGTATTCGTCAAAGGTTTGATAGAATCATATACAGATTGTACAGTGGGAGGCTGATTGCAAATACTGTAAATGTTTTTAACTTTTTGTAACGTCTTCTATTACTTTGTACAGTGCCATGGAATACAATGGTGCTTTATAAATAAACAAGAATAATAATACAACAATGGTTAAGTAATATCATATAGTGATATACTGTAACTTTCTCAGTTAATGTCTATTACTTTGTACAGTGCCATGGAATACATTGGTGCTTTATAAATAAACAATAATAATACTACAATGGTTAAGTAATATCATATAGTGATTGTACGATGGGCGTCTCATTGCATATGTTTTGTATTGGTCAAAGGATTGATACAATCATATACAGATTGTACAATAGGTGGCTGATTGCATATACTGTAACTTTTTCAGTTAATGTCTTCTATTACTTTGTGCAGTGCCATGGAATACAACGGTGCTTTATAAATAAACAATAATAAATAATAATAATATTACTAATACTACAATGGTTTAGTAATATCATTTAGTGATTGTATGGTGTGGGGCTCATTGCATAGACATTAACCTTTTGAGTTAACGTTTATATTTTAGAAAAGTTTGGTAATATATAATGATTGTACAACCAGATTGTAAGATGTGTGGCCGAATGCTCATGGACATTAATATCTTATTAGTTATTAAAATTATTTACAGATTGTAAGTGTGTGACCATAAGTTAGACCAGATTGTATACAGTGTCAAGTTGATCGTCCATTCATGAAACAATCAGATGTCTATAGGCACCCAGCAGACACCTGCCAGTCAAGCAGCTTTTAGGAAAAGCGGAGATGTCACATAAGTAAAACGTTATCTCTATGATGTCAGAGGTGACAGAGGTATAAGGCATGGGACTTACCTTGGCAGAGGGGCAGAGCGCAGAGGAGTAGCACCAGGCATCGGGCGCCCATCACAGCGGGGTAGCTAATAGTGGGTGGAGGGTCCTCGGCAGGCTGCGGGCACCACGCTCCCCCCCCCCCCACCCTCCGCAGCCCCGTCCTACAGCAGGAGAATGAGTGAGGTCACAGGCAGGGAAGTGCCCCCCCCCTCCATCCTATATCGTTGGAGGACAAACTGCACCCTGTCCACTTCCTGACTGCAGACAATAGCGAGAGCCTGAGAACCGAGCGGCCGGAGCGCGGGGGGAGCCGGGGGAAATATTACGCAGACTCACATCCACAATAACTGGAATATAGAGGAGACGAGGATCAGAAGATCCAGCTCTGATGTCTGTGGGCAAATATGTGATTGTACGAGTTGGAAAACCTTGCCAGATCTCTATTCTTCATTGTGGTGTCTGTTGTTCCTAGTGTTGGGCTGCAGCGTCTCGGACACACCAATGGTCCAACCCAGAATTAATGGCTATTGAGAGTGGCTAAGCCTTGCTCTCCTGCTGTAGAACAGAAATCCAGTGTGACCCGATCATAAAAAAAGAATCCCTAGTAGAGATTTCTCCATTATCAGCTAGGTAATGGCTGACCATGTGCTTGTCAGGTGCTCAATAAGACAGAGCAAGCACTGAGTGATCCTGGATACCTAGGGTAGGGGGGCGTCTTTAGGGTTAAAGGAGCACTATCGCGAAATTTGTAATATTAAAAATTCATATAAACACTTTAGCTAATAAGGGGAGGGGTCACTTATACACCTGAACTGAATAAAACTCCCGCCAAGCTTGTGATTTTCTTTCCCTGGTAGGAATAAAATCCAGGGGTGACAGGTTTAGTCTATGAGGGGTGACAGAGTCTGTCACCCAAGATGTCCTCTTCCTTCCATTAAAATAAAAAAAAAACAAAAAAAAACAACAAGCCTGGCTGGATATTTCTCGATACTGGGTGTATAAGTGACCTCTCTTCCAGCCATCCAGCATATTTATATGGATTTTTATAATTGGGCCATTTTTCCTGCGATAGTGCTCCTTTAAGGTCCTCCCAAAAAGAACCTGAAGTCCAGGGGCCAACCAGGTTTTTCACTGTCCTGGGTATTATTCCTCTCCAGCAGGGCATACCGATTTGGGACGCCTTATAGTGTTAAAGTGGACCAACACCCTCCCATGATCGGCCCAGGAATCTATAAGATTCCTGGGCCGATCAGACCACTGACTGCGGGGCACCCCGCTGTGTAAAACCCCCTAGAAACCCCTAAATTCCTACCTGCTCCTCGTTCCAGCGTGGGCCGCCGCCGCCTCCCGCGCATCCCTCTAGCAGGACGCGCACCCGCGCCGGCAGTTAGTGAATGGTCGGCGCGGGCCCTGTAAGAGTGATGCGCGGGAGGCGGCGACGGGCGCGCTCTCTTGTCAGTCGCTGCCTCCCGCTTGTCCTTCGGCGGGATTGGCTGTGGCGGTCACGTGGGAGCGAGGAGAGGTGAGTTTTTCGGGGTTTCTGGGGGGGGGGGTTCCCGATCGGGGTGCCCCGCCGAAGTGGACCAAAACCCAGGATAGTCAAAATCCTGGGTGTTGGTCCACTTTAAATCACCTTCAATCCCAGGGTGCATCCGCCGGCCAATCAGCAGCCTCTGCACCATTCAGCTTTTAATAGCCGCTCTGATGTCAGGGTGACATAAAACTAAATAGAGTGCGGGCTGCTGCACCAGACAATGAGAAATGCCAGGGGAAGCCGGGGATACTGCATCCAAAACCGGGATGCCCAACGGCGCATGCGCAAGCCGCGTCCCCGCTATCCCTCTAGCAGGGGGCGTGCCTGCATCAGGGATTTGTGAATGGGCGGCGCGGGCACGCTCACTGTTGGAGGATGCGTCCGTCAGTGCGTGTGGAGCTGCGGCCACGCATGTGCCGTAGGACCGTTAAAAGGCGAGTTGGTTTCAGTGACCTTGTGGGTTTCACACAGTGGGGCACCCATAAGGACCCACTTTAAAAGGCATCCTAGCTAACCTAGGGCTTTATTCATCAAGGGATAGCGACAGGTAGTGCCTTGTAAGCGACAGGCAGCGTCTGGTAAACACCGGGCACTGTACGCAATACCACATTTATGAAAGGGAATCTGGTGAGCGCCTCTTACAGCGTCACGTAGCGACCGATTCATCACCACAGACGGATCCCGGCGGCGCCTGGTATTACCTGTCGCTACCTGTCGCTCTCCCATACATTTCAATGGACGTTACTTTTCTTCTTTTTAAACAGGGTTTTATTTTAATATTTTTTTTTGTTTTGTATCACACATCAAATTCATCAATGCCGGCAATGTTACTACAGCGACTGAGGAGCTCTGTAATAGCGACTCACGGCCGATCAGAGCGACCACTAGCACTGCTGTACAGACGCTAATCTGCGGTTACCTGGCGCTAGTAATGAATCAGCCTGCTAGTATATTGAGACTGTTCAGAACGGGGGTGGCTCTGGACATCCTGTATGACAGCAGGCCTATCAGAATGTTGCTATGGGGCCTTTGATTTGTAATAAAACCAATACCTCCCAAGTGTCCCTGATTTGGAGGGACTGTCCCTCTTTTGAGTCCATGTCCCCATCTTTCATTGTTCTCATTTGTGCCTCTCTGAGGTGTAACATACAGATCAGCATCAATAAATGATTTGCCTATTCAAACTGTTTCTATTGTTGTAACCGTTACATCCAATCTCCTATCCATCCCTCAATGAGGGGGAGTGGTCTAATTTAACAATTATCCCTCTTTCCCACCCTGAAGGTATTAAAGCCCTGTTAGCGAGTCAGCAGCAAGATGAATAAATCCAGGAGGACAAATCACAGGAGGCGTTGGTAGGGATGCTGCATTTATTGTGGTGCACAGGGACAGGTTGTCTTTAGTCGGAGTGCAGCTCCGCCACGCGGCGCTCCAGGTCCTGCAGCAGCTTGGCCAGCAGGTCGGGGTTGCGGTAGAAGAACACGTAGAGCTGGCGGCCCTGGTCCAGGTGGGAGGTCTGGATGGAGTTCTTCTTGCGATCCAGGTCCCACAGACAGTCCAGACACCACTGATTGAAGAGCGACACGCTGGAGGAGACCGCCTCGAACGCCAGGCTCAGGGTCTGACGGGGAACGAGGAGAAGAAGAGGAGTTTAAAGGGGAACGAGGAGAAGAAGAGGAGCTTAAAGGGGAACGAGGAGAAGAAGAGGAGTTTAAAGGGGAACGAGGAGAAGAAGAGGAGTTTAAAGGGGAACGAGGAGAAGAAGAGGAGTTTAAAGGGGATTATTTTCCATCAATTATATATGTTAAACTAAATAAAGCCGGCCAATATTTTTGTTATGGTGTTTAGGCCTACAGCACAGGCACCCCCTTAACACCTTGACTACCTCTGCCCTACCCCCCATTCAACATACTCTCCCAGCACTGGCCCCTAGCATCAGCTCCCTGAAGAAGTTGCTGAAATAAATAGTCTGGCTCACAGCAACAGACCTCCTATGGATGATGCAAGTCTGCTCTAAGGCCCCTTTTACATTGAGCGATTTCACCACATTTGCGACGCAGCACGATATATGTCACCCAATCGGCAGAGGACGAGGCAGAAGCGGTGGATGGGGACAAGGCAGCAGTGGAGGCAGAGCACTGTTTTACCATTTGTGACATGTTGGAGTATTTCTATGGGCCAGGACAGGGGCCTAAAGGCAGTGGGTTTAACCCCTCCTCACATTAACACCCAGAAACCAAAGTCCTGATTCAGACATTTTATCAGACTCCTTTATAATTCACCAATATTTAGTCATTACAAAAGGTACTGTGGTAAAATAGGGACATCAGGCTTTTCCTCACTGTTATAGAAGCAATCAGGCTTATAGAACATAAAAGCATATTTAGTAAAATATAATTTCTGAACAAAGTTTCTGTCCAGGCAGGTAAAAAAAAAATGAAAAAAAAAATCTATACTTACCTTTTGTCCCCTGCAGATCCTCCATGCAGTGGCAGCATCTTCATTCAAGCAATTTCATCCTCCATCACCAGGCAGACATGATGGCGTTCAACATGGCTTTACGCCCTCTAAGACACCTGCTCCATTCAATGCAATGGAGAAGGCATGTCGTACTTATCGTGCCACGCCCGCTTAATCGCAATAAATGGGGCATGCATGTGGGGGTGTAAACTATGTTCTAACCTCAGTGTCTAAGCTCTGTGCCTAGGAGTTATTCACCACCCTTTCATTTAAAGCGAACCAAAACCTGGGTCTTGGTCCATGCCCCCGGGGCACCCCAATTTGGAATGCCTCGCAATGTGAAACCTCCCCAGATCGCCCAGGAGAAACTCACCTTTCCTCAGCCCTACGGTGCATGCGTGGCCTTTCGTCCATTTAGCACACTCGGCTGTGCTTACATCAAAGTCTTATAGATCCCAAGGCCACTTTTGGTCCACTTTAACCCTTTGAGTGCTATCTACGTGAAATTCAAGTAACACACTATAATCACCTTTTGTCCGCCCGGCATATCTGCATTCTCGACAGGATGGCATAACTGACAGCAGGTGCGGCATCTCATCGAGAATGTGGATATTTTGGCCAATCGGGCAGGCATGGTCAAGTAAGGAACCAGTGCACTAAGAGTGATTATATTCAGAGGACAAAAGAGGGGTATAGAAAGTGCCTTGTACTTCAGCCCGGACAATCAGTAAGTGACGACAGATGAACTTACAGGGTCCCGCAGCTGCAGATTCCGGGTCCCGCGGCACAGGCAGTGGTGAAGCTCTTCACAGGTCTGCTCTAGGATGGTGGTCTGCGGGAGAGGACCATGATGGAAGCTTCTCAGTGAGGCCACCTCCTGGAGAAGAGCATTGGCCTGCCTCTGGAGGGCTTCATACTTCGGGAAGAGCTCCTTCTGTCTTGATGGGTTCTCCAGCATCACTGACAGCCTAAAAGGAATCAGTTAAAAGTTAAAACTCAACTTCAAAAGTTCAAATACAACTGTAGCTGGAAGGAGCAGAGGAGAGTTAGGAACAGGCTTTTTCAGGATTGGACTGAAGCACGTGGGCACACCAGAGGAAATAAGAATTATTGTGGTCCACCAGAGGAAAGAATTATTGTGGTCCACTTGTCAGCTAAAACACAATTAGATAACTAATAATTAATAGCTAATTCATATAACACTCCAGTGAGTCTTAGACCTCCTGTTTTGCCCTAATGGTGGCCTGGGGCCCACCTGAAGATCCTCTGGTGGGCCAGACCTATAGTGGTCTCATTTATGGTCTGCTGATGTTCTAGCCTCACTTTTGTTATGTGGTGACCAAGTCATTCTGCTTTGACCCCTTTCTTCTCCAGGGTCTTTGTATGCTGTAGTTTCAGGAGCTACAGAAGTGAAACCCTTCCAGCCAAGCTGCATTATGGGTCACACACCCATGGTAATGTGTCAAGTATTCCATAACATTTCAGCTTATAGTCTAGGGTTCCTGTACTTTGCACCTTGTGTACGTTTGCACCACTTGACTAATACTTTAGATCAGGAGGACCAAGATTTTTAGCATACGCTCACCGACCAATAAAGCTAAATTCTACCTTCCATAGAACTTAAAACAAAACGAAGCAATAACAAGGAAACACTTCCGTGCTTTCTAGAGTCATACTTGAGGAACAAAAGGAGAACCAAAGTGAACAGTAACAACCATTAGCAGAACAATTGGAATTCAGCTTCACACATCTCCATGTGGAGGCTCCCGGACTGGTCTCAGGGGGTGCAGCCCGGGCAGCGTGGAGCCAGAGGAAAATGCTTCTGAGCAGAATAGGAAATTCAAACAAGAAATAATCAAAACAATACAAGGTGAACAAGAATGCAACTTTCAGGGCTCGCGGTTCCTGTTCAACACAAAGTGAACCTGAAAGGCGATGACTGAGGATATAAACATGTTTCCAAAGGCCTCACACTTTAAATGATCAAACTAAATCCTCAGAATACAAACATAAAAAAACCCAAAAACATACTTAAAGTAGACCAAAGCCCAGCGTGGTTCCCTCCCCATGGGGCATCTAAAATCAGGATGCCCCGCTGTGTGAAACCCCCCAGCCCACTGGGAGCCGCTGGCCTTAGACGAAGGCTTAGACAGCGTGACGTCAGCAGCTCTGAACGCGCTGATTGGACGAGAGGCTGCACATGCGCTATAGGACCAGGAAGAGGTGAGTTGGCATCAGCGATCGGGGGGGTTTCAGGGGAAAGGACCAAAACCCAGGATAGTCAAAATCCTGGGTTTTGGTCCGCTTTAAGACAAATATTGTACCATGCATAGTGAATGCAGACAGGATATTGCTGGATGTAAACAGTTTCACTACAGCTAACTGCACCATCAGTTCCCCACCATCCACCCCAGGCCTGGGGTGATCTCAGCAGCTTTTAGATGCCACCTAAAAAGAAGAAGTCCATATCTGCAATGATATTGGGCAGGATGGAGCAGGGTGGACTAGGGTGGACCCACATATTTAAATGAGCCTATCATCTGGCTTGACCCACCCATCTTCTACATCATCTAAAGTCTTATCAACCTTTAGAACACTGGGCACCATGCTTGGTACATACATTTTAAGACCAAACCTCTCATCTCCACCCCCTTTCCTTTAGATTGTAAGCTTACAAGGGCAGGACTCTCACTCCCAATATACTTCTGCATCGATGTATTAGTTACACGTCTGTGTCATCTGACTGATATTACCGGGTGTATTGTATGCAGTGTTGTATTATACGTATTTTAACCTGTCTTACCCTCTTGTCATTTCTATCTTCTACAGCGTCACGTGCTATTACACCGCTTTAAAATAATAATGATAAATACTTCTTCACTTCCATACTTTGCACTCCCAAGTATTTTTTTCTTGTTCGTCCTCTATCACCATTTCTCATCCCCTCCAGCTATGCTCTGCCTTTCTATCCATCCTCCTAGCTAGAGTACATATCTTCCCATCTTTCTATCTACCTTTCTATACATCCATGTTACTACATCTTCCACTGTTTTTTATCTTCATTCCTAACTTTCGTTTTATCCATCTATGTATCAATCTCTTTATTTCTATCTATCGTCCTGTCTATATGTTCAGCGCTTTTTATCCATCTTCCTAAACATCTATGTTTCAATCTGCCAATCATCCTATCCATCAATCTAACTTTCTATCTATCCAGCCACCCACCCACCAGTCCGTCCAGCCACTCCACCCAACAGTCCGTCCAGCCACCCCACCCAACAGTCCGTCCAGCCACCCCACCCAACAGTCCGTCCAGCCACCCCACCCAACAGTCCGTCCAGCCACCCCACCCAACAGTCCGTCCAGCCACCCCACCCAACAGTCCGTCCAGCCACCCCACCCAACAGTCCGTCCAGCCACCCCACCCAACAGTCCGTCCAGCCACCCCACCCAACAGTCCGTCCAGCCACCCCACCCAACAGTTCGTCCAGCCACCCCACCCAACAGTCCGTCCGTAATACCTGGCGCTCTGGAGCTATACGCTGAGCCACCTGTAATGATGAATCGGATGCTACATGGCTCTGTTAGAGTCGCTCACCAGATTTGCTTTCAGAAATGCAGTATTGCCTTTAGTGCCCAGCGTTCTCCAGACGCTGTCTGCCGATATGAAGCGCTACCTGGTGCAATCCATTCATGAATAATCCCCTTAGTAGAAACCTGGTAGAATCAGCTGGATCACAGCCTTGAAACCATCTTTCCTATAACTTCTTACCTGACCCCAGTCTTTGCTATCAACTCGCAGCGGGGTCAGCCATAGAGGCGTAGCTCGCAGTTCTCTTGGCCCAAGCGTTCTCCTTCCAAGTTCTCCTGACTGGTTGCCCATCTTCACCCTAAGAGCTCGAAGGTCCCTCTTGGTTTGGTAGTGTGCCCTCATCTCTGCCTGCAGGCCCAGCTCCACCAGCTGCAGACGAAAGAGCCGAGTAAGGATGGACGCCACCACCGGGGCCTGGGATTGGTCCACCCACGCCAGCCTCTGCTTCTCAATTTCAACCCAGCCTTGGTGAGCAGGCAGACAAAGCCCCACTGAGGCCTCACACACCAGCGGCGACAGCCTCTGGTTCTGCAGAGCTTCCACCTCGGATTCTAAGCTGCCCACCCGTCCGTCCAGCCGGCCACGCATCCATCCTTCTAGTCACCCATCCAGCCATCCTTCTAGTCACCCATCCAGCCATCCTTCTAGTCACCCATCCAGCCATCCTTCTAGTCACCCATCCAGCCATCCTTCTAGTCACCCATCCAGCCATCCTTCTAGTCACCCATCCAGCCATCCTTCTAGTCACCCATCCAGCCATCCTTCTAGTCACCCATCCAGCCATCCTTCTAGTCACCCATCCAGCCATCCTTCTAGTCACCCATCCAGCCATCCTTCTAGTCACCCATCCAGCCATCCTTCTAGTCACCCATCCAGCCATCCTTCTAGTCACCCATCCAGCCATCCTTCTAGTCACCCATCCAGCCATCCTTCTAGTCACCCATCCATCCATCCATCCATCCTTCTAGTCACCCATCCATCCATCCATCCTTCTAGTCACCCATCCATCCATCCATCCTTCTAGTCACCCATCCATCCATCCATCCATCCATCCTTCTAGTCACCCATCCATCCATCCTTCTAGTCACCCATCCATCCATCCTTCTAGTCACCCATCCATCCTTCTAGTCACCCATCCATCCTTCTAGTCACCCATACATCCATCCTTCTAGTCACCCATCCATCCATCCTTCTAGTCACCCACACATCCTTCTAGTCACCAATCCATCCATCCTTCTAGTCACCCATCCATCCATCCTTCTAGTCACCCATCCATCCATCCTTCTAGTCACCCATCCATCCATCCTTCTAGTCACCCATCCATCCATCCTTCTAGTCACCCATCCATCCTTCTAGTCACCCATCCATCCATCCTTCTAGTCACCCATCCATCCATCCATCCTTCTAGTCACCCATCCATCCATCCTTCTAGTCACCCACACATCCTTCTAGTCACCAATCCATCCTTCTAGTCACCAATCCATCCTTCTAGTCACCAATCCATCCTTCTAGTCACCAATCCATCCTTCTAGTCACCAATCCATCCTTCTAGTCACCAATCCATCCTTCTAGTCACCCATCCATCCTTCTAGCCACCCATCCATCCTTCTAGCCACCCATCCATCCTTCTAGCCACCCATCCATCCTTCTAGCCACCCATACTTAGTAGAGACCTGGTAGAATCAGCTGGATCACAGCCTTGAGAACCATCTTTCCCAGAACTTCTTACCTGACTCCAGTCTGATCTTTGCTGTCAACTCGCAGTGGGGTCAGCCATAGAGGCGTAGCTCGCAGTTCTCTTGGCCCAAGCGTTCTCCTTCCAAGTTCTCCTGACTGGTTGCCCATCTTGACCCGAAGAGCTCGTAGGTCCCTCTCGGTTTGGTAATGCCCCCTCATCTCAGCCTGCAGGCCCAGCTCCACCAGCTGCAGACGAGAGAGCTGAGTAAGGATGGACTCCACCACCGGGGCCTGGGCTTGGTCCACCCACGCCAACCTCTGCTTCTCGTTTTCAACCCAGCCTTGGTGAGCAGGCAGACAAAGCCCCACCGAGGCCTCACACACCAGCGCCGACAGCCTCTGGTTCTTCAGAGCTTCCACCTCGGATTCTAATGACTGAATCTCTCTCTCCAGCAGAGGGAGCCGCAGGGGATCCCAAACCTGACAAAATATTAAGAGAGAAATAACTATCATTACATATGAAAAATAATTTACCTGGAGGCAAACATATCACTTAGTTCTAATTCATCTCTTCAAATGTTCTATACTGTGCTAGAAAGAAAAGATCATTTTGCTTCTTTAGCTTTGTATTTCCCGAAAAGCTCAGCTAGTGCTCCTCCTAGTGGTGGAAATCAGGTCACATTAAAGCAGACCTTTACCATGAATAAGAGCCTATCTTTTATGTTTCCCTCACCCTGTACATTAAAATCATCCTACCTGTATCTACTGCTTTTTCTGAGCCTTTAAACATCCAAGATGGCGGCCCGTGGAGTCTCAGGCTGCCTGCAAACAGGAAGTGTTTGTGCCGCTCTGCATTCTGGGATTGCTGTCCTTTTCCTGACCCCCAGATCTACTCTGTCTGAGCAAGGCTCAGCTATAACCCCTCTCCCCTGCACTTTTGACCCTCCTCCTCTCCTAAGTATGTGATGCTTCTAAGGCAAGATGGTGGCGCCCGTATCCTGGAGTCCTGAACAGAGTTACAGCCCAGTGAGGGAAAGAATAAAAAGTGATTAAAAACGTAAAAATATATTAATTTTAGAGGCTGGGGAATAGTTTTTTTTAAAGTTTTTGTTTTTTATTAAATGATGCTGAAGGTCCGGTTTAAGCTCCAGGACCGGCAATAACTCTGCTTGGCCCACTTTAAAAGAGGCCCAAAACCACTTGGGCCAGTTCTATGTCCCTGGGCATCAGGATTGGAGCTTCCTTGCTGCATACTAAGCAGAGCATTGTGAGGCCCACTCATTCTCCATGGGTCTCATTCTCATCTGGCTACAAGGTTTCACACCTCTGGCCATCCCAAATCCTTATACCCCCGGGACATGGGGGTGAATGTGAACGTTACTACAATATTTATAAACGTGGGGTCCCACCTTGAAAGTTTGTCCAGGGCCACATTTGACCTCAAACCAATTCAAAGAGAACAGTAAGATAGAACTACCAAGAATTAGAACTACAGAACAAGCAGAGAGAGCTTCAAGAAAGGTTTTCTTTTAACAAGAATGGGGGTCTCCTACCCCGGTGTGAGCCTAGCCTCTCTGCTGCCTGAGGCAAACTATAAAAAGGTGCCCACCTATCAAATAGTAGGTTACCTATATATCAAATATGATTGGTCCATGCCTTCATGTTTTTTAATACATTTAATAATTGAATGTATTAAAAAAAATCATCATCATGGTGCCATTGTAAACTCATGGGGTTTGGTGCATGCACCTGGGGATGCCCGACCAAATCTGGCCAAAGTCCTTCAAAGTGGGCTCAGGGGTTTCCCAGGGAAAGGGCAAAGTACTCGGACTTGTAGTGGTCACTGGTGACTCTGGTAGGCAGGAGAAGGAGCTCAAACACAGGCCAAGTGCAATTTCAACCGAGGGGTGCCCCCCTCCCTTTATTCCGGCACAGGCAAACAGTTTATTCTTGCATCACAGGGGACTGCACGTTATGCTTTGGGTCTCCATTAAACCGGACCTCCAGCATCATTTAAAGCGGACCTTCACTCTGAATAAGAGTCTATCTTATATGTTTCCCACACCCTGTACATACAGATTGCTCACATTAAAAATCATCCTACCTGCATCTACTGCATGTTATGAGCCTTTAAACATCCAAGATGGCGGCTTATGGAAGCCGCCATTTTATCAGGCAGCCTGCAAACAGGAAGTGCCTCCTGACTGTGCTGCTCTGCATTCTGGGACTGCTGACCTTTACCTGACCCCAGCTCTGATCTGTCTGAGCAAAGCACAGCTATAACCCGCCCCCCTGTACCTTATCCCACTCTTCTCTCCTCAGTAAGTGTGATGCTTCTGAGTCAAGATGGCGGCGCCCGTATCCTAAATTCCTGAACAGAATTGCAGCTCAGTGGGGGGGAAAGAATAATAAGTTAGTGACTAAAAACGTAAAATATATTAATTTTAGATGCTGAGGAACCGTTTTTTAAGAGTTTGGGCTTTTCATTAAATCCCACTGAAGGTCCGGTTTAATGAAAAGCCCAAACCCTTAAAAAACAATTCCCCAGCATCTAAAATGAATACACTTTAGTCACTTCTTTCCCCCACTGGGCTGCAACTCTGTTCAGGACTAGGATACGAGCGGCTCCATCTTGCCTCAGAAGCATCACATAATGAGGAGGGGAGGGGCAGGGGGCGAGATTAGAGCTGTGCTTTGCACAGACAGAGCAGAGCTGTGGGCAGGGAAAAGACAGCAATCCCAGAATGCACAGTCAGAAGACACCTCCTGTTTGAAGGCAGCCTGAGACTCCATGGGCCGCCATCTTGGATGTTTAAAAGCTCAGAAAATGCAGTAGATGCAGGTAGGATGATTTTTAATGTGAGCAATCTGTATGTACAGGGTGTGGGAAACATATAAGATAGGCTCTTATTCAGGGTGAAGGTCAGGTTTAAAGTGGACCACAGTCCAGGATTTTGACTATCCAGGGTTTTGGTCCTTGCCCTGGGGCACCCCGATCGGGGTTGCCTCGCTGTGTGAAACCCCCCAGTTCGCCGAAATCAACGCATTTCTTTCTGGTCTTATGGCACATGCACGGCCGCTCATCCAGTCACCGAGCACGGAGCCACTGATGTCACGTCGTCCAAGCCTTTGTCTAAGGTGAACGGCTCTGAGCAGGCTGATGGCCACATTCCCTGCTACCCTCTAACAGGGAGCGTGTCCTCCACGATGAACATTCACAAATGCCTGCCACGGGCACGCACCCTGCTGGAGGGATAGGGGGGATGCGGCCACAGCTCGCACTTGCACTGTTGAAAAGAAGTTAAATGTAGGGGGCGACCTGGGGGCTTTTACACAGCGGGACATGCCCCGGGGGGAGGGAACCGATCGGCCCGGCAATCTATCACCGTGGGTTTTGGTCCACTTTAAGTCCTGAACTCCAATTACTGCAGTGGGTGGAAGGATCTCCACCTGCACCAGCTGCTGGCCAGCTTGGTACCCCTCTCTGGGTCCCCAGCTCCTCCTGGTCACTTCTCTGCATCAGACTGCTCTCACCAGGGCCCACTCCCTGGCATTAGGGATCCTTCCTCTGATGTCTCTGAGCTCAGTCAGCCCCAACGTTCGTCCTGTCCCCTTATGAACTTAACCAACTGGGGGAGTGGACTGTACTCCAGTTAACCCCTGTGTGCAAAGAGGCCTCTCCCTTAAACTATTCTATGCCTTATCCTATAGGGGCATCTAGTGGCGTCCTAATGTAATTACAACTACACTACTTAAAGTGGAACAAAACCCAGAATTTTGACTATTTGGGGTTTTTGTCCTTTCGATCAGGGTGTCCCGCTGTGTGAAACCCTCCAGATCGCCCAATTGAACTCACCTCTTTCCGGTCCTCCAGCACATGCGCGGCGCTCAGAGCCGCTGACGTCACACCATCTAAGGCCAGCGGCTACGAGCGTGCTGACGGCCTCATCCCCCGCTTCCCTCTAACATGGAGTGTGCCTGGGCCAGCCATTCACAAATAGCTAGGGCGGGCACGGACCCTGCTAAAGGGATAGCGGGATGCGGCCGCGGCTCGCACATGCGCTGTCGAAACGGGAAGAAAGGTAAGGGAACGGGGCGACCTGGGGGGTTTCACACAGCGGGGCATCCCGATTTTGGATGCCCTAGCGGGGAGGGAATCGATCGGCACGGGAACCTTACAGATTCTTGGGCCGATCACCGATGGTTTTGGTCCACTTTAAGTTCTGAACTCCAATTACTGCAGTGGGTGGCACCTGCACCAGCTGCTGGCCAGCCTGGTAACCCTTTCTGAGTCCCCAGCTCCTCCTGGTCGCTTCTCTACATCAGGCTGCTCTCACCAGAGCCCACTCCCCATGCCCTGGCATTAGGGATCCTTCCTCTCACGTCTCTCAGCTCAGTCTCACTAGAATTTCTCTAGCCCCCCCCCCCCCCACATGTTCCTTTAATCCCCTCATGAAACTAACCAATCAGGGGAGTGGGTTGTACTCCAGTTAATCCCTGTGTGCAAGGAGGCCTCTCACTTAGGCTATCTATATATGCCTTATCCTATAGGGGCATCTAGTGGCCTCCTAATGTAATTACAACTACACTACTCATACCATTAAATCTATAGCCTAAACTAATCCACCCTCACCCAGGGTATCCCCCCATTCTCACGGGACCCCCTCCCAGGTGCTCCCCTAGCCATTGGACTATCCTGTTACAGCATTCAGTGGTGCCCCTCTGAACCACCAATGAACCCACCTAAATGGAGCTGTCTGAAGCCGCTGCCCTTACCTGGCCTCATTACAGATGCACCCCTGCTCTTACCTGCTCTCCAGCAATGCCCTCCAGCCAATTTAAAGCCTCCTTATTGCCATGTAGGTTAACAAGCGCCATGCTCAGCTCCATCATCTGGGATATCCAAGCTATTCGGACTCTCTCGCTTTCTTTTTCCATTTTTATCTGAGCTTTCCTCTCAATCTCCAGATCCTCTTCTTTTACAGGGAGGACAGCCCTGGCATTTTCCTCCACCTGTTCCCAGCACGTGTCCTCCAGTTTTATGTAACTGTCCAAGTCAACTGAAGAAAGGAAGAGGTTCGGAAAGGACAGAACAGAGTGGTAGTTGCCGAGCTCTGTGGCCGTCTCTCGGAGCTTCAGCAGGGCCGTGTTGCACCTCGAGTTGAGGGTTGATATCTCTTCTTTGGTGTCGATCAGCCTCTTCTCCTCCTGTCTCTCCAGCTTCTCGGAGGACAATCTGTTGCGGAGCAAGGTTAGTCCCAGGGACTCCAGCTTGTTGCGGGATTGCAGTCTGTGTGCTCTGAGGGCTTTCAAGCTTTGCAGCTCAGCTTCCAGCTCCTCCAAGCTTCTCGTATCTTCAGCCTCTTGGTCCTCGTTAGCTTCTTTGGCCCCTTTGCAAAGGTTCTGAAGCTCTTCTGTCTCCAGGAGCGGTTGTCCCGAGTCAAGCAAGGCATTGTAAGCTTCCAGCTGCTCACTGGTTAGGACGTTCTGCTGGTCCACAGCATTGCAGAGCCAGCTTAGGAAGGCCTCTAAGTCCTCGTTGCCTTCACACAGCCAATCAAAATCCTCCCCTTTAAGGTCATTGGCACCCGGGTAGCTGATAACGTGGAGCATCTCAACAAAGTCTGAGCCCTGAACGCGTGGAGGATCTAGAAGAAAACAAGTGGATCGTTGGCGAGACAGCTTCATGGCGGATGATGCGCTCTACAGATAGGAGAAGGAGACAATAGTTTATAACCACCATTTAAGAACATTAAAATAAAATACAGCAATTTATTAGGTTAATGACGGCACAGATGGTGAACAGCATGCTGGGGGCTATATGCTCAGCCCAGTCACTCTGTAAGCACAGAGGTCACACAGCTGTCTCTGGCCACAGCAGAGCATGCTCATGACTCAAAGCTGCCCCGTGACATGCCGTTCCCATCTCAGCCACAACTTACTAATTGAAGTGAAGAAAGCGGCATCACTTGGAATAAAGCTTGCAGACCAACCTACAATCTGTCTCTAAACTTGGTTAAAAACTCGGTCTCACACATCTGCAGAAGTATGCTTAAGCCGCACCACCAGCGCCAAGGTACCTTTATTTTTAAGCTTCCTATGTCCTCCATAGGAAGATCAGATCTCCTAGAGAGCCTAAAGTGGAGCAAAACCCACGCTGATCGCCCCAGGAATCTATAAGAATCCCGATCGATTACCTCCCCGCCGGGCATCCAGAATTGGGATGCCCTTCTGTGTGAAACCCCCAAGGTCGCCCCGTTCACTTACCTTGCTACCCGGCCCAATGGCGCATGCGCTAGCCGCAGCCCCGCTATCCCTCTAGCAGGGCACTAACAAATGGCTGGCGTGTGCACGCTCCCTGTTAGAGGGAAGCGGGGGATGCAGCCTCAGTGCGCTTGGAGCCGCTCACCTTAGAAGCTGCCTTAGATGCCGTGACGTCAGCGTCTCTGAGCGTGCTGATTGGACAAATGTCTGTGCGGGATGCAGCCTCAGTGCGCTTGGAGCCGCTCACCTTAGAAGCTACCTTAGAGGCTGTGACGTCAGCGGCTCTGAGTTTGCTGATTGGACAAATGTCTGTGCATGCGCCATAGGACCTGGAAGAGGTGAGTGAGTTCAAGCAATCTGGGGGGTTTCACACAGCTCTGGGGTACCCCGGGGGAAGGACCAAAACCCAGGATAGTCAAAACTATGGTTTTAAAAGAAACTTTGGCACAAAATCATTTTTGTCCGGATACTGCCATTCTTTTAAAACCATACCCTTTATAGCTGCATGGATCGAGAAGGTTCTACGTTGAACCTTGCAAATGTCCTTTTGAAGGCGGAACAAAACCCTGGTTTGTTTACTTTCCTGGGTTTTGTTCCGCTTCCCTGATTTGGGACGCCCCGCTGTGTGAAACCCCCCAGATCCCCCAATCTGCCTTTGTCCACCCCGGTCCAACGGCGCTTGCACAGGCTCCCATCTGATCAAATCCGCTTGCTGGGATCATGTCATTTGGTAAACAGGATGCAGGAGTGCAAGCGGCTCTGACTGGATGGGAGCCTGCACATGCGCCACATCTATACTCAGCAGAAGCCATTGAATATACGGAATAATATACCCTATAGCCAGTGCTAGGTCACAACATATTCATAATGCCCCTCTGCCTGGCCATTGGCAGAGTGCGTGAGGAGCAAGGATGGTTCCTGGACCTAGGATAGGGCCACTCAGGTGGGTGTCTATTGTGGGGGGGGGGGGGGTTGCATTTATGCTTGAGTACACTGGCTTACACAGATGACGCTCTTGGTTGTAAAAGGAATGGTTTCTTTATTCTGTAGATACTCCAGATGTTACACACACACACGTCAGCAAAGCAGATAACTTCCACATCAGCTGTAATCAACTTCAGCACACCAGTCTTAAACCGGACCAACACCCGTTTTTACCTTAACGGGTGTTGGTCTGGCTGTGTGGTCATTGTAAGAAGTGAGGGGGGTCATCCATAATGCTGGAGCCCCCCTTGCAGCAAAACGTATAAATAGCTTGTTTTACTCACAAGCCAGCGGCGAGAACAGAGTCAGAGACAGAGCGATTGGCTGCCAGGCAGGTCCTGCCGGTGGCCGGCACAGAGGATGCAACTGCGCCCACGTGACCGCCCGGCGGCCAATCGCAGGACTCCGTTCAGCAAGACCAACACTCGTTAAGGTAAATCATACTCCACGTGTGTCACCGCAATTGTTCAAATGGCAACACGCGTGGCTATAAAATGCTGCCACCAGAACACAAACAGTGTTCGCCTCTATCTAAGCCACACACAACACAATCAGATCGAACAAATTGATCAACCCACAACCACTTGCAGACAGGGGGCGATCGAGCGTCCTAGGCAAGTAATTTAGCCAGGCTCTTCACTAACTAACGTGAGCTTTTTAGCTCCTTAATTCAGAGCATCAGTGACCCTCTGCTGTATTTATTTAAACAAACAGAAAAGAAACAAGAAAAGCGCAAAAAGTGCAAGGTGATACAACAGATTTAACTATAAAACACGGTGCAAATAAATAGATAGCAATTACGAATAAAAAAAGGGAAAAATACTTAAGAGTCCGTCTGGGCTGCAGTTCTATCAAATCAATTGTCTCTCAGTCCTCACACGTCTCCCAAAGACCGGTTCCTGGTCTCCTCCTTACATGTTAAAAAGGAGCTTGTGTCACCCTTGATGGTAAGATTCGAGTGTCCCTCTGGCCATTCTGAAGCTCACCTTATTCCCTCTAACCAAGGGTCGGCTTCTGACCACTCCTATTGGGCAGAGCAATTGGAGTCACCCACTGTTTGGTGCATCTGGAATTCTCCATCTTTGGGTACCTGAAAGCTGGCCATCTGTCCTGGG
Source organism: Gastrophryne carolinensis (assembly GCA_027917425.1). Classification (NCBI taxonomy): domain Eukaryota; kingdom Metazoa; phylum Chordata; class Amphibia; order Anura; family Microhylidae; genus Gastrophryne; species Gastrophryne carolinensis. The sequence continues at coordinate 25,835,490 of CM051235.1, read as the reverse complement.
ATTCCAAAGGGAGGAAGGATGGAGGACATTCCATGGAAGGGGGGCAGGAGATGGCCCTGTCTCTGCTTCTATGGCTGAGTGATTTCTGATAACCCTCACTCCATTACGTTGTTTATGCTGGGGGAGTTTTATAAGAGGAGAAAGTCATTCCAGCTGACCCCCCCCCCCCCCCCTGTGTGCATGCAGGGGGTTTTATGGCAGGCGGTGGGGGGAGTTATACAGAGCAGAGGGATTAGCCAAGGTATATATTATACATACACACAAACATGTTAATTACCGATTTGGTCACATCGGCCAATACAGTACCTCCTGAAGCCTCTAGGGCTGCCACAGGTTTCCAGCTTCACTGGTCTGCTTGTCTGATGGTACTGACTGCTATACCACTTAAACTGACCATTTTCCGGGTCCTCCGAGTGGGACCAGTTTAAGCCAGCTTGTGGGTGATGGCGTGGCAGGGGGGGTGTGGTTTAGCATTTGGCTTAATTACGGGTCACATGCTGTAGGAATATTTGGTCCATAAAAGATGTTGGAGATGAAGCCACTGCTCAAACGTCCATATATTCCACTACCAGCATCCAACCATGGAGTCAAAGCAGCTGTAATCCAGCATTGTGCATTTGGTGGGACAGTCTTCCCCATGTCAGCCAAGTGTCCCCAGAGTTTTCGGAGGTGACAGCGGGCCGCGAAATGGGACATTTAAAGTTATACTAAAGACGAGCGCCCGATTGTTGTCCCATTGTCTCAGGCTACACAGTGCACGGTCCTAAACTTCAATCCGTTTTCAAAAGGACCCTGTAGTTCCTGGGTTATCTATAAAAGTATTAGAACATAGGAGATGCAGAGAAAAAATGAAGAGAAACAGTGGGTGTGGCAACAGCAATGTGATGTAAGCACACTGAAATGTGTGACAGGAGGCCAGTGTTTCAGAGCTGCTTCAGAGAGAGGCAGCCAATTAGTACGTCTGGGTAGGGAGTGGGGGGTGTTTCCGTCCTTGGTCCATCGAAGGTTACTAGACGTCTGTCTTCCTGTTTTTCTGTCTTTTCTCTCCTTAAAGGGCTACTGGGGAACCTAGAAAAAAAAATCAAACAGGCACTCACCTTGGCTCCCATGCAGCAGCTGAAACCCTGCCTGGTGCTCAGAAACCTCCTGGATTCTGAAAATGGCAACTGGGGGAACTCTCTCCATTGCAATGATTGGACATCGCTGTTTTACTGACGCAAGGAGCGGGACAGCGTGCGAGGCGCCAGCACACTGGAGTGAAGGTGAGTGCCTGTTTTTTTTGTGCGTTTAGTAACCCTTTAAGGTAAAACTCTGACGCGGAGTGGCGTCTAAGGGAGCTAAGCGGCTCCACCAGTCGCATCCCCCCGTCTTTCTTGCAGCCGTGGTGTGCCTGCGCCACCCATTCAGGAAGGCCGGGAGTGGCTAGAGGTGAGCGGGGATGCGGCCGGGGTGCACAGGCGCGCCAAGGGCTTCAATGCGGCGTGGCGTGGCAATTAGCCTGTGGCACTGCTGCTGAGGTGTTATGGAGGCCCATGATGCTTCGATAGCGGCCTTAAGCTCATCCAGAGTCTTGGGTCTTGCGTCTCTCAACTTTCTCTTCACAATATTCCACAGATTCTCTATGGGGTTCAGGTCAGGAGGGTTGGCAGGCCAATTGAGCACAGTAATACCATGGTCAGTAAACCATTTACCAGTGGTTTTGGCACTGTGAGCAGGTGCCAGGTCGTGCTGAAAAATGCAAACTTCATCTCCATAAAGCTTTTCAGCCGATGAAAGCATGAAGTGCTCCAAAATCTCCTGATAGCTAGCTGCATTGACCCTGCACTTTATAAAATACAGTCGACCAACACCAGCAGCTGACATGGCACCCCAGACCATCACTGACTGTGGGTACTTGACACTGGACTTCAGGCATTTTGGCATTTCCTTCTCCCCAGTCTTCCTCCAGACTCTGGCACCTTGATTTCCGAATGACATGCAAAATTTGCTTTCATCAGAAAAAAGTACTTGGGACCAGTGCTGCTTCTCTGTAGCCCAGGTCAGGCGCTTCTGCCGCTGTTTCTGGTTCAAAAGTGGCTTGACCTGGGGAATGCGGCACGGTGGCTCTGGATGTTTCTACTCCAGACTCAGTCCACTGCTTCCGCAGGTCCCCCAAGGTCTGGAACCGGTCCTTCTCCACAATCTTCCTCAGGGTCCGGTCACCTCTTCTCGTTGTGCAGCGTTTTCTGCCACATTTTTTCCTTCCCACAGACTTCCCATTGAGGTGCCTTGATACAGCACTCTGGGAACAGCCTATTTGTTCAGAAATGTCTTTCTGGGTCTTACCCTCTTGCTTGGGGGTGTCAATGATGGCCTTCTGGACAGCAGTCAGGTCGGCAGTCTTACCCATGATGGCGGTTTTGAGTAATGAACCATGCTGGGCTTTTTTAAAAGCCTCAGGAATCTTTTGCAGGTGTTTAGAGTTAATTAGTTGATTCAGATGATTAGGTTAATAGCTCGTTTAGAGAACCTTTTCATGATATGCTAATTTTTTGAGATGGGATTTTGGGGTTTTCATGAGCTGTATGGCAAAATCATCAGTATTAAAACAAAAAAAGACCTGAAAAATTTCAGTTGGTGTGCAATGAATCTCAAATATATGAAAGTTTAATTTTTATCATTTCATTATGGAAAATAATGAACTTTAGCACTATATGCTAATTTTTTGAGAAGGACCTGTATAGGAGGGGACGTTGGCAGATAGAGGCGACAGCGGTGCATTGGAGAAACATAATGACCTCTGGGTAAAATCTCTGTAACAATAATAAAAATCAAATGTATGCTTAGCACTGGTGGGAGTTTAGATTGGTTGCATATTTGGAACATGGTTAACATGTGGGACTGATGGGGGATGGGCTATAAATATGGGACCCATATAGTACGAGAGGTAAGCCAATCAGCATGTGTATTGGTAGAATGTGAGCATATGTGTTATTACATACCTGTAGGGGTGGAAGAACATATGAGTGCATACCTTCCATTTGTTAAATTAAGCCACGCCCCCTCATTGAGAGATAGATAGGCATACCTACCAAATTTTCAGGGTGGGAAAGAGGGACATTTGGTAAATTAGGCCACGCCCCCTCATTGAGGGATGGATAGGAGACAGGATGTAACAGTTAAAACACTAGAAACACTTTGAATAGGCAAATGAATCATTTATTGCTGCAGATCTGCATGTTACACTTCAAAGAGGGACAAATGAGAACAACGAGGGACGGGGGACATGGACTCCAAAGAGGGACAGCCCCTCCAAATCAGGGACACTTGGGAGGTATGTGGAAAGGAGACAGGATGTAACAGTTTAAACAATATTAACACTTTAAATAGGCAAACAAAACATTTATTGATGCAGATCTGCATGTTACACTTCAAAGAGGGACACCTCAGAACAACGAGGGACAGGGGGACATGGACTCAAAAAAGGGACAGCCCTTCCAAATCAGGGACACTTACGAGGTATACGAGTGTAACAAATCACTTTAATTAAGTTTGTGTAAACAGCGGGTATCTTCGTTACTCCACTGAAAATGAAACATTTCTGAATCTATTCATGGTGTCCCGTGACTTGTTTCCAAATCACATGCATACCTCCCAAGTGTCTCTGATTTGGAGTCCCTCTTTTGAGTCCATGTCCCCCTGTCGCTCGTTGTTCTCATTTGTCCCTATTTGAGGTGTAACATACAGATCTGCATCAATAAATGATTCATTCTCCTATTCAAAGTGTTTATATTGCTGTTTATAACTGTTACATCCTTTACCTCAATGAGGGGACGTGGCTTAATTTAACAACTGTCCCTCTTTCCCATCCTGAAAAGTTGGAAGGTATGCATAAGTATCCCGCGCTCATCAAGAGGCTGAGCACCCCTGCTGTACACAAGGCCATGAGAGCACAAATGTAAGAAACTAAACAGAGAAACAATAATGGGGTCCCCTGACCTTATGGTTCCCGATGTGGTCGCAACCTCTGCACCCTCTAAAGTTCTGCCTAAAGTATGGCCCCCCAATAGCGATGCACTAAAGCACAATACATGCTCTGTGTTTTCAGTGCCTATAGACCTTTATAGGCTGTATTGTGGCTGCTATGCAGGCAAGACGCAGCACATTGGTGTGGCCTATTTAGTCTCATGGGTCGCGTTTTCTACCTGTGTGTGAGCATTTCTACTCCAACGTGACGCAAATAGCTAGGTATGAAAGAGGCAGGGCAGTTTCTATGTAAAATGGAGCTCAGTGTGGGAAGGAAAAAACTCTGCCCTCTACTCACCCATTCTATGGTGGGACTGCTGTCCCATACAGCACACCTTCCAACGTTTCAGGGTGGGAAATGGGGACAATTGTTAAATGAAGCCACTCCCGTTCATTGATGGATAGGGAATAGATTGTATCAGTTACAACAATAGAAACACTTTCAATAGGCAAATTAATAATTTATTCATGCAGCATGTTACACCTCAAAGAGGGAGAAATGAGAACAACGAGGGACAGGGGGGCATGGACTCAAGAGGGACAGTCCCTCCAAATCAGGGACATTTGGGAGGTATGCATACAGGTATGTGCAATGCTGGGCCTTTACCAAAGCAGCAGATACTGCCCCCTCTCCATGATCATACCTCCCAACTTTTCAGGATGGGAAAAAGGGACAATTGTTAAATTAAGCCAAGCCCCCTCATTGATTAATGAATAGCAGGTAGGATATAACAGTTAAAACAATATAAACACTTTGAATAGGCAAATGAATCCATTATTGATACACTTCTGCATATTAAACCTCGAAGAGGGATAGAGAAGAACAATGAGGGACAAAGAGACATGGACTCAAAAGCGGGACAGTCCCTATAAATAAGGGACACTTGGAAGGTATGCCATGATTTAGCCCAATATGGGGGCTCTGCTCTGCACAAGCAAGAAGCAGGCTCTGCACTGCGAAGCGCAGGTGTTTCTCCAGCTGACCCTGGCTTTCCTCCCCTGGCTTTTATCGCTACTTCAATTGTCAGCTATTTCCTCATTGCAGTTATATTTCTGCTTATTGTCTTTGTTTTGTGTCCATGAGTCACCTGCTATTACTTATTATCAATTATAGCACTATGCACTTTAGATAAAGATTAATTGCTGTGATGCTATATAATATTATTGTTTTGTACATATATTATTATCATCATTGAGATATATATATATATTTCTTACTCTCATGGACTAAATATTTTGTATTAGGGGTATTGTTTGTTTCCCTCTTTTTTGGTGGGGTTTTTTGTGCCGGCACAAAGAAAATTTGCGTTTAGATATTTTGTGATTCATTGATTATGGTTTGATCACTGATTTGTGGGATATTGCTTGCATTTTCTCTTGGACACTATTTTGGGTTCATTTTTGTGTACTGACAATGAGGATAGAATTATGAGTTTTTGATATTGATTACAGCCTTATATTGTATCGGTTATTTTGAGGAAAGAAGGTAATAGCCAGGGCCAGCATGGGGGGTTTTTAATGTGTCTTTAATGTGTGTGATGTGTTGATTTTAGATGTTTTGTACACAAAGAATTTTTTTGAATAAATATTTTGTAGACTTCTTGATTGGTTGTGCTCCCGTTCTTATGATTCATGGGGACATAGAGTATCCCAGGTTTCATTTCATTTATCTGGTTTAGTATATTGGTGAGCACGCCATTATTAATGAATATCAGTGGTGCACCACACATATAGATTAATTGGGGGGGGGGGCCTGTCTTATGGCCGGAACCACTAATAGAGGCCCTGACTCATCTGCAGAAAACAGGATGGCAGGAGTAAAGGCACCCAGGGTGATCACCCCACTCACCCTCCCCTAGAAACAGCCCTGGAAAGGTGCCTTATATTTGCTGAAGCCAATGGCTACATCAGGAGTGCAGCACTCAGTCTGGGGCATTTTCACCACAATTTGTTAGGTGCCTGAACATTGATTAGCTGTATCTAGATGAAGCACCTTACTTACCTGCCTCCACAACCTGCCCCCGGTGTGATGCTGGGAAGCTGTGTCTATGCAACACTGGGGGGTAATTACTTTAGCTGCTCTCACCTGACCCTGCACAAGACGATGATGATAATGAGACTGTTGGTGAGGTCACAGGCATGGCCGGCCTGTATCATCTCCAGAAAGGAAACATTGGCCTTGATTCAATAAGAGTTGAAAAAAAATTCTCATGGTAGAAAAAGATTCAATTCATGAGAAAAAATCCTGAGAATTTCACTTTTAGTGAATCACCAGATAAAAAGACAATCAGGCTAATTCATCACTAACGCCAGGTAGCGACAGATGAGCCTCTGTAGCAGGCATTTTCAGAGCGCCCGCTAGTAGTCGCTGTGCTTGGCCGTGGGTCGCTAGTTCATAGCGACTCAGTCGCTGTTTAGTGAGGAGTCGCTATTTGACCAGTACAGCGCTGTATGGGAGCGCATGTTAGCGTCTGGTCAGTGCGACCGACTCACAACATATTCATTAAAAAAACAGCCTCACAAAACTCCAGCGCTCAAAAATGCTTCTCTGAAGGCCAGAGCGACGGAGGCTGTTTGAATAAAGGTTGTTTTTTAACATGTATCCACCAGTAACAAAGCGAAAACATATGGAATTACATTGTAATAACCTTGTAACATGAACACATTAATGCCAGACCTGTAATGTAAATTCTGCATAAATATCTAAAACATGAAAAATATTAGAAAAAATGGCTTTTTCTATGCCAGGAGAGGTCACATTATTTGAGTTAAAAAAAAAAAATAACAAAAACCCTGATTAAAAAGAAATGTACGGGAGAGCGACAGGTAGCGAGAGGTCATACCTGGCGCTCTGCAAGACTGAACGTTGGCGCTGTTCGCAGAGGCTGGGATAATAATGAATAGGACGCTACATGGCGTTATCCCAGTCGCTCAACAGATTCTGCTTGATAAATGTGTAATTGCTGCCGTGTCCGGCGTTCACCTGTCGCTACCTCTCATTTACAAGGCGCTACCTGACGCTATCCCTTCATAAATAAGGCCCAATGAAAGTCAATGGCACTTTTTACTCTTGAAAATAGTATTGAACTTTTTACTCATTTTTATTCTGTAGTAAAACGTGTAATTGACTTTCAGTGTCTTCCTATCTGGTGATTCAGTAACAGTGACATTCTCAGGCTTTTTTCTCATGAATTGAATTTTCTACTACCATGAGAATCTTTTTCAACCCTTGTGAATTGAGGCCATTGTATCTACCAAGAACAGGTTCATCTAAAGTTGAGTAACAGCCTAAACACATGTGAGATGCTGCGCCTGTCAGATGAATGAATCGCCAATAGTCAAGGCCGGATTATGAGGGGGACGCAAGGGGCGTGAGCCCCGGGGCCTTCATCACTTGCCCTGCAAAGGGGGCCTCCACCAACCTTTGGGTTATGAACTGGTCCAGGAGACTTTTCAGTCTTTGGTCTAACAGGCTGCAGGGCCAGCCAACAAAGCTATTGGCGGCAGCGCTACAGTGATTGCTGTGTGCAGAGCTGTCAATCGGCGGCAGCTTACTGCACATGAGCCACCAAGCACAGCCGCTGGCAGCTCAATACAGGGAACTGTTTTCTGCTGGACCAGCTGGGCCACTACAGCCCCCTTCCCCCAGAATGCCAGACCAGAAGTTCCAGAGTAGCACTTTCCATGCACAAGGGTTATACAAGGGACTCGACAACTACCAATCAGTTACTTGGCTGGACAATTATTTTAAAGGAAAATAAAACACTGTATCTGGAGCCTCCACCAGATTTGTGCCCAGGGGCCTCCACCGCACTTAATCCGGCCCTGCCAATAGTACTCACTGCAAATGCAGGTCCAGCAAAGCCCACCACACCTCTGATGAAACGGCCCTAAGCTTTTGATACAATGTAGATTGCAGGATGTGCTCGGTAAATAGAAGTGTTTTGTTTTAATGTATTCTTTGTTATGTGTCTGTTAATCTTTGTTTCATTGTTATTATGGGATGATATGAAATAGCATAAACACTGTGTATTCCTGATTACTAGAGGGCTAGTGCAATATGTTAATGAAGAAGTGCAATATAATATTTGAGTGCAATATATAACTATTTTGAGCTATTTTCTTGCAGCTAATTTGTTTACAATGAATTGCCATAGATATTTTGCACTTAGCACTTTAGTATACAATAAATGAATTTGAAATTACTTTTAGGATATATTCAATACATGAATTGAAACTGATTAAATACACTTTGATATATGAAATATCATCCAGATATTTTAATTAGCACTTTTTGATCTAGAAGTAATTATTGCTGTTTTTTGTATATGTGGAGGAAGTTTGCTATAAAATGTATAGACCTTTCTTTGAATAATAAAAAAATCGACTTTTTCAATTGTTTGTGTGCGCACCTTAAAGTGGACCGTCACCCAGGGGTGATCGGCCCGGGAATCTATAAGATTCTCGGGCCGATCACCTCCCTCACCGCGGGACATCCGAGATCGGGATGTCCCGCGGTGAGGGACCCCCCCCAAAAAACCCAAAAAAACTCACCTCATCGGCGGCGGCCTGTCAGAGTGACGTGCGGGAGGCGGCGGCGGCGGACGCGCTGTCTTGTCCGTCGCTGTCACCCGCTTGTCCGTCAGCGGCAATTGGACAGCGCGGCCACGTGGGAGCGTGGTGAGGTGAGTTTTGGGGGCTTTCTGGGGGGTTTCACACAGCGGGGCACCCCCAATCGGGGTGCCCCCCTGAAGTGGACCAAAACCCAGGATAGTCAAAATCCTGGGTGTTGGTCCACTTTAAATTGGTATAACAAGCAAAGCCCACTGGCCACCAGAAGTCACCTGAAGCCTCACTCTCAGCCCACTGTGCCCACAAGCCAAGGAACCCCAGCCCCCAATGCTATAGCCCCAGCATCATAGTTGGGGGGCCTCAGCAGGGATGTCTTGTGCCGGCCAGGAGCTGGTAAAATCCAGGGCTGATTTTTGGCCCCAGTCCGCCACTGGGATGTTCCAATCATCGAAGATTAGGTTGATTAAAAGACTTTCTTGACTTTTGGTCAAGTTCAAGGTAAAAAGTGTTTTAAGTCTCTTATAGCCCATTATATCAAACCTAATATGGGTCTCTACCTTAGGTGGATTGCTCAGGTGGTCAGGGTTAAAGTGGACCGAAACTCAGGAATTTCACCCTGCTGGGTTTTGGTCTACTTTACAGGGGCATCCTAGGGGGTTATTCAAGGGATAGCGCCAGGTAGCGTCTGGTGAAAACCGGGCGATGTACGCAAAACCACATTTATGAAAGCGAATCTGGTGAGTGCCTCTAACAGCGCCATGTAGTGTCACATACATTATTACAGGCGGCTCAGCGTATAGCACCGACGCTCTAGGCTCAGGAGCGCCATGTATTACCTTTCACTTAGTGTCGCTCGCCCATACATTTCAATGGGGTATTTGCTTGTGTTTAAACAGCGTGTTTGACATTTTATTTTATTTTTTTTTGCTCCAATCATTGTGTGACGTCTCCTGGCTGCAAACAAACACTTTTAGAAACTTTTTTGACTTTTTATATTTTTATGCAGAATTGTCATTACAGGTCTGGCACTAAAGTGTTATTGTCACAGTGTTAAAACAATGTCATTCCATGTGTTTTCGCTTTGTTACTGGTGGATATGTCAACGCTGTGTGTGTGTAGTTTTTGGTATGGTGTGGAGCACCGAGAGTCAGTCACACTGAGCTGACGTTACCTCGCACTCGCTGCAGCGCTGTACTGGTGTTAGAGCGCCCAACACACATCACATTCATCAATGCTGACCAGGTTACTACAGAGACCACAGTGCTAGCTTACAGCGCCCGATACCCACTTACATCGTCTACTAGCGGCCGCTCTAAGCGACGCTATACAGACGCTCATCTGCCGAAACCTGGCGTTAGTAATGAATCAGCCTCCACGTGTCCAGGTTTGTGAAACCTCCAGGATCTCTCTTTAATCTTACCATGATCCCGACTGTCACGGCACACAAATGGGTTCTCTGCCATTTAGCATTGATTGTTGTGCATATTAATGTCCACCTCTGGAGGCCTGTGCATGCGCCATGAGTTTGAGGAACAAGGTAAGATTGTGGGCGATGTTGGGGGTCTCACACAGTGGGGCATGCAAAATTGGTTCACCCACTAAAACGCACCTTTTCCCATTCCAACGGCGCATGCGCGGGATCTCGTGCAATCGGAGCCCTTTACTGTGTTTACATGCTTTGGCAAAGGGCTCTAATAAAATTTAATGGCGAGTGCACACTGCCGCATCCCCCTAAACCCCCGCAGCAGCCCTGCCTATCTGAATGGCTGGGGTGGGAGCATGCACACACTGCTGGACATGCAGGGGATGCGGCAGCGCGTGTCCCCCATAGAAAACAATCAAAGCCCTTTGCCGAATGATGCAGTCCATGCAAACGGCTCTGATTGGACGAGAGTGGGGAAAGGCGAACTTCTACAGGCGCCCTGCTGGGTTTCACACAGCAGGGCATCCCGATTCAGGATGCCAGCTTGCCCTGGGATCTTTTAGATTTTGTTTCAATTTAAAGTGGAACATCATCCAAGAAAATGACTTTTTGGGTGTTGTTACTCTCTGGTGGGGCATCCAGATTTGGCTCCCCCTGGCTGTGTGTATTGCCACAGATCACAGATCTCTTCTGTGCTTTATGGCAATTCCCGAGCACATGCGCAGGCTGCGGTGACATGTTCACAAGACCTATGTGATTGGCCAGCAGGGGCACATTCAGCTTTTTATCCTGCTCATCAGTGTGCAGGATTCCCCCTAGGAGGAACAAAACCTAGGAGAATAAAAGTTTTGCATTTTGTTCCTCTTTAAAGTGGACCAACACCCAGGATTTTGACTATCCTGGGTTTTGGTCCACTTCGGCGGGGCACCCCGATCCCGCTGTGTGAAACCAACCAGAAACCCCCAAAAACTCACTTCTCCCCGCTCCCACGTTACCGCCGCTGCCAATCCCCGCCGACGGACAAGCGAGAGGCAGCGACGGACAAGAGCGCGCGCCCGCTGCCGCCTCCCGCGCGTCACTCTTACAGGGCGCGCGCCTGCGCCGGTCATTCACAAACGGCCGGCGCGGGTGCGCGTCCTGCTAAAGGGATGCGCGGGAGGCGGCGGTGGGGCCGCTGGATCGAGGAGCAGGTAGGGATTTCGGGGATCTGGCCGGGTTTCACACAGCGGGGCACCCCCGATCGGGGTGCCCCGCAGTCAGGGGTCTGGACGGTCCGGGAATCTTATAGATTCCCGGGCCGATCATGGGAGGGTGTTGGTCCACTTTAATTATTTTTATGACAACCTGACCAGCAGCCTGACTCATAGCCCAATGTATGAGCTGCTAGACAACAGAGTGAACAGTCCCTTATTCTCGCCCCGCTGGTGCCGTCCAATAGCTGTCAGCACACTGTAGAGCAACATGTTTTTATATGCTGCTGTCATTGTTCCAGGGCTGGGGTAGGACTGGGTGACCAGAGTCTGGGGTCATACATGGCCTTGTCCTGCCAGGGCACTGGTGGCCGAAACTCTCTCTACCTGTAGCTCCATTGCAGTTCGGTGGGATGATGTCGGTGATGTAAAAAGATGGTATTTATAGTTTTCTGGATCTAATGACATTCAAACAAATGCTCATTTTGGTATATCCTGCTGTAAACCACAGTAATTATTTTCCAGGGATCCCACAGGGCATGCATGGGCCACATCCTCCACTGTTCTTAGCTGATGTGTGCGGTGGGAAGCACCTGTCAGACCGGAGGAAAACTGGGGATGCGGCCTCTCCCATCCCTTTATGTCGGGCATTAAAGTGATTGATCACCCAAACAAAAAAAAACAAAAGAATACTCACCTTTTGTCCCCCTGCAGCTGATCGGTGCTAGTCTGGTGATCAGCATCTCACCTGATCACTGCCCGCGCATGCTGCACCCTAAACTCCATTCACCGGCACTTCTGTGCTGGCTCCTGCCACCCGCCATCAGTCAAAGGGCACGGTCACGCCCTCTCAATTCACTACAATGTAGAGGGCGTGGAAGCATTGTTATCGCTGATGGCGGGTCGCAAACCCGACATGTCATCAATTATGACCGCAGTTAGGGCCCGGGGTGGCGTGGGATGCCCGGGCTGCTCCTCAGGCTGGGATCCAGTGATCAGGTGAGTTGCTTATTAGTGCACTAGTACCAGTCAACTGCGGGGGACAAAGGGTGAGCATCATTTGTTTTCTTGTTTGGGTGTTCAATGCTGACTGGACAAGAGTCTGCATATGCACCGTGGGATCGCCGGTGAGGTGAGTATATCAGCAATCCAAGGGGGTTTCACAGTGCAGGGCATCCCAAATGCCATGGCGAAATGGACCAAAACCTGGGATGGTCATAATCCTGTTTAATTTAAGTACTCTTTGTATTAACCCATGTAGTGAGTGTACACATGCTCGGGGCAGTGGGCTGCACTAACCATGGTGCTTGGGGGGCAGTTAGGTGCCTTGCTCAAGAGCACTTCAGCCATGCTCAATGGCCGGGAATCGAACCTGCAACCCACAGGACCGGCTCCTGAACCACTAGGTAATGACTGCTTCTTCTGGTCCATTTTAAAGTAGACCAACACCCAGGGTTTTGACTATCCTGGGTTTCCCCAGGGCACCCAGATCGGGGGTGCCTCGCTATGTGAAACCCCCCAGATCACTAGCGTTAACTCATCTCACCCCGTTCCTACGGCGCATGCGCGCCCGCTCGTCCAATCAGCATGCTCGGAGCCGCTGAGCTATGCATGTCTAAGCGACGTTCTAGCTCAGCGGCTCCGAGCACGCTGGTGGCCGCATCTCGCGCTTCCCTCTAACAGGGAGCGTGCCCACGCCAGAGAGAAGCGCGAGATGCGTCCGCGGCCCACGCATGCGCCGTTGGACCTGGTCTGATCCGGCGTTGTGTGGTCTGATCCGGCGTTGTGTGGTCTGATCCGGCGTTGTGTGGTCTGATCCGGCGTTGTGTGGTCTGATCCGGTGTTGTGTGGTCTGATCTGGTGTTGTGTGGTCTGATCTGGTGTTCTGTGGTCTGGTTTGATCTGGATTTGTGTGGTCAGATCTGGCAGTGTGTTGTCTGTGGTCTGATCCTGTGTTGTATGGTCTCATCTGGCGTGTGGTCACTGCCGGGGATGCAGCAGTACGTGTCCCCCATTGAAAACAATCAGAGCTCTGAATGGAGGAGAGTGGGGAAAGGTGAGTTTTTACAGCACACAACACACACACAGCACACACATACAGCATACACATACACACACAACACACACACACACACAACACAAAACAGCACACACAACACACACACTCAGAAGTTCAGCTCCTGCACGATCTTCAGTGAGGCCCCTTCCTCTCTGGCGCCCCCTGCCACCGGCCCCAAGTATGCAGCTCAGCACTCACACTCAGGGTCGTCTGGGGGCGGATGTCTGAGAGGCCGAGGAGACGGTGCTGGACAGAACGAGGACGACGTGGGCCCACTGGGAAACAATCGGGACTGTCCCGGGAAAATCGGGAAGGTTGGGGGGTATGCATTTGTGGGCTCATCATAAGTTGGGATCCCCCAGGGGGAAAGCAAACAGCCGGCCCTGAAACCAGCCCAAAGCTGAGAAAGCGTACTATTTCTGTATAATTATCATGGCAGTGGGCGTGGCCTCTTTCTCTGGAGCATGGTACACTCTTACCTCAGCATAGGGGCAGCTTTTATCCAGTATTCTGTTTGTGTGCTCTGATGCCGGGGTAATAAGGAGAGCAGCCGGCTGACATCACGCAGCTGCCCATTCATGAGTTATGAGCAGTGCAGCCTGAGATCATGCTGGGAGTGAGTGAGAGAGGCAGGGAGGGCTGAGAAAGGAAGACAGACAAACAAATGATCATTAATGGACAATCCACCGTCCAGGATTAAGAAACACAATTGGAGGATGATGAGCGGGTGTGCTCCCTTAGCCGATTGCTTAGACTTAGAGGCCGATTCATTAATAGCGGCAGGTAGCGACAGTTGAGCGACTGTAGCGGCATTTTCAGAGCGCCCGCTAGTAGTCGCTGTGCTTGGCCGTTGTTCGGTAGTTGATAGCGACTCAGTCGGTTTGCCGTAATGTTGAATATTGGGTGAGGAGTCGCTATTTGACAGGTTCCGCGCTGTATGGGAGCGCATGATAGCGACTGGTCAGAGCGACCGGCTCCCACCATATTCATTAAAAAATCACGCTCAAAAAATTCTTGCGCTGTAAAATGCTTGTTTAAACCCCAGAGCGCTGGAGGCGATGGGTTAAAAGTAGTTTTTTAACCCCCAAACAACCATATTTTTGGAAACCAAAAAAAAACAAGTTTTTAAATAATTTGGTAATATGAATACATTAATATCAGACCTGTAATATCAATTCTGTACAATTTTTTTTTTTTACCTTAAAAAAATCTAAAATAGCAGAAGTGGTCACAGAATTTTTCACATTTAAAAAAAAAAAAAAAAAACAATAACAATTAATTATTAATATTTAAAGATTGTTCCATTGAAATGCATTGGAGAGCGCCAGGTAGCGAGAGGTCATACCTGTCGCTGTTCCAGGTCGCTCGCTGGCGCTGTGGGGTGAGGCTGGAATAATGATGAATGAGTCGCTATATGGCGCTATCTCAGTCGCTAAGCAGGATTGGCTTGATAAATGTGTGATTGTGGTGGGGAGCCGGCGTTCTCGTGGCGGGGCCCATCATTACCGGTCGCTCACCAGTCGCTACCGGTCGCTATTCCTTCATAAATAAGGGCCAAAGTGGCAGGAGTGGATCCAAGCGTGCTGATTGGACGAGAGGCCATGCATGCGCCGTAGGACCAGGGAAAGGTGAGTTAGATTGGGCGACCTGGGGGGGGCATCCCAATTCGGTAAGCCCCAAGGACAGGAACTCGGAACAGCCCAGGAGTCTTTTAGATTCAGGGCCTCTGAAGTTAATCTTTAAAAGGACATTCCAGGCAAAGGATGACATTAAACTGGTTTCTACTTGCACCATGCTGGCTGCCAGGGGTATCTTTCATTCACCAGCACTTTGCATTACCTTCTAAACCCTATAGCACTTGTTTCCCACTCTTGACTCATTTTTAAGATTCCCTTAAAATGAATTGACTTCTGAAGGCACCCTCACATTGAAACATGCATGGGTAAGTCATCATCTGCTGCTGAGGAGGCCCTGCAGAGGGGAGAGTGGTCACTAGGAGGTATTGAGAAATATAAAGCAGGCTGGGTGAAGCACACTGGAGGAGAAATAGAAGAGAGCCACATGGGACAGGTCTTAGGTGAGCTCCTTGCTGCTTTATTATTGCCATTGCTTGGACTGTCCCTTTTAAATCAGTGCTACAAGAGGTTCCCTTGTCCAATATAATATAACATTTCCAGCTAAGATTTATAATAAATTGTTAATTTTATTCTGCACAGAATTGCTGGAGCAGACTCAGGATTTGAACCCCCGAGATCACGACGGCCTCTTGTTCGGGGTGGTGGCGGCTCTCTCGCTCTGTCCTTGGGTTGTCTGCCGCGGTCCTTGGACTTGTAGCCATCACAAATAGGAGGTAAGGAGGGCTGTGTGCTTACTAACTGTGCTGGAGATACAACAGCTTCAGCTTACTATGCGTATTTCATATAGTGCAGGAGGGACTACAGTTTATTGATAGGACAGTAGGTGGTGCTGTACTGTGTAGTTCCACTGATCTGTATTGTAATTCCTGTATTGCAGTGTAATGTAATACTCCATGTTAAAGCGGACCTTCACCCTGAATAAGAGTCTATCTTATATGTTTCCCACACCCTGTACATACAGATTTCCCACATTAATCCGGACCTTCACCCTGAATAAGAGCCTATCTTATATGTTTCCCACACCCTGTACATACAGATTGCTCACATTAAAAATCATCCTACCTGCATCTACTGCATGTTATGAGCCTTTAAACATCCAAGATGGCGGCTCATGGGGCCTCAGGCAGCCTGCAAACAGGAAGTGTCTTCTGACTGTTCCGCTCTGCATTCTGGGATTGCTGTCCTTTCCCTGACCCCAGCTCTGCTCTGTCTGTGCAAAGCACAGCTATAACCCCGCCCCCTGCACTTTATCCCGCTCTCCTCTCCTTAGTATGTGTGATGCTTCTGAATTAAGATGGCGGCACCCGTTTCCTAGAGCCCTGAACAGAGTTGCAGCCCAGTGGGGGAAAGAATAATAAGTAACTTAAAATATATTAATTTTAGATGCTGGGGAATAGTTTTTTAAGGGTTTGGACTTTTCATGAAATCATGTTGAAGGCCCTTGGTTTAAGATGAAGTCTCACTCCCTACGTGTTCCTGTAAAGCAGTTTATTGTCCCACAATAAGGTCCCACAATATTCCATTTTGTTTTTGTCTCTAAGTGTGAACATTACACATGGCTTTCATTCAGTATCACAGCATTCACATGATACAGAGCCTCTATCGGGAGCGTCTCGCACTGTTTCTGTAGCTGTGTAAGCCGTCGAGAACGCTGTGAGTACAGCCCTCGCGGCCTATTACACAGACGACACTCTCGTATACGTTGACGTGAAACACTCGTCTCTACCGTTTTTATAGCGTTTTTTCACGTACTTTGCAACGTAATGTTTGAGTGTCCAACGAGGTCTTACTAGTCCCCATCAGAAAAATCCTGTTTTTACCCATTATTTTGCCCCTAAATCCTGTAATATTTACTTTATTGTGAAATTTATACACATACTCTGGCTTTTTTGGTGGATTCTACACATATGCAAACCTCTTTTTTAAACTGTTTCCCATACCTTAGCCCTGCTTGCCCATTACTTAATTATTGTTGTGCCAACTCTCTTCTGTTCCAAACTACTTAGCATGCCATGCTTGCCATGCATTCTTCTTTACTTCTCCCTAAAGTATACCTTAACCACTTTCATGCTTCTTTTTTAATCCTAATGTATACCTTAACCATTTTCATGCTTCTTTTTTATTCCTAATGTATACCTTAACCACTTTCATGCTTCTTTTTTAATCCTAATGTATACCTTAACCATTTTCATGCTTCTTTTTTATTCCTAATGTATACCTTAACCACTTTCATGCTTCTTTTTTATTCCTAATGTATACCTTAAAGCGGACCTTCACTCTGAATAACAGTCTATCTTATATGTTTCCCACACCCTATACATACAGATTGTCCACATTAAAAATCATCCTACCTGCATCTACTGCATGTTATGAGCCTTTAAACATCCAAGATAGCGGCCATCTTATCAGGCAGCCTGCAAACAGGAAGTGCCTCCTGACTGTGCTGCTCTGCATTCTGGGACTGCTGACAGTTACCTGACCCCAGTTCTGCTCTGTCTGAGCAAAGCACAGCTATAACCCGCCCCCCTGTACCTTATCCCACTCTCTTCTTCTCAGTAAGTGTGATGCTTCTGAGTCAAGATGGCGGCGCCCGTATCCTAAATTCCTGAACAGAGTTGCAGCTCAGTGGGGGAAAGAATAATTAGTTAGTGACTTAATTTTAGATGCTGGGGAACCGTTTTTTAAGAGTTTGGGCTTTTCATTAAATCACGCTGAAGGTCCGGTTCAACCACTTTCATGCTTCTTTTTTATTCCTAATGTATACCTTAACCACTTTCATGCTTGCCATGCATTCTTCTTTACTTCTTCCTAGTTGAATATTTAGGATGCCCACATGGATATAATGTAAACATTACTCTGATTGTTTATAATATTAAATAAAATACAACACAACTATATTTAATTTTTAATTCTGCAATTTATTAGTCATAAAGTTTTTTTTTAATATTAATGTTTTTTATTTTATTGTTAATGTTTTGGTTTTTTTTGCTTGTGTATAAATAGCGTTTTTTTTCCCATGAATTTTAGGATCAAATCATTGCGCTACCCATCATTCGCTGGAGCTTTGTACTGTTGTTATATGTAGCGTCTTGGGTGCTTTGCCCTCAGGATGCTACATAGACACTCAAATTGCAATATGTGGCGCTAGTCTTAAATCAGCATCTTCATTTTTTTATTGTGTAATTTTTTTATTCGTAATGTATTTTTTATTTATTATTCATAATGTATTTTTTATTCAGAATTTTTTGGGGGGGATTGTTAATGTTTTTTTTATTTTTAGTAAGAAAATATAAAAGTAAAAAAAATATTTACAAATGTTGTTTTGGGAAGGTGGCAGCCCCCCAGTGCTTTAAGGACTTCATTCTGTTTTCCCACACACCACGAAAGCAAAAACTCACCAAGAAAAAGAACCTGTAAGTGTAAGCGGAAATATCCCGTTTTATAGGCCTCTCTTTTTCATGTGTAAGTGCAGGGAAAAGAGGCTGTGAATTGACCTTAATGTCTATCTACAAATGACTGTGGCCGCCACACTCAGGATTACAACACTATACATCTACGCTGCACTCTAAATATTAGCACTATAATGCTGCCCCCTCACCTTACAATCTGATCTGTACAATCTCTCTGCAAACTTACATGAGCCTTGTAGTATAGGAGTCCTGTTTAGTTATAGGGTAAAGAGTTTGCTTATTGTAGGACGGATAAGCAGGAGATACAGGGCTGCTACAGGGAATTTTGGGGTCTGTACGTCCAAGTAGCCCCCCTCCTTTGCCAGCCATAGGTGTTCCTTGGTCACCATGAACCACCATAATGGGTAATCAGGTGACTATATATGCCCTATCCTGGGCATCCTATTAGTACATCTGGAGACATTGTTTAGTGGAGGTTTTATTTACTGGGGGTTCACATTAGCAGGATGGCAGCAGATCCCACAGACCTTACATTTATAAGCAAATGGATCCCCCAGTCCAGGAAGTTTATTGGGCAAAATGTGGGCATCCCAACCAGACCCTAAAGGAATGTGTGGCTGTGCTCTGGGTTGTAAGAAATGTGGATGATGGTCAGAAAAGCCGACCTCCGCCCTAAAGCTAAGGCACCCACTAAAGCTAAGACATCCCAACATGCTGCCCCCCATTAGAAATGCCCACCACTGCCGGGTCCCATTAGAAATGCCCACCACTGCCGAGTCCCATTAGAAATGCCCACCACTGCCGGGTCCCATTAGAAATGCCTACCACTGCCGGGTCCCATTAGAAATGCCCACCACTGCCGGGTGCCATTAGAAATGCCCACCACTGCCGGGTGCCATTAGAAATGCCCACCACTGCCGGGTCCCATTAGAAATGCCCACCACTGCCGGGTCCCATTAGAAATGCCCACCACTGCCGGGTCCCATTAGAAATGCCCACCACTGCCGGGTCCCATTAGAAATGCCCACCACTGCCGGGTCCCATTAGAAATGCCCACCACTGCCGGGTGCCATTACAAATGCCCACCACTGCCGGGTGCCATTACAAATGCCCACCACTGCCGGGTCCCATTACAAATGCCCAAATGCCCACCACTGCCGGGTCCCCATGACACAGAGGAGCAGAAGCTGTAACACATTCTGTAGCAGCCAGCAACGCCCACTGTTTAGGGAATTATCCTTGATTGAGCAATGGGGATGTTTCACTCCACATATTGGTGAAAAGTCTCATAGCCCCAGTACTAACCTGCTTCCAGAGGCAGCTGGAACAACTGATTGCAGTAGGTAAGGCATACCTACCAACTTTACAGGGTGGGAAAGAGGGACATTTGTTAAATTAGGCCACCCCCCCCCCCATAAAGAGATGGAGAGGAGAAGGGTTGTAACAGTTAAACCAGACCATCAACATTATTTATTGAAAAGCCCAAACCCTTAAAAAACTATTCCCCAGCATCTAAAATTAATATAATTTAAGTTTTTAGTCACTTATTACTGGACTGCACTGCACTGGGCTGCAACTCTGTTCAGGACTTTAGGATACGGGTGCCGCCATCTTGACTCACACTTACTGAGGAGAGGAGAGCGGGATAAAGTACAGGGGGTGGGTTATAGCTGTGCTTTGCTCAGACAGAGCAGAGCTGGGGTCAGGAAAAGGCCAGCAGTCCCAGAATGCAGAGCAGCACAGTCAGAAGGCACTTCCTGTTTGCAGGCAGCCTGATGCTCCATGAGCCGCCATCTTGGATGTTTAGAGGCTCATAACATGCAGTAGATGCAGGTAGGATGATTTTTAATGTGAGCTCTGTATGTACAGGGTGTGGGAAGCATATAAGATAGGCTCTTATTCAGGGTGACGGACCGCTTTAAGACAATATAAACACTTTGAATAGGCAAATGAATGCAGATCTGCATGTTACACCTCAATGAGGGACAGGGGGACACAGACTCAAAAGAGGGCCAGTCCCTCCAAATCAGGGACACTTGGGAGGTATGACCACATGGTGGGCCCCATGCTCCCAAATATAACCTCATGCCAACTTCTATGCATGCTGCTTTCATGCACCCCTCCCCCATCAAACATTTACATGTTCCCCAACTATTCCTCTGTACAAAGTATCTTTCACCAATCATAATACACATCTTCCCCTAATTACCTGAGTGGAGCCTCTGAACAGATAGTGGTTGGCAAGGTAGAGCAGACTTCTCTCTATGACCAGAGGGCCCAAGTGATAGCATGCACCACACTGCCATCTAGTGTCCCACTGGCTGTAGTACATTCTGGAAGGAGTGACCGTGTGTTGAGTGCTTTCATGCTCTAATAGTTTGCCATTTATCGTGTCGTTTTCTGTTGCAGACATAATGAAGCTGCCTCCTGCTATTCCCAGAAAAGATATGAGCAGTTAGAAAAAAAAATGTACTCGGGCTATTAGACAGCACTATGTCAAAGGGAGCATAGGGAGAATTCCCAGTGAGGCACACTGCTTTGGGGTTGAATAGACTGGCACTTTACCCAGACACTTAGCCAGATTTGACTTAAACCGGATGTGAGGAATAGAGAAAATATTATACTTCATTTTATTGCTGATGCCCGTCTCCCCTCCTTAAGATTCTCTGTTTTTAGCAAATGTCACCCTTACAAGGCAGTTCCAGGTTGAAAGCCCCCCTGCGGCTTCCCTAACACGCACAGGACCTAATCTCCCCCAGGAAGGAGAATTAGCATCTGTGAGTTGAGCCCTGGGTGTTGGTCCACTTTAAAGGAGCACTATCGCGAAATTGTGTAATATTAAAAATCCAGATAAACACTTTAGCTAATGAGAGGAGGGGTCACTTATACACCCGAACTGAATAAAACTCCCACCAAGCTTGTGGTTTTCTTCCCCTGGTAGGAATAAAATCCAGGGGTGACAGGTTTAGTCTATGAGGGGTGACAGAGTCTGTCACCCGAGATGTCCTCTTCCTTTCATTAAAATAAAAAAAAAACATGCCTGGCTGGATATTTCTCGATACCGGGTGTATACCGGGTGACCTCTCCTCACTCCATCCAACATATTTATATGGATTTTTATTCTTGGGCCATTTTTTCGCGATAGTGCTTCTTTAAGCAGTTCAGGTGGTGGCCGGCTGCAATGTCACAAACGTGAAACTACAGGGAGAGCAAAGTGACATGCGATTTATGGTAAAACCAAACTTAAAGTGGAACAAAAGCCTTTTCTGACTTCCCCTCCCCACATGCTCTTCCCCCTCCCCACAAGCCCCCCCCCCTTCCCGGGTGCCTTGGGCGTTTTTTTAGAAAAGAAATATGTTTTTTCCACCACCAAGGCCACGCCAACCTGCCATTTTTGAGATCACTGATTAGCCGACCTCAAGAATGACAGCTGATGTGATCATCCCCTGTCCGCTTCCCCGGTTTTCCTGTATTCTAGGGAGCGCTCCCCTCCCCAGCCTATCTGAATGGCGCATCAGCTAAGGATGAGTTTACCAGTGTCCCGGGAATCTCTCACAGCAGGGCATCCCAATTTAGGATGCCCCGGGGGAAGACTAGCGGATGGCCCTGGAGTCATTTAGATTCCAGGAGCGCGCTGCGTGGCTTTATAGTCGCTTCAACTTCAGAAAATGATGCTTGTTATGTAGTTTCTCACTAGGGGCACTATAAAGTAAAGCACATGATTCCCACATTTCCACTTTAAAGCAGAGCAAAAAGACTCCAGGTCCAGCTGCTGGACTTCCCCTTGGGGCATCCCAAGTCAGGATGCCACTATGTGTGAAACCCTAGGGGTCAACGGTGAAACTTACCTTTGCCGGAGGCTCCCACAGTGATGTAAACATCCCCGGCATCTCTGGGTTGAGGCGTGCTCCTGCACCCAGCCTTTCAGTTAGGGAGCGCTCCCTATTCTAAAGTAAAACTGGGGATGCAGCCATCAGGATGGTGGATGTCATTTGGTAATAGGAGATCTCCAATTTTGCATTGTGGGCATCGGCTAAAGTGGTGGAAAAGCCCAGTTTATTAAAAAAAACATGGCCGCCGCAGCCACACACTGCAGGGTACACAGGTGGGAGGGGGGTTACACATGGGGGGGTGGAGGTAATAAAACAGGGGTTCTTTCCGCTTTAAGTGAAACCAGGAATCTGTATTTTAGTTGCTGAGATTAATAGTGGCTGGATTTTTTTCTTCTCCTGAGGAAGCCTGAATTCTGACTGGGTGAAACACGTTGGGAAATAGAGGCCGATTCATTAATAGCGCCAGGTAGCGACAGATGAGCGCCAGTAGCGTGATTTTCACAGCGCCAGCTAGTATTCGCTGTGCTTGGCCGGGGTTTGCTTGTTGACAGCGACTCAGTCGGTGTGCGGTAATGTTGAATACGGGGTTAGGGGTCGCTGTTTCACAGGTTCCGCGTTGTATGGGTGCGCCTGGCAGCGAATGGCCAGAGCGAACGGCTTGCTGCAGATTCATTAACAAATCACGCTCAAAAATTTCTCGCGCTGTGAATTCCTTGTTTAAACCCCAGAGCGCTGGCGGCGATGTGTGTAAAGTAGTTTTTAACCCCCAAACAACCATTTTTTTTTTATGTAAAAATTATAAAAGTTTTTCTAAACATTTTGTAATATGAATACATGAATATCAGACCTGTAATATCAATTCTGCACAATTTTTTTTTTTTTTTTTTTTTACTTAAAAAAAAATCCTAACATTGCAGAAGTGGTCACAGAATTTTTGACATTAAAAAAAAAAAAAAAAAACATTAATAGCAATTAATTATGATTATTTAAAGATTGCTCCATTGAAATGCATTGGACAACGCCAGGGTGCGCCAGGTCATACCTGTCGCTGTGATGGGATTAGCAGCGGCGCTGTTCGTTGCAGTCGGCTACATGATGAATCCCGCGCTAGCTGACGCTCTCGCCGGCGCTAGCCTCATTTAGCGTGATAAATGCGTCATTGTGACCGCCGCCGGGCGTACTTGATTCGGTAGCCGCCGTCAGCTGGCGGTACCTGGCGCTCGTCAGACACTACCTGGCGCTAGCCCTTGATAAATAAGGCCGATATTCTTTTTTTAAAGTTGCCCAAAACCCAGGTTTTTGTGTATCCTGGGTTTTGGTCCTTGCCCCCAGGGCATCCCACACTGTGAGAAGCCCCTCTGGGCGCCCACCAAAACTCACCTTTCCCTGGTCCGCATGTGTGGCCTCTCATCCAATCCGTGCATTCGACTGTGCTCATGTGAAATTGTTTTGGACTCACCTAAGACTCTGTTGGAGCCGAGTTTGGCTGAGCAGAGACTAGCACATCCGAGTGCGCCAGCGGGCGCCTTCCTGGCTGCCTCTAATAGGAAGTATGACCGCTCTGGCCATTTACAAATGCCTGGCATGGGCGAGCGCCCTGCTAAAGACATAGCAGGCAGCGGCCGCTGCTTGCGCATGCACCGTTGGATCGGGGAGGAGGTGAGTTTACTGAGCGAGTGGGGGGTTTTTACACAGAAGGGCATGCCAAATCTGTATGCTCTGGAAGGAGTAAGCCTCACAGACTCCAGGGTTTTATGTGTATTATATAATAAAGCTTGGAATTTTATTACATACTGTATACATCATTGTAAAATTTTAGAATGATTTGGTGTGAGGGGAGTCCAGCAGCCACATTTCTCCGTGACTAAAATACAAATATAGGGGAAGGGGAACCCTGTACATAATTAAAGCGATTCAACAGCCAAAAAACTAAACAAAAGGGTACTCGCCTTTAGTCCCCTGCAGTTGATAACCTGATTGCTGTATCCCAGTCTATGCCACCCCGCGCCTGAACTCCATTCACTGGTGCTTCTGTGCTGGCCAACAGTCACAGGGGTGTGGCCACGTCCTCTCCATTCACTCCAATGAAGGGGGCCCGTCATGCCTTAGCAGACCCCCTCCATTACAATGAATGGAGAGGGTGTGACTGATGGTGGGTCGTGAGCCCTACATGCCATCAATCCCAACCCCATGTTCAGGCCCCGAACAGTATGGAAAGCGTAGACTGCGGCACTGGCTCGTGTACGGTGATCAGGTGAGTGATAGTACCTGTAACCTGCAGGGGACAAAAGGTTAGTACCGTTTTTTTGCTTTCGTTTTTTTTTTGGGCTGTTCACTGAATCACTTTAATGATCATGAATTGATTTAAGAAGAGTCACATCATGGAGACGGGTAATTGGTGTCCTATGTAGATATTTAAGTCTTAAAGGAGCCACAGCACTCAACCCTGGCAGACTAACTGAAAATCTGTCTCTAAATCTGGTTAAAAACAGAGGACTCGATCGCAAACATCTGCAGAATGATGCTGAAGCTGCACCACCAGCGCCAAGGTGCCCCTGTGGGTGCAGTCCTAACTCTAATCTCTGAGAGCCCCATTTGGGACATACAATGCAACAGATAAATTGGGAGCAGGCTTACCTGAGGTTGCCCTAAAACCTTGAGTGCAAGCCATAGGGTGGAAGGGTGGAAGACCTTGCAGTACAGCCTAGACCCCACACCCCATGTGCTTGCACAAATTTAAAAGAAACAAAGGAGGGGTGGCAGCCGCTCAGACCATTTTATAACTTACCTGGGAGGTGCACATTAGCCGGGCAATTAGGATACAAAAGTCTTAAGGGCAAAAGTCTTTAGGGCAACCTCAGGTAAGCCTGCTCTCAGAGATTAGAGTTAGGACTGCGCCTCACAGAGGCACCTTGGCGCTTGGTGGTGCAGCTTAAGCTACTTCTGCAGATGTGTGTGACCGAGCCTCTGTTTTAACCAGACAGATTTTAGGTTACTCTGCAAGCTAACAGGTTTGAGTGCTGTGGCTCCTTTAAGACTGTTGTATCCTAATTGCCCTGCTAACGGGCACCTCCCAGGTTAGTTATAAATTGGTCTGAGCGGCTGCCACCCCTCCTTTGTTTCCTATGTAGATATTGTTCCAAATTTGCTCCAGTTTCAGCATCCTATCTTGATGAGCTTGTATTGTGGTCCCTGACATGAGCGGCATGTATTTGAATTTAGAATTTTTCGTTCAATCGTTTTTATTGAAAGCTTAGACATCATAGATCAACAACCAACATCCAACAATCGAATTTCGATTTATTAGATTCATAGTCTGCCGTTCTGTCGTGCCATCTGGAACTGTTCATTTACCGGACGCTCCTCTAGCTCTCCCCCTTCATGACAGTCTTACCATCCCAATGATCGACGAGTATACTCTGCTCAACAGAAGAAAGAACATGAGTTAACATCTTTCACAGGGACCTGCTGCAGATTCCTCAGGGGCGGGAGCATGAGTAATATAAGCGGCATCCTTACAATGTATGTCCACCTGACTCTACCACCACCTTTCCTTTAGAACAAATGCTCCTTCAGCAGGGCCTCTGTCAGCAGAAGGGCCGTAGCGTTGGTAAGCCAAAGTTCAAACTCCTTCATAAATGGGATATATATATATATATATATATATATTAGTAATAACTATATAGCAACAGGATGACTTATATAAGACATAAAGCATATTTATTGAAAAACTATTTTTAAACTAGTAACTTAAAAGAGGAACATCAGAGGAGGTTAAAACCTCCCCCAAACCTCACTGGACTGCCCCTCCCCCTCCGGTTTCACAATTGCGGAGTGTTTACCTCGCCGGGGGGGGGGGGGGGGTGCGGACCATCTTCTGGGTCCCTTGGATTGGGGGCAACCTCCTGACGGGTGGCGCCATCTTGCATCCCATCAGGCACTGCGCGCAGCCCCCGATCTCATTCCTGCGCAATGCCCATGAATGGGATACCATGGAGCCGCCGAGATTTGAGAGATTGAGAGAACATTAAATATATTTAGGATTAACATTTCTAAACTTCTTATAAATGTTCCATAAAGTATATAATATTGGTAAGAGATGACTTACCCAGTCTGCACTCCTACATTATTTTTTCATCCTATGGTACATGACTATTGGCAGCTAAAGAGACTTGCCGGGTATGCACATGCGGCATCATACACAGCACATGCACATCCATCCAGCAATCCTGATTGGTCACCAGAGGAACAGGTGATCTGGATGTGGTGATCGCAGGAATGTGGATGGGTGACTGCTTAAATGTGTGTTTTTATAGGAACTTTAGCTATAGGACCATCCCAAATTGGGGTCCCCAGCGATGGGGGTTAAAAGTGATCTACCATATTTTATTTCTCTATAAGCCGCACTATTTTCCCCAAAAGTGGGGGAAATGTCAGCGCGTCTTATTAGGTGAATATAAAAAAAAAAGTATACTTGCATGAGTCTCGTGCCCACTGTCCCCACTCTTGCTACCGGCGCCGCCACTGCCTCTTGCATGTCAGCGCACGCTGACACAAACACTCTGGTGTCAACGTGCACCGGCCCGAGTCTGTCTGTCTCCGCTCTGGCTTCCGGTGCCACCACTTTGTGTCACCGCGCGCCGACACCCCAGAGGCAGTGGCGGCGCCATTGAGAATGGGGTGAGGGGGAATGCCACACTGCCTTTAATGGGGTGTTTTAACACAACATTTGCTTCAGAATATTGTTTTCTTATTTTCCTCCTCTAAATCCTAGGTGCGTCTTATAGAGCGAAAAAAATACAGTAATTTAAAGTTGACCTCTAGTCATGAATTAGTGCTCTCTTTTGTAGGTTGTTTTTTAACCGGGGGGGGGGGGGGGTTATGTCTATGCCTTCAGTAGTAGTCTCCATGAATTATCAGAGAGTTGCTTTAACTACCCCCCCCCACCCCTTAGGCATTCTGGTGTGCAATGTCTGTCCTTCCATAGATATCTGTGAAGCCCCCACCCTGACGAAGCTCCGGTGGGTGGAGCGAAACACGTGTCGGCGGACGGCCGGCCCTCTGTCCTCACCGCTCCATCGCACCTCAGCCTGGGAGAAAAGCATCTTGTACACCAGCAGCCTCTCACACGCCGAGTGGTGATGGGCCGTTTCACACAGGCCTCCCACTGCCACAGAAGCATCCAGCAGCCCGGCCCGTGAGATGAATGTGGTCACCCCACGTGAAGAGAGATAACGACATTCTGTGACAGTTATGCAAGCAAGATTGAGCTAAGTATAGCCACTTGTTCAAATCACGTGTGGGGAGGGTGTGTACCCAGAGCAGTAAAAGCTGCCTGAAGATTCGTGACAGCTTTGGAGGCAGCGAGACATTAACCCTTGTGGCCATGGAGGTAGCTGCATAAAGCGGTGTTTAAGAGGCTCAGTGAAATTATGGGAGACTTTTACTAAAGCTGTTCCTTGTTTACAAAGGATCTTAGGAATCCAACGGATGCCGGAGGCGACAGCGCTGGGATTGTGCAATTTAATATCCCCTAAGGGGTTTGATCAATTAGAACTAACCCGTAGGCTATACAGCAGCTGAGAGGTGTGGAGTGAGTGTGACGTGAGTGTGGCTGTGGTGGCTGCATGGGGGGGCCCCCGTATTTTTATCATTGCACTTTGTTTTTTAATGGTAATTAAGTTCGTATGTATATCCATGTGTGCCATATTTTGATACCAAGAAATTAAACAATATGTTGTAATGGCTATTAGGCTCTGAGCTATTTGTGCCAGTCCCACAGTTAACCTTGTGGAGTGTTGTTGTTATGAAGCCCGAAATCAGGCAGAGAGGCGCCAGTGCGCGACCAATAGGTTTGGCTGCAGGAGGTCACATGGGGAACTAGGTACAGGAGCTCAGACACAGCATGATCCCTTCCGCCGCTTTTCAGTGGACCACCAGCTGGTGCCCCCCCCTCTTTACACATACACCTCCTATTGGTAGCCCACCCCCTTTTTCTCATTCCTCAGCATTATGCTTGTAGTATGAGCGTACAACACTAGATGGCAGTAATCAGACACATTGAGTGTAGGGTTGCCACCTACACTTTTATTATTACTTTACTTTACTGGCTTGGTGGTCCTGGTATTTATCAGTAAAAAACAATACCAGCACCGCCAGGATGCCCCGCTGTGTGAAACCCCCAGGACGCCCTCTACGCTTACCTTAATCCCGGTCCAACGGCGCATGCATAAGCCGCGGCTGCATCGCGCGCTTCTCTCTAGCAGGGAGCGTGCCCGCACTGGCCATTTGTGGCCTGTTAGAGGCTCCGAGCGCGCTGATTGGGTGAGTGGCCGTGCATGCACCGTAGGACCACGGTGAGGGGAGTTGATCCGGGCGATCTGGAGGGTTTCACATAGCGGGGCACCCCTGATCAGGGTGCACCGGGGAAGTGGACCAAAACCCAGGACAGTCAGAATACTGGATTTTGATCCACTTTAATTGAGTAGTGCAGAGGACATAGTAGTGGATCTTACCTGCACTTGTCTGGCAGGGCTGGACTAATGCACAGTGGACCTTTCCAGCCAAGACTCATAGATATAGTTCCAGTTTCAGAGACAGAGGCGCAATCTCTACTTTAGGGTGTAGGTCCACCTGTTAGGCACCCCTGTCTGTGTTGTTGGCCCCCAACCTCCAGGGCCCATAGCAGTTGGGCTGTGGGGGCAGTTATGCCAATGATGAAGCCAACTTACCTACGGTTTTTATGTTTCTTTACATAGTACACCAGACCGATTACAATAAAAATGGCGACCAGTATCATAACCACCACCAGTCCATTGGGGAAGCGATGTTTCTTACCTGCAAAAAAAAAAATAAAATAAAGTCAAGTCAAGAATGAAAATTCATCTTTGTGGGGTTAAGGTCTGTGACCTCACAGGGTAGGGTCAGGGTCTATATATTAAACATTAAACATACATAAAAAAAACAGTTTTCCTTTGTAAGTTGTAGATTTGCCCCCACTCTCTGCTATAAGGGCTGGCTCCCTCAGTTTTAATTCATGCTGAGGAACTGCAACAGGGGTCAGTATATGGAAAATAAATATAAACTTTACACCCACAAACATTACAGCCAACACACACACACAGTTGGCACACTAAACACCCCCTCCCACCAACCACAGCCTTCCCAGTAAGCTATGCTCAACTATTCTCCAACGGGTCTCCAGAAGCTCCATCACACATTACAGTAGTCAATTACTCATACTTAAGGGGGTGCTTGCAGGGCCGGCGTCAGCACCCGGCAAGGCGGGGCAGCTGCCAGGGGCCCTCACCCTCCGGGGGGGGCCCACTGACAGTGCCGGCCTTTGTTGTGTGCGACGGCGCTTGACCGGCAGTGGACTGGGAGGGCACCACCACAGCTGGTGCCCACATCTCTTTGAATGGCGGGTTCCACACAATGGGGCAACTCAATTTAGATTCCAGGGGAGGAAGTGCTGGGTTTTGTTCTGCTTTTAAGTTGGCCACCCCAGCTGATTTCCTATCCCTGGAGCATCCCAATCTGTGATACCCCACTGTGTGAAACCTCCTGGGATACCCACTATGCAAGCAATTCCACCCATGAGTTGTGGTCCGCTTTACATCTCAATGGGGGATGCCCCTTTGTGAAAGAACCCCCCTGGTTTGGCCGTTAACTCAAACTGGCGATCCCACAATGCATTCACCAGATCCAGGAAAGTAATGAACAAAGGGGGAAGGGGTCACACACAGGGGCATCCAAAATCAGGAGAACCTAGATTCCTTTAGACTCCGGCTTAAAGTGGACCAACACCCAGGATTTTGACTATCCTGGGTTTTGGTCCACTTCGGGGGGGCACCCCGACCCCCAGAAAGCCCCAAAAACTCACCTCACCACGCTCCCACGTGACCGTGCCGTCCAATCCCCGCCGGCGGACAAGCGGGTGACAGCGATGGACAAGACAGCGTGTCCGCCGCCGCCTCCCGTATGTCACTCTTACAGGGCGCGCGTCCGCGCCAGCCATTCACAAACGGGCGGCGCAGGCGCGCGCACGTCTAGAGGGGCGCGCGGGAGCGGGCGGCGGCTGCCGCGGTCACCGATAAGGTAAGGTTTTTTTGGGGTTTTGGGGGGGGTTTCACCCCGCGGGACATCCCGATCTCGGATGTCCCGCGGTGAGGGAGGTGATCGGCCCGGGAATCTTATAGATTCCCGGGCCGATCACCCGTGGGTGTTGGTCCACTTTAAAGGGGTTTGGTGCGCTTCAAAGTAGACCAAAGGTAAAGTTTTGGTCCAAATAGCATGATCCTTAGGGGGCATCAAGGTTTGGGACATCCCTCAGTGATGTGACGCGACTTCACCACAAAGCGGCCCACTGAGACCATGCCGCCCAAGGGCCCACATAGACCTGGAGCCGACCCTGGGTGCTTGTGCTGAGGCTTCTGGTCCCCCTAGTAGATGAAGACCCAGCAGAAGAGGCCAGTATTGCCTTACTGTTTAAAGTTGAGACTTGAAGGCTTCAACTTCTAGTGTGTAGGTTCACTTTAATACCCTAACCTCATCCCCCCCCCCCCCCAATCACACAACAACTTCATTGCTCAATAAATCAATTATTTTGTTTTTCGTCCCATTTATTTGGTGTTTTATTTTGCTGTGGCTGCTTGTGTTATAAAATGAAAGCTCTTTATATGAACCAAAACCCTCAGAAATCGATTCCCTCCCCCAGGGCATACAAAATCGGGGTGCCCCACTGTGTGAAAACCCCGAGGTGGCCCGGAAACTCACCTTCTTTCCCGGACCTTCTTTTGACAGGCGGCGGGGGGCGTGGCTAGTGGAGTGACAGGCACGACGCGCGTCCTTAGTGACGCCCGTGTTGCCAGGTCACGTGGGCGGGCCGACGCACTTCCGGCCGGAGTGCGTCTGCGCGCGCACACACGATGGGGACCCGGCGCGGGAGCGGACAGGCAGGTGTGTATATAAGGGGGCCGTGAGCTTCCCCCCACCACTTGCTGCAAGACACCGTTTTATACTGGCCGTGAGCAAGAGCCAGAAGAGGCTCGAAACGCGTTGGTCGCACCCCGGGGGGGGGGTCCGCTTGTTATGTTTTTTGCACTGCTGCACTTTACCTTCGATTGTAGGACTATTTATTGCACTATTTATATTATTGGCGCTGCCTATTTGAGATGAATGCACTTTTACAGGCACTGACACTTTATGGATTATTATTATTATATGTGTATATTCAATGTTAGAATAGTTAGATGGTAGAATAGTGTTGTTTACTTGATAGCCAGGCTATTTGGGTGTGAGCTCCCCCTGGTGGCACATTTACTTGTGGCACAGTGTTTTTGATTTTAATGATTGTTTTTTAGGCCCTTATTTAACAAGGGATAGCGCCAGGTAGCGAATGGTGAGCGAACGGTAATGACGGTCACCGCCACGAGAACGCCGGCTCCCCTCCGCAATCACACATTTATCAAGCCGATCCTGCTTAGCGACTGACAGAGCGCCAGATAGCAAATCATTCAACATTATTCCAGCCTCACCCCACAGCGCCAGCGAGCGACCTTGAACAGCGACAGGTATGACCTCTCGCTACCTGGCGCTCTCCAATGCATTTCAATGGAGCAATCTTTAAATATTCATAATTAATTGCTATTAATTTTTTTTTTTTTTTTTTTTAATGTCAAAAATTCTGTGACCACTTCTGCAATGTTAGGTATTTTTTTAAGGTAAAAAAAATAAATAAATACATTTGTGCAGAATTGATATTACAGGTCTGATATTAATGTATTCATATTACAAAATGTTTTGAAAAATATGTTTTTTTTTTTTCTAAAAATATGGTTGTTTGGGGGTTAAAAAACTACTTTTAACCCATCGCCGCCAGCGCTCTGGGGTTTAAACATGCATTTCACAGCGCAAGAATTTTTGGAGCGTGATTTGTTAATGAATATGCTGGGAGCCGTTCGCTATGGCCGTTCGCTGTCATGCGCTCCCATACAGCGCGGAACCTGTCAAACAGCGACTCATAATTCAACATTACCGCACACCGACTGAGTCGCTGTCAACAGCCGAACAACGGCCAAGCACAGCGAATACTAGCGGGCGCTGTGAAAATAACGCTACTGTCGCTCATCTGTCGCTACCTGGCGCTATTAATGAATCGGCCTCTAAGTGTATGTACAATAAAATTGATCAGATGGTGATTCCTTGAGTGCAAGAGTCAGTCTCTGTGGGGTTGGGATTTGGGAGTGGTTGGAGGCCACTCCATAGCTAATTGTGTGTATTAGTTTGGGTATACCCCATAGGGCAGTGCACCTCATTTTTACATATAAATCAGTGCCGCTCTATTACAGCCACTTGCCCAAGTGGCGTTTTGAATTTGTTCTTTCCCGGACCAACGGCGCATGTGCGAGCAGCGGTCGCTATTCTTCTAGCAGGGCGCATGCCTGCGCCAGGCATTTGCGAATGGCCGGAGCGGGCACACTCCCTGTTTGCTTAGACGAGCTGACGTGAGCGTATCCGAGCGCGCTGACTGGATGAGCGGCTGCACATGCGCCGTAGGACCCAGTAAGGGTGACGGCATTCAGGCGACCTGCGGGGTTTCACACAGTGGGGCATCCCCAATCGGGGTTCCCCAGAGACAAGGACCAAAACCCAGAATAGTCACAATCCTGGGTTTTGGTCCACTTTCAGGCAATGTTTTTTGCAGCATATGTTGCGTGTATTTATGCGTGTTACTCCATGACACATGCTAATCTGCACATCATCGAATCACCAGTTACACGCTTAGGACACACACGTTCCCCTCGATTCAAAGAGCAAAAGTTAATTGATTTCGGATCGAGAATCGTAAGTTTGGGTGGGTGTTAGTCATTTTTTCCTGTTTTTTTGGCCATTTCCGACTCGCACGAGCCTACGTACGAATGCGTATATGCTCTTACGATCATCGCAAGTTCGTTCCTAAATTTTAGGATCAAAACGTAAAACTTAGGATCAAATCCTAAAACTTAGGATCAAATCCTAAAACTTAGGATCAAAACCTAAAACTTAGGATAATCGGATGTGTTTACGTGTGATTCAGAGAACAGTTTTCCAACCTCTAAATACGTTTTAAAAGAAAGCCACTGCCGACACCTTTTAGCAGTCGGATTGCTGTTCTTGAACAGGTTTTTTGGCTATGTGGAGGAGTCTGCGCGTCTTGAGCTGCAATGAACTGCATGTATCAGCATGGCCGAGGCCATAAATTGTATGGCAATGCATACCTGATTCATGTATGCCTTATAAAAGCATTTTAATGTGGACCTTAATTAGTCCTTTGCATGTAAACCTTTATTTTACAATACATCCATATATTTGCGTTAATTAAAGAAACTTATGTCCTTTGTTATTTATTTTTAAATTGATGTACTAGAATAATATTTTTAGATTGCATTTATTGGTGTAGTTGTTTACCTTTGCTTTGTTTAATTATTTAAGCTCATCTTTGGTCAGATGCATCACACTTACTGATGAGAGGAGAGCGGGATAAAGTGCAGGATGTGGGTTACTGCTGTATTTTGCACAGACACAGCAGAGCTGGGGGCACGGAAAGGTCAGAAATCAAAGAATGCAGAGCAACACAGTCACAAGGCCCTTTCTGTTTGCAGGCTGCCCGATAATACCTGACCCGCCATCTTGGCTGTTTCTAGGCTCATAACATGCAGAAGTTGCTGGGTGTTTTTTTATATTTGAGAGCAATCTGTATGGAGAGGGTGTGGGTAACCACACACAAAATTTTAAGTTGTACCATTTGAAGCCAAAATATTAAAATTAAATCCACAAGTAAAAAATGCAAGTTAACTAAAAATTAAACAAAGTAAGATTTACTTATGCAAATGCATTCATTAATGGTTGGTTACTACAAAATGAATGAAATAAAGAAAAATTAAAGACCAAATATTTAGAATGCACTTTAATGAGGTAAGTTTGTAGTGCGCAGCCGCAAGATCAGAAGGATTTACGTCCAGACAAAAAAGGAAAAAGGGCAAAACCAATGTTGCAACCTGAGAAATGAAACGGAAAATTCAGGATGGAAACTGACATAGGTCTGATTCCCGAACTGCCATACGAACGGACAGACATTTTAGGATAGAAACGTATTTGCTTATAGAATCACTCGCAAGTTCATACGAACGCACGAGCGGACGGGAAAAATAGGATGATCGGCACCAAAATCCAAGCTGTTACATGTTTCTTTGAATAGGTTTTAGGAGAGAAAACCTCATTCACGCCCCTCACTCCCAACTTAGCAGTTATTTTTATTATAACATTTTCTTTTTGAGAATCTTCATTTTTTTGTGCAAATTCTCTCAAAAAATGAAAATTTGTATGATTGAGGGAGTGTTTTTTTATTGGATGAGGTCAGGTTTTTTGGTTCCGGCATTTCTCACCTGTACAGAGCTGTTGAGAAAAGTTGGTTTCCTTAAAGCGGACCAAAACCCACCGAACTTGTGAAATACATTTGGCCTTATCCCCTGCCGATATTCCCTTCTTAGGGTGTAGAACTAGAAATGGATCATTTTGTTTTCCGAATCATCCTGGAACACTGTTTTTTTTTTGCTGTCTCTCTCTGTAAGATGTCAGGTGACCTGTCATCGGCATTTGTGTGGCAATGACATCATGGCCACACACAACAATGGCAATGAATGGAGGAGGCGGAGCTTTACAGCTGAAACAGGCGCCATTATCTGGGATTAGAGTGAAGCAGGAGCACTAAAAATTGGCAAAATGTTCTCTTCATGGGGGAACAATTCAGCGGATGCTAGTTAAACCGGACCTTCAGCATTAATTTTAATGAAAAGCCCAAACCCTTAAAAAACTATTCCCCAGCATCTATTAATTATATATTATCATCTATCATCTATTAATTATATTAATATATTTTAAGTTTTTAGTCACTTATCATTGTTCCCCCACTGGGCTACGACTCTGTTCAGGACTCTAGGATATGGGCGCCATCTTGACTCAGAAGCATCACATACTGAGGAGAGGAGAGTGGGATAAAGTGCAGGGGGCGGGGTTATAGCTGTGCTTTGCAGACATAGGGCAGAGCTGGGGTCAGGGAAAGGTCAGCAATCCCAGAATGCAGTGCAACACAGTCAGAAGACAATTCCTGTTTGAAGGCTGCCTGATGCTCCATGAGCCGCCATCTTGGATGTTTAAAGGCTCATAACATTCAGTAGATGCAGGTAGGATGATTTTTAATGTGAGCAATCTGTATGTACAGGGTGTGGGACACATATAAGATAGGCTCTTATTCAGGGTGAAGGTCCGGATTAATGTGAGTAATCTGTATGTACAGGGTGTGGGAAACATATAAGATAGGCTCCTATTCCGGGTGAGGGTCCGGATTAATGTGAGTAATCTGTATGTACAGGGTGTGGGAAACATATAAGATAGGCTCTTATTCAGGGTGAAGGTCTGGATTAATGTGGGCAATCTGTATGTACAGGGTGTGGGAAACATATAAGATAGGCTCTTATTCAGAGTGAAGTTCCAGATTAATGTGAGCAATCTGTATGTACAGGGTAGGGGAAACCTATAAGATAGGCTCTTATTCAGGGTGAAGGTCCGGATTAATGTGGGCAATCTGTATGTACAGGGTGTGGGAAACATATAATATAGACACTTATTCAGGGTGAAGGTCCGCTTTAAAAATGTGGGTTTTGGTCTGCTTTAACTGACATGCTTTTTTCATTGAAAATGTGTGACCCCCTAGGCAAACTAGCTCAGGCATAGGGCTGGCAATGCAGGGCTGGCCCCTGGCCCTGCTGGTATAACAGCTCCTATAGCCTTTGGTATGGGTCAGATGCTCTGGGCTCTTTCTCATCCCCGGTTGGGTAATTGGGTAGGGGTTCCACCAAGTCAGCCACCAGGGCTGGCAGGCCCCTCTATCCTGTGAACTGGTATAGGGGCCCCCCTCTTACAGCTTTCTTGCATGCTTCTCTTTTGTGTGAGTTTGTCTGTGTTCCTGAATCATGCGAGAAATCAAGAATTCTCGCATGCAAGATTATTATACTTGCACGGAACTGAGAAAATCTCGACCCAAATGTCTCATACTGATTGATAATGTAACGCAACAGCCTCTGTAAGAACTGTGACTCCCCTGCTTTATATATAACTTCTATGTAATATCCCGAACTGGACAATGAATATGAAATGCACAGTGAAAAATACAAAAACAAGATGATAATGAGAGCATATAGAATTTTGTCTAGTTTTATATAAAAATACAAGTTGGCTAAAAGAAAATAAAAGAAAAATGGCAAGCTGCTCTGAGAATTAAATAGGTAGTGTGAGAGGCCCCAATGTGGGCCCAGCCATCAGTCTCATCTAACAGGCTGATTCATTACTAGCGCCAGGTAACGGCAGATGAGCGTCTGTACAGCGGCGCTAAGAGAGACCGCTAGTGGTCGCTCTGATCAGCTGTGAGTCACTATTACAGAGCGCCTCAGTCGCTGTAGTAACGTTGCCGGCATTGATGAATTTGATGTGTGAGTCGCTATAACACCAGTACAGAGCTATACGGAAGCGAACGGTAGCGCCAGCTCAGTGCGACCGACTCAAACCATATTCATAAAAAAAAACAGCCTCTCACAGTGCCGGCGGCGCTCAAAATTGGGTCTCTGTATGACTTTAAATAGGCCAGGAGAGGTCACACAATGATTTGATACAAAACAAAAAAAAATATGAAAAGAAAACCCTGTTTGAAGAGAAGTAAGGTAACATCAATTGAAATGTATGGGAGAGCAACAGGTAATACCAGGCGCTCTGAAAGCCAGAGCGCCAGCGGTATACGCTGAGCCGTCTGTGATGATGAATCGGACGCTACATGGCGCTGTAAGAGGTGCTCACCTGAATCGCTTTGATAAATGTGGTATAGCATACAGCGCTCGGCATTCACCGTTCACTACCTGTCACTACGAGCAGGGCTGGATTAAGTGTGGTGGAGGCCCCAGATACAGTATTTTTTTCTTTAAAATAATAGTCCAGCCAAGTAACTGATTGGTGGTTGTCTGGCACCCGCCCACTTACTGGAATGTCAGATGGAGTCCCTTGTGCCCCCCTTGTGCGGGTGCGTGCTGCTCGGGAACTCCTGCTTTGCCATTCTGGGTGGGGGGTAATGTAGTCGCCCGGCTGGTTCCCTGCATTGAGCTGCCAGCGGCTGTGCTTGGTGGCTTATGTGCAGTGACAGATCTGCACCCATCACTGTAGAGTTGCTGATGGCGGCTTTGTTGCGCTAGACTCTCCGTCCTGCCCTGTGGTGGCTTTGGCTGCAGGTTGGCAAAAACAAAAAAAAGGCTGACAGCTTTGTTGCCGGCCCCGCGGCCCATGAGACTAAAGACTGAAAAGCCTCCTGGATCAGACCACAACTCAAAGGTTGGTGGAGGCCTCCTTTACAGGGCAAGTGGTGGAGGCCCCGGGGCTCTAGCCCCTTGCGCCCCCCTCATAAACTGGCCCTGGCTACGAGGCCGCTATCCCTTGATGAATAAAGTATTAAGCACAAAACAAGTCTAGCTATGTGGAAAGACAGAGGTCTGGTCGCATATATCTGCAGATACATGTTGAAGCCACACCGCCCCATAACTTTACTTTATATACTTTATATGTATGAGCCCCATAATAGGGACATGTGTAGCCCTCACGCACCGGAGTGTCCGACACGTGACGGCAGGGAGCAGGTTCTTCTGGGCCCAGGTGTCAGATGTGTGTGTTGTGAGTAGGTAAGAGTTAGGGTTTCAGGGAAAGGTAAGTACTCACTGGTGCCGCTTGGAAAGATGTACAGCAGTCCAACTGTTGAAAGCAGAATTCCTCTTTATTTATTCCACAAGCAAACGGCAAACACGGAACAAGTACATCTCTTCCAGTTACATCTCTGGTTCTGTCCAATATCAGGTACAATCATCAGCATTGCTTCCATAGAGAATAATGATCTAGGTTGGAACCTCTCCTTCTCTCTCTGTTAAGAGTCTGTGCTCCTGCTCCTTACAATTCAAATGGTGAATCACATGATTAACACTGGGTTTGGGTTGGGGGCTTTCCTATATCCCTTCTCACTACCTTCCAGAACCTTCTATCACATGTTCGGCCTCGTGTCCGACATCTGATCGGATGGTTGGTAAACCCTCTGACCAATCACTAGCTTTCAGTTGTAACTATGTTACTAGTCTATCTCATGTTATGACTAACAACCCTTCTGACCTCATCTTTTAGAATGTTCCCCAATCTAGTCTATGGACAAGGTTATCCTATGGCCTAAACCCACTACTGCCATCTAGTGTCTATTTAGATTTTGGCACTTCCAATGTACTTAAATGGGTAGAAACCATAAAAGTGAATTAATGTATGGTTAACTCTATTTAAAGGATTCTTATTAGTTGATTTAAAGTGGACCAACACCCAGGATTTTGACTATCCTGGGTTTTGGTCCACTTGGGCGGGGCACCCCGATCGGGGGTGCCCCGCTGTGTGAAACCCCCCAGAAAGCCCCAAAATCTTACCTGTCCCCGCTCCCACGTGACTGGACGGTCCAATCCCCGCCAACGTCCAGGCGGGGATCAGGAACGTCCAAGCGGCTGCCGCCGTCACTTTCGGCGCGCGCGCGCCCCCGCCAGCCATTCGCAGACGGCCGGCGCGGGCGCGAGCACGCCTACAGGGGCGCGAGGGAGGCGGCGGCGGCCGGCCGCCGCCGAAGATCAGGTAAGGTGTTTGGGTTTTTTTTGGGGGGTTTCACCCCGCGGGACATCCCGATCTCGGATGTCCCGCGGGGTGGGAGGTGATCGGCCCGGGAATCTTATAGATTTCCGGGCCGATCACCTCTCGGTGTTGGTCCACTTTAAGTGTGTCTAGTTATTACCAGGTCCCTACACTTGTACTGCAGCTAGAAAAATACAGAGCTACTCACCAGGAGCTGCCGACTCCCATTCGGTGCACGACATGGGGGAAGGGTCACAGCCTGATAGTGTCGGGTAGACCTCAGCCCCCCCATACGTGCACCTGGCTACATACAAATGAAAGAATAATGGCACGCTGCTCTGAGAAAGAAAAATACAATTCTGTGAGTACTCACCTGTAGAATTGATTTTGGTAGCGTCCTGTTCAGGTCGCTCCATTTCTGACATGTGGGTTATCCGCCACAAGGTGGCGGATAACCCACATGTCAGAAATGGAGCGACCTGAACAGAAAATACACTTTATTATTGGGTAATAGAGGGTTTCCCTGTTAGTGGTGCTGCGGCACTGGGAGACCTTATACCTGTTCAGTACAATTCCCCCCCCCCAGACAAATTACAGAGGTATTTTGCTCACTGGACTAGGTGATGGGGTTAGGTCATAAGCCATCTTTGTCTCCCTCCACCAATCACTATTCAGGGTGACTAGGTAGTAGGGCAATTTTGATCCCTGAAATGTATGTAAGGCAGGCGTCAGCACTAGGCATAACCGGGCAGATGCCGGGGCCCCTGTATACCTGAGAGGGCCCACCTCATTCCCTCTACCCTGGGCGGCCCCTTTGCAGGACACATGGCTGTGCAGTAACCAGGACTAAGAACTATCTACCCATTGGGAGATAATTTCTTTCAGTCAGTCCTCATTTTTGTTTCTTTCCTTCTATTCTTCTTCATTCTTTTTCATTTTTTTCCATCTATTTTTTGTTTCTTTCTTTTATCTGTTCATTCTGCTATTCTGCTTTTTCTTTCTTTGCTCATTTTTTCTTGCTTTTTTTCTATCTATCTTTCTTCTTTCCTTCTATTGTTGTTTTCCATCAGGCCTTCTATTCTTTCTTTCCTCTTTTCTCTCCTGTTTTTTTCTCCCATCCCTTCTCTCTGTCTTTCCTGTTTTTTTCTGTCATTCCTTTTATCCTTTCTTTCTTTCTGTCATTCATTATAATGCTTTTGTTCTTTCAGTTTTTTTCCTCTTTTTTTAATATTTTATAGTCATGCATGCAAATTTTATCACCATATATGGAGTATCATACCACAGCGGCAAGAGGCCCACGGGCAGGCTGATTCATCACTAACGCCAGGTAGCGACAGATGAGCGTCTGTAGCAGGCATTTTCATAGCGCAGTGCTCGGCCCCGTGAGTCGCTAGTTTATAGCGACTCAGTCGCTGTGCAGTAATGTTGAATACATTGTGACGAGTCGTTATTTGACCAGTACAGCGCTGTATGGGAGCGCATGTTAGCGACTGCTCATAGCAACCGACTCACAACATATTCAAGAAAAAAAAAGCCTCACACAACTCTGGCGCTGAAAAATGCTTCTCTGGTCTTGGACTCCAGGTTGTGTGATTTCTCACACCAGTATATTGGCTTGAAATTAAGGGGGTTATTCATGAAGGGATAGCGCCAGGTAGCGCCTCGTAGCGGCAGGCAGCGTCTGGGGAACGCCGGGCGCTGTAGGAGAAACCACATTTAAACTGGACCAACACCCGTTTTTTCCTTAAAGTGGACCTTCACCCTGAATAAGATCTTATGTTTCCCACATCCTGTACATACAGATTGCTCACATTAAAAATCATCCTACCTGCACCTACTGCATGTTATGAGCCTTTAAACATCCAAGATGGCGGCTCATGGGACATCAGGCAGCCTGCAAACAGGAAGTGTCCACTAACTGTGCTGGTGAAGGTCCGGTTTAACGGGTGTTGGTCTGGCTGTGTGGTGATTGTAAGAAGTGAGGGGGGGCATCCAGAATGCTGGTGCCCTCCTCGCATCAAACCGCATAAAAAGCTTTATAATGAGCCAGCGGCAAGAGCCCTGCGATTGGCCGCCGGGCGGTCACGTGGGCAGGTCTTGACTGTGCCAATCGCGGGAGAATTGTCGGAGTATTTAAAAACAGACTTTAATCACACAGCGTCTGGAGCTCTATGCTACAACGCCCAGCTTTAGAGCGACGACGCTGTGTGTATCTGTTTTTTTGTTAAATATGGTGTGAGTCGCTAAGAGTCGGTCGCACTGAGCCGGAGCTACCTTTCGCTCCCTGCAGCGCTGTACTGATGTTACAGCGCCCAACATACATCATATTCATCAATGCTGGCCAGGTTACTACAGCGACTGATACAGCGCCCGATAGCCAATCACAGCGTACACTAGTGGTCGCTCTAAGCGCCGCTATACAGACGCTCATCTGCCGATACCTGGCGTTAGTAATGAATCAGCCTCCACGTCTGCCCTAAATATCTGCCATGATTTTCATGTATGTATATGTACGCCCACCACATAAAGTTTGGTTAATGCATGTGGTTTATGCATTAAAGTAAAATACTTTTCATATTGATGTGGCTAATATTTTTTGTGTTTTATCCTGGGTTTTGGTCCTTGCCCCCAGGGCACTCTGATCGGGGATGCCCCGCTGTGTGAAA
This sequence comes from Gastrophryne carolinensis, assembly GCA_027917425.1. NCBI lineage: Eukaryota > Metazoa > Chordata > Amphibia > Anura > Microhylidae > Gastrophryne > Gastrophryne carolinensis. Next base: position 25,793,964 of record CM051235.1, on the reverse strand, counting down.
CCCCCCAGGTCGCCAGATCTCACTCACCCTTCCCCGGTTCTACGCCGCATGCACAGCCTCTTGTCCAATCAGAGCGCTCGGATCCATTCCCTACCCCTTTCTCTAAGAGCTCATCTGAGGCGAGCGTATTCGAGCGTGCTGTGGCCGCATCCCCCACTACCCTTTAACAGGGAGCGTGCCCGCACCGGCTATCCGCGCACCCCACTAGAGGGACAGCGGGGATGAGGTCACTGCTCGCACATGCGCTGTTGGACAGGAAAAGACGGTGAGTTTAGGGAGGTTTGTGAATTTCCCAAAGTCAGGACACAGGTTGGGGAAGGGAGAGCGCAGTAGCTGACTAGAAACAAGAAGACACACAACTATACAACCCATCTGCACCCCCAGAGAGGCAAGACGCCAATCAACCAGAGCGAAGAAGGTCCAGAACTCAACTGAGAGACCCTAATCTACCCACTTCTTCCGCAGTGCCCAAGAAGGTACACGGGCCCTGGCTAGTCCTGTGGTGGTCCCAGACTTGGGCAGACACACAGCCAGACAGGGGGGTTTGGGCACCAACCACTTATTTTTTCTATTCCAAACTAATATATAAATGTTTGCTGAAGTTGTGCTTTAAACCGGACCTTCACCATGATTTATTGAAAAGCCCAAACCCTTAAAAAACTATTCCCCAGCATCTAAAACTAATATATATTTTTTTGTTTTTAGTCGCTTACTTATTTTTCTTTCCCCCACTGGGCTGCAACTCTGTTCAGGGCTTTAGGATACAGGCGCCGCCATCTTGACTCAGAAGCATCACACTTACTGAGGAGAGGAGAGCGGGATAAAGAACAGGGGAGCGGGTTATAGCTGTGCTTTGCTCAGACAGAGTAGAGCTGGGGTCAGGAAAAGGACAGCAATCCCAGAATGCAGAGGAGCACAGTCAGAAGGCACTTCCTCTTTGCAGGTTGCCTGATGTTCCATGAGCCGCCATCTTGAATGTTTAAAGGCTCATAACACGCAGTAGATGCAGGTAGGATTATTTTTAATGTGAGCAATCTGTATGTACAGGGTGTGGGAAACATATAAGATAGGCTCTTATTCGGAGTGAAGGTCCGGATTAATGTGAGCAATCTGTATGTACAGGGTGTGGGAAACATATAAGATAGACTCTTATTCAGGGTGAGGGTCCGGATTAATGTGGGCAATCTGTATGTACAGGGTGTGGGAAACATATAAGATAGGCTCTTATTCAGGGTGAAGGTCCAGATTAATGTGAGCAATCTGTATGTACAGGGTGCGGGGAAACATATAAGATAGGCTCTTATTCAGGGTGAAGGTCAGGATTAATGTGGGCAATCTGTATGTACAGGGTGGGGAAACATATAAGATAGGCTCTTATTCAGGGTGAAGGACCGCTTTAAGTTAAGTTGGTCTTTATGGGAATGAAGGGCCAGCATGGATAATTGGCTGACCATGTTGGTAGTTTTTTCAGTTTTGTGTAACGCTTTATTAGCACGCTGCCTATCTGCGGCTTTCTCATTATTTTCACTTCCTCTCTGAGCAGCTCATATCTGCCTTTGTTTTAATTTATTTTGGATCTGGCTAATTTCACATGTTGCTTTCATTATGCCTATGCTTTCAAGTGGACCAAAACCCAGGATTTTGACTATCCTGGGTCTTGGTCCTTGCCCCTCCTGTGTGAAGCCCCCCCAGGTCGCCGAAACAAACTCACCCCTTCCCGGTCCTACGGCGTATGTGCGGCCGCTCGTCCAATCAGCGCACTCAGATCCGCTCACGTCAGCTCGTCTAAGCCTTCGCCTAAGGCGAGCGGATCCAAACGCGGTGACGGTCGCATCCCCACCTACCCTCTAACAGGGAGCGTACCTGTGGCAACCATTCACAAATGCCTGGCACGGGCACGTTCCCTGCTAGGGGGATAGCGGGGATGCGGCTTGCGTATGCACTGTTTGACCAGAAAAGAAGGTGAGTTTATGGGCGACCTGGGGGGTTTCACACAGCAGGGCACCCCCGATCGAGGTGCCCCGGGGGGAGGGAACCGATTGGCCTTGAGAATCTTATAGATTCCTGGGCCGATCTCCGTGGGTTTTGGTCCACTTTAAAGAGAAGCGGCACCCCCTTCTATAAGTCTATAAGGGGGTGCCGCTTTTTGGGGGGAGGGGGATTGGTCTAAATAAGAAACACAGTCTGATTTGAGGCACTGGGCTGGGGATAGAAGATGACGACATGAGCTTCCTTACTGGGTATAGGATCTCACCTTATTTTGGCCCGTTTACCAGGACAATGCTGATTTGGGACTTGCCCGATACTCACCTTTCCGGGTGCTGTGGCAATGCCCATGACCAATGATCAGTTCCAGCGGCATGCCTGCTCCATCTGCCTGCGGGCACCCAGTGGCGGTCAGGTCAATGATTATCCAGTGAATTGGGGAGGGGGGTTAACAGAGCACGCCATCCCAAAACAGAATGCCTCAAGGGCAAACTGTAATCTGGCCCTGAATACTTTGAAACTCCCAAGCTGGGTTACACAGGTTTTAGTCTGCTTTAAAGTGGACCAAAACCCAGGATTTTGACTATCCTGGGTTTTTGGTCCTTTCCCCCGGCGCACCCTGCTTCGCGATACGTGAAACCCCCCAGATTGCCCAAGTTAACTCACCTCTTCCCTGTCCTACAGCGCGCGCGTGGGTGCTCGTCCAATCAGCGCGCTCAGAGCCGCTGCCGTCACGTTGTCTAAGCCCTCGACTAAGGCCAGTGCCACCGAGTGTGCTGCCGGCCACATCCCTAGCTTCCCTCTAACAGGGAGCGTGCCAGCGCCGGCCATTCACGAATGCCTGGCATGGGCACGTGCCCTGCTAGAGGGAAAGCGGGAATGCGGCCGCGGCTCTGGCATGCGCCATTGGACCAGGAACCAAGGTAAGTGTATGGGACGACCTTGGGGGTTTCACACAGCAGAGGATCCTGATTTTGGATGCCCCGGAGGGGGGTTATAGATCGGCCTGAGAATCTTATAGATTCCCGGGCCGATCGCTGTGGTTTTTGGTTCACTTTAAAGAGGACCTAAATCCTCTGGCAATTTTGTGTTCGGGAGGTCTTGGTCAATAGAGACCCTAAACTCACCTAAAACCCAATCCATCCTCTCATGTCATTACTGAGCTTCATACCTTTTGCTACAGGTCTTCCCCTGATGAGGAACAAGAAACAGCTACACACAAGTGGCGGCCACCCCCCCAATAGAAAATGGCTTCACTTCAACGTGCAGCTATTTCCCCTATCCTGCAGAGCTCTATGCCTGATTTTAAACCTCCTAGGCATTGTCAAAGCAGCCCAAAAACATCTGCCCCCCAACTAAATAACTCCAGGGCCGGGTGTAGGCCCTCCCATGGAGCATTCTGATTTGGGGAAGCCCTGTTGTTGTTTGCGTTCACATTTACACTTGTGGTCAAGGTCTTTTAAGGGAAAGTCTATATCCGGTGGCATCTTTGAAAGTGTATAATTCTGTGTGCCAAAATTATTCCCTCAAGGTGCTGAGATTATTTAGTGCTTTTTAAAAAAACTCTTTCCTATTTTAGAAAATGTGTGTTTTATGGAAGCAGTTTTTACTACCTGCAATTTGTTACTAATGGCAATTGTAGTCTGTACACCAAGATTTGCTATCATAGGAAAAAAAAATACCAGATGAGCTTAGCACCTTGAGGACATCATTTTAGCATAAAAATACACTTTTAAAAATACCATCGAAAGTGGACTTTAACCAAGATTGCAGCTGTAGTTCCCCTTTTAGCAGTTTATAATTTTTTATCATGCCAGTTAGAGGAATTCCCAGCAGGAGTGTGTATGTAGGAGTTGCTGCATGCGGCTCGCTCTCCAGCCAATCATAAGGCACCTGCGACAAGGACATATATATATATATATAAATATATGTATAGGGATGTGCCCGCCTGGCATTTGGGGACTTTCAGATCACCTTCTGCTTATTGCTGGGTCTGCGGTTGTCTGATCCAGTATGAATCATCAGAAATGCCAGATGGTGACATTTACCAGGTTACTCACCATAGGGGGTTATTCATGAAGGGATAGAGCCAGGTAGTGCTTTGTAGCGGCAGGCAGCGTCTGGTGAACGCCGGGTGCTGTACACAAAACCACATTTATGAAAGCGAATCTGGTGAGCAACTCTAACAGCGCCATGTAGCGTCCCATGTATTATTTTTTTTTTCTTCATTAGTGGTCCAGTGAGGATGAGCCAGGCGGTGCAGGTCCCTGGATGGTCGGTGTCCCAGGTACCTGTGTCAGGCATCCCAAACTTGGAGGCAAGGGGTGGTGGACGCAGTGACCGTGAGGACTATCTGAGGTGGAACTGGGTAGGTGAGCTTTATGCATGCTGAGTTGCCCACCTGGAGTTGAAGCCGAGACATATGAGAAGTAAATTGCCAAGATAAGACCAAAAGACAATAGGTGCTGTGGTTCCTACGCAGAGTTAGGGATGGGACAACTGAGAAGTATATTAAGATTGAGATTAAGAGATGAGCGAATCGATTCTGACGAACCCGAATTCGTTACGAATTTCATGAAATATTCGATTTGTTGCGATTCCGAATATTGCCGCGATTCGATCGCTTGAATCGCTTCCTTAAAACTCTGTTTACTGCTGTTTACTGCTATACAGTCCATCTAAAATGGTGGATCCACATGTCAGGCCATGTCCCATGGGGCAAGGAATCCTGGGTAGGTGTCACATGCTACCTATCAGCAGACAGGCTTACCGATGATGTCACAGCCCCATATAAACGACGGCGACCATCTTGCGGAAGGTCATTCTGACACTGTATTGCAGCCAGAGCAGATCAGGCAGGGATAGAGCGAGGGACAGATAGACAGACGGATAGATAGATAGATAGATAGATAGATAGATAGATAGATAGAACAAAGAACAGAAGAAGCAGAGTGAGGGGCAGATAGAGAAGGAGAGAGGCTGTGACAGTGACAGATAAAGACAGGGACAGTTTAAACTGTTTGCATTAGCTTTCAAGCCTGTTTAGTGTTAATAACACACCTGCCTATTTAGCTTTTAGCTGGTGTCATTCTTTAAAAAGCGTGCTAGCAATAATATTTCAAGACTACCTGTGTAATAACTGCTTGCATTTTATAATCAACTTCACTTTTCCACAACCAAGGGAGGCCTTCTCTGTATGTGAGTAGGGGGCATCCCAAACACTAGCATTAATATTTCAAGACTACCTGTGTAATAACTGCTTGCATTTTATAATTAACGTCACTTTTCCACAATCAAGGGATGCCACCTCTGTATGTGAGCAGGGGCATCCCAAACACTAACATAAATATTTCAAGACTACCTGTCTAATAACTGTGTCTTTCAGGCAATATATGGGCTCCTAATGCTGCTGCCAACTCCAATGTGTTTTTCAGGCAATATATGAGCTCCAAATGCTGCTGCTGCTGCTGCCAACTCCTGGGTGTGTCTTTCAGGCAATATATGTGCTCCCTATGCTGCTGCCAAGTCCAGAGTGTGTCTTTCAGGCAATATATGAGCTCCTTATGCTTCTGCCAACTCCAATGTTTTTTTCAGGCAATATATGGGCTCCCTATGCTGCTGCCAACTCCAATGTGTTTTTCAGGCAATATATGGGTTCCTAATGCTGCTGCCAACTCCAAGGTGTGTCTTTCAGGCAATATATGTGCTCCCTATGCTGCTGCCAAGTCCAGTGTGTGTCTTTCAGGCAATATATGCGCTCCTTATGCTTCTGCCAACTCCAATGTTTTTTTCAGGCAATATATGGGCTCCCTATGCTGCTGCCAACTCCAATGTGTTTTTCAGGCAATATATGGGTTCCTAATGCTGCTGCCAACTCCTGGGTGTGTCTTTTAGGCAATATATGAGCTCCCTATGATGCTGCCAACTCCAATGTGTTTTTCAGGCAATATATGAGCTCCCTATGCTGCTGCCAACTCCTGGGTGTGTTTTTCAGGCAATATATATGCTCCCTATGCTGCTGCCAAGTCCAGAGTGTGTCATTCAGGCAATATATGGGCTCCTAATGCTGCTGCTGCTGCCAACTCCTGGGTGTATCTTTCAGGCAATATATGGGCTCCTAATGCTGCTGCCAACTCCTGGGTGTGTCTTTTAGGCAATATATGAGCTCCCTATGCTGTTGCTGCTGCTGCTGCTGCAAATTCCAGAGTGTGTCTTTCAGGCAATATATGGGCTCCTAATGCTGCTGCCAACTCCTGGGTGTGTCTTTCAGGCAATATATGGGCTCCTAATGTTGCTGCCAACTCCTGGGTGTGTCTTTCAGGCAATATATGGGCTCCTAATGTTGCTGCCAACTCCAATGTGTTTTTCAGGCAATATATGGACTCCTAATGCTGCTGCTGCCGCCAACTCCTGGGTGTGTCTTTCAGGCAATATATGAGCTCCCTATGCTGCTGCCAAGTCCAGAGTGTGTCTTTCAGGCAATATTTGGGCTCCCTATGCTGCTGCCAAATTCAGGGTGTGTTTTTTAGGCAATATATGGGCTCCCTATGCTGCTGTCAACTCCACTGTGTGTCTTTCAGGCAATATATGGGCTCACCATGCTGATGCCACCTCAAGGCTCTGTTCTGCATGTCATACTTCTTTACAATAGTATTTTACTAATTTCACTAACCCAGCATGCATCCTATGCATGTTACAGCCAAGCAAAATGTTCTGCAACCCTATGGAGGCTCTCGGACGCCCAGAAATAGCCGTTTTTAATAGCGATTCATCGCGAATAAATTCGGACCGAAACGATTTTTCCCCGAAAATTCGGCGAATCAGCCGAATCGAATTTTTCAAAAGTTTGCTCATCTCTAATTAAGATACGCCTAGAATATTCCCCAGGCACATGCTCAGAATCAGTGAGAAGTACTAGGTATTTAATATTTTGGAAGGCCCAAATTCCCAGAGTAAGGCTGACCATATTTTAAAAATGTTTTCATCATGGATGCATCCTGAAAGGGGTAGGGGGTGTTTGGTTTGGCCAAATATTTTTGTTTGGAATGGCAATCTTTCTTTCAGACAAGGTTGACAGACCTGATATAGAGTACAGAGAAACCACTTACCCAAATATACTATCAGTGGCTTGGTGAGACTGCTGTGCTCCACCCTACAATGGACACTCTGCTGTTCCATCACATTCACGCTTGTCAGACTGGTCACCATTATCTGGTAGGTCTCATCTCCATTGGGCAGAGTCTCAGTTGATGCAACCTCGATTTTGTGCTCTTCGTCACTCCATAAGCTTACATTGATTGGTTTTGGATAGAAGCCGGTTACTGTGCAGATGAGGTCAGACTCAGCAGTGCTGGTAAAGTAGACCTGTGGTGGATCTGAGATACAGGGGGAGTGGGGTAAAGAAGCAAAAAATAGTTACAGTGCATTTAAAATAGAAACATATTTAACAAACTATTCCTACCTACCTCCGCCTCAACACATTTTTGTGTTGAATTCCAAAAATAACGCTTGGTGAGGCTCATGGTTTTTCCAATGAGGTTAAGATGAATTCCACACTACAGTAAATACCCCATGTGGGAATGTATTTAGTAAAGTGCGGAGAACATCAAAAACAGTGCAAACTATTTTTAAAATATAAGCTATACTAAGCTCTGCTGTCTTTTGTAATGGCATTTAGCGACTCATCTAATCCAGAAGGTCCCAGGGTCCCCTGTCAGCTCCTTTTTAGCTTACAAAAGCGGTCAAAGTGACTGCTGCATCGGCATTTGGGCAGATGTCTCTCATCCTTTTTCCTTGGCATCAATATGTAACTCAGTGACACCATGGAGAGGAGGGGCACCCCTGAATAAGGAATAGACACTTCCTCTATCATTACCAAATCATCCGCGTCCATTGATCGCCATCAGCATCACAGTGTGGCGGTGGTGAGGAATCAGAGGCTGTTGGACATTGAGGTGCAGAAGAATGTGGGCAAGTTACACAAGCCTCCAGCAGTGCAGGTGAGTTGGGGTATGCAAAAATGTATTCATTTTAGGAAGAAGATCCAATACATATCAGTAACTGCTTCTAAGCATCCCCTGCGGTTACTTTGGGGTGCAGAAGGGCACAGACAAAACTTAAACTGAAACTGAAATAATTTGTATGAGTAGTAGATCATACGGGCTGTTCTAGAGCATAGCCCCTCAATTGATTTAGGCAACCTTAAATTATTTGCTGGGGCATCCAAGAAATACATTGCCCAAATGCAGGGCGGGAGGGTCTATATATAACTTTTAATTGATTTAGGGATTTAGAAGTTTACTGTTGGGGGTGTCTATTTTTTGTGTTGTGTGCAGCCCGCTAAGACACTAGTATTTAATGACCATGTGGTGTGTAGTTAGACCTATTGTCCCATGTTACTTACTCTTTCTTGCAAGGGCTTTCTTGGCCACAACTGAATACATGGAGGCCAGGGTATAGCAAACATTCTTCAGCATTTCAACAATGTATCTCGTTGTCATCTTGTCTTTCTGCATAGCCTCCTGGTAAGCCTGAGAGTAGGGAGTCACTCCGGCTACCCACACTCCCGCTGAGACATTAAGGTACACTAGGTCCAGTCCATCTAAAGCCACCCTGAAAGTGAATTCATCGAGGTCTTCCAGGGAGGAGGAACATCCCATCCAGACCTGAAATGTGAAGCTACCTAGAGAGAAATTTACAGTGTAAAAAAACATTTCTATGCCATACATTGTACTGTAGATAGACATGTGCAGACGTGGGAGCAATTCAGGACTCCAGGGCTGGGAAGCACAAGCATTAACTAGAAAATCCACTTACCTTTACCGCTGGTCCCACACTGCCAATTGTCCTTCAGCGTTTCCAGTTTGTGAAGGCAGGAGCTGAGTTTCCGAGTTCTGGCTGGCGGGTGGGCATGGCCTGGGTATGGCTGGCTCTTATTGCAAACAATAGGGGCCTCCATGCAGCAGGGACATCCACATACAGGTGCCCCCATTGTTTGAAATGGGAGCTGGCAGTACCCAAGCTATGCCCACCCAGCAGTCAGGACTCGGAAATAAACCTGATTCTTTTTTTTTTTTTTTCAGGGGGGGTTACAGAAGGATCTGCAAGCTTTCGGCTTCTTTTGGGGGGGAATGGGAGGCACCCAAACACACTCAGCTTATTTATTTTGGGGGGCTGGAGGGAATCTTCACTTATTAATCACTTACTAGGGTGAGAAGTATACAAGAGTAATGCCCTGAAGTGACCCTTAAATACCTCTGTAATCTTTACTGACAGCATTACATTTTTAATATTATTAATACCAACAATACAGCTAAACAGCATAAACCTGGCTTAGGAAATTGATCTTTAGGGTGATCACCTTGTACTCACGAGCAGGGCCAGCTCTAGGTATGGGGGGCCCTTGGCCAAGAGAGTCTTAGTGGGCCCCAAAGTAATGAATCACATGATGTCACCTTTTATCTCCGCTGTCACAAATGAGTAATCTTTTGTTGCTGATCGCTCTCCAGTCCTTATTGCCTTACCTATAGTCACCAGTCATCCTCTAGTCCTTGTTGCCTTCCCTATAGCCACCCATCATCCTCTCGTCCTTGTTGCCTTACCTATAGCCACCAATCATCATCTAGTCCTTATTTCCTTCCCTATAGCCACCAATCACCCTCTAGTCCTTGTTTCCTTCCCTATAGCCACCAATCATCCTCTAGTCCTTATTTCCTTCCCTATAGCCACCAATCATCCTCTAGTCCTTATTGCCTTTGCTATAGCCACCAATCAGCCTCTAGTCATTGTTGCCTTCCCTATAGCCACCAATCATCCTCTAGGCCTTATTGCCTTCCCTATAGCCACCAATCATCCTCTAGTACTTATTGCCTTCCCTATAGCCACCAATCACCCTCTAGTCCTTGTTGCCTTACCTATAGCCACCAATCATCCTCTAGTCCTTATTTCCTTCCCTATAGCCACCAATCATCCTCTAGTCCTTATTTCCTTCCCTATAGCCACCAATCATCCTCTAGTCCTTATTTCCTTCCCTATAGCCACCAATCATCCTCTAGTCCGCGTTACCTTACCTATAGCCACCAATCATCCTCTAGTCCTTGTTGCTTTCCCTATAGCCACCAATCATCCTCTAGTCCTTGTTGCCTTACCTATAGCCACCAATCATCCTCTAGTCCTTATTTCCTTCCCTATAGCCACCAATCATCCTCTAGTCCTTGTTGCCTTCCCTATAGCCAACAATCATCCTCTAGTCCTTATTTCCTTCCCTATAGCCACCAATCATCCTCTAGTCCTTATTGCCTTCCCTATAGCCACCAATCATCCTCTAGTCCGTATTGCCTTCCCTATAGCCACAAATCATCCTCTAGTCCTTGTTGCATTTTTTACTGCCACCAAGCACCCATCAGCCCTTACTGCTTGCTCCACTGCCACTAAAGGTTCCATAATTGCTGCAGTTGTTACTTGGTTCTCACCACCCCTATTCCATGCAACCGTCTCCATTGTTGCTGATTAGAGATGAGCGAACTTTTGAAAAATTCGATTCGACTGATTCGCCGAATTTTCCGACAAAAATCGTTTCGACCCGAATAAATTCGCGACGAATCGCTATTAAAAACGGCTATTTCTGAGCCTCCTACAGCCTCAATAGGGTTGTAAACCATTCAGCCTTGCTGTAACACGCACAGGATGCGTGCTGGGTTAGTTAAATAATACTTTGAAGAAATATCACATGCAGATCAGAGGCATCGCTAATAGAATCGCAGAGCGGCACAATTGCAGAGAGTTGAAGTGGCATCACTATGAGGGGCAGAAGGAGCCCAAATATACACTGGAGTTGGCCTCAGGAGCCCAAAAATTGGATGAATCACACCCTGGAGTTGGCAGAAGTTGGCAGCAGCAGCAGCAGGAGCCCAAATATACACTGGAGTTGGCTTCAGGAGCCCAAAAATTGGATGAATCACACCCTGGAGTTGGCAGGAGTTGACACCAGCAGCAGCAGGAGCCCAAATATACACTGGAGTTGGCTTCAGGAGCCCAAAAATTGGATGAATCACACCCTGGAGTTGGCAGAAGTTGGCAGCAGCAGCAGCAGGAGCCCAAATATACACTGGAGTTGGCCTCAGGAGCCCAAAAATTGGATGAATCACACCCTGGAGTTGGCAGAAGTTGGCAGCAGCAGCAGCAGGAGCCCAAATATACACTGGAGTTGGCCTCAGGAGCCCAAAAATTGGATGAATCACACCCTGGAGTTGGCAGGAGTTGACAGTAGCAGCAGCAGGAGCCCAAATATACACTGGAGTTGGCCTCAGGAGCCCAAAAATTGGATGAATCACACCCTGGAGTTGGCAGAAGTTGGCAGCAGCAGCAGCAGGAGCCCAAATATACACTGGAGTTGGCTTCAGGAGCCCAAAAATTGGATGAATCACACCCTGGAGTTGGCAGGAGTTGACACCAGCAGCAGCAGGAGCCCAAATATACACTGGAGTTGGCTTCAGGAGCCCAAAAATTGGATGAATCACACCCTGGAGTTGGCAGAAGTTGGCAGCAGCAGCAGCAGGAGCCCAAATATACACTGGAGTTGGCCTCAGGAGCCCAAAAATTGGATGAATCACACCCTGGAGTTGGCAGAAGTTGGCAGCAGCAGCAGCAGGAGCCCAAATATACACTGGAGTTGGCCTCAGGAGCCCAAAAATTGGATGAATCACACCCTGGAGTTGGCAGAAGTTGGCAGCAGCAGCAGCAGGAGCCCAAATATACACTGGAGTTGGCTTCAGGAGCCCAAAAATTGGATGAATCACACCCTGGAGTTGGCAGGAGTTGACACCAGCAGCAGCAGGAGCCCAAATATACACTGGAGTTGGCTTCAGGAGCCCAAAAATTGGATGAATCACACCCTGGAGTTGGCAGACGTTGGCAGCAGCAGCAGCAGGAGCCCAAATATACACTGGAGTTGGCCTCAGGAGCCCAAAAATTGGATGAATCACACCCTGGAGTTGGCAGAAGTTGGCAGCAGCAGCAGCAGGAGCCCAAATATACACTGGAGTTGGCCTCAGGAGCCCAAAAATTGGATGAATCACACCCTGGAGTTGGCAGAAGTTGGCAGCAGCAGCAGCAGGAGCCCAAATATACACTGGAGTTGGCCTCAGGAGCCCAAAAATTGGATGAATCACACCCTGGAGTTGGCAGAAGTTGGCAGCAGCAGCAGCAGGAGCCCAAATATACACTGGAGTTGGCCTCAGGAGCCCAAAAATTGGATGAATCACACCCTGGAGTTGGCAGGAGTTGACAGTAGCAGCAGCAGGAGCCCAAATATACACTGGAGTTGGCCTCAGGAGCCCAAAAATTGGATGAATCACACCCTGGAGTTGGCAGAAGTTGGCAGCAGCAGGAGCCCAAATATACACTGGAGTTGGCTTCAGGAGCCCAAAAATTGGATGAATCACACCCTGGAGTTGGCAGGAGTTGACACCAGCAGCAGCAGGAGCCCAAATATACACTGGAGTTGGCTTCAGGAGCCCAAAAATTGGATGAATCACACCCTGGAGTTGGCAGAAGTTGGCAGCAGCAGCAGCAGGAGCCCAAATATACACTGGAGTTGGCCTCAGGAGCCCAAAAATTGGATGAATCACACCCTGGAGTTGGCAGAAGTTGGCAGCAGCAGGAGCCCAAATATACACTGGAGTTGGCCTCAGGAGCCCAAAAATTGGATGAATCACACCCTGGAGTTGGCAGGAGTTGACAGTAGCAGCAGCAGGAGCCCAAATATACACTGGAGTTGGCCTCAGGAGCCCAAAAATTGGATGAATCACACCCTGGAGTTGGCAGGAGTTGACAGTAGCAGCAGCAGGAGCCCAAATATACACTGGAGTTGGCTTCAGGAGCCCAAAAATTGGATGAATCACACCCTGGAGTTGGCAGGAGTTGACACCAGCAGCAGCAGGAGCCCAAATATACACTGGAGTTGGCTTCAGGAGCCCAAAAATTGGATGAATCACACCCTGGAGTTGGCAGAAGTTGGCAGCAGCAGCAGCAGGAGCCCAAATATACACTGGAGTTGGCCTCAGGAGCCCAAAAATTGGATGAATCACACCCTGGAGTTGGCAGAAGTTGGCAGCAGCAGCAGCAGGAGCCCAAATATACACTGGAGTTGGCTTCAGGAGCCCAAAAATTGGATGAATCACACCCTGGAGTTGGCAGGAGTTGACACCAGCAGCAGCAGGAGCCCAAATATACACTGGAGTTGGCTTCAGGAGCCCAAAAATTGGATGAATCACACCCTGGAGTTGGCAGAAGTTGGCAGCAGCAGCAGCAGGAGCCCAAATATACACTGGAGTTGGCCTCAGGAGCCCAAAAATTGGATGAATCACACCCTGGAGTTGGCAGGAGTTGACAGTAGCAGCAGCAGGAGCCCAAATATACACTGGATTTGGCTTCAGGAGCCCAAAAATTGGATGAATCACACCCTGGAGTTGGCAGGAGTTGACACCAGCAGCAGCAGGAGCCCAAATATACACTGGAGTTGGCTTCAGGAGCCCAAAAATTGGATGAATCACACCCTGGAGTTGGCAGAAGTTGGCAGCAGCAGCAGCAGGAGCCCAAATATACACTGGAGTTGGCCTCAGGAGCCCAAAAATTGGATGAATCACACCCTGGAGTTGGCAGAAGTTGGCAGCAGCAGCAGCAGGAGCCCAAATATACACTGGAGTTGGCCTCAGGAGCCCAAAAATTGGATGAATCACACCCTGGAGTTGGCAGGAGTTGACAGTAGCAGCAGCAGGAGCCCAAATATACACTGGAGTTGGCCTCAGGAGCCCAAAAATTGGATGAATCACACCCTGGAGTTGGCAGAAGTTGGCAGCAGCAGCAGCAGGAGCCCAAATATACACTGGAGTTGGCCTCAGGAGCCCAAAAATTGGATGAATCACACCCTGGAGTTGGCAGAAGTTGGCAGCAGCAGCAGCAGGAGCCCAAATATACACTGGAGTTGGCCTCAGGAGCCCAAAAATTGGATGAATCACACCCTGGAGTTGGCAGGAGTTGACAGTAGCAGCAGCAGGAGCCCAAATATACACTGGAGTTTGCCTCAGGAGCCCAAAAATTGGATGAATCACACCCTGGAGTTGGCAGGAGTTGGCAGCAGCAGCAGCAGGAGCCCAAAAAATGGCCTAAAGACATAAATATGTTTTGCACCATTTGGAAAGTGTAAAACGTGGCACCATGCTGAATCTAGTCGCATGCATCAGGCATTGGTGGGTGGAAATCCTGGCTGATCCATCCCTGATTCATTTTGACAAAGGTGAGTCTCTCCACATTTTTAGTTGACAGACGAGTTCTCCTCGCCGTAACTATGGCCCCCGCCGCACTAAACACCCGCTCAGATGGCACGCTACTTGCCGGGCAGGACAGCTTTTCCAGGGCAAACTCTGCTAGTTGCGGCCACAAATCAAGTTTGGCTGCCCAGAAGTCCAGCGGATCCTCAAGGTGTGTTGGCATGGTCATGTCAAAGTATGACATGACCTGCTGGTTCAGGTCCTGCTCCAGGTCTTCCTGCTGCTCATGAGTAGCCTCACTATGCGGGTGTAGAAAGCTACTCATTAGCGACTGAAGACTGAGGCTGCTGCTGCTGATGGAGCTTCTGCTGCTGCTGCTGCCAACCCCCCCAGCGGCCATGGCAGTGGAAGGTGAGCGCAGAGGTCCCCTCGAGTCAGACCTGCGAGAGTATGGACCATGGCGCAGATAGGCATCGGCCAACTGCCTACGTAGAATGTCTTTGTAGTAGTTGAGTTTGTCCTCCCTCTCGGTGGGTTTAAAAAATGCCCCCATTTTGTGCCGGAAGCGAGGGTCCAATAAGGTGGACAGCCAGAAGTCATCCCGCCGACAGATGGAAACAACTCTGGGGTCACTACGCAAGCATGTGAGCATGCTTCGTGCCATTTGCGCAAGTGACTCGGATGGACTACCTGTCTCCATCTCCACTGCATACTGCCACGGTGTGCCCGGGTCCTCTGTCTCTCCTTCCTCAAAAACCTCTAGCTCCTCTGGCTGCTCCTGCTCCTCCTCTCCTGTCCGCTGACTAGATAAACCAGCCATTTCGCCAAGCCTAAACTGTGTTTCGCTGGGCAACTCCTCCTCCTCCTCTTCCTCCTCCTCCTCCTCCAGTTCAGCTCCAACGGGGTTCATGTGGCCGTAAGATGTAAACGCCATGTCTCCAGTGCCCTGACCAGCCATGGTTTCCAACATGTGCTGTAGTACATGAAGCAGTGGAATCACGTCGTTCATCCCGTAATCCTGCCGACTGACAAATAAAGTGGCTTCCTCAAAGGGCCTGAGCAAACGGCAGGTGTCACGTATGAGCTGCCACTGGTTGACATTGAAGTTACACAGGGGAGTCCCCCTATCTGCTTGGATCATCAGGAAATCCGTGATGGCTTTTCTCTGTTCATATAATCGGTCCAACATGTGAAGGGTGGAATTCCAACGGGTGGAAACATCGCAAATCAGACTATGTTGGGGGATACCATTCTGACGCTGTAGCTCAAGAAGGGTGTGTTTGGCGGTGTAGGAGTGGCTGAAGTGCATGCAAAGTTTCCGTGAAGTTGTTAGGATGTCCTGCAGATGGGGGGAACACTTCAGAAACCGCTTGACAACCAGATTGAAGACGTGAGCCATGCAGGGGGCATGGGTCAGGCTTCCTTGGCGCAGCGCAGACAAAATGTTCTTCCCATTGTCGGTAACCATGATTCCCATTTTAAGTTTTCTCGGAGTAAGCCATGTTTGGATTTCCTGATGAATACATTTAAGCAGTTCCTCCCCTGTGTGACTCCGTTCGCCAAGACAAACCATGTGAAGCACTGCGTGACACCTCCGTGCCCTGCACACATGGTAGACTGGAGGGGCACTGAGACTTGAGCCTACAGTGGAGGGTGAGGAGATGGCGGAGGATGAGGAGGCCGAGTCGCACGGTGTCACAGGCCCAATGGGCAGAGAGCGCGGAGGCCGAAGCGGCGTGACCTGTCCAAGTTGCTGCTGCAAAGGGACCACATTCACCCAGTGGGCCGTAAACGACATGTACTGCCCCTGACCGTAGTTACAGCTCCAGATGTCGGCGCTGCCATGTATTTTGCTACACACCGACAGGCTCAAGGACTGGCCCACCTTCTGTTCAACAAAAGTGTGCAGCGCTGGTACTGCCTTCTTGGCAAAGAAATGACGGCTTGGGACTCTCCACCTCGGCTCGGCACAAGCCATCAGTTCTCTGAAAGGTGCAGATTCCACCACCTGAAAAGGGAGCGACTGCAGCACCAGCAACTTGGACAGGAGCACATTCAGCTTCTGCGCCGTAGGATGAGTGGGCGCATACTGCTGTCTCTTGGACATGGCTTCGCTGATGGATTGCTGGCGGGATGCATGACTTGGAGGAGGAGGAGCAGGAGCGACAGAGGATGGGTATGACGCACAGCTGCCTTCGGCTGAGGTGCTGGAGCCTTGGCTGGCAGAAATTGGGAGCTCACTTGGTGAGGAAGCAGACTGGACCACCCCTTGGGAGCCTCGGTTCTCCCAGGTCGTTTTATGGTGACGCATCATATGTTGACGCAGGGCCGTGGTGCCAACATTTGGACCCTGGCCACGCTTCACCTTTTGCCTACATATCTTGCATGTGGCCATGTTACCCTCCTGCGGATGCCTCAGGAAAAACTGCCACACTGCCGAGTAGCTACTTTTCCCACCCCCTGGCCTCACTGATTCACTGCTGCTGTTGCCAACTCCAGGAACCCCTGCTCCACTACCTCCCGATAAGGTAGACTGCCGCACAGCAGGTGCTCTACCCCGGCCCCGGCCCCGGCCGGCTCCAGCCTTTGGAATTGTGCCCCCATGCTGACTGCTACCACCTTGCTGCCTCAGCTGCTGACTCCGGGGCAACCTGCACCCCTCTTCTCCTGATGATGACGATGAAGCCCCTTCATCACCCGGCTCCCAAGTGCGATCGGCTTCATCGTCATCATCATCATCATCACCGAGTTGTGGCTGTACGTCACTGATGTTCGTGGATTCGTCAACAGTGTCTGGCGCAGGAGCTGGAACGCTCGCAGCACCCACGACACTGTCCACATCACTATTTGTCTGCCTAGCTAAAGAAGCCACCTCCATTTCTTGGCTGGGCAGTAGCTGCTGACTGTCCTCTATCTGATGGTCCTCCTCACTAAAGAGTGGAGCTGAACCCAAAGCATAGGATACGTCGCTGGGGGAGGGAACGGCGTAGGCCAGAGGCAATGGGAGGACAGGGACTGCTCTCGGGGCATGCCAACTCAGGGTTGTGTCAGAGGAACCTACCGACCCTAGACTGGGGGTCTCAGACGTAAGTTGTGATGATGTTGTTGATGAGCGCGTCAACCAATCTACCACGGCAGATGCGTTACTGGTGGAGACCCGACCGCTAGCAGATACTGGCAGATTAGGTGAGCTCTGCCTGCGGAATCTTGGCCTCTGCCACTCCTCTTTTCACTTCCAGGCACTTGTCTGCCCGACATAGTCTAACTGGCGTGGTAGTAGGTGATATTTAAAAAAACCCCGGGCAGCGGTGGGTCTATATGAAACAGAATATAATGCACACCAAAAGTGAGCAGTAACACTCAGCCTCCAACAGGCCTGCTTAGTGTAAATAAGAGAGCTGCTTAGTGTAAATAAAGAGGGGTATGCTATGTTACAGAATGGGATGCCTCAACAGAAGTGCACCTGGCAGGCAGCAGTAAGCCTATGCCCAGCAAAAGTGTCTTATAATATAAATATAATAAGAGCAAATGCTTATATGGTCTTAAACAGAGGCTGCTTTAGTCACAGAATGGGATGCCCTGGGCAGGAATGGACCTGGCAGGGTCCAGTAGTGCTTTGGCCAGCAAAAGTGTCTTTATCAGGCTAATTTCAAATATGATAAGAGCAAATGCTTATATGGTCTTAAACAGAGGCTGCTGTAGTCACAGAATGGGATGCCCCGGGCAGGAATGGACCTGGCAGGGTCCAGTAGTGCTTTGGCCAGCAAAAGTGTCTTTATCAGGCCTAATTTCAAATATGATAAGAGCAAATGCTTATATGGTCTTAAACAGAGGCTGCTGTAGTCACAGAATGGGATGCCCTGGGCAGGAATGGACCTGGCAGGGTCCAGTAGTGCTTTGGCCAGCAAAAGTGTCTTTATCAGGCCTAATTTCAAATATGATAAGAGCAAATGCTTATATGGTCTTAAACAGAGGCTGCTGTAGTCACAGAATGGGATGCCCCGGGCAGGAATGGACCTGGCAGGGTCCAGTAGTGCTTTGGCCAGCAAAAGTGTCTTTATCAGGCTAATTTCAAATATGATAAGAGCAAATGCTTATATGGTCTTAAACAGAGGCTGCTGTAGTCACAGAATGGGATGCCCCAACAGGAATCGACCTGGCAGGGTCCAGTAGTGCTTTGGCCAGCAAAAGTGTCTTTATCAGGCCTAATTTCAAATATGATAAGAGCAAATGCTTATATGGTCTTAAACAGAGGCTGCTTTAGTCACAGAATGGGATGCCCCAACAGGAATCGACCTGGCAGGGTCCAGTAGTGCTTTGGCCAGCAAAAGTGTCTTTATCAGGCCTAATTTCAAATATGATAAGAGCAAATGCTTATATGGTCTTAAACAGAGGCTGCTGTAGTCACAGAATGGGATGCCCTGGGCAGGAATGGACCTGGCAGGGTCCAGTAGTGCTTTGGCCAGCAAAAGTGTCTTTATCAGGCCTAATTTCAAATATGATAAGAGCAAATGCTTATATGGTCTTAAACAGAGGCTGCTGTAGTCACAGAATGGGATGCCCCAACAGGAATCGACCTGGCAGGGTCCAGTAGTGCTTTGGCCAGCAAAAGTGTCTTTATCAGGCCTAATTTCAAATATGATAAGAGCAAATGCTTATATGGTCTTAAACAGAGGCTGCTGTAGTCACAGAATGGGATGCCCCGGGCAGGAATGGACCTGGCAGGGTCCAGTAGTGCTTTGGCCAGCAAAAGTGTCTTTATCAGGCCTAATTTCAAATATGATAAGAGCAAATGCTTATATGGTCTTAAACAGAGGCTGCTTTAGTCACAGAATGGGATGCCCTGGGCAGGAATGGACCTGGCAGGGTCCAGTAGTGCTTTGGCCAGCAAAAGTGTCTTTATCAGGCTAATTTCAAATATGATAAGAGCAAATGCTTATATGGTCTTAAACAGAGGCTGCTGTAGTCACAGAATGGGATGCCCTGGGCAGGAATGGACCTGGCAGGGTCCAGTAGTGCTTTGGCCAGCAAAAGTGTCTTTATCAGGCCTAATTTCAAATATGATAAGAGCAAATGCTTATATGGTCTTAAACAGAGGCTGCTTTAGTCACAGAATGGGATGCCCTGGGCAGGAATGGACCTGGCAGGGTCCAGTAGTGCTTTGGCCAGCAAAAGTGTCTTTATCAGGCTAATTTCAAATATGATAAGAGCAAATGCTTATATGGTCTTAAACAGAGGCTGCTGTAGTCACAGAATGGGATGCCCCGGGCAGGAATGGACCTGGCAGGGTCCAGTAGTGCTTTGGCCAGCAAAAGTGTCTTTATCAGGCCTAATTTCAAATATGATAAGAGCAAATGCTTATATGGTCTTAAACAGAGGCTGCTTTAGTCACAGAATGGGATGCCCCAACAGGAATCGACCTGGCAGGGTCCAGTAGTGCTTTGGCCAGCAAAAGTGTCTTTATCAGGCCTAATTTCAAATATGATAAGAGCAAATGCTTATATGGTCTTAAACAGAGGCTGCTGTAGTCACAGAATGGGATGCCCTGGGCAGGAATGGACCTGGCAGGGTCCAGTAGTGCTTTGGCCAGCAAAAGTGTCTTTATCAGGCCTAATTTCAAATATGATAAGAGCAAATGCTTATATGGTCTTAAACAGAGGCTGCTGTAGTCACAGAATGGGATGCCCCGGGCAGGAATGGACCTGGCAGGGTCCAGTAGTGCTTTGGCCAGCAAAAGTGTCTTTATCAGGCCTAATTTCAAATATGATAAGAGCAAATGCTTATATGGTCTTAAACAGAGGCTGCTGTAGTCACAGAATGGGATGCCCTGGGCAGGAATGTACCTGGCAGGGTCCAGTAGTGCTTTGGCCAGCAAAAGTGTCTTTATCAGGCCTAATTTCAAATATGATAAGAGCAAATGCTTATATGGTCTTAAACAGAGGCTGCTTTAGTCACAGAATGGGATGCCCTGGGCAGGAATGGACCTGGCAGGGTCCAGTAGTGCTTTGGCCAGCAAAAGTGTCTTTATCAGGCTAATTTCAAATATAAGAGCAAATGCTTATATGGTCTTAAACAGAGGCTGCTTTAGTCACAGAATGGGATGCCCTGGGCAGGAATGGACCTGGCAGGGTCCAGTAGTGCTTTGGCCAGCAAAAGTGTCTTTATCAGGCTAATTTCAAATATGATAAGAGCAAATGCTTATATGGTCTTAAACAGAGGCTGCTGTAGTCACAGAATGGGATGCCCCGGGCAGGAATGGACCTGGCAGGGTCCAGTAGTGCTTTGGCCAGCAAAAGTGTCTTTATCAGGCCTAATTTCAAATATGATAAGAGCAAATGCTTATATGGTCTTAAACAGAGGCTGCTTTAGTCACAGAATGGGATGCCCTGGGCAGGAATGGACCTGGCAGGGTCCAGTAGTGCTTTGGCCAGCAAAAGTGTCTTTATCAGGCTAATTTCAAATATGATAAGAGCAAATGCTTATATGGTCTTAAACAGAGGCTGCTGTAGTCACAGAATGGGATGCCCTGGGCAGGAATGGACCTGGCAGGGTCCAGTAGTGCTTTGGCCAGCAAAAGTGTCTTTATCAGGCCTAATTTCAAATATGATAAGAGCAAATGCTTATATGGTCTTAAACAGAGGCTGCTTTAGTCACAGAATGGGATGCCTCACAGCAGACTTAAGATCAGTTCAGTATATATGCACAGTTAGTTACTATAAGCAGCCTGAAAACGCTAACAAAGGCTGGATGAAAAAAAAAAAATCTCCCTGTCAGCCAGCTCCGTTTTTCCTACCTTTCCCTGGCTTTCTGTCTGTCTCCTGTCTGTCTCCTGCCTGTCTCCTGCCTGTCCCTGTCTGTCCCTGTCTCCAGCCTGTCTAACTGCCTCAGCTACACAGCGTTCTGTCTGTCTGTCACGAATGCAATAGAGAAATGAGGAAAAGCAAGATGGCCGCCGTTAAATACCGCTGTGTGACGTCACCGGGCTTGCTGGCTGCTGATAGGCTGCATGTGACTGCCCCAGCTTGCACTGGCGCGGGATACATGTCCAGACATGTCCCGTCCGCCATCTTAGAATGCCTGTAAATGTAAATGAATGGATGTTAAAGGAAAACTTCGAGTGATCGAATCGCGGGGAAATTCGGATTCGATCCAAATCGAATTTTTCCTGAAATTCGGATCGAATCCGGGTTCGTCCGGATCGATTCGCTCATCCCTATTGCTGATCATCCCCTGTTGCTGAGGCCAGCCATGAGCAGGTCTGCACACAGCACCTGTCATTCGGTGGTTCGGTATGCCTTGTGCTGGCGCCAGCCCTGCTCACGAGTGCTTCACAAACCATATTACCATAAATGATCTTTTAGCTTATGGAGAGTCCAAGCGTTTGTTTCTCTGACATTTATGTGGGATCATATTTTTAACTTTATAAAACTGAAGTGTGTTGTGCTAATTCCTCCACCCTGAAAGTGAAATAACTTCACTGTTTAATGCCAGTGCCAATCATAGCTGAGGAGGAATAGCAAATACACAGCAAGTGTTTTTTTCTTTTTTATGGGGGGGACATCCCCCAAGTGAAACTGCACAAAGCAGTTTTCCTATTGACTCCACACTGCCCCCTATCTAGAATATTCCTTACTACAGAAGCAGTCACAAGGGCTAAGACCCCTATTACACTGATTTAGTCTGTTGACATCATCTCTGCTATACGCTAACTTAGCAATCTATTGGGGACCTGACAGAAGGTTTAGCTATTTCACATGCAATCAAGAATGAATTCCTCTTTTATTTTAAATAAGCAACAGATATTAAACCTCCCCATATTTGTTTTAGGCAGCTGGATGTTTTGGACTCTACATCTGGGCATGAGTTTCTTGCACTCCACTTACCGTTATATTCAATTTCCTTGGAGATTTTTGTCACGTGTAGATTTCCCCAAGCAATGTATCTCGCCAGAACTAGGTTATAGGAAGACCACTGCAAAGCGTCCAGACCCCCTTTGGACCAGCTCTGCTTGAATTCAATCTTTCGGCTGTCATTGTAGATTGCAAGTATTTCAATGTCGCCCACCTGCAGGGAACCCCAAAGAGTTTCCACGCCGTCCTTTGAGAAAATAACATTCTGCAGAATGCTCACCCTGAGGGTTCCTGGGGATGCAAAATGAAAGTCATTCAACCTAGGATTTTTATACTGACTATTCACTGCAAATTAAGATGAATGTTGGCTTACATCACAGGTTCTCAACCTGTGGCCCTCAGAGCCCCTGATCTGCTGTCAGGGAGGTGGGAGGGAATGGAATTGACATGTAAAGGTAATTGAATAGGGGCACAGGGGGTTATTTAAGAAACGCTAACGCCACATAGCATCAGGTGAACGCTAGGCGCTGTATGTGAAAACCATATATATGAAAGTCAATCTGGTGAGCGCCTCTAATAGTGTCATGTAGCGTCACATGTATCACTAGCGGCGGCTCAGTGTAAAGCGCCTGTCGCTCTCCCATACATTTCAATGGTGTTTTATTTGGTTGTGTATAAATAGTGGTTTCTTGAAGTAATGTTCTACATTTTTGGTTCAAAAAACACTTTTATTGTGTTTTTTTTACATTATTATTTTTGCAGAATTGTATGTGCAGGTCGGCCATTGCAGTGTCAGTGTTACAGTGTTAAAACAATGTCATTCCATGTGTTTTTGCTCTGGTGCTGCTGGGTATGCGTTGAGAAACAGACTTTTTGGACATAGCGTCTGGCATTTGACGCTACAGCACCCAGTTTTAGAGCGGCAAAGCTGGTTGTGCGTAGTTTGTATCCTGGTTGTGCCAGGCCCACTTAACTTGTGCTACCTATCGTTTGCTCGAGCGTTGTCCTATCGTTAGATGTAGCGTCATCTTGGGCACTTTGACCTCGGGACACCACCTAGCGTTCGGGATTGGCTCTGCAATGAATCAGGGAGAAGCTTCTACAGCGCTCTGCACACGTCACATTTGTCACTGCTGGACAGGATACTACAGCGTCACTTGTCCAGCCGCTAAGCTAGGTTATAGCCCCAGACACCCGCTTGCAGCGAATGCTCTGAGAGCCATTATATAGACGCTCAAATGGCAATACTTTGCGCTAGTCTTAAATCATCCTCACAGTAAGGATGGGTAATTGCATGGAGAGGGGTATAGGAGGGGCGCATTGGCAAATAGATGTGGCAGCGGTCGCTGGGAGGAACGTGGTGACATTGATTGTACGACACCACCCCTTGGTGAAATCTTTGGCAAAATACTTTGGTAAAATAATAATTATTGTATTATACTAATTGTACGCTTAGCATTGGTGGGAGCTTAGATGGGTTGAGTATTAGGAACATGGTTAAGATGTGGGACTGATGGGGGAGGACTATAAATAACAGACCCATATATTTACAGAGGTAAGCCAATCAGCATGTGTATTGCTAGCATGTGGGGACTGTTACATATGAACATATGCAGAGCAGAGGGACTGTAATGCTGTGCTTGCGCACAAGCTCAAAGTGAGCTAGTCAGGCGCTTGGTCAGAGGAGACAATGGATTTTTATTTATTGACCATCAAAGCAAAGCCCAGAGATAGGGGGAGAAATAAGACACTGCTAATCTTGCTCCAAGATGCACAGAAGGACCAAAGCAAAACAACATTCATTTAAAGACCACCCCACCACCTCATTGCCGCATTGATATCTAACATTCCCACATGCACCAATACACATGATGATTGTTATATATCTATAGCCCATCCCCCCAAAAATCCCAAAACTTATGTTATAGTGCCAGAGATGTCACCCAGGGGAGGTGTTGCACTATCAATGTCACCATATTCCTCCAAGCCCCTGCGGCCACCTCTATTTGGCAATGGGTCCCTGCTATATCACTCTCCTTGTAATCTCTCATCCTTACTGAGCCCAACCTGTGGCCCGGGGGCCACATTTGGCCCTCTGAGCCAACTGATGTGGCCCCTGACCTGCTGTGGGGAAAGTGGGAGGGGTAAATAGAACTGGCGTTTAAATATAAATTGAGGCTCAGTAAGGATGAGAGATTACAAGGAGAGTGATATAGGAGGGGCCCATTGTCAAATAGAGGTGGCTGCAGTGGCTTGGAGGAATATGGGAATGTTAGATATCAATCTGGCAATGAGGTGGTGTGGTGGTTGAAGGACCTATGAGTTAAAAAAAAAAATGGAGTTTGTGGAGACAGCTGGGATCCTGATTGGTGTAGAAAAGTATGAAAAGTATGAAATTCTGAATCTATTCATTGTGACCTGCAACCATTTTTCAAATGGCTTATATGGCCCGTGCTCTTTAAAAGATTGAGCACCTCTGATTTAAGGTGAGGAGACTGTAGGTTTTATTAACCCATTGCATAAACCGTCCCTTTAAGAGTAGCCATATCCACCCTGTCCCTGCAATGTTAGAGCCTCAACCGTGGAGAACACTTGACCTGGTGGAAATTGCATTGGAGTCAGGGTTCATCTAGGATGTTGTAGGTTGAGACATCCAGTGGAGTTTAGGTTAGCTTTAAGGGGAGGGTGGGAGGTGACCCTCAGACATAGGGGCAGGGCAGATGAGGTACTGTAGGAGGCTACGGCAGCACCCCCTTTGACTTGTGAAGGTAGAAAAAAATGTCTAAAAGTATTTTATTCAACAGCAGGGTAGATGTATTGAGGACCCTTATCTTGCCCTATGGTTGGTCCCCACCTGGTACACCCTACATGATTCTGTCACATCTTGCTTTTCACCTCTCAAAGGGCCACGGGGGAGTGCATAAGCCTCAGCCTCATTCCACCATCCCTTACAGAGGGGGTAGTCCCCGAGCCTGGATGTCCAGGTGGGCAATCTGGGATGCCCCTCTACGACACCCCATTGCAACATCTACCAGATGCACCTCTTGCTTCTGACTTAGACTGGCCAGGCCTTTTATATGCTCAGGAACCAATAATCATGCAGAGGTGTCGCTATGCTAATCAGCGCCTGTCCCATCTATGCAGTGGGGGTGACACCTAGTGCCCAGACACCCTCACTGCTGACTCTTTATCTAACACTTGTATCTGGGGTGATGGCTATTCTGCCCCCCCTGTTACAAGACTTCCTCACACAACACACAATAAGGAAAAACCCCTGCACCTGCAATGGGGCATTCTTGTTGGTGAGGGCCATATTGTTTCTAATGAGGTACAAATCAGGAAATAATCATAGGGAGACCTGGGACAAAGCCTGGTGGGCCACACTGCTTTAGGGCCAGTTGAGCTGCTGCTTTGAACACCAACATGCAATCCCTGCCCCCTTAGTCTCCCTCTCAGCCCCAATGTACCCACTAGCCAAGGAACCCCAGCCCCCGATGCTATAGCCCCAGCATCATGATTGTGGGGGGCCTCAGCAGAGATGTCTTGGGCCGGCCAGGGGCTGGTAAAATCCAGGGCTGATCTTTGGCCCCAGTCCGCCACTGGCTTAGGGTAATTCTAACATTTGTGCAGAGGCTGGTTTCATAAAGTGTTTGAATTCCCCATAGGCTGCTTTAATTTATAAATATGTTTAAAAGCCAAATGTATTATTATTGTGGGAACTTCAACTTGTGTTGGTGGATTTTCTTATCTGCCCGAAACTCCCCCGGTCGAATCCGTCCTTACAATTGGCTGCTGGTGGTCACATGGTCCAGGTTTCCCTCCACGGCTGGAATCATGAAGGAGAAACCCGGACCCCACAACCACTGGCTGTCGATCGCGGGGCTGGATTTTGCCAGGGGGAGCGACAGCCAAGTAAGTAAATCTTGTGTAGGGACATGTTATTGGTGGTGCAAGCTGGAAGCTACCCATGCATCGACCAGCACCCGTTTAATAAAAAATGGGTGTTGAAACCTTTCAAATTTTTATTATTATTTATTTCATTTTTTTTTCATTTCATATATTTGCTAAATAGATACAATACAATGCAATGCCATATAAGGGTTGATTCATCACCATATTTTTTTGGGTGAGTAAACTGTTTTTCTCATGAGTTTTTCCCTTGTTGCAGTTTAGCATTATATGAAGCTCTGCAAATGTTAAATAAAAATGCATAGCTAAATATGGTGCTGAATTGCACCAGGGAAAAAAAAAACATGAAAAAAAGTTGTTTACCCCCCCCCCCCCCCCCAAAAAAATGCAGTTAAAAAAAAAGTACTCACGGTGCCGAATCAACCCACCTGTATAGTTTACATTACTTTAATCCATCTATTTACATATAGAATAGAATAAACAATTCAGTTTGTTTTGCAGATAAAGTGCTTAATTGGAACCAATACATAACTATAATAAAACATGTCTATACTGTATTCAGATGCTCCATTCATAATAATAAAATAAAAAAGTGAAGCATGTCTCCTATTGGATGAGCTGCAGATGCTACACATGTGTGTTGCTATTAACTGTCCCCCAACCGGAGACAGTTTGATAGGAAAATGTTTTAACGAAGGTCTTACTGTTAGTGTGAGCCGGTAGTCTAGGTTTAGTGTCCCTGTGAACCAGGACCCACCCTGGCAAAGAGTTCCAATAGGGTTTAGGTTGGCTTTAATGTCTGACGCATCTTGTAAATCTATGTAGCTTCATGGCAGTTATATAAACTGAAATGATCTTTCATTGAAGAGCGTCATGCTACACTATAACAGATACATACCGGCAAGGGTGAAGCAGAAGATCAGGTGGAGGGATGCGGTGGTGGAGAAGATAAGTGTCTCCATCCTTCTTCATCAAAACTCCTATAACAAGAGCATGAAATGAGGCACCCGTTATAAGAGCAGGATGAGGAAGCTTGGCCGCAGCACAGGAAGCCGACATGTAGATCTACATAGTGAGGGTGGGCTGCGCAGCTGTGCCACACTGTAGCTGTTCTGGTAACAGATAGTGAGGAGTCCAATGTGCTGCTATTCTGTTCTGGGGCAGTTCTGCAGAAAAGTCCCATTAAAGTCTATGGGGGGGGTGAAAAATTCAGGATGTGCTTTGGGTCTTGGGACAGCAATTCAAGTAGCTAAATGCCCCAAATTGCATGATGGGAGGACCACAAAATCTAGGGCACATTGTTCTAATTGACATGGGAACGCTAATTTAAGACTAGCGCCACGTATTGCCATGTGAGCGCCTATGTAGCGGCTCCTAGAGCGTCTTCAAGTGGTCGCTGCAAGCAGGTGTCTGGCACTGTGACCTAGCTTAGAGGCCGGACAAGTGACGCTGTACTATCCTGTCCAGCATTGATGAATGTGATGTCTGGTGGGTGCTGTAGAGGGCCTCTCCCTGATTCACTAAAGAGCCAATCGCCAATGCTAGGTGGTGTCCCGAGGTCAAAGCGCCCAAGATGTACGCTACATCTAACAACAGCACAACGCTGCAGTGAACGATAAGTAGCGCCAGTTAAGTGCAGAAGCTATGTGATAAAAGTCTGTTTCTAAGCAAATAAACACCAGCACCAGAGCGAAAACATAAGGAATGACATTGAGGCTGACTCATCACTAATGCCAGCTATCGGCAGATGAGCATCTGTATAGCAGCGCTTAGAGCGACCACTTGTATACGCTGTAAGCGGCTATCGGGGGCTGTAACAGAGCGTCTCATTTGCTGACGGCACGCTGTAGTAATCAGTTTACCAATGATAAATGTGATGTATGTGAGTCGCTGTAAAGTCCCTGTAGAGGCACTCACTCTCATTCAATGCAGCGCCTGAGAATTCCAATGCTGCTCTAACACCACCGATTGTTTAGAATGTTATATTCCACCCACGTTTTTGTTTTTTTTTTTGTTTTTTTCTTTTTTTGTTCTTATTTTTTTACATTTTTTTCATCTCATTTTGTTTTTCTTTTTTTTCCTTTTTTTTAAATTTTTTTTTTTATTAATTTCTGTTTTTTTTGTGTGTGTGTGTGTGGAGTCTACTACTATACTATTTTAAAAATAATAAATATATAAAAAAAACAAACACAAATGTATGTTAAATAATATAAATATTAAAAAAAAAAAAAAAAAAAAAGCCCAACAAGGCCAATAAACAAAACAGCCGCACAGCAGCAAAGTTAATTCCCCCCACCCTGTCTTTGATTCTGCATCTCCAGCAGCATTTGACGTGATTCCATCACATATTGCCACAGTCATGCTCATGGGAAAGAAAAGCTGTGGGAAAAGCTCATGGGAAAGAAAAGACACAATTAAGTACCACAGTTAAATAAATACAGTATATACCTATGATCTTTGGTAAAAATGTTAGTTTAACAATAATTAATTACAAATATTTTAAAACATACACAACAGGCCAACCTTTCTGAATAATAGATGGCAAACTAAAATAACCTGTGTAGCCATTCTACATAACCACCCTAGTCTAACATCACAAAGCACATAACCTAACCAAATAAGGCCTACTTGACCACCGGAAGAATGTACTTAATGTAGTGGTCAATAACACCTGAGGCAATATGATCTAAAATTTTAAATTAAATTATTTATTGGATCTAATAATTAGTGAATAGGGTGTTACAATAGTAGCAGGAATTGAAACCCAGCACATAACCAAGCACATAACCAACTACTGCTTTTATAATGTAGGGTCAAGTTACATTAGCATGGGCAGGAAACTAGCATGCTTTGATTCAATTCTGATTGATAATTCTAAAAATAGAGTCTCCATGTATGAATGTCAACTCTATACTGGCACTAACATGTCTACATGGTCATGGACACATACATATTGTTAGGGCGAGAGCTGCACGCCCGTCTCACAGCAAGTCACTTACCTCCATGGCTGCATGCAGCCGTCATCCTTCTTGCAGCACTTCCTCATGGCTGCATTCAGCTGCCGCCCTTCCCCCCATGCTTCCTGCTCACATGCTCAGGTGCACGCACGTCTCTGTCCACTAGAGGGCGAGCGCACTGGATTCCTGAGATTTAAAGAGCCTGTACAGCACTGATTGGCGCCTGCTCATCCAATCCTGCATCCACTTCCCCTATTTAAAGAGGCACTTCCTTTCCTTCAGTGCCAGATTTTGGTCTCTCCATGCTTGTTGAAAGTCAGACATTCTTGGATTGCTCACCCGTGTACCGACCTCTGCCTGTCCCCGACTCTGAACCTTTGCTGCCTGCCCCGACCGCGGCTACTCACCTTTACCGCGAACCTGTGCTGCCAGCCCCGATCTCTGCCTGTACTTACTACGTCTTTTGCCTGCCACTTGTGTACCTCACTGAACCTCGGCTGACTGTGGGACTGGGCCGCTGTTAGGGGGTAGCGACCTGGGGGTCACTCGCCGCACAAGACCAACCTGCCTTGCGGTGGGCTCTGGTGAATACCGGTGGCCTCTTAGACTCCGCTCCCCTGACACGGTACCCGCCATCGGTTCCACAGTTAAAGCGGATCCACACCCGAGTCCGCTCCACCCGGTCCGTGACACATATGCATGTCTACAACCTTATTGTCAAAAATAACATTACTTACCATCACAGCGGTGGCTTGGGCCCATGCTGCTGGAGGGTCCTGCGTGGGGAGAATAACCACAGGTTTCGTCTGCGTAGAAACATCTGTATAGAGAAAAACAGAAACAATCATAAGAACATTGTATTAGGAAGTTATATTATCCCCCTCAAATTTATCTGTAGGGCATAGTTAAACCTGACTAATTATTGGGACACACTTGGCCATGTGTTGGCTAAAACTAAACTACTTTGATCAAGTCACATAATAGTATGAAGTTGGTGTGCACCACAAGAGAGGCTACTGTGCTAGAGGGCACATGGTCACTTCACAACAATATGAGGTCTCATTTCCAAAGAAAATGATCTAGGCAAAAAACACTGGATACATATAGTTTAATAACAAAATTAATATAATTCTGCAGCATCTGTGGAGTAGGTGTCAGTTCTATGATGCCCTGAAAAACACTTTTAAAAAGAAAGAAAATGTAATACACAACAATGTAACAATTTAACAACAAAGCAAAACTAAGAAGTACACTCACCAGGGGATGACCTGTTGATTGTATCCCAGGGAGTGCTCTGAGATGAAGGCGGGGTGCCTACACATTCCTCAAAATCGGCCCAGCAAAGCCCAAACCTGAGGGGCCACCCTCCTTCCTCTCACTCGCTGATCCCTCAGGGAGTGTGGTGGAGTCCCTTCCCTCCTCCCCACTTGAGAGTGGCCACAAGGGTTTTGTGACTCTGCTGAGTCTGATTCTAAGGACCTGAGGCTTCATACTGCCCACACCCCAGCAGCAGACTCCACTGGTGCGTCAACCCCTTTCTCCACTGGGTCCTCAATTTCGGAGTGCCGAGAGGGCCCCTCTCCCGCAGACTCATCCGACCAAACCACCACTCATCTGCGGGGGAGGAAACCCTTCCCATGCTTACCCAGGGGAGGACGTTTATCTGTGGAGAGGGGAAAAAACACAAAGGAGAAATTGTAAGACATCAGCAGTTTAATGTGTAGATATGTAAGAATAGTGTATGTGTGTTAAACTTACCAGAAGCATAGGCATCATAGAGCCTATAGATGCCCTCATTGTCCCGGCACTTAAAGTCTGACCACTGTTGCATTATGGCCTTCAATTCTGTTTTGAAGCGCCGGGACACAGTGGCCTTTACTTCCTCCATAATGCTGCTCTTGGCACTCAGGGCATAGTCGTACTCCTTCATCCAGAAGTCCTAGATGTAGAGAAAGTAAAACAAAACAAAAATAATCAAAATTTAAACAATAAATTGTAAAATTTATTTAACATTATATAAAAATGAAGGATAAATATATTTTACAATAAAAAATCTTTGTTGATCTCCTTTAAACTGCCATAAAGGGCTTGTGGATTTCACAATATAGAAATTAAATAATGTTGTTAAATGTTATTTAAAATAAAAATTTGCCATGCTCATCATGGGTATTAATGTAATAATTTAAAAATCTAAAAATAGATGCCAAAGATCTGTCCCATGGGTTGAGATCCCCTTTAAAAACAGTAGGAGAAATTACAATATTTACATTAATAAAACATATAACAAAATTAACTATTAAAACTATATTAAAAAATATATTTATATATATATTTAAAAAATATATTTTATATATAAGCATAAAACATTTAAAGCAGCAGGAAATAATAACACTATAGACTTGATTCAGAGAGACTTTAAAAACCAGTCGTATCAGTGCCGCTCTTTGTATTATTTTCGAACGCTCGCGCTCTCGTATGAATGTGCGAGTGATTCTATGCATTTATTCGTTTCCTTCGGTAAAGTGGCCGTCCGTTCGTATGTTAAAGTACGAGATCGAGTATGTCATTTATCCGCGTGACTTTTCAGATTCCTTTTCTCTGGTTGCAACGGCAGCATTCGTTTTTACCCATTTCCCATCGTCTATCTCAACGAATCGCTTACGTTTCCCGAGCAAATTTAATAGTATTTTACCAAAAATAATCGTCTGGACGCAAAAAGTTACGATCCTGCACCTGCGCAATACAGACTTAACTCATTAAACTGTTCGCACACAAATGTGTCCCCATATATTGCACTAACAAGCTCACCCCAACCACTTCACGCTACTCTAACACTTACATAGCAGCCCCCTAAAGCTCACCCCAACCACTTCACCCTACTCTAACACTTACATAGCAGCCCCCTAAAGCTCACCCCAACCACTTCCCGGTTAGTTTCTTCTTCATTTAGCGCACCTTAAAACTTACCCAAACCACTTCCTGGTTAGTTTCTTCTTCATTTAGCGCACCTAAAAACTTACCCAAACCACTACCTGGTTAGTTTCTTCTTCATTTAGCGCACCTTAAAACTTACCCAAACCACTTCCCGGTCATCTGAATGTTGAATTCTAAAAATGTAATTTACCCTTTGTTTATTGACAAAACTGAAGAAATAGGGGTAAGCCCCAATTACCCTATGAAATATCCAACCAAAGATTTTACTATTGCACACACGATAAATGGTAAAAGAATAATATTTTAATGATTTAATCCTAATTTACAATTATACAAACAAGACATATACATTTTTAAAAAACATATAACACAACTGTAATATCCTTATCTGCCACCGGGGGGCATGGGTATACCATAATAGCAAACATCCAGTAACACTACCATATGTGCACAAATATATACATCACAATATCTCCTAAAACTAACTATATCTATATACAACCGAATCTACAATAAAGTGCTATAGTGCCAAAGTGCATCAATCTCATAAACAATACAAGTAATGCCAAGCATCAAAAGTATAATCCCCAACCTCAGGAGACATAAATCAGTAACAAAAACAATCAAAAAAAACTTATCTGTGGCAGGATGATGGTAA
The DNA here is from genome assembly GCA_027917425.1 of Gastrophryne carolinensis. Taxonomy (NCBI): domain Eukaryota; kingdom Metazoa; phylum Chordata; class Amphibia; order Anura; family Microhylidae; genus Gastrophryne; species Gastrophryne carolinensis. Next base: position 25,761,401 of record CM051235.1, on the reverse strand, counting down.
CACCTCGGCCCCCCCGTATATCGAGCCCACGCGTTCCGAGACGCTGGGTCTCTTGTACACTTGTATTGTTTATGAGATTGATGCACTTTGGCACTATAGCACTTTATTGTAGATTCGGTTGTATATAGATATAGTTAGTTTTAGGAGATATTGTGATGTATATATTTGTGCACATATGGTAGTGTTACTGGATGTTTGCTATTATGGTATACCCATGCCCCCCGGTGGCAGATAAGGATATTACAGTTGTGTTATATGTTTTTTAAAAATGTATATGTCTTGTTTGTATAATTGTAAATTAGGATTAAATCATTAAAATATTATTCTTTTACCATTTATCGTGTGTGCAATAGTAAAATCTTTGGTTGGATATTTCATAGGGTAATTGGGGCTTACCCCTATTTCTTCAGTTTAGTTTAGGTATATGGAATACCAAAGTAGTGCACCACAGCATTAGTAGTTGGGTGCCACCTCATATCACCTTCCTCCCCTTGTGGGTGGTTGTTTTTTGCTACTTGTTTATTGACAATGTATTTGTGCAAATAATTGACAAAGGAAGATTTTTTTTTTGTTTTATTATATGAAACAGCCATTTTTGTGTGGCTTTTTTTTTTTTTTAATTTTTGGAAACTGTTAAGATTTAATAAAAAACTATTTACATATTCTGCGAACATTTAACATAGAAAAAATAAACGTCATGCATGCCATTGATGTTCATGCGTCGCCGCCGGTGCAATCTGGCCTCTGACCTCAGGATCCCATCAATGCCAAACAGAAGAAGAGCTTGATGCTCTTCAAAGTCACTCTCCATCACGCTTGGCTGCCTAGTCCCGAGGTAAAAAAGGTGCCGTAAGACGCTCGACAAGGAAATGATTATATGGGCTTCGGAATACTTGGTAATCAGCTCTCTGAATTAATCGCCAGCCCTTTGCAATGACGTAAATATTTGGACCAATCGAAACATTTACGATTTCGAATGAAGGGCCCGAACTAGCGTAAAACAAAAGATTTCAGTTCGAAATACGAAAGAACATATACGTCTATGTTCGAACGTTCGTGTGAGTCGAAAATGTCCAAAAAAAAATGGAAAAAATGACAAACACCCACAAAAACTTTCGTTTTCAAATACGAAAACAATGACATTTGGGATTTTGAATTGAGGCTATTGATAGAAGGCCACAACAGAGTACATAATGCATTAGTATGCATTTCCTATAAAAACTTACCTTAACTATCTGCCCATTGGCCCGAGGGTCCACACGCTGCCTCTTTCTCTGGGGGAGCATCAGATGATGAGGAGGAAGAGGAGCTGGGAAGGTGCCTGGCTGGTCTCCTGGGGGCCATTGTTGCGCATAGGAAAACCGGAAGTGCACAAAACGAAACCAAAAGCAAAACCTTTAACCCCTTCGCAAGGTACGGATGCTATGAAATGCCCAATACATGATATTTACGCTATAGAACGCACCAAGACCATAGCTAACATTACACTACAACTTAAAAATACAAAAAAATTATCAAAAATTACATTCATTCAACAGCACTGCTTTACATTTTATAAATATTGTACATTTGTTTATATTTAACTTTCACATAATGTATTTCAGTTACTGTAATAATAGGCTCCTAGTTTTAAAGCATTAATACTGTTTTCTGATTTGCCACAGCTTACGCAAGGCAGTGATCCAAACAATAGTGGACAAGCCTAACACCACATCTAACATCAGTACAGCGCTAAAGGTATAGAGAGGTAGCGCCAGCTCAGAGCGCCTGGCACTCGGCGCTCCACGACCATGACTCACATAGTGCAGATGCTCTAAATCTGGTCGCTGTAGCATAGAGAGCAAGACGCTGTGTGATTAACATAGAAACATAGTAGGTTGACGACAGAAGGAGACCATAAGGTCCATCTAGTCTGCCCTTAACTGTATGTACTCTTTATCTTAGGATAGATGTGTGCTTATCCCAGGCATGTTTAAATTCAGTGACTGTTGATTTTTCAACTACCTCTGCTGGAAGTTTGTTCCAAGCATCTACTACTCTTTCTGTAAAATAATATTTTCTAACATTGCTCCTGATCTTCCCCCCGACTAGCTTCAGGTTGTGTCCCCTTGTTCTATAATTAAGTTTCTTCTTAAAAACACTTCCCTGCTGAACCTTATTCAATCCTTTCGCATATTTCAATCATGTCCCCCCTCTCCCTTCTTTCCTCCAGACTGTACAAATTAAGTTCTTTAAGTCTCTCCTGATAAGTTTTAAGTTTAAGTCCTTCCACCATTTTTGTTGCCCGCTTTTGGACACGTTCTATTTGAATAATGTCTTTTTGCAGGTAAGGTCTCCAGAACTACACACAGTATTCTAACTGTTCCTCACCAGGGCTCTATACAGCGGCATCACAACCTCCCTCTTCCTACTGGTGATGCCTCGAGCTATGCGGCCGAGCATCCTGCTTGCTTTTCCCACTGCCTGGCTACACTGTCCACCCATCTTGCAGCTATCAGTAATCAGTACCCCTAAATCTCTCTCCTCCGAGGTCCTGGCTAACACAGAACTGCCCATACAGTACTCAGAGCAGGGATTCCTTCTACCCAAAAGCATGATTTTACATTTAGAGACATTAAAGTGTGTTTTTGGACACATATCCACCAGTAACAAAGCGAAAACACATGGAATGACATTGTTGGAACACTGTGACATTAACACTTTAGTGCCAGACCTGTAATGACAATTCTGCATAAAAATTTAAATTATCAACAATTTTTCCAGGCCAGGAGAGGTGAAACAATTATTTGAGAGGGAAAAAAAAAGAAGCGGTAAAGAGATTAAAAGGAACATCCATTGAAATGTATGGGAGAGTGACAGGTAGCTACAGGTAATACCTGGCGCTCTGGAAGCTAGCAGGGCCGGATTAAGAGCATACCGGGCCTGGTGCTGTAGATTTTGACCGGCCTATTTATCGACATATACTATTACAATGTACCACCTAAAGTGTTCCACCAGTTGGGTATATTATTCAAAACGAGAATCAATAGAGCAAACAGCACATTATAACTTACTCTTTATTATGTAATGGCTAATTTAGTCATACTGTGAGAATTCCCAAGAAGAGAACTTACCACTGACACTCCCAAAAATCATAAAAGCTAGAATGAATCAGCATGCCACTAACTACACCAAACTAAGATGTCCTTACCTTGTACTTGTCATATACGGCTGGGAGAGAAAAAATTGACACCACAGCTAAAAATAAAAACAAAAAGCTGTAAGCCATTGCTGATATAACACGGGAAACAGAGCAACGTTCTGAGTTCTCATATTTTATTGGCTACACATTTCACATATGCATCCTTAAGATTGTCACGACCACTGATATTTCTGTCTTGTATGGATCTGGAGTCCGCTGGGCCCCAAAGCAAATTTTGGACCAAGCCCCCCAGCACATTATACAAAATTATTATTATGGGGCCCCACACACACCAGTCTGATACCCCTCCAACACACACACACACACACACACACATACACACACCTATGACCCTTCCTATGAAACCCTTCCAACACACACAAACACACACAATTTTGAACCCCTCTCTGCTCCCCGCACATACACAATCTGTAACCCCTTGTGTGCACAAACACATCTGTCACCCTCCCCCCATTGCACACACACATATCAGAACTCCCCCAACCATGCACACACACCAATTTGTCAACCACCGCTGCACACACACACAAAGCAACATCAACCCCCCCCCACCCCACCCAAACACACAGGCAAGCGTATATGCACACACAGATACACAAGCACACACACTAAGTCACATCGGGAAAAGATAGATGGGATGGGACAGAGCTGGGAAAAGAGATATGGGATGGGACAAAGCTGGGAGAAGAGAGATGGGATGGGACAGAGCTGGGAATAGAGAGATGGGATGGGACAGAGCTGGGAATAGAGAAATGGAATGGGACAGAGCTGGGAAAAGAGAGATGGGATGGGACAGAGCTGGGAAAAGAAAGATGGGATGGGACAGAGCTGGGAGAAGAGAGATGGAATGGGACAGAGCTGGGATAATAGAGAGATGGGATGGGACAGAGCTGGCAAAAGAAAGATGGGATAGGACAGAGCTGGGAGAAGAGATGGGATGGGGCAGAGCTGGGAGAAGAGAGATTGGATGAGACAGAGCTGGGAGAAGAGAGATGGGATGAGACAGAGCTGGGAGAAGAGAGATGGGATGAGACAGAGCTGGGAGAAGAAAGATGGGATGGGACAGAGCTGGGAATAGAGAGATGGAATGGGACAGAGCTGGGAAAAGAGAGATGGGATGGGACAGAGCTGGGAAAAGAAAGATGGGATGGGACAGAGCTGGGAGAAGAGAGATGGAATGGGACAGAGCTGGGATAACAGAGAGATGGGATGGGACAGAGCTGGCAAAAGAAAGATGGGATAGGACAGAGCTGGGAGAAGAGATCGGATGGGGCAGAGCTGGGAGAAGAGAGATTGGATGAGACAGAGCTGGGAGAAGAGAGATGGGATGAGACAGAGCTGGGAGAAGAGAGATGGGATGAGACAGAGCTGGGAGAAGAGAGATGGGATGAGACAGAGCTGGGAGAAGAGAGATGGGATGAGACAGAGCTGGGAGAAGAGAGATGGGATGGGACAGAGCTGGGAAAAGAGATGGGATGGGATAGAGCTGGGATAATAGAGAGATGGGATGGCACAGAGCTGGGAGAAGAGAGATGGGATGGGGCAGAGCTGGGAAGAGCTGGGATGGGACAGAGCTGGGAAAAGAGATCGGATGGGATAGAGCTGGGATAATAGAGAGATGGGATGGGTCAGAGCTAGGAGAAGAGAGATGGGATGAGACAGAGCTGGGAAAAGAGAGATGGGATGAGACAGAGCTGGGAGAAGAGAGATGGGATGAGACAGAGCTGGGATAATAGAGAGATGGGATGGGACAGAGTTAGCAAAAGAAAGATGGGATGGGGCAGAGCTGGGAAGAGCTGGGATGGGACAGAGCTGGGAAAAGAGATGGGATGGGATAGAGCTGGGATAATAGAGAGATGGGATGGGACAGAGCTAGGAGAAGAGAGATGGGATGGGACAGAGCTAGGAGAAGAGAGATGGGATGGGACAGAGCTGGGAGAAGAGAGATGGGATGGGACAGAGCTGGGAGAAGAGAGATGGGATGGGACAGAGCTGGGAAAAGAAAGATGGGATGGGATAAAGCTGGGGTAATAGAGAGATGGGATGGGACAGAGCTGGGAGAAGAAAGATGGGATGGGACAGAGCTGGGAAAACAGATGGGATGGGACAGAGCTGGGAATAGAGAGATTGGATGGGACAGAGCTGGGAGAAGAGAGATGGGATGCAACAGAGCTGGGAATAGAGAGAGATGGGACAGAGCTGGGAGAAGAGAGATGGGATGGGACAGAGCTGGGAATAGAGAGATGGGATGGGACAGAGCTGGGAGAAGAGAGATGGGATGGAACAGAGCTGGGAATAGAGAGAGATGGGATGGGACAGAGCTGGGAAAAGAGAGAGATGGGATGGGACAGAGCTGGGAGAAGAGAGATGGGATGGGACAGGGCTGGGAAAAGAGAGATGGGATGGGACAGGGCTGGGAAAAGAGAGAGATGAATGGGACAGGGCTGGGAAAAGAGAGAGATGAATGGGACAAAGCTGGGAAAAGAGAGAGATGAATGGGACAGAGCTGGGAAAGAGAGATGGAGCGGGGAAAGGTGAGTTTTTCCAGGTGTTCACACAGCAGGGGCATCCCGATTCAGGATGCCCCAGGGAAAAGCAGCATTCAATGAGCGCCACTCAGCCTCCTGCGATCAAAGCAAGCAGCTGAGCCAGATGCTCCTGTTTAACTCACCCCGCCTGCTGTCTTTGCTCCTGGCTTGTCCCACACGCCGTCTTTCCTCCTGCCCGCCGACCCCACCACGTGTCTTTCGTCCTACTCCACGGCCCCGCCCCTGCCGGCCCTGCTTGCTGTCTTTCCTTCTGGCCGCCGGCCCCGCCCCTGTGTCTCCGCCTGCTTGCGGCCCCGCCCCTGCCAGCCCCGCTTGCTGTCTTTCCTTCTGGCCGCCGGCCCCGCCCCTGTCTTTCCTCCTGCTCACCGGCCCCGCTTGCTGTCTTTCCTTCTGGCCGCCGGCCCCACCGCTGTCTTTCTTCCTGCTCGCCTGCCCCGCCGCTTTCCTCCTGCTCGGCGATAGCAGGCGCCAGGCGGCCTATGCGGGCCTCGTTTGCAGGCTGCTGGGCCTGTTTTAACGTAGGGGCCTGGAGCGGCAGCTCCGTCTGCCCCTACGTTAATCCGGCCCTGGAAGCTAGAGCGCCTGCGCTATACGCTGAGCCCCCTGTAATGATGAATCTTACGCTACATGGCGCAGTTAGAATCGCTCACCAGAATCGCGTTCATAAATGTGGTTTTGTGTACAGCGCCCAGCATTCACCAGACGCTGCCTGACGCTACGAGGCACTATCTGGCGCTAGACCTTCATGAATAAACCCCTATGTGCTGTCAGACTGGAGATGCTCTTAGCCTGCAGCATCTCTCAACCCCTTTTTCTGATCACACTATGTGCTGGCAGTAATAACTAGAGGCACAACAATGCTCTTATTTTATTACTATGATATATGTAAAGCACAGTGTGCTTACAACATACCGCTGTTGCCACACCCACTGTTTCTCCTCAGGTTTTCTCTGCATCTGCTATGCTGTAATACTTTTACTAATAAATTAGGAACTACAGGGTTTTTTTGAAAACGGATTGAAGTTTAGGTTAGTGCAACGTGTAGTCCGAGACAATGGGACAACATCGAGCGAACGCCTTTAGTATAACTTTAAGCCCTCTCAAAAAGCTAACATCACTGATCACCAGAGAAGGAAGTTCAGGGGAGAAATGTACTAAACTTTCTTTTACTGACTGGAGGTCCACTTCAACAGTTTTTTATTGTGGTGTAACATTGTGTAACAAGCTGGCAGAGTTGGGGGGATTTGGATTTTTTCAACTATAGTCTACTGTAGGTCTACTTTCAAGAGTTTTTTCCTAAAAAGAATATACTGGCCTGGCCACCTATTACTGTTGTAATTCTGCAAACACATTCACATATATAGATATAGAGAGGTGTTGATGTATGGGTTCCTATCTCTGGAATTACGTACCAAACACAAATTTGTCCAGATAAACAAAAATGTAATAAATTAAATAAAGTCAAACCACATTTTAACATAATTTGATTTGACCCCAAAAAAACCTGGAATGTTAGTCCCTGGGTGGCCTGCTTGGTGCCGAGTCATTTGTAGGGGCGGTGTTGGGGGCCAACAGTGCAGTAAAAAAAATAGCCTGCTGCTGTATTAGCTGATGTAACAACAACAAAGTTTCGTCCTGGCGCTCAATAGATTGATGGATGGCATGCGTCAATTCTGCCTGGGGTTGGTTGTGAAGATCACATACTTCTTGCCTCAGTTCCCGAATTTGTTGTTGGTCCACCAGCGATTGTGTTTCCAACGCCGCAATGCGCTCCTGAGTTCTATCACGCGGCTTTTGGCAACTGTAGGCCTCCAGCATCCGGCTCCCTAACTCATATAGCTCGGCACTTGTGGGGGCAGCTCTGGCAGTTGGTTGTTGCACAGGCTAAAAGAGAATTACGAAAAGATATTAGATTCAAGAATGTATATTGCAGATAAAACTCTAACAAACACATCTATGGCTAGATTAACATATACCATTGGTGCTGCCTCTGTAGCCTGACCACATGGGACTTGTGAGGAGGGCACATCCTGGGTTGGCGGCAAGGATTCCTCCTAAGATCAAAGTATGTTGTATGTTACATGGGTTTACATGAGGGTCCCAAAAACATGTAAACGTTGCTCAACAATAACAAATTTATCAATGGTACCTGAGTGTGCTCCTCCTCAAATAGTACAGGTGTCTGGCTGCCAGGAAGGGGCAAATCATCATCCAATAGTGGCGGCAACATCACATATGCTAAAGAGAAAAGCCGTGTTATTTGTTTTGTTGTTGGTATTGTGTGTCGACTTTGTCTAACCAGTATCGAGTCAATACCAGTAAAATGTTACCATTGGTCAATACACACACCCTTTACCTTTGTTAAACAAACAAGGTAAACTCATTGTGTTTCCACAGATCATAATCACATATATCAAAACACACATACCCACCACATCGGAGATGTCCAGACTTAGCTCATCACTAGAGCTTTGCCCTAAAAATATATGGTTCAGACCAAATGTCAAGAGGCACACAACATTTCATGAGAAACAACATCCTTACGTTACAAAATTGAAACACATTCTTACCCTCATCCCTAGCAGCTGCGCTGTGAAGGGCCTTTTCAGGACCAGCACTTCCTGTATTCAGTCCTAACAACAGAAAGCATAATTGGTATTAGTTTAAGCTGCATCTTAGATAAACATGTATTTAACAGTTTCCTTGTTTGTTCACTCTGAACTAGTATCCGTTTGCTGCACAAACAGAAACAACTATCCAGCTTGGAATGTGAGGTCTCATGGTTTTCCATTTTGACATTGTCAAATATACACATTCTAAAACAAAATACACAAAGGATACAGTGTGCTTTGCAATACACACCAACAGGGTCCCGTAGGCCTGCAACACAGGAAGTGGGGTCCAAAGATGAAGCTGGGACTTGGCCTACAAATGAAAAGCATGCTTGAGCTACATTCACACATTTAAATTGCTTTAGCAAAAGCCACCTTGACACATGCACTTACTGGCATCCAAAGAGTATGTAGACTCATGAGGAGATGCCGGTGCAAGTCTGAGGGCATCAATGTGAAAAAAATTAGGCATTGTTAATGTACGCTATTAAAATAAACATCCACACCAATACCATATAATCACATTAGCAAGACTCTTTACCTTCAACCTCAAACTGGGTTAATGTTGAGGCTGGGGGAAGGGCAGGAATCTGGGACCCCTCATCATCCGACTCCTGCGAGCCTGCATGTGCCACTATGCATAAACAAAGAGAAATGTTTACCATAAATGACATAGCTATAATATGATACTTACCCTGACCTACTTTTAGTATGATAAAGAGTTTAATTACAGAAATGGGTCTACATTATTATCCACAATAATTTACAAGGTAAAAACAATGTACCTTCACCCCAACCTGTGGTGTCATCCCCAGCATCCACACCCTGCAGCCGACTAAGTGAAATCTTGCACTTCAGCATCTCCTCATATGGCCTGTATTTACTCTTTGGACCCTCCTTCGTCCCACTGTCTACAAGAAGATCAGACTTCATCTTTAGCATAAGGGCCCTTTGCAAAGTGTAGAAGCGTTTCTTGCAGGCTGGGCCACTACGTGGATATTAAGCAGTGCTAGTAAGCTGCTCACCAATGGCATCCCACAATTTGCTCCTTTCTTGTTTGCCTAAACACTGACCTTGGGAGCCAAATAATAACTCCCATTTAGCCAGTGTCAGACGCACAAGAGTATTATTATCCGCCAAATTAAATTCTGGGTCCCTCTTGGCGTAAGCACGCTTGGGCTTGGGTGGGGCTTCACCTTCAGCCTGTGCCCTTTTCCTTGAGGAAGGTCTGCAGCCATGACGCACACCACTGGTACTGGGACCACCAGGAGACACAGCAGTGGCCGGCAGATGTCCAGAATTTGGCTCCATCCTGTAGCTGCACACACCACCAAACAACAAACACACAAGGAGGGATGCAAACTACTGAATGGAAACAACTGCTGTATGTGTCTGCCAGTATTTATGTGCTTTATTACCCAATCACAAACAGGCCCAGTTAATTGATTGACACATACTGTACAGGTGTTTGTAGATCCATCTTGACTACAATGAATGATGTATCAGGCAAACATGTGTTGCAGTCAATAAACTAATTAATTAGCTACTTACCAAGCCATATAGACATTAGGAATGACTAGGATCCATGTCTCTTAACAACATTGGAAATGGTGTTTAAAAACGGCTATTTGAAATTTGAAAAGGTTACCTTGGATTGGCCAATAGATGTCTGTGCTACCAGATTCGCACAACAACGCTATTATGGATGCGCTATGCGTTTCCGCAACACATGTGTTAAGCTAATTACAGACCGGAAACAGCTAACAAACGCAAGAGGCGGCTAAGCAGACCAGTCCTTTGGATAAGTTAAGTATAAATTCAAAATACTTTATTCATTCTTATCTTGATACACTGTGGCAAAGGCTGTGGTGTTTGTTGTTACTTTGCCCTAGCTGGCACAAACTGGCTTGCTGGGTTTCTTGATTACTGTTTGTGGCTTTGTTGAGATTTTCTGGCATCAGTACTGTTTCTTTGGGAGATTTGTTTTGGTGGCATCTGCAAATACTGTGTAGGATACAGCAAGTGTGGATTGTTTTGGGGACCTTTTGTGGGTTATGCAGCAACTCCCCTTCTGGTTGTGCCAAACTTTGAAAGCATACTTTCAGCAGGCTGATGGTTTTAACCACTATACATCTGGTTTTGTGGTGAGCTGCATTTGTGTGATTGTGTGAGGATTGTGATTGTGTATGTGGACTGGTTGTGTGTGTGTTGAGATTGTTGTTTTTTGTTTTTTGCAGTGCATGAGCTATGGCCAGTGAGTGTGAGATCGATGTGGGGGTGATGTTTGGGCTATAGATGTATTGTTGTGGCAGCGCAGAGGAAGGTCAGGAGTCAAGGGAAGAGGGTGCTGTGAGGCTTAGGGCACCCCGATCCTTCCGCCTCTCTGTATGGGATTTAAGTGACAAGCAGATCAGAAGTCGATTTCATCTGAATCGTGCAGCGCTACAGTCCCTATATGATCAGATTAAGACCAAAATTGATCCATCCACCAGATGCACTCAATCCATCCCTGGCATAGTTCGCCTATGTGCCATGCTAAATATTGTGGCACGGGAGAATTTCCAGGCAACCTCTGCCCTCCTCAGCAGGATCAGCCAGGCTACAATGAGCCGCTTATTTTACAAGGTAGTCCTGGCAATTTGCGACCTTATCCCCGTTTATATTACATTTCCTGAGGATGAGGAGGAGGTTGCCAATATTAAACGTGCGTTCTACCGCATGGGAGGGATCCCTAATGTGCTAGGGTGCGTGGATGGTACACATATCCCTTTCCGCCCTCCCCGTGCACAGGAGCTGCATTATAGGAATAGGAAACAATTCCATTCCATGAACGTCATGGTGGTATGTGACCCTGACATGAAGCTGAGGGCCATGAGATCTGGCTTCCCTAGCTCATGCCATGATTCTTATGTGCTGCAGAAATCAGTCTTGTGCCGGAAGTTTGAGAACAATGAAATGCCACACCTGGCTGGCTACTGGGTAATTATTAATCCTTGACATAATAACAAGTTAAATATGTTGACACCTAAATTGCAAAACTACATAACAGAAGTTTTAATGTATACATTATGTTCATGGTACTTTACTAATTGCTCTCTCTCACTTTGTTTATTCGACAGCGGACAAGGGATATAGGCAGAAAACGTGGCTAATGACTCCGGTCAGAAACCCATAGACCTCTGCCCAAGTATGCTACAATGCAGCACATCGCAAAACCAGATGCATTGTGGAAAGAACCAACAGTCTGCTGAAAGCACGCTTTCTATGTTTGGCACGCCCAGGAGGAGAGATGTTGTACAGTCCACAAAAGGGATGCCTATTTGGACTATTGGGGACTATTGGACTATTTGGGATACCTGCACACTGTATTAGGGATGCCTGCACACTGTTTTGGAGATGCCTGCACACTGTATTGGGGATGCCTGCACACTATTTGGGATGCCTGCACACTGTATTGGGGATGCCTGCACACTGTATTAGGGATGCCTGCACACTGCCTGTATTGGGGATGCCTGCACACTGCCTGTAATTTGGGATGCCCCTCACTGTCTGTAATTTGGGATGCCGCTCACTGCCTGTAATGTGGGATGCCCCTTCCTGCTTTTAATGTGGAATAATGCTTACTGCCTGTAATGTGGGGTCTGTAATGGTGTGATTGGGGGAATTCTGCACACTGTCTATAATGGGGTGTTTGGTAGGGGGTATTTGGTTCAGAATATTTTTTTCTAATTTTTATCTACCAAATCCAGGGTGCGTCTTATGGTCAGGTGCGTCTTATAGGGTGAAAAATACGGTATACTACAACTACTGTACTACAGGGCCCTTCTAAACATTACATCACAAATATGTGGGTGGTCTAAAATTAGTAACAAGAAAAATGGGTAGCTTAAATTAATTATAAAATATATTTGGGTGGTATTTTAGATTGATAAATACAAAGTGGTTTGCTTTAATTCTATAAAGTAAAAAGGTGTTTTGTATGTAATTAAATTAATAAACAAAAAACAAAGGGTATTTTGGCAACATTATTTTTGACAAACAACATAAACTAACTACACTTTTGTCTCCATTCCAGGCACCATGAAGATGGGAACATCTGCTTTTTTGGTTTAAAATAAAAACAAAAATATATGCTGATTGAATTCTATACAACAGCAAAGAAACGCTCAGGCACTGTATTGAATACGGTGTAACAACTCAACAGCACCTCTAAAGCACATCTGAAACATCACATTTTACATTGGCAGCGTGATTACCAATAACGGCAGGTATCGACTGAGGAGCCCTGTAATAGCGACTGACGGATGATCGTGGTGGCCACTAGTGGTCGCTCATAGCGCCGCTATACAGACGCTCATCTGTCGCTACCTGCCGCTAATGATGAATCAGCCTGCAAGATGATTATCAGGGCTGACCGCAGAAGAACAGCAGACAATCAGCATGCATGGCTCTGTCTAATTGATACATACACGCTGTTTTTTACAAATTCAAGTTAAGGTGAGGGAGGACACATCTGTGCCATAGGCGTACATACCCTAGAGGCCGGGGAGGCAGCTGCTACCAGGCCTGTGGCTAACCAGGTGTGGTATGTTTCATGTCTGGGGTGCTAGCATAAGGGAAAACAAGGTGATTACATATTTGTTCCATCCTGTGAAACCTATGGCCCTTACCACTGCCAGGCAGACAACACAACACTGCGTACAGATGTGACATTCTTCACGATCAGCGTTCTGTTATGTTTGAGTCATCTCTCCATCGCATTGTTGAGTTGGGGAGAGGACACATAAGCTGCTAACATTGTAATAGCAGGCTCATGTCTGCTATGATATAATATAACTCAGCGAGGTATGGCTCTTGTTACAATGTAACACAGCAAGGAGCTGGCCAGCTTTCCACAATGTAATAGTAAGAACACAGTTACATTATGCAGCGCAGCAACGCAAGTTTTACTATCTCATACTGTCCAGTATGAGTTTTGGACTATGCTGGGCCACACTGCCCCCCACCAGCCCCCCAGCAGTTTGCAATATCAGTATGTACATATATGTGCTCTTTGTTTGGGAGGTCCACTATGAAATTTGCTATGGGGCCCTCCAAAACCTTTGTACCCCCGTGCTACTACACACTATAGACTAATGTAAGCACAGACTAGATGGACCATGTGGTTTCCCTATGCCATCATCTTTCTATTTTTATACCAATGGATCCCCTCAACCGAACGAGGGCAACTGGATCTCCATTTTTTTTACTAAATCCTTTGTCCAATAGCCAAAACCTCACGAACTGGATACAGTCAGCCATATTGCTCCCTGGTGGAGGAGCCCTCCCCCTGGAGCTTTTCAGTGATGATAAAATCACTTACAGTACACACAGCACAACATTAGGGAGTACTTCAACCTAACATCCGTTATGTGACACTTTAGCTTGTTACTGAACTAATTAGCATATGACCACTATTCACCATCATGCTGCTTCCTTAGCATGAGCAGCGAGTATCCCAAAGAGAACGTTCATAGATTAGAGTTATCACTGCACCTACACAGAAGCTCCGTGGTGTTTGGTGGTGCAGAATTCAGAATACCACTGCAGATGCGTTCCAATGCAGACCTGGTTTTTAACCAGATTTAGCTTAGAGACCGATTATAAGAGTAGTTGCCAGCTAACAGGGTTGAGTGTTTTAGCTCCTTTAATGCGGAACAAAACCCACCCAGATGCTGGCCTTCCCCCCAGGGCATCCCAAATCGCTGTGGGAAACCTCCCCTGCTCCCGATGACAACGGCCGTGTCATCACGGAGGGGCGGGTCTGCTGAGTCTCTATTTAAACCAGATGCCTGGGATATTAACGGTGACAATCTTTGATTTTAGTGTTGTGTATGTTGATTTAAAATTTGCAACCAATAAAATTTATACCAATTTAACTTCAAATGTGGAGGCTGATTTACTACTAGCGCCACATATCGACATGTGAGCTTCTGTATAGCGGCGCTTAGAGCAAGCGCTAGTAGACACTGTAGGCGGGTATTGGGCGCTGTAAGCTAGCATTGCGGTCGCTGTAGTAACCTAGCTGTCATTGATGAAAGTGATGTGTGTTGGGCGCACTAACAACAGTATAAAGCTGCAGCGAGCAATAGGTCGCGCCAGCTCAGTGTTTGTTTTCAGCCAAGAGAGGTAACACAATCCCCTCGATTCAAAGAGCAAAAGTTAATTGATTTCGGATCGAGAATCGTAAGTTTGGGTGGGTGTTAGTCATTTTTTCCTGTTTTTTGGCCATTTCCGACTCGCACGAGCCTACGTACGAATTCGTATATGCTCTTACGATCATCGCAAGTTCGTTCCTAAATTTTAGGATCAAAACGTAAAACTTAGGATCAAATCCTAAAACTTAGGATCAAATCCTAAAACTTAGGATCAAAACGTAAAACTTAGGATAATCGGATGTGTTTAGGTGTGATTCAGAGAACAGTTTTCAAACCTCTAAATACGTTTTAAAAGAAAGCCACTGCCGACACCTTTTAGCAGTCGGATTGCTGTTCTTGAACAGGTTTTTTGGCTATGTGGAGGAGTCTACGCGTCTTGAGCTCCAATGAACTGCATGTATCAACATGGCCGAGGCCATAAATTGTATGGCAATGCATACCTGATTCATGTATGCCTTCTAAAAGCATTTTAATGTGGACCTTAATTAGTCCTTTGCATGTAAACCTTTATTTTGCAATATATTTGCGTTAATTAAAGAAATGTATGTCCTTTGTTATTTATTTTTAAATTGATGTACTAGAATAATATTTTTAGATTGCATTTATTGGTGTAGTTGTTTACCTTTGCTTTGTTTAATTATTTAAGCACATCTTTGGTCAGATGCATCACACTTACTGAGGAGAGGAGAGCGGGATAAAGTGCAGGATGTGGGTTACTGCTGTATTTTGCACAGACACAGCAGAGCTGGGGGCACGGAAAGGTCAGAAATCAAAGAATGCAGAGCAACACAGTCACAAGGTCCTTTCTGTTTGCAGGCTGCCCGAGAATACCTGAGCCGCCATCTTGGCTGTTTCTAGGCTCATAACATGCAGAAGTTGCTGGGTGTTTTTTAATTTTTGAGAGCAAATCTGTATGTAGAGGGTGTGGGTAACCACACCCAAAATTTTAAGTTGTACCATTTGAAGCCAAAATATTAAAATTAAATCCACAAGTAAAAAATGCAAGTTAACTAAAAATTAAACAAAGTAAGATTTACTTATGCAAATGCATTCATTAATGGTTGGTTACTACAAAATGAATGAAATAAAGAAAAATAAAAGACCAAATATTTAGAATGCACTTTAATGAGGTAAGTTTGTAGTGCGCAGCCGCAAGATCAGAAGGATTTACGTCCAGACAAAAAAGGAAAAAGGGCAAAACCAATGCTGCATCCTGAGAAATGAAACGGAAAATTCAGGATGGAAACTGACATAGGTCTGATTCCCGAACTGCCATACGAACGGACGTACATTTTAGGATAGAAACGTATTTGCTTATAGAATCACTCGCAAGTTCATACGAACGCACGAGCGTACGGGAAAAATAGGATGATCGCCACCAAAATCAAAGCTGTTACATGTTTCTTTGAATCGACCCTAATGATTTGAACAAAAAAAAAATTATTGCCAAACATGCTATTTTGACACAGCCAAATGAAAGCCCATTGAAATGTAAGGGAGAGCGACACTGAGCGAAAAGTAATACGTGGCGCTCTTGAACCTAGAGTGCCGGCGCTATTCACTGAGCCGCCTCTAATAATACATGTGACGCTACGTGACACTGTTAGAGGCGCTCACCAGATTTGCTTTCTTAAATGTGGTTTCTCATACAGCACCCGGCATTCACCAGATGCTACTTGCCGCTATGAAGCACTACCTGGCGCTATCCCTTCTTAAATAACCCCCATAGTTTGAGTTGTGTCTTTCATGCTGGCCCAAATTGGTTTGTGTTCCTTATATAACAAATAAATGTGTGGTAGTTAAAGGGATTGGCCAGTCAATTGCCTGGCAGCTTACCTGATGCAGTGTCAGTCCCATGCTGTGCCAATGCTCAGTCAGGGACTTCTTATTTTATACTATTATATTACTCTGGAAATATAGTTTCCAAAAGAAAAAAAACAGAACATTGCCATGTGTAGCCCTAAACAGTGGGAATCATTTTGAGTATGGCCACACAGTTACGCAACATTTAATGCTTTGCATTCTCATAGGCTTTAAACTGGCCACACAAAGATCAATGTACAATCATTTATCAACAACCATATAGAATGACAACTTACTTTAACAATGATTTCATAGATAACTCAATGGATCTACAAATGACACATTTTGAAAAAAGTGATGATCAGAGAGAGCGGAACAAAACCATGAATTTGACTTTCCCGGGTTATGTTCCATACCCCCCCCCCCTGGGCATCCCGATTTGGGATACCCCCTGTGTGAAACCCCCCCGTTAGACTGTAAAAACTCACCTTCCCATGCTCCAACAGAAGCCTCCCTGCCATGACTATGTCATTCGGCAGAGAGCTCTCATTGAAACGAATGGGGAGCACATGCTGGAGTATCCCCGACAGCATGCGTGTTCGCACAACGCTGGGGATGCATGAGATGTGGCAGCGTGTGCTCCCCATTCATAACAACGAGAGCCATCTGCTGAATTACATAGTCACGGCGAGGCAGCTCTCATTGGGTGAAAGCCAGCGCATGCACCGTTGGAGCCAGGGAAGGTAAGTGTTTATACCCTTCCAGGGAGATGCCAGCTGCTTTTAGATTCTAGGCCACTGCTTTTTTTTTGTACCACTTTAAATTGGTTCCACACCTGTTTTCTTTCTTATGGGTGTGGACCCACATCATGACAGGCTCGGGGGGGGGGGGACCATTAATTTGACTTTCCCGGGATTTGTACCATGCCCCCTTTGTGAACTCTCCCCAGAAAGCCGATATTCACTCACCTCTCTTAGGTCCAATGGTGCATGCACAGGTTCTCATCCAATATGAGCCGTTTGACCTGACTATGTCAATTGGCAAACGTCTCTCATCTACTTCAAAGGGAAGCACAAGCAGGCCACCCCAGCGGTGAGGGCACACAGCCTGAGGATGCAGGGGATGGGGCACGTTGCGCTCCGTATTGAAAACAATGAGAGCCCATTGCTTAATTACTTATGCACGGTAAGTGGATCATAGCCCACGCATACTCCTTTGGACCGGTGAAAGGTTCATGAATTTAATGGGTTTCATACAGTGGGGCATTCCAATTTAAGTTTCCCAGGAGAAACCCAGCGGCCAGCCTTTGAATCTTTAGGTTAGGTTTTGTTCCCATTTAAGTTTTGACTGTGTGTGGCCAGCATTGGCTTTGCGCAGATGTTGTTTTACACACATAGACAAAATTGTTGGTATCCTCCATCACTCAATGGTCACTAAAATAAAGTTACAGAGAAAAGCATTGATTACTCCACTGAGCAGGTAAATAGGAGATATAGTGTATTAGAGAGGTCATGTTACAAAGAACTGTATAAACCCCTTACTCTAACAGGTGGAGCACTGTACAATAGTAAAAACTATTTTTAAGTAAGCAGGATGTTCTGTTCACAAAAAACATACTTTTATTACAAAAATATTTAAAAAATTCTGTTATGTTCTACCAGAAAAAGGACCACAAGGGTCTAAAGGAAGTCTGAAACGTGTCTACCCTACATGTCAGATTGCAGTCTTCTAGCTGGATACTTACTGTACCTCTCTTCACTGACCACTGGAAGTTATTACAAGACTTACAAAAGGGCCGACCCTCCATTGGCCCCTACTTACCTTTTGGATGTCGCTGCTGCCTGCTGCGGTGACATCCGGCTGCTTCAGGGCCCAATCTTCACCCCGTTGTGCGCTTAGCTGTCCAAAATCCTGGATGATCCATGCCTTATTCATCTTCACACAGGTCAGTCTCTCTCTCTCCATAGTTACACACCTGCTGCTGTTGCCCCCAAAAAAACATTTTTCAAGCATACTGGAGCGCATTGAACCGCCCTCATCAGTGCATACCACATACGCACATCTAAGAGTATTACCAATTTGTTCCTGTTAAAGTCTTCAGGGCCTAGTACTACTGGTGAAAGGTGATACATAGTTACACACCTGCTGCTGTTGTCGACAAATCCAGTTTTATGTGTAGTGTAGCGTTTTGTCCTCTCCTCATATACGCACTAAGTATGTCAGGCAGAGTAATTCCAGGATGGGCACAGAGGAGTGACAGAGGCCTAAATTCCTCAAGCAGAGGTCGCAGCAGACTAGAGGTGAGTGGAAGCAAGAGTCTCAGCGAGAGGCTCTCCTGGTATCAGCTAGCAGTTGTGTCTCAACCAGCAACCCATCTGCTGCCATCGATTGGTTAACACAGTCATCCACTTCATCACAAGTGACATCTGACACCCCCAGTTAACTGTCGTTATTCTTTGGGTTCAGCTCTACTATTCAGTGAGGCTGATCTGATAGAGGACAATCAGCAGCTACTGCCCAGCCAAGAAGTGGAGGAGACAGTCGCTGCTTTCTCCACTAGGCAGGCAAGTAGTGATGAGGAGAGTGGCGTGGGAGGTGGTGTTGCAAGCGTTCTGGCTTCTGAAGCAGACACTGTTGAGGAACCTGAGGAGGACATCAGTGAAGTGCAGACACAACTCGATGATGATGATGATGATTATTATTATTATTATTATTATTATTAATAATAATAATTTTATTTATATAGCGCCATCATCTTCCGTAGCGCTTTACAAGGTGTGATTACAAACAAGGTAAAACATACAGTACAGAGAACAATACAAAACTAGATGCTACGAGGTTCAAACCAAGTGTTGTGAGCACAGGAGACAATAGGAAAGAGAGCCCTGCCCTTACAAGCTTACAGTCTAAAGCAGGGGTACTCAACCACTTCTTGTAAAGTTCCATTTACAGACATCCGGTGAGAGGTGAAAGTCCGGGCGGAGGGCTGTCGCGGGGGTATGGATAGTTAGAAATCAGCGCACTGGGGGGGCCACCCCAAGAATCCTGTTGGACGACGGTGCAAAAACAACTTATTCTAAGCAGACAGCACGTCCTGCTCCAGACATAGTCCTTACATGTGGGTATACCTCCGCCTTCAGCGCCGTGCACTGCAGTATCATGAAGAAAACAAGCTCCTCCCGGCCCTACATACACCGAGGGACCTCCCACAAATCCCCAGATTTCTCTGCAGTGCTGAACTGCGAAGACATGAAGTATCACGCTCTCGCAGGCGAGCGGGGCTTTACAGCCCGAGGCCCTGCGGGAATATTTCCACCCGTCCTCTCTGTGAAAGAATATGCCTCCCAGCCTGGGCTGCGTTGGTCGGGTGAAGGTAGGCAGCACCTCGTGTGCTTAACGGAGCCATGCTCCACCGCAATCCCCCACCATAGGGTAGGCGGTTTAGGCTGATGGTGAGCCTCTAGTGGATGCCCCTCCCGCATTACTGCCCCGTACCCTGGGTAGTGCTGGACCCTGTGTAAGGGTCGCCATCCTCCCTCATTCCCCAACTAGTTAGTGGGAAAAGAAAGGAAGGGGGGTATGTGTGTGGTGGTCCCTGTGTACCAGTATTTCACGCTTATGGCCTTATTTCTGCCCTTCATTAACATTGAAATGCCGCGCTGCTTGTTCTTTATTTGGTTTTCGGCTACCGCCGTATGTCTTATGCACAGTTTGCGGCGTTGTCTAGATGCTGTGGCGCCTTTTCCTTACTAGGCATAATGGTTTTTCTACAAATCCTTAAGCGTGTGATTGTATCCTTGCCTTGCCGTTACCTCAGAGCTTCGCGCTCTCCGGAGTGGGCGGGGACTTGAATTGGCGCGATCCGCGTCACGGCCGAGCATCGAGCCCGCCCTTCGAGGTTCGCTGGGCGCCATTTTGCTGATCTTTGCGCGCGCGCGTGGTGGCGGTTTCCCTCCTCCCTTGGTCTGTAAGTGCCCTTGCGGGTGACTCCTTTTTATATGTTTTCCTGCTGCGCATGGCTCTGACACCAATTCTTCTCCTTATGTCTTTCAGACGCTAAGATTCCAGTGGCATCCCCCGGCCTGATATATATCTTAAACGGCTCACTTTTATATTCTCCCACATTCCTAGCGGGTCTTGGGGCATCCGGGGTCGCTTATAGCATAAATCCCTGCTGGCATATTGCTTTGATAATCACCATATGGAGGCATCTCAGAATGATGTGTCCGGGGTCCCGCGGGGACAAGACTGGCTGTGTACTGCGTGGGGACCACCCCACGCTGACGCTGACAGAGCACGGGTCTGCGGACCGTGTGCTGAACAAGCACTGGCCCTGCAATCAGGTTTACCAGTGGCTGCATCTTGCTTCAATACACCTGTCTCCCCTTGTTTAAATCTCACTCCTGATGAGTCGCACTTGAGCGGGGATGACCAGCAGGTGGTGCCGCGCTGGCTACCTACGGCAGAGTAGGTGATGCCTGGTTGGCGGAGTGCTTGGGCGCTGGAAAGAAGCGGTCCCTGGCGCTTCCTGGTTCTATGTTTTCCAAGCAAACTGAAGAGTCTGCTGCTATGCAGGTCCTCGATCCTTCGGATGAAGGTGGACGGTTCTCAGGTTCCGGTTCCTCAGACGAGATACCTTGGACCCGTGATAATTCTGGCCCTGGTTCCTGGGGCCGGTGTGACACTGATAAATTACTTATAAAGATCTTTGGAGTACTGTCCATCTCTCCTCCGGGAGAGTCTCCCAAGCCCAAGAGGGAGAGTTTCCACACGGCGACGCCGCGCTTGGAATTTCTGGAGCAGGATCATTCCAGGCTCTTATATCTAAGGATTGGGAATCACCTTGTGAACTTACAGGAGTTCCGGGGGTCTGGGATTGGAAGTACCCTTTTCCCCCTGATGGGGTTGGCTGCTAGTCAGCCCCTCCCGAGGTGGATGCACCTATTGTTGGGGTTGCTAACCCTCCCTTCATGACAGCCTCTACTCATCGTACCCTTCGGGATGCTGAGGACCAGCGCATTGACAGTCTGGCTTCCCACGCCTTTTCGTGTGCAGGGACGGCTCTGCGCCCGGTCTGTGCCGCGGCCGTCACTGCGGTGACCGCCAGGACCCTTCTTAGGAAGATACTTGACCACCAACCGGAGGATCTCCCTTGGGAGGTCTTTAAGGCACTGTCTGATTATGATGTTTTTGTGAGTTTATTCTCTCAGCGATGGATGACACTGTTAAAATGTGCACTAGAACCTCGGTTCTTGTGGTGGCTTTTCGCCGCCTGCTTGGCTGCGACAGTAGATGATACTAAAAAGGCTCTTACTGGCCTTCCCTTTAGAGACGACGCTTATTGGGGCCCGGTTGGACCTTTTGGGAAAAAAGGAGTAAGGCACCCTCGAGCAGAAGGCCGTCTCGGCCTCCCAGGGGCAGGGACACCCCTCCCCTTCCCTACGTTAGTGTCAAGCGCGAACTAGAAGTGTGCTTCCAATTTTTTGTAATGGAGACCCGCCCCAGGGGGGGCGGGCAACGCCCTGGGTCCTCCGGCTGTGCGAAGTCCAAATCTGCTGAAACCGCACAAGCGTGAAGGGACGCCCTCACCTTGTTGGGCGAGTGGACTGCCGCAGCACTGGGCTCCTATCGCAGGGCACCATGCTTCTTTCAGGTTGTTACAGGAGGTAGTCCCCCCGGATGCAGAATGGAGTCTGTTGGGCGGTCCTTTTTCTAAGGTTATCAGGGTTCTTCTAGTCCCTGTTTTCCCTTCGGGAGTTGAGGCAGGCAGAGTTTGGCGTGTAGGGTCTGGGCTCTTACAGGTTGGCCCTTGACCTGTGATTGCATCCACTTTACCCTTCCCCTCCGGGATGAAGCAGTCTGACCCAGGTTGGCATTCTGGGGCCTAGCATTTATACCTTCACAGGCAGTTTCTACGTGGTATCTACATGTTGGGCCGCAGGCGCTCTAGTCCAGTAGACCTCTTGATGCATGTGAGGATTTATAATCCCTTTTTAGTCCCCTGTGCCTTCAGGACACCTAGGCCACTTCCAGCCAGTGTTGAAGGTCCAACTCTGCGCATTGGGGTATTGTTTTGGTTCCTCTCCTGCTCCCAGATGACTCACCAAGGCGAGTAGGGGAGTGGTGTCTTGGACGTGCCCGTGTGGCGTCCGCGCTAGGTTCTACTTTACTGTCCTTCTTTGCTTCCTATTTTTGCATCAGGCCGTGTTGGCTATTGACTTGTGGCTCCTTTGGGAGTCCTGTGGATTGGTGCTCAGGCACATCACTTACTTAGTGTTCCCCGGCTCGGTATCCCCCTATGGGGTGGCATTTAGATTGATTCATGTTAGAACCTTCCTTCTGCTAAATGTGGACTTGTTATGGAAAGGGCCTTGCCCTCCTTGATGTCACACTTCCTTTACCTTGCAGCTGGTGGGCCTGTTGGTGGCGGCCCAGATGCTGTCCCTTATTCTCAGGAGCCCTTGGGCCCTGCGAAACCTTAGGTTACTTATCCTGGACAGGGTTCCAGCACCCCTGGAACTAGGTCAGTACGCTCCCCCGCGTTACGGGGGTTCCTTTTGAGGTTGTAAATTCAAGGAAGATGTCTGGGACCATTCCTTCCTTCTCTCTTCTCCCTGTAGATGGTCATCATGGGTACCAAGTCTTGCAGGTGGACTGGGGGGTCTTATTTCTCCTGAAATCCCCCGTGGTTCCTAAAGGGGTCCCCTTAGGGGATCCATCTTCATACGGTTTTTTGGTTGACACATTGAGCCTTTGGTGGGCTCTAATTTGCTGGACTACTCCTCTTCAGGACTTGTCCTTTTTGGGGACTCTCGATCAGTCTGAGGACAGTGGCTTGTCCCTTTTTATCTGTGAAGGTCTCGGAACAGGTTGAACCTTCAAGAAGGTTCCGGTTCGTTTCTAAGTTGGGGTTCACATCCCTTGCACTTCATTGGTATTAGCTTGGCTGGCTGCCCTAACGTGGCAGGAGGTTCTATTCTAGTATCTCACTGAGTCCCTACTGGTATGGCCCTGTGGGGACCCTTTGCTATTACAGGGACTCTGTCCTGGGTTATTGTCCCAGGACTCTCTGGCCTTGGTCATGAGGGCCTAGTATTGCTTCTGTCAGGACATTATATTCTATTTGTCTTAACTTCTTTCACCCTGCCAGGCGGGGTTCTGCATAAGATTGCAGTAGAAAGGGAGAACCGTTATGCTGGGGGCCCTGGGTGGCCCAGCGGGGCGTGGTTCGCAGATTTTCTGCTGAAGTCAGTCGTACTGTATGCCCTCTCAAGAGGGCTGTTCTGCCTATTCAGGCTCCCTACTACGTCGCCCTTACCTACAGGCCTTTTAGGCGATTGGTCGGTTGGCTTTTCACCCTATTGGAGATGGGTATCTCTGGGTGTCTTTTCTCTATTGGAGGGCTAGGCCTAGCTCCCTCCTCTTCTTCTCCCTTTTCTGCCGGCTATGTTGGAGTATGCTCTTCTAGTCTGCTTTGCTTGGACTAGCTCTCTTTCCTGCGGGATGTTCCCTATCCCTGGGTCCTAGGATTATTATAGCTCCCCAACTCAGGGCTTGCTCACCTGTTCACCTACTGCAGAAGTCTAGTTCAATCTTCTGTGTTGCGCATTCCTCAGGGGTTGCTCAGGTGCATTCCCCATGGGAATTCAATGCTCCCTTTTTGGGGGGTTACTTATCCGGATGCCCTGCTAAGGGTTCCCTTGGGTCTTATTCAGGTTCTTGTCTGAACTGTTCCTTCCCTTATATCGCTCTTCTGGGGCGGTTGCTTCAGTCAGAAATGTGCCATAAAGGATGGCTCTGTTAGCGGTCCTAGTCATTATATATATATATATATATATATATATATATATATATATATTATATATCTGAACACCATGGGGTGAGGGTGTTCCGCCTTACGCCGAATTGGGTCCAGGCGGTGTTCTTATTCTCCTTTAGTCCAGACCCTACGGTCTCTGGGCTATTGTCTGGCTTACTCTGAGCGAAAGGGATCTGTATCCCTCATCAGGTGTTGGAGATTCCTGCCCTTTCTCTTGTTCCTGGTAGGGATTGTGCCCCTTGGGGCTTATAGTTTTCTCCATCCTTAGGTACCGCATCTGATTGCTAACACGGGTGTAGGTGCCCTTTGGCTTGGTCCTGCTCGGTCGCCTTGTTCCTCTGAGCCTAAAGTAAACGTCTCGGCTCTTGCTGAGCCTTGTTAGCGTTGTTTTCAGTATTCCTGCTGGTCTCGCCTGAGACCTGGGTTCATATTCTCAGATGGGGAGATCTCTAAGGTTGCCATGGCTGCCCCTTTTTTTCCAGTAGCATGGTTAGGCTGTTACTCTGGCCTACTCGTTAGGGGAAGATTATTCTTCTCTCTTGGTTTTTGCTCTCTTACTACTTGTGCTTGGCTTGGGCCTTCAGCACTAGGTTCCGTTGAGCAAGCTGGCTAGTCCGCTGCTTGTGTTCAGTTCTGCCTTTACAAGAATTCAAAGGCTGTGGTTAGAGCATTGCTCTCGTTGCTCTTGGTAGCATGGTTAAGGTGACAGCACTTTTATGGTTGTCTGTGCCTTTTTTCTCGGGGATCCCACCCTACTTACGGACACTGCTATTGGATGTCCCACATGTAAGGACTATGTCTGGAGCAGGACGTGCTGTCTGCTTAGAATAATACAACTCTGTGAAGTACTCACCTGTAGAGTTGGTATTATATGCAGACAGCACGTCCTGCTCCACCCCACCCTGATTCACCTTGTTCTGAATCCCCTGTGTGGTGATTATTACTTTGGGTAATTTTGCCAGTCTCTGGGTGGTTGTTTTCCTCCTGGCTTCTTCTCTCACTGCTTGTCAATGGGAGGTCCCTCGGTGTATGTAGGGCCGGGAGGAGCTTGTTTTCTTCATGATACTGCAGCGCACGGCGCTGAAGGCGGAGGTATACCCACATGTAAGGACTATGTCTGGAGCAGGACGTGCTGTCTGCATATAATACCAACTCTACAGGTGAGTGCTTCACAGAGTTGTATTTTTTTGGCCTGCAGCACATTGCTTTTAACCCCCGTCCATTCTGTACAGGGGGGGACTAGGGCCCAAAATGTTACCAGAAATGAGGTCTGGTAACAAGGAGATAGGGCTCGGAGGAGAGGGATGAATGGGAGACGAGCTGGAAGGAGGAGGGATGGACAGACAGAACAGGCTTTACAGCCCGAGGCCCTGCGGGACTATTTCCACCCGTCCTCTCTGTGAAAGAATATGCCTCCCAGCCTGGGCTGCGTTGGTCGGGTGAAGGTAGGCAGCACCTCGTGTGCTTAACGGAGCCATGCTCCACTGCAATCCCCCACCATAGGGTAGGCGGTTTAGGCTGATGGTGAGCCTCTAGTGGATGCCCCTCCCACATTACTGCCCCGTACCCTGGGTAGTGCTGGACCCTGTGTAAGGGTCGCCATCCTCCCTCATTCCCCAACTAGTTAGTGGGAAAAGAAAGGAAGGGGGGTATGTGTGTGGTGGTCCCTGTGTACCAGTATTTCACGCTTATGGCCTTATTTCTGCCCTTCATTAACATTGAAATGCCGCGCTGCTTGTTCTTTATTTGGTTTTCGGCTACCGCCGTATGTCTTATGCACAGTTTGCGGCGTTGTCTAGATGCTGTGGCGCCTTTTCCTTACTAGGCGTAACGGTTTTTCTACAAATCCTTAAGCGTGTGATTGTATCCTTGCCTTGCCGTTACCTCAGAGCTTCGCGCTCTCCGGAGTGGGCGGAGACTTGAATTGGCGCGCTCCGCGTCACGGCCGAGCATCGAGCCCGCCCTTCGAGGTTCGCTGGGCGCCATTTTGCTGATCTTTGCGCGCGCGCGTGGTGGCGGTTTCCCTCCTCCCTTGGTCTGTAAGTGCCCTTGCGGGTGACTCCTTTTTATATGTTTTCCTGCTGCGCATGGCTCTGACACCAATTCTTCTCCTTATGTCTTTCAGACGCTAAGATTCCAGTGGCATCCCCCGGCCTGATATATATCTTAAACGGCTCACTTTTATATTCTCCCACATTCCTAGCGGGTCTTGGGGCATCCGGGGTCGCTTATAGCATAAATCCCTGCTGGCATATTGCTTTGATAATCACCATATGGAGGCATCTCAGAATGATGTGTCCGGGGTCCCACGGGGACAAGACTGGCTGTGTACTGCGTGGGGACCACCCCACGCTGACGCTGACAGAGCACGGGTCTGCGGACTGTGTGCTGAACAAGCACTGGCCCTGCAATCAGGTTTACCAGTGGCTGCATCTTGCTTCAATACACCTGTCTCCCCTTGTTTAAATCTCACTCCTGATGAGTCGCACTTGAGCGGGGATGACCAGCAGGTGGTGCCGCGCTGGCTACCTACGGCAGAGTAGGTGATGCCTGGTTGGCGGAGTGCTTGGGCGCTGGAAAGAAGCGGTCCCTGGCGCTTCCTGGTTCTATGTTTTCCAAGCAAACTGAAGAGTCTGCTGCTATGCAGGTCCTCGATCCTTCGGATGAAGGTGGACGGTTCTCAGGTTCCGGTTCCTCAGACGAGATACCTTGGACCCGTGATAATTCTGGCCCTGGTTCCTGGGGCCAGTGTGACACTGATAAATTACTTATAAAGATCTTTGGAGTACTGTCCATCTCTCCTCCGGGAGAGTCTCCCAAGCCCAAGAGGGAGAGTTTCCACACGGCGACGCCGCGCTTGGAATTTCTGGAGCAGGATCATTCCAGGCTCTTATATCTAAGGATTGGGAATCACCTTGTGAACTTACAGGAGTTCCGGGGGTCTGGGATTGGAAGTACCCTTTTCCCCCTGATGGGGTTGGCTGCTAGTCAGCCCCTCCCGAGGTGGATGCACCTATTATTGGGGTTGCTAACCCTCCCTTCATGACAGCCTCTACTCATCGTACCCTTCGGGATGCTGAGGACCAGCGCATTGACAGTCTGGCTTCCCACGCCTTTTCGTGTGCAGGGACGGCTCTGCGCCCGGTCTGTGCCGCGGCCGTCACTGCGGTGACCGCCAGGACCCTTCTTAGGAAGATACTTGACCACCAACCGGAGGATCTCCCTTGGGAGGTCTTTAAGGCACTGTCTGATTGTGATGTTTTTGTGAGTTTATTCTCTCAGCGATGGATGACACTGTTAAAATGTGCACTAGAACCTCGGTTCTTGTGGTGGCTTTTCGCCGCCTGCTTGGCTGCGACAGTAGATGATACTAAAAAGGCTCTTACTGGCCTTCCCTTTAGAGACGACGCTTATTGGGGCCCGGTTGGACCTTTTGGGAAAAAAGGAGTAAGGCACCCTCGAGCAGAAGGCCGTCTCGGCCTCCCAGGGGCAGGGACACCCCTCCCCTTCCCTACGTTAGTGTCAAGCGCGAACTAGAAGTGTGCTTCCAATTTTTTGTAATGGAGACCCGCCCCAGGGGGGGCGGGCAACGCCCTGGGTCCTCCGGCTGTGCGAAGTCCAAATCTGCTGAAACCGCACAAGCGTGAAGGGACGCCCTCACCTTGTTGGGCGAGTGGACTGCCGCAGCACTGGGCTCCTATCGCAGGGCACCATGCTTCTTTCAGGTTGTTACAGGAGGTAGTCCCCCCGGATGCAGAATGGAGTCTGTTGGGCGGTCCTTTTTCTAAGGTTATCAGGGTTCTTCTAGTCCCTGTTTTCCCTTCGGGAGTTGAGGCAGGCAGAGTTTGGCGTGTAGGGTCTGGGCTCTTACAGGTTGGCCCTTGACCTGTGATTGCATCCACTTTACCCTTCCCCTCCGGGATGAAGCAGTCTGACCCAGGTTGGCATTCTGGGGCCTAGCATTTATACCTTCACAGGCAGTTTCTACGTGGTATCTACAGTAGACCTCTTGATGCATGTGAGGATTTATAATCCCTTTTTAGTCCCCTGTGCCTTCAGGACACCTAGGCCACTTCCAGCCAGTGTTGAAGGTCCAACTCTGCGCATTGGGGTATTGTTTTGGTTCCTCTCCTGCTCCCAGATGACTCACCAAGGCGAGTAGGGGAGTGGTGTCTTGGACGTGCCCGTGTGGCATCCGCGCTAGGTTCTACTTTACTGTCCTTCTTTGCTTCCTATTTTTGCATCAGGCCGTGTTGGCTATTGACTTGTGGCTCCTTTGGGAGTCCTGTGGATTGGTGCTCAGGCACATCACTTACTTAGTGTTCCCCGGCTCGGTATCCCCCTATGGGGTGGTATTTAGATTGATTCATGTTAGAACCTTCCTTCTGCTAAATGTGGACTTGTTATGGAAAGGGCCTTGCCCTCCTTGATGTCACACTTCCTTTACCTTGCAGCTGGTGGGCCTGTTGGTGGCGGCCCAGATGCTGTCCCTTATTCTCAGGAGCCCTTGGGCCCTGCGAAACCTTAGGTTACTTATCCTGGACAGGGTTCCAGCACCCCTGGAACTAGGTCAGTACGCTCCCCCGCGTTACGGGGGTTCCTTTTGAGGTTGTAAATTCAAGGAAGATGTCTGGGACCATTCCTTCCTTCTCTCTTCTCCCTGTAGATGGTCATCATGGGTACCAAGTCTTGCAGGTGGACTGGGGGGTCTTATTTCTCCTGAAATCCCCCGTGGTTCCTAAAGGGGTCCCCTTAGGGGATCCATCTTCATACGGTTTTTTGGTTGACACATTGAGCCTTTGGTGGGCTCTAATTTGCTGGACTACTCCTCTTCAGGACTTGTCCTTTTTGGGGACTCTCGATCAGTCTGAGGACAGTGGCTTGTCCCTTTTTATCTGTGAAGGTCTCGGAACAGGTTGAACCTTCAAGAAGGTTCCGGTTCGTTTCTAAGTTGGGGTTCACATCCCTTGCACTTCATTGGTATTAGCTTGGCTGGCTGCCCTAACGTGGCAGGAGGTTCTATTCTAGTATCTCACTGAGTCCCTACTGGTATGGCCCTGTGGGGACCCTTTGCTATTACAGGGACTCTGTCCTGGGTTATTGTCCCAGGACTCTCTGGCCTTGGTCATGAGGGCCTAGTATTGCTTCTGTCAGGACATTATATTCTATTTGTCTTAACTTCTTTCACCCTGCCAGGCGGGGTTCTGCATAAGATTGCAGTAGAAAGGGAGAACCGTTATGCTGGGGGCCCTGGGTGGCCCAGCGGGGCGTGGTTCGCAGATTTTCTGCTGAAGTCAGTCGTACTGTATGCCCTCTCAAGAGGGCTGTTCTGCCTATTCAGGCTCCCTACTACGTCGCCCTTACCTACAGGCCTTTTAGGCGATTGGTCGGTTGGCTTTTCACCCTATTGGAGATGGGTATCTCTGGGTGTCTTTTCTCTATTGGAGGGCTAGGCCTAGCTCCCTCCTCTTCTTCTCCCTTTTCTGCCGGCTATGTTGGAGTATGCTCTTCTAGTCTGCTTTGCTTGGACTAGCTCTCTTTCCTGCGGGATGTTCCCTATCCCTGGGTCCTAGGATTATTATAGCTCCCCAACTGTTATGCAACAGAATTTTTAGATGAAATGTATATATTTTATTGAAAACATGACATGGTATAAGCTTTTAAGTTGCTGACTTGGTTTTACTGGGTTGACTCAAACATTGAGAGATACAGCTCTGTCCTTGTCATAAAAACTGCCATTGTCTATGTGTGAGAATGTGTCTATTCACATCTGCTTGCTAAATTTACATCTCCGGTCTTTTGCTATATGTTTACTACTGTTTACCTCAGCTGTCTAAATACGAAACTGAGAGGGTATTTGATCCTCAAAAGTCTAGTCAGCAAATAACAGCTGGCTTTGCCTCCTTAAAAAGGGAGCCAAAGTGCAGTGAAAAGGGGGAATTAACCTGTGTTTTGAGACGTCTTAACACAGTGTGGTCTCTGCTTTTCGCCGTACTTCTCTGGCTGATGCTGAGGCAGATGATGATAGAAGCCCGCTCTGTTTCGTGGTGCCGATTTCCCATTCAAGTTCCCATTGGAAAGGTGATGTTACCTGAATGGTGATGCTGTATTAGTGTGTGGATATTAGTGTGCGTTACTTGTGTCAGGGACATAGTGTTGTTTTCCCACAAACCCCTTGTCTGTCGCCTACTCTGCTCCTGGCTGATGAGTCTCAGACAATGGTTATTTCTGTGGTGATGTCATATGTATCCCACTAAGTTTTAAGCTATTTATGACAGTTTTTCCTGTATTTATATGTATTTTTACCTTTGTTAAGCTTTCTTTCTGTACATAAGTATATTGTGTATATATTCTTTTTATATCTTATTTAGAATAAAATAATATTCTTTATTGGTTATGCTCTGATCTCTTTAAAACAATATAAAGAACCTGCATTTATATTAGTAGCCCTGCCCTGGGCACTAATTAGTAAAATATCTGGTATCTGGGTGTGTTTTGGCCACCAGCAAAACATTTGGCGACGAGGATGGGATGTTGTAGAGATCAGCATAACAAATAGAATATACTTATTGTGTCTCTATAAGCTGCAAAGTGTTGGAAAGTTTGAGAAGTTGTTTCTGTTTGTATAATCAGTTGATTAGTTACTTACCCACCATGATGAATAGGTGTGATGTTGGTGCTAATGCTGATGTTGTTGATGCATGGATTTTGAAACGCATTAAGCGCTATGGAGGTCCATTTGAACTCCCTGATGATGCTAGACAATCATGTGTATTGATGCAGGAGTTTTTGAAAACAAATGTTTTTGATGTTAAAATTTCTGAGAGCAAAATTAAAGGCTGGGTAATGCAAGGCTTGTGGTCTTGCTGCATTGCTTTGGAGAATTCCATCCAAGCAAAAGATAATTTGATTAAGGATCTCCAAACAGCACTTATTGCTTCTCAAAAACAGTTTGAGCTACTAGAACAAGTTTCCAGCAATGATTTAAGGTTGCATGCGCAATTGCTGGAAGAGGCATCATTAGAAAAAGCAGATGTGCAGCATAATAAGCCCTCTTCAGTTGTGACAGCTGCTCCCCCTGCTACATGTTTGAAAAGCAATGGGCCAGATGTGCAGACAGCAGCATGCCACCTTAGACCACATACGCTGAAATCTAGTATTATCAAAGAGCCAAGGGTGGTTCAGAAGGTTTGTGAGACTCGCCCCATTGGGAGTATAAGTAAAAATATACCAGGGGGACTCTCAAGTTTTAGTATTACAAAAGAGGTTGTGCCCCAAACACAGTCTAGAATGCCTAGATCAGCAAATGTCTCTTCTGTACAGAGCAGAGACAATATCAAGAAAAAAAGAAATATGACGTGTAATTTGTGTGGGCAATTGGGGCATATATCTAAGTTTTGCCGCTCAGTGAAACAGATATGCGGTAATACACCTCAAAATTTTAGAACCTATAGAAGGGAAAATGTGGTGTACTCTGCTAGGTGGAGCATTGCCAGACCCCAGCAGAGAAAATTGCCAAGGGTTCATCAGCATGAAGGTAAATCTGCAAAGCATGTTCCATTTACTGTCCTTAAGACTAAAAATGAATGTTTAAAATTTGAAAATCAGCAGCTTAGGCAGGATTTAGGAAAACTGTGGCAGCAATTTAAAGAAATCAGGGATGAGGTAGGTATGTTGGTGAGGGGAAGACTAGAAAACGAGTTAGGTACTGTCCAAAGGGTCCCTAGGACCCCAGTCAAAGGTTAGTAATGTTTTAGATTTTTGTCTTCTAGGAATAAAGAAACCGGACCCGGCATAAAGACGAATTCGCTCTCTCTCTTTGTCTCTTGTGTGTAACTAAATGTTTATTATTTGAGGACCTTAGCATTAAAGCTCCTATTTTTGCTCAAATGTTAAGGGGAAGCCTCGGAGGATATGATTTGATTTTTGCAGTCAGGTTGTCTAAAATTCCATATTGAATTTTGTTATTTTTAAAATGCCTGTACTGCTAAGCTGGCGTGACAATGGGAGTGTCTCAAATAAGGGGAGATGGTTCCTGCACTCCACACGATAGACAATCACTCTTTTTGTTTTTGTTAGTGATTGTACAGACTGGTTAGATCGTACAAATCTGCCAGTCTGGGGACAGCCAGCATTGTTGTATTTTTATGGGATGGCCATTGAGACTGATCAGTTTTTGTGGTAGATCGTAAAACTCAGAGCAGGGCTGATTGCCTGATTTTTACAGTCCTGCTTTGTTTTTCACACATGGCCTTTCCCGGGTAGTAACAATTGTTTGATTTTTGTTTGTCTCTCTCTTTACTATCTGACCCTGAAATAGTGGCAGAGAGAAAACCATAGTTAAATCCTTTTTTTGGTTTAAAATTTAGGTTTTCTTTTTTTTTTTTTTTTTTTTTTTTTTGTGCATTTTTGATTGATTTTTATGTTTTGTTTTTTACAGTTTAGATACATTTTTGTGCTTTTTTGTTTACAAGCACACATTGAAACTATTTGGCGTTTGTTTTTTTGTTTTTTCCTTTTTGTGAAAAGCTGCGGAAATTTCTTGCATCAAATGGATCTAATTTATCTGTAATGATTTACAGAGTATTAGTTTGAATGCAATAATGATTCTTCTGTAATGAATGATGATTTAGAAAGACACCTACCAGAGTGATTTTTTGAAAGACACACACACGAGTGTGTCAGTGGGAGTTTTTGAGGAACACAAAGGAGGGAGCTTCCCCCTCCCTCTTCAGTAAACAAAAGGTGAAAAAATGTGAATGTAAAAAGACTGAATTGTCTAAAAGTAAATGACTTGAAAAATAAAGCTAATAGAGCTTCAGTTTTCATTGGAAATAAACAAAGTACCTTGTAAATCAATGGGCGGAGAGTGGCATATTAATAATGCTTTACAAGGCACTAGATATACTGTTACTTGTAATATTGATTATGTGTGTTTTGAAATTGAAATTTGAAATGATTATTTAACTCATGCATTCAAATTCATGGGTTGTTTGATTTATATAGATACTGTATGGGTGCAGGTTTTATATTTTCCTTGTGGGTGAAAAGTTCCCCATACTTGTTCTGGTTAAAAAGTGCCCCATACTTGTTTTAGTTAAAAAGGTGCCCCATACTTGTTTTAGTTAAAAAGGTGCCCCATACTTGTTTAAAGTTCAAAAGGATTGGTTTTGGGTAAAAGGAGTCCCATAGTTTAAAAACTGACTCCACTGGGTAGTTAAAAATAGGGGTAGTTAAAGGTTAAAGTTAGGTGTCCCATAGCCTAAAATATAGAATGCATAGAATAGATCTTCATGGGTAGCTAGGGTGAAGCAAATAATAGAATAGTTTGTTTTATTATTTACCCTTGCAGAAATTTCTTTTGGTGTGTATGGGCCTTATTTTTGAGTTGTTGGACTGACTATAAGTAATGAACTGTCCTGATTCTGAACCGTCTCTAACACTCTTTCCTCTGACCACTCTCAGCTGCTACATCTGTGCAATTGCAACTGTGATTTTGCTCGCCCCTACCACCGCTGAAATGCTGTGATCCAGAGCTGCTTAACCCTCTGTGAGCTGCATACCCCCCCCCCCCACCTCCAATTCTGGCTTTGTATTGGTTTAGCACACCTGATGTTTACCGTGCTCTACTTGTCTACAAGAAGCAAACCAACTTTTCCAGATGATTCCAGAGGCACTAATCAGGCCTGTCCGCAGACCCCAGGCCTTTGTGTGTCAGTGAGCGTGTCCTCACCAAAAGTGTGTCCTCAGCAAGATGGAGTTCTACTGTCTTCGTTACAGACAAGTCAACCATAAGCCATGATGCTGAAGAGGAATGTGATTTGGGGGCCAGTCATACACAGCTCATCTGTTTGGGGCAAAGCTTCATGTGATATGATGATCAAATAATTGCACATACACAGTATAACTTTGTGAACTACACAGGTCCTGAGGATAAAGAGACTTCAATATACAGCACCGACCCTGCTGTCCTGCAACTGTTGTCTGTGGAGAATTGCTACAGTGTTAAACTTGCTACAGTTTTAAATCTAGGTCCAACATAAATTTTGCTATATATAAATGTTTTTGTTTGTACATCCCTAACACTGGAGAATTTCTGTAGGGTAAATCAGATAGTTGATAGGCCATATTTAAGTTTTTCTTTAGAGTAGATAAATAGGCCTTATAGCCCCCCCTCCCAATGAGATATGGGATAGATATAGATAACCAAGGGTGGTGGGACTGGTTCCTGTATTTTTAGGGTATCTCACCTGGGCCTATTTTTATCAGGTACCATGTTTGTTTTAAATAAATTATAAGGGTGGAATGTTATGCAACAGAATTTTTAGATGAAATGTATATATTTTATTGAAAACATGACATGGTATAAGCTTTTAAGTTGCTGACTTGGTTTTACTGGGTTGACTCAAACATTGAGAGATACAGCTCTGTCCTTGTCATAAAAACTGCCATTGTCTATGTGTGAGAATGTGTCTATTCACATCTGCTTGCTAAATTTACATCTCCGGTCTTTTGCTATATGTTTACTACTGTTTACCTCAGCTGTCTAAATACGAAACTGAGAGGGTATTTGATCCTCAAAAGTCTAGTCAGCAAATAACAGCTGGCTTTGCCTCCTTAAAAAGGGAGCCAAAGTGCAGTGAAAAGGGGGAATTAACCTGTGTTTTGAGACGTCTTAACACAGTGTGGTCTCTGCTTTTCGCCGTACTTCTCTGGCTGATGCTGAGGCAGATGATGATAGAAGCCCGCTCTGTTTCGTGGTGCCGATTTCCCATTCAAGTTCCCATTGGAAAGGTGATGTTACCTGAATGGTGATGCTGTATTAGTGTGTGGATATTAGTGTGCGTTACTTGTGTCAGGGACATAGTGTTGTTTTCCCACAAACCCCTTGTCTGTCGCCTACTCTGCTCCTGGCTGATGAGTCTCAGACAATGGTTATTTCTGTGGTGATGTCATATGTATCCCACTAAGTTTTAAGCTATTTATGACAGTTTTTCCTGTATTTATATGTATTTTTACCTTTGTTAAGCTTTCTTTCTGTACATAAGTATATTGTGTATATATTCTTTTTATATCTTATTTAGAATAAAATAATATTCTTTATTGGTTATGCTCTGATCTCTTTAAAACAATATAAAGAACCTGCATTTATATTAGTAGCCCTGCCCTGGGCACTAATTAGTAAAATATCTGGTATCTGGGTGTGTTTTGGCCACCAGCAAAACACCAACTCAGGGCTTGCTCACCTGTTCACCTACTGCAGAAGTCTAGTTCAATCTTCTGTGTTGCGCATTCCTCAGGGGTTGCTCAGGTGCATTCTCCATGGGAATTCAATGCTCCCTTTTTGGGGGGTTACTTATCCGGATGCCCTGCTAAGGGTTCCCTTGGGTCTTATTCAGGTTCTTGTCTGAACTGTTCCTTCCCTTATATCGCTCTTCTGGGGCGGTTGCTTCAGTCAGAAATGTGCCATAAAGGATGGCTCTGTTAGCGGTCCTAGTCATTATATATATATATATATATATATATATATATATATATATATATGTTATATATCTGTACACCATGGGGTGAGGGTGTTCCGCCTTACGCCGAATTGGGTCCAGGCGGTGTTCTTATTCTCCTTTAGTCCAGACCCTACGGTCTCTGGGCTATTGTCTGGCTTACTCTGAGCGAAAGGGATCTGTATCCCTCATCAGGTGTTGGAGATTCCTGCCCTTTCTCTTGTTCCTGGTAGGGATTGTGCCCCTTGGGGCTTATAGTTTTCTCCATCCTTAGGTACCGCATCTGATTGCTAACACGGGTGTAGGTGCCCTTTGGCTTGGTCCTGCTCGGTCGCCTTGTTCCTCTGAGCCTAAAGTAAACGTCTCGGCTCTTGCTGAGCCTTGTTAGCGTTGTTTTCAGTATTCCTGCTGGTCTCGCCTGAGACCTGGGTTCATATTCTCAGATGGGGAGATCTCTAAGGTTGCCATGGCTGCCCCTTTTTTTCCAGTAGCATGGTTAGGCTGTTACTCTGGCCTACTCGTTAGGGGAAGATTATTCTTCTCTCTTGGTTTTTGCTCTCTTACTACTTGTGCTTGGCTTGGGCCTTCAGCACTAGGTTTCGTTGAGCAAGCTGGCTAGTCCGCTGCTTGTGTTCAGTTCTGCCTTTACAAGAATTCAAAGGCTGTGGTTAGAGCATTGCTCTCGTTGCTCTTGGTAGCATGGTTAAGGTGACAGCACTTTTATGGTTGTCTGTGCCTTTTTTCTCGGGGATCCCACCCTACTTACGGACACTGCTATTGGATGTCCCACATGTAAGGACTATCCCCTCGATTCAAAGAGCAAAAGTTAAGTGATTTCGTATCGAGAATCGTAAGTTTGGGTGGGTGTTTGTCATTTTTTCTGGTTTTTTTGGCCATTTCGTATTCGCACGATCGTTCGCGCATAGACGTATATGAACATACGCATTTCGTACGAGAATCGTATAATTTGCGTTAGTTCGTGTGTTTTTCCCGTCCAAATCGTATTATTTGCGTCCGATCCTATTTTTTACGTCCTTCACATGGGCTTGCGCCCAATTCAGAGAGGTGATTGCTAATTGTTTTGAAGCCCATTAAAGAGCTGCTTTACGAAATGTTTGCCGGCAGCTATTTGGCCTCGGGAGTAGGATGGAGCGGAGCGAGTTTGTGGCACATCAAGGGCTTATGCTTTTTGGCATTGAGTTGATCGAGATGTCTGAGAGCAGATTGCCCCTGCGTCGTCGCATGAACATCGATAGCATGAATGATGTTGAGCTGTTCGAGCTGACCAGGCTTAATCGCGCTTCCCTCCATAAATTATATAGTGAGCTGCGGCCATGGTTAGCCCGCACCACAAGGAAGGGGCATGCAATTTCAGGTATGACCAAGATGCTTGGCTGCCTGCAATTTTTGGCGAACGGCTCGTTCCAGAGGCTGGGTGCCCTCTCCGTGGGGATGTCACAGCCTACGCTGAGCCGCGCACTATCTAAATTTTTGGAAGGCATGGCTGCCATAACTCAAAAATATATTTATTTTCCTGATGATATGGCAGCCAGAAACGCCATTAAGCTTGGGTTTTATAATGTGGCCGACATGCCCAACGTTATTGGTGCAATTGACTGCACACATGTGGCACTCGTACCTAGGGCAGCCGACGAGTATATATATAGGTATTGAGATTGGTTATTATGTTGCCCAACGTGTCATGTAACCTGTTTTCCTTTGCGGCAGCATATTTGTTTATCCCTCATTTGTGTAGCTGCTTTATCTCGGCTTTTCATTAGTCTTTCCCAATAGAGTGCAGACATGTTTTGTGGTTAATTTATTAGTTTGGGTCAAATATCAATTACCCTTTTTGTATGTTTTTGCCTTAAGGAATCGTAAAATGGGACACTCACTTAATGTCCAGGCCGTGGTTGGTCCGGATATGCGGTTTATGAGTGTCCTTGCCGGCTACCCCGGATCGTCCCACGACTCCTATATCCTCCGGCGATCTGGGTTGTTTCGGAGATTTGAGGCAGGTGAATTTTCGGGGGCATGGCTGCTTGGTAAGTGTGTCCTATTTGTGTGTTATTAAATGTGGCATTAATCTTGTATTTGTTGATATGTTTTTTAAGGATAAATTTACAGAAGCGTACAACTGCATTTTTCTTGGCTCATATATTAGGAACTTACCCTAAAAATCCTTGTCTCGCTGTGGCCTTCAGAATGTTTTCCCTTTAGTTAGGATGTCTGTAAGTTCCTTGTGCCTAAATATATTGGTTTGGAGTTTATACCCAAGGATCTTTTGACCTTTGGCTCCTTTGGGACTATTGGTCTTTAAATGTCAAAGTGGACTTAAACTGCATACATTGTAGTTTCCAGAGAAATGTGGATAGGGATCTTTGACCTTTGGCTCCTTTGGGACTATTGGTCGTTAAATGTCAAAGTGGACTTAAACTGCATACATTGTAGTTTCCAGAGAAATGTGGATAGGCCCTCCGCAGCATCCTAATTGTAACATGTCTGAAAACTACAAATATATGTAAAATACAAATACCCTTGGCCGTGCAGATGTTTGTTAATTAATTGGTATATAGAAGTGCCATTTTTATTTAGGTGATACCTTAGTGCAATTTTTGTGGGCCCTAATGTGCCCTGTATTTTTTTGGGAACACTTTACCTTACATCATTATGATATCTGTGAAATTTTGGGTGTTGGTTGTGTTGCCTTTTTAATTTTGATTACATTTAATTCTCTGTTTAAGGTGATTCCGGGTACCCACTTCTACCCTGGCTCATGACGCCTGTGCTGCGGCCCCAGGATGCCTCTCAGGAAGCGTATAACCGTGCGCATCGCAAGACCCGGGCTGTTGTGGAGAGGGCCTTTGGTCTGCTGAAGACACGTTTTCGTTGCCTTGACCATACTGGGGGGGCCCTGCAATATGATCCCAAGAAAGTGATCGACATTATAATGGCATGTGCTGTTTTGCACAATTTTGCCATCATGGAACGTGTCCCACGTTATGTGGACAGCCTGCCCTCTTCAGCCGTCGAGGATGAAGCCGAGAATTTTGAGGGGCCCCCCAGTGAGTCTGGCCAATCTGTTCGAGCCAACCTGATCAGCCAGCATTTTAGTTAACTTTTTTCCCTGTCTCACCATTCTGTATGTCTGTGTTATCCTTTTGGAAACATATGTTGTTTTGCCCTAATGTGGCATTACCTCTAAGTAAAACATTTCGACCTTAATTGTTGCCTAATGTATTTCATGTAGTTTCCTTAGCTTTCGCTGTGCATTGTTACACCTCTTCCAACCAAAATTATCTGGTTTAGCCCAAGCTGTTAAAAAAGTCTTCCCACTAAAAACGCCACAAGTATTGGAAGTGAAATTTTTGTTTTACTTAGCAAATGAAAAATTATAGTGGTTAACAGAAATCAGTCCACATACATCTGTGGTAACAAATGGATAACATTAAAAAAAACATCGAGCACATCTACACCTGGAAGTTAGTGGCACAACCAAACAAGGACACCCAGTCCAAAGGCCAGCCTAGTCCAGTCATTAATATTGCCTGTGCCCAGGGATATTTGGCCATGGCCATAATGTCACACAAACATGTCTGCAAACAGGAGGAGCACCAACCAAATACATAGGTAAAGCCATAAGTGGCCAGATAAACTCCACATAGACCTATGGCATTGGCTAGTGGCCTTAAGCATTACTCTAAGGAGCTATATGGGAGCAAATACAAAACACAACCTGCCAGAGCAACACAAAATGGATTGTTTGAAACCTCAAAGGACAAGTAAATACAGTGGGGGTTAAGAGAAAAGATGTCCCACACACCCATGGCTTAATAGGGTGGCTGCCCATAATACCCAGGTGGAGGTCCAGGTGGAGGTCCATGGGAATGGGACCTAGCCTGGGCCATGGCAGCATTGTGAATTTGAAACTGCTCCACAATGTTTCTCTGCATATTGGTCATCTCAGCCATGGCTGACTGGATGCCATTACTTGCATTGGCCACGTTGCTGTTGAGGGTACGCAACTCCGCGAGGATGCCCTGTAGACTGGTATGGATGTTCACCATGTCGGCATGCCTTTGCTCACGCTCTGTAACGAGCTGGGCGTCATAAGAGTCCCTTTGTTGGGTCCATAATTGAAGCAGGGCACTCTGCCTCCCCTGGGAAATTGTGGGGCGGCGTAATGGCGTCCGCCGCACAATTACCCTGGCTCTTGGGCGTGCCCTGCCGCGTGGTGTCGTACCCTCAACAGCAACCGGCCTGCTTTGCAAATCCTCAGCAGCAGAGTGAACACTGGGGACTGTAGTGTCAGTCTCCCCATGTGCAAGCACAATGGATGGAGATTCACTCTGCTGCTGAGGATTGGCCAGAGAAACATTATCGAGCAGTTCCAAATTGGGACCCAGGGGGAGTTCATCCGACGTGCCCTGTACGGAGACATCATCATCTTCCTCCATGTCCTGGATCTCTTCCATGAGTGTGCGGGTCTGTAGGGACATATCAAAAAAAAAAAGGCTAAGTTTGCGTCCCAATTTAGGATTTCAACAGTTTAACACATTCTTAAGCACTTGTTAGTATTTATGCTACTAAATTAACTTACCGAAAATCTCTGATCTGGGCTCCGATGCTGTACGGACCTGGTAGGCATAACCAAACTGGGGGGTGAGTTTACCCTTGCTGAGGGATCATGCTGGGCTGAAGAAGAGAAAAAAATACCACGTAAACACACACACATAACCTTTTTTTTGATAGGTAATCAAATATAGCTCTATTTGTAATATTATTCAACTCTAGAGCAATGGTGACCTTTGTTCAAACCCACGCAAGTTTACATAGGTGCAATGGCTCGGACAAACTGCTAAGTGACCTCAGTTCTAAGTCATGAAGTGTACCCAGTCAGCATCCAACTTTCAAGGCACATTTTTGGATTTAGCCTACCATTCGCTAGGTCCGGGGTACTCAAACAATTGTTTGAAACGCCCATTTAAAGGTATGTGGTGAGAGGTGAATGTCTGGCCATGGTGCTGACGCAGGGGGTGTCTAGTTAAAAATAAAGACACTGGTGGAGGGGCTGGAGATTTCTAAGTGCCAACTAATAAAGGCTGCTTGCCCTTGCTGGGCTGGATGGGCCAGAGCTGAGGGGACAGGGATTGGATGTCTAAAGGGGGGAGTTAACGTATTGATGGTGATGGGATGGATGGAGCCAATCTGTTACAAATGTATGGGGCTTATGTGGGGGGGGGCATGGGGGGACTGTGGCACATGGGCCAGAGCAGGGGCAGCGGGACACGATTGTGGCCAGTGAAAATTTAAATAAGTTACTGTGTACCTTGCAATGCCACTTCCTGGGCAGTACTTCATATTGCAATGCTATGTTTCACGGAGCCATGACATTGGGCAGGAGACCAACCACTACATGGCCGATCAAGGGGGCAGCTCTGAGCACGTCAACACAGAAGTAACTGAGTGCAGGGCTGTCTGGGCAGGGGTCCTTGAATGTGGTGGCAAGGTCCGCATTGGGACCCCGGGCCGCCATTTGAGTCTCGCTGCTCTTGGTCACATATGTTTGTGGGTGGCTAATTAAATTGTTAACTCAAACACAACTCACACAAGCAAAAGGCAACCCATACATAATGATGTGTGTTTTGTGATTGATTCAAAATTTCTCACTTATCTTGCGAAACTTCATGACTTTAACAATACAATTGGACATTTGAACTTTGCCATAATGGCTGTGGGCCTAAATGTGTGATTCCCAGGGCCAAAAAGAGGACACAAACAGCCACAGTAGTGCGAGGCCAAGCAAGGCAAACCATAGGGGCATCCCGTTAGCTTGTTACTAGTGAACTGTAGATTATTTAGCAAACAGGCAAACATGCAGATTTAAGAGTACTCACCGTGGGTACGGGTCGGTGAGTCTGTGTCCCTTAGACCAGCATGTCCACCGACCGCGACCGGATGGAGAAGTCCAAGCACAATCTCCTCAGCAGGGGTAAACTCCAATTTAGATGGAAAGCCACCGCCAGTTTTCATGCTGAAAAGAGAAAAGCGTTTGGTCGTCAGAAAAGGTGCATACAGTACATCCAAAACATTAGATTTAGCGTAAACATTTAGTTACCTGTAATTATGCCTTTTAATTTCTTTTTGCCGTACAGCATACTTCAGATCAGAGATTTTCTTCTGAATTTGGGACACATCTTTCCTCTCTTCCCCCGCTGCATTTACTTGTCGGAGGATGGTTTCAAACAATTCCATCTTGCGCTGCTTGGTGGTGTGTTTGGATTTGCTCCCATATAGCTCGTCATAGTATAATGTAAGGCCACTAGCCAATGCCATATTTTGGTCATGGGAGAATCTCCCACTCAACTGGCCGCGGCGCAATGTGCGGCCAGATGGTTGGCTTGGCTGCTCCTCCATGTGTGCAGACACATGTGGTGACATTATGGCCTGGGGCTGGGTAGGGGAATGGCCGGATTGGTGGCTTCCCAATGACTGGACTGGACTGGCCAAGGGACTGGGTGTTCTTGCGTGGCTGGCCACCGAACTTCCAGGTGTAGATGTGGTCATGGGGGCAATTCGGGGCCCTCTTGGGGGGCTAGGTTCCCGGCTGGTGCCAGGTCGGGGGCTTCTGGCCCTGGATTGGGTTCGTCTGGGCCTGTCGGGGCTTCTGGCCCTGGATGGGGTTCTTCTGGGCCTGTAGGGGCTTCTGGCCCTGGATGGGGTTCTTCTGGGCCTGTCGGGGCTTCTGGCCCTGGATGGGGTTCTTCTGGGCCTGTAGGGGCTTCTGGCCCTGGATGGGGTTCGTCTGGGCCTGTCGGGGCTTCTGGCCCTGGATGGGGTTCGTCTGGGCCTGTCGGGGCTTCTGGCCCTGGTTTGTGATCTGCGGGCCCTGTAGGGGCTTCTGGCCCTGGATGGGGTTCGTCTGGGCCTGTCGGGGCTTCTGGCCCTGGTTTGTGATCTGCGGGCCCTGTAGGGGCTTCTGGCCCTGGATGGGGTTCGTCTGGGCCTGTCGGGGCTTCTGGCCCTGGATGGGGTTCTTCTGGGCCTGTCGGGGCTTCTGGCCCTGGTTTGTGATCTGCGGGCCCTGTAGGGGCTTCTGGCCCTGGATTGGGTTCGTCTGGGCCTGTAGGGGCTTCTGGCCCTGGTTTGTGATCTGCGGCCTCTGGATGGGCTTCGGGGCCTGGATGGGGTTCGGGCCCTGGATGGGGTTCGGGCCCTGTCTGGGCTTCGTGCCCTGGATTGTGTTCTTCGCCCTCTGGCTGTACTTCGGGCCCTGGATGGGGTTCGGGCCCTGCTGCGGGGCATGGGTTTCCGAACTGCCCTACTTGAAGGCATGGCCGGTGTGGGCTCACTGGTGCTGCCTGTTCTGGGGGCAGAGGTGGTGGCTGCTGCAGTTGCCAGCTTTTTGGCTGCAGGAGGGGCACGAGGCTTGGGGCCCCTTTTTTGGGTACCTGAGGGTCCAGGGTCCCTTGGTGGGGCCGAGGTGGGAGTCTTGGATCTCAGTTTTCGGCCAGCTTGCTGGGACCTTGTGGTGGGGCCCTCCGCGGTCTTGCTTGCCTGTGGTCGTTTGCTGATCGCCTTTTTTGGTGCCATCGTACAGAAATGCTCAAAGAGAATGAGCTTGGGGGGAAGGGACCTTTAAATAATGAGCCCAGCGTGTGACGCCTATGCGCACGACTACGCGCTCGTACGAACGTACGTTCGAGCGGAACCAGGAAACCGCTGGGGTTTCACTTATCTGCTGCCTGGAAGAAGACTAAAGATGGCGCCCACTATCTTCACCCGTCAACAGGAAGAGATCCTCATGCTGGTAAGTGGCTGCCTGTGCATTTTAATAGAATAGTCAATGATGGCCTAAATGTAAATGATGCGTTGGGAACTAGTTTGGGGTCTCTTAATGTTTAATCACTGGCTCCTCACACTTCATCCTCAAGGGCCGAGCCTGGCCACGTTTTCACCTGTCTATGCTGATGTCCTAATTCGCCCAATTGCTCCGGCTTAGCAACAGTTAATTAACCTGTGGAGTAGCGGGGCGAGCTGTCAAACCTGGCCTGACTCGGACCTTGATGCGGATGTTTGCGGAACACTGTTGTCCTAAGCCATAAAAACACAACGGGAAGCCACACACGTGGTCCAAAAGCCTAAGCATTAGGCTACATCTTGGATGTTTAAACCATCCTAACATGCCATAGATGCAGGTGGCCTGATTCTTGATGTTGGCTATTATCTGTATGTACATGGTGTGTGATACATATAACATAAGACCAGACTGTCAATCACAGTCAACGTCCTCTTTAAGGC
The DNA here is from genome assembly GCA_027917425.1 of Gastrophryne carolinensis. NCBI lineage: Eukaryota > Metazoa > Chordata > Amphibia > Anura > Microhylidae > Gastrophryne > Gastrophryne carolinensis. Next base: position 25,717,417 of record CM051235.1, on the reverse strand, counting down.
ACTCCCCAAAAATGGCGGCCATTCGAAATGTGTGTGTTAATGACATTAAATACTCAACTTGTGATGCAACACATATGGGTCTGTGTGTAAAAGTAAAAGCTCTGTGTCCATTATGTTTTTCAGATCATGCTTCAGCGCCGGTATGACTTCGCGCCCAATGTGTGCGAGAAAAGGGACATCGCCCGGGAGATCATCGCCGAGATCCACCGTGTGACCAGCACCACCTTCACTCACACCCAGATAATGCAGCATTGGTCGGACCTGAAGCGTCTGCACATGCCCCGGGTGCGGAGGTTTTTTGGGATCCATTTCCCAAGTAAGTACAAAGCAATTGCATGGTATATGTTCCAAATGTCTAAGTTATGCCTTTATTTATAAGGACTTTTCTTTGGTAGTGTTGGAAATGGATTTCAGAATTCGCCGCACCCGGAGACGTACAGGCCGACCAGTGCTGCATGACTCTGCATCTGTGAGTGAAGGTGGTGGATCTCCCGGGCGACGGACCTACCCCTCCTCTGTGGCCTCCTCAGACCAGCCCCTGGACCTTACCACAGAGGAGGGGCCAAGGCGCGTGGGCGTGGAGTCATACCTGGCCACGCATGGGGAAGGCTCTGGTATGTCACTCTTCATGTATAGGCACAAAGATATACATGGCAGGCCAAAAACTAAGTTATCCTTTATTATGTATTTGTAGAAGCTTCTGGAGCGGGTGAGATAGTGGAGGAGGAGGCAGCAGAGATGCTGGAAGGAGATCCTGGCGAAGGTGAGTGATGTCAGCCAGACTGGGAGCCAGATATGTTGGGGATAGTGACTCTCTACAAATACTAACCAAATGTCACATGTTTCTCCAGGGACTTCTTCACAGCAGAGCCAGGACCAAGGGCAGCCTGTTGGCCCCAACCAGCCATCTGTCGGCCACCAACTCCGTAAGTCTCCATGCCATTATTCATATTAATGTTTGGTTAGCTAATAACACACACATAACTAAAGGCGTAGCCAATGTGTAGTTCACACTTTCATGTGGGCACTTCGTTAGCTTAAAGAGGACCCAAACTAGTATTAAGAACCAAAGACTTAGCCATCACACTGTACCTACAGATTAGAAACATGGAAAAACACCCTTCACCCATCTAATGCATGTTATTAGACAGAAAAAAACCAATATTGGGGAATATGGAATGCACAATATTTACAGGCAGCATGGGATACAGATTGAAAAAAGGAAGGTGCTGCCATGCATTGTGTGAGTGATGACCTTTCCCTCAACCCAGCTATGCTCTGGATTCCCAACGCACCACTGTAACCTACTCCCCTGTACTTTATCCAACTCTCCACTCCTCATTAAGTGTTATGCTTCAGAGTCCAGATGGCGGCGCTGTAATCCCCAAAAAACCCTAACTAACTTTGAGGTGGTGCAGAATCATTTGTGAATAGTTTTTGGTTTTCATTAAATAATGTTGAAGGTCCGGTTTAAGGAGTTTAAACACTTACCTGTGGGAAATGCATTAACTGTATCCCTTTGAAGAACGACATATGTCATGCATTTACATGTATTTGATTAACCCTAAATCTATTTCCAGCATACAAACCGGTCTGGGACTCCTATTTATGTTTATTTCTCTATTGGTTACAGGGATGATCCCCCAAACCTTGGCGGGAAAAAAAAAAAGAATTAAGGAGTTGGTGGCCGAGCTGCTGGCCATACAGGCGACGTTGGGGCCAACAGATGAAGAAGACGAGGAGGATTAGTGCCCTTGGTCCTGGCTCCTTTCTTCCAGTTGTTTTGAAATGTTTACAAATTTTAAAAATTTTTTAATTGGTTTGGTGAAAAACCAAAAAAGTTGTTTTAAAAAAAAAAAAAACAAAAACCAAAAAAAAAAAAAGGTTTCCAGTTAAAAAAAAAAAAACAATTTTAGGTGTTTTTACTTGGGCAAAACCCAAAACATTTTTACAATTATTCCTCAAAAAAATAAGAAAAAATTTTAAATAAATTATATTTTAAGCCTTCCAAAATGTGTCTTTTCTAAGATGCACACACCCAAAAAATTACACAAACCAGAAACAACACACTTCGAAACATATAGACATATGTAAATTATGTGATATTCTTACGTTTTAGGGACCGAGAAATGAAGTGGGATGCAGCCGCTAAGGGGTTTAGGTAAGTTTGAGGGACCGAGAAATGAAGTTGGATGCAGCCACTAAGGGGTTTAGGTAAGTTTGAGGGACCGAGAAATGAAGTTGGATGCAGCCGCTAAGGGGTTTAGGTAAGTTTGAGGGACCGAGAAATGAAGTTGGATGCAGCCACTAAGGGGTTTAGGTAAGTTTGAGGGACCGAGAAATGAAGTGGGATGCAGCCACTAAGGGGTTTAGGTAAGTTTGAGGGACCGAGAAATGAAGTTGGATGCAGCCGCTATGGGGTTTAGGTAAGTTTGAGGGACCGAGAAATGAAGTTGGATGCAAGCGCTAAGGGGTTTAGGTAAGTTTGAGGGACCGAGAAATGAAGTTGGATGCAGCCGCTATGGGGTTTAGGTAAGTTTGAGGGACCGAGAAATGAAGTGGGATGCAGCCGCTATGGGGTTTAGGTAAGTTTGAGGGACCGAGAAATGAAGTTGGATGCAGCCGCTAAGGGGTTTAGGTAAGTTTGAGGGACCGAGAAATGAAGTGGGATGCAGCCACTAAGGGGTTTAGGTAAGTTTGAGGGACCGAGAAATGAAGTTGGATGCAAGCGCTAAGGGGTTTAGGTAAGTTTGAGGGACCGAGAAATGAAGTTGGATGCAGCCGCTATGGGGTTTAGGTAAGTTTGAGGGACCGAGAAATGAAGTGGGATGCAGCCGCTATGGGGTTTAGGTAAGTTTGAGGGACCGAGAAATGAAGTGGGATGCAGCCGCTAAGGGGTTTAGGTAAGTTTGAGGGACCGAGAAATGAAGTGGGATGCAGCCACTAAGGGGTTTAGGTAAGTTTGAGGGACCGAGAAATGAAGTGGGATGCAGCCGCTAAGGGGTTTAGGTAAGTTTGAGGGACCGAGAAATGAAGTGGGATGCAGCCGCTAAGGGGTTTATGTAAGTTTCTGGTTGAGGGTGCGCATGCGCAAGATCTTATAAACATACGAACGCACGAATCTAAGAGGCCAAAAACCAATGAAAACCAGAGGCAAACGCAAGTAATTGGAAGAGGTTGACGATGGAAGCAGCCGAAAAAACAGGCTGCCGCCGCAACAGGTGAGCACATGAACGTGATTTTTACGATTGGCAACTGACTGAGGCAAGTTCGGGAGATATCATACGAACGGACGTATCTTTTAGGATAGAAACGTATTTGCTTATTGAATCACTCGCAAGTTCATACGAACGCACGAGCGGACGTAAAAAATAGGATGATCGTGAGCCAAATCCAAGCTGTTACATGTTTCTTTGAATCAACCCATATGTCTGGAGCAGGACGTGCTGTCTGCTTAGAATAATACAACTCTGTGAAGTACTCACCTGTAGAGTTGGTATTATATGCAGACAGCACGTCCTGCTCCACCCCACCCTGATTCACCTTGTTCTGAATCCCCTGTGTGGTGATTATTACCTTGGGTATTTTTGCCAGTCTCTGGGTGGTTGTTTTCCTCCTGGCTTCTTCTCTCACTGCTTGTCAATGGGAGGTCCCTCGGTGTATGTAGGGCCGGGAGGAGCTTGTTTTCTTCATGATACTGCAGCGCACGGCGCTGAAGGCGGAGGTATACCCACATGTAAGGACTATGTCTGGAGCAGGACGTGCTGTCTGCATATAATACCAACTCTACAGGTGAGTGCTTCACAGAGTTGTATTTTTTTGGCCTGCAGCACATTGCTTTTAACCCCCGTCCATTCTGTACAGGGGGGGGCTAGGGCCCAAAATGTTACCAGAAATGAGGTCTGGTAACAAGGAGATAGGGCTCGGAGGAGAGGGATGAATGGGAGACGAGCTGGAAGGAGGAGGAATGGACAGACAGAACAGGAAGGGCAGGGAGGGATGGAGAGAGAACTGGGAGAAGGGATGGATGGGCAGAGCTGGAAGGACAGGAATGGATGGGCACATCTGGAAAAAAAGAGTAATGGATTGGCAAAGCTGGGAGGCTGGGGAAAGCTGGGAGGACAGGAATGGATGGAGCAGAGAGACTGGACTGGATGGGGTAGAGCTGAGGGGACAGGAATTGGATGGGCAAAACTGGGGGGAGAGGAATGGATGGGACAGAGAGACTGGGATGGATGGGGCAGAGCTGAGGAGACAGGGATTGCATGAGGCATAGCTGGGAGGATGGGAATGGATGGGGCAGGGAGACTGGACTGGATGGGGCAGAGCTGAGGGGACAGGGATTGGATGGTGCAGAGCTGGGATGATGGGAATGGATAGGGCAGAGCGACTGGACTGGATGGGGCAGAGCTGAGGGGACAGGGATTGGATGGGGCAGAGCTGGGAGGATGGGAATGGATAGGGCAGAGCGACTGGACGGGATGGGCAGAGCTGAGGGGACAGGGATTGGATGAGCAAAGCTGGGAGGACAGGGATTGGATGGGGCAGAGCTGGGAGGACAGGAATGGATGGGGCAGAGAGACTGGACTGGATGGGCAGAGCTGAGGGGGACAGGGATTGGATGGGCAAAGCTGGGAGGACAGAAATGGATGGAGCAGAGAGACTGGGCTGGATGGTGCACGGCTGAGGGGACAGGGATGGATGGGGCAAAGAGACAGAGAAACAAAGTTTGTGTGTACCTTGCAGTGTCACATCCCGCCCGTGCAGTACTTCATATAGCAATGCTAGGTGCCAGGAAGCAGAGTCATGACAGGGCAGGCTAAGCACTACATCACCAATCAAGTAAAGGGGGCAGTGCTGAGCACGGCAACACAGAAGCAACTGAGTGCACGGCTCTCAGGGCATGGGTACAGAAATCTGCTGCCGAGGTCCGCATTCGGACTCCGGTCTGCCAGTTGAGTACGGCTGGTCTAAAGGTTGGGGGTGGAGACAAAAAGTAGGGATCAAAAGTGGTAGAGCTTGAGTTCAGCTACATGTGCCGTTTGAAGGTTATAGGAGTTGCTTAAGCCAGGCTATGTGCCCTGTCTGAAGAAATGAGTTCTGAGGGCACTTTTAAAGGCTTGGAGTGATTGAGAGTGACAGATTTAGCGGTCAGCATGGTGGCATAAGGCATAGGTGGCATAGTGCGGACTGTTGGTGGGAAAATCAGCTACTCGGAGGCGTGGCAGTTTTTCATCAAGCATCCGCAGGAGGTTAACATGGCCACATGTAAGATGTGTAGGCAGAAGGAGAAGCCTGGCCAGGGCCCAAATGTTGGCCCCACGGCCCTGCGGCAACATATGCAGCGTCACCATAAAGCGGCCTGGGAGAGCAGGCTCCAAAGTGGATGGTCCAGCCTGCTGCATTACCCAGTGGCAAGCCACTCCCTGTTCCAGCCAGCCAAGGCTCCACTACCTCCTGTGTGTCATACCCATCCTCTGTTGCTCCAGATGCTCCTGCTCCTCCTCCTCCAAGTCAGTCATTCCATCGGCGAGGCTATGACCAAAAGACAACAGTATGCACCCACTCATCCAACGCACAGAAGCTAAATGTGCTCCTGTCCAAGCTGCTGGTGCTGCAGTCCCTCCCTTTTCAGATGGTGGACTCTGCACCTTTCAGAGAACTGATGGCTTGTGCCGAGCCGAGGTGGAGAGTCCCAAGCCGTTGTTTCTTTGCAAAGAAGACAGTACCAGCCCTGCACAATTTTGTTGAACAGAAGGAGCGCCAGTCCTTGAGCCTGTCGGTGTGTACCAAAGTGCATGGCAGCGCCTACGTCTGGAGCTGTAACTACGGTCAGGGATAATACATGTCCTTTAAGGCCCACTGGGTGAATTTCTGCACAGCCACAACAGCAACTTGGACAGGTCACACTGCATCGGCCTCCACGCTCCTAGGCCGTTGTGCCTGTGACAGTGCGCCACTCCATCTCCTCATCCTCCGCCGCCTTCGCAGCCTCCACTGCTCGGACAAGTCTCAGTGCCCCTCCAGCCTACCATGTGTACAGGACACGGCATTGTCATGCTGTTCTTCACATGGTTTGCCTTGGCAAACGGAGTCACACATGGGGGAAACTGCTAAAATTTATTAATCTAGAATCATGGCTTACTACACGAAAACTACAAATGGGAACCATGGTGACCGACAATGGGAAGATGTAAGATGTTGGTTCCTTTTGTTAACTTTAACAAGGACTATTGGGCCATCCAGATATAATCTCAGCTATGATAATTCAAGGAACAAGTATTGGGCAGAAACCAAAATTGGATGAGTGGATTTAATTAAAATAGATCCGATTACATTACAGAAAAATTAATAATATGAACGGTGTAAATATGATGTAAAGTTACAATGTCCATACAAAAAAGGCGGCAATATCTCTCAAGTTAATTCAACCAGGACCTTTTGTCCTCTGCTCAGCCCCCGCCATACTGCCTGCATGGCAGCCCTTCATGTCTCCTGCATTGTCAAAGGGGAAGCAGAGAGAAGAAGACCCTTCCCCCACATTCCCTGCTTTAATATAATTCTCTGGTCAAACCTTAATTTCTCCTCCACCCAACTGCCCCTTAGTCTTCCTTTTACAAAAAGAGGCTATCATGAAATACAATCCTTCAGCCTAAACACAACAGATGTTTACAGTTAAATAGTTGAAAATATATATGTAGAATGTATTATAGAGGAAGAGAGACGAACAACCAGGATTTGTATGCAAAATAACATAAAGGTTGGGAGTGTGTGGGAGTTGGGAGTGTGTGGAAACCCCATACTCACAATGTTAATAAAAAGGCAATACAAATCAAAATAAGCAGATAAACCAGAGAATCAAAAAGAGCAAAAAAGATCTTACAGGCAGCACCAGGGTGGAAGTAACCCTCGACGTTTCGGTTGCAATAACCTTTCTCAGGAGGGAGCGGCCGCTCGAGGGTTACTTCCACCTCTGGTTTATCTGCTTACTTTGATTTGTATTGCCTTATAATCAACATTGTGATTATGGGGTGTCCACACACTCCCAACAATGTTATACTCCAGTCTGCTTTAATAGTATGATGTTGAATGATTTTCTGTCCCTATCTGTTGCTTAGCATGGTGTGTGTCATTACACTGATTGCTGATCTTTGGCGCCAACTAGTGGTCACTCTGGTTCTGTTACCTATTTTTGTATTATATACTGCGTTCTTATATTGTACATATCAGCACCCATGTGCACTGACTCCCCATTAAACCTTTATGTTATTTTGCATACAAATCCTTGTTGTTCGTCTCTCTTCCTCTATAATTCATTCTGAATATAGGCTCTGTGAGGTAGAACATAGAGCAAAAAGACAGAATGAACACCATCATGAGTTTATTCCTAATATCTCTAAATAACTGCATATACTATAAGGTGTGCTTCAACCATCCGAGAATTTTTCCTAAATAGTTGAAAATCCACATCAAGTAATTACTGAGAGGGAACTCAAACATACCCAGACATTCTTTACATCTGCATATGAACTGCTTCCATGAGGTCTGAAAGCGAATTCAATTAACAGAAATAACCTTATTATATGGACATGTATATATGTTATATGTGTATGATTTCCTTTGAATCAGCCATATCCAGATCAGAATCATAATAAACGGCAGGTAAACATCCACAGCTTCCACATTCATTTAACTGCCCTTATCAGTATACTCCACATATGTACATCTGAGAGTTGTGCCATTCTTTTCCTGTTAAAGTCTTCAGGGCCTAGTTACCGTGAAAGGCCAGACACATTTTTCGTGGAAAGACAAGTTCTCCTTGTGGTTACTATGGCCCCTGCATCACTAACCCCGCTTTGATGGCAAGCTACTGGCAAGTTTGGCTGCCCAGAAGCCCAATGGATCCTCAAGGTGCGTTGTCATGGTCATATCAAGGTATACCACCATCTGCTGGTTCAGGTCCTGCTCCAGGTCTACCTGCTGCTCATGAGTTGCCTCATTATGCGGGTGAAGAAAGCAACTCATTAGCGATTGAAGACTCAGGCTGCTACTGATGGAGCTGGTACTGCTCCTGCCAACCCCACCCCTCCCCAGTAGCCATGGCAGTGGAAGGTGAGCGCAGAGGGCCCCCTGCGAAAGGATGGATGATGGCGCAGATAGGCCTCGGCCAACTGATTATGTAGGATGTCTCTGTAGTAGGTCAGTTTGTCCTCCCTCTCAGTGGATGTAAAAAAAAGCCCCCATTTTTACACAACAGCAGCAGGTATCTGGCCTTTCACACTAACTAGCCCATCAACATAAAACCAAATGCAAACACTGTCAGATTGCCTGAAATGGGATGCCCCCTGCTCAAAGTTAGTTAATAGCACTACAGAAAGCTTTAAAATGTGTTTTTTGTAGAAAAGCAAAAACAATATAGACTGGTGCCTGTGCTAAAACCAACTGCAAACACTGTCAGATTGCCTGAAGTGGGATGCCCCCTGCTCAAAGTGAGTTAATAGCACAACAGAAAGCTTTAAAACATGTTTTTTTTAGAAAAGCAATATAGACTGGTGCCCGTGCTAAAACCAAATGCAAACACTGTCAGATTGCCTGAAATGGGATGTCCCGTGCTCAAAGTTAGTTAATAGCACTACAGAAAGATTTAAAACAAGCTTTTGGTAGAAAAGCGAAATAGGCAGGTGTATGGGACCTGTAGTAACACTAAATAGGCTTGAAAGATCTGGGCATAAAACCAAATGCAAACACACTGTAAACTGTCTCTCTCTGTCTCTTTATCTGCCTCTCTCTTTCTCACCCTGTCCTTCTCGGCCTGTCTTTTTCTTTTACTGTCTCTTTCTCTTCCTGCCTCTAACTCTCCCTGACCCGTTCTCACAGCAATAAACCGCCGAAATGAGCGCCCGCAAGATGGCCGCTGCTTATATAGGGCTGTGACATCACCCGGGAGCCTGGATGCTGATAGGCTGCATGTGATTCCTACCCAGGATTCTCTGCCCCATGGGATATGTCCTGACATGTGGATCCACCATTTTAGATGGCCTGGACCGCACTAAATGGAGTTTAAGGAAGCGATTTGAGTGATCGAATCGCGGCTATATTCGTTTAGAATCGAAGTTTTGCTGAAATTTGTAACAAATTCAGATTCGTCAGATTTGATTCGCTCATCTCTAGTGAAGATAATAAGTAGGACCAGAACCTAGGCACATCATGTGGCTCGGCACATTAGGACCACCCTTGAAACTGGAGCCCATTCATGGTTCAAAAAATTTTATTAGAAAATACTTTCACAATTTGAATATGGTCACTCTAGGGGCATCTGGGTATGCTAGATAGAACATAGATGGGACCACAAGTCACAGTCAGTGTGCACCCCAAGGTTGTAAGAATAGTTCATGATTAACATGTGCTTGAGAAGCCTTAGCGGAACAATTACTCTTCGGCATGCCCAATAACCTATACTGTTGGTGACTAGGAAAGGACAACTTTCAGTCATTCTGATGTCCCATAATATTTAATCTTCAGCAGTTCCTGTGTCACCTATCACTGTCTTCTACTCTTCTGAAATGATACCGCACCAAATAGCAGGAGAACCACCAGCAAGATGGCGGCCAGACATATGGCGATTATTATTCCAGTGGAGATATTGCTGGTTTGTTCATCTGATTCCCAGGAGAGCCCTGCAAAAGGATACAAAATATTACAATGATGTCATCTTTTTAAAAGCTTAAGTCCAGCTTAAATAAAAAGCCCCACTTTCACCCAATCCCTCAATATTCCCAAATGAAATCCTTTCCTGTCCATGGTTTGTGTTGCAGAGTGTGAGTGCTGGTTGCAGTGGAGTTAAATCCAGATAGACATTTGTGGTGTAACAGGAACTGGCTTTACTGGAGCATGCATGCGGTATGAGAACCTTACAAGGTGGCTAAACCAGACAGGAAAAAAGGAAGTCATAGAGCAGAGCTCAATATGCAGGAAATACGACACAGCAGAAAAATGCATAGCGAGACTACAGTTAAGCATTGGTAACAGCGACGTTTAGTGTCCTAACTGTAAACTGCATTCATCTAGATTAAACTAAGTCTGTTGTATTTCCAACACCCCTTCTCAACAGCCAAGGCTTAGTCTGTTCAACCCATCTTCTTTGTAAGCCTCGAGGGTCTTTCAGCGGTCAGGGGCTTGGTAAGGACATCTGCTGTCATATCTTAACTAGAAGACTCAAGTCAAGAAATGCTGATTCAAGGTTTGTAGAATTTCTTCTTCATCCCCTTCTTGCTCAAAGCAAATCAGGATATCATCCACATATATGAGCACATAGATCCATCTGTCTGCCAATTTCTTTGTGTACCAGCAGGGCTCTGCTTTAATTCCCTGAAAGTCCTCATCTGTAAGCACTTAATTTATTTTTGTATTCCATGCTCTGGCAGCTTTCTTTCAACTGTATATACTCCTCTGAATTTTGCATACAAGTCTGGCCTTTGTTCATCCTTGAACCCTGATGGTTGTCCCATGTAGATGCCTTCTGTTAACTCACCATGTAGAAAGGCTGTCTTGACATCAAAGTGTTTCTTTAGCATTTTCCTTATGGTAGCTACTGTCAGCAAAGTCCTTATTGTATCATGTTTAACTACTTGATCAAAAGTCTCATCATAGTCCCCTCCATATTTTTGGGAATATCCCTTGGCTATGAGTCTTGCTTTGTATTGCTCCACTGTACCATCTGCATTGTGGTTTACCTTGAAAGTCCATTTACAACCTATGTCTTTCCTTCCAGGTGGTAGTTCTGCAAATGTTCATGTTTTGGAGTTGTGCATGGATTTTATCTTTTCCTTTGCAGCCTTTATTCATTTACTGACTTCCCCCTCTGAAAGCTGAGATATGTCTTCAAAGTTGCAGGTTCTTTGACGAGCAGTGCTCGCCTTGTATGAAAGACATACAAGTGGTTTCCTCTCGTCTTGGTCTTGTGTCTGAGCTTGCTTGTGTCTGCTCTTCAGTACTGGTAGGTTCTGCGCTCACTTCAACTGTTTGTTCAGAAGTTACAGATGATGGCTGATCAGTGTCAGTTTTCTCTTCTGTTACTACCTCTGTTGTCATTGTCTCTCAAATCTTTAACAAAAGTTATGCTGTTACTTATGGTAACCTTGTCTGTTTTGGGATGTAGGCTTCTGTAGCCCTTAACATTGTGACTGTATCCAACAAAGACTTCTTCAAATGCTCTGTTTTGGAGTTTGGTGTGTTTTTCCTCTGAAATGCAGATGCATGTTTTACATCCAAAAACCCTTAGGTGTTTTACACTTGGCTTCTCATTGTGCTTCAGTTCATATGAAGGTTTCTCCACTGTTCTAGAAAAGAGTCTTTTCTGCAAATAAGTGGTTGTCATTGCTGCCTCATCCCAGTATGTATGTGGTAGTCCATAGTCAGAGTTCTGATCATTTCAGTCAGAGTTCTCTTCTTTCTTTCAGCTACCCCATTTTGCTCTGGTGTGTATGGGACTGTCTTTTGATGTTCTATTCCATTCTGCTTTAAAGAGGACCTTCATTCTGAATAAGAGTCTATCTTATATGTTTCCCACACCCTGTACATACAGATTGCTCACATTTAAAATCATCCTACCTGCATCTACTGCATTTTATGAGCCTTTAAACATTCAAGATGGCGGCTCGTGGGACATCAGGCAGCCTGCAAACAGGAAGTGCCTTCTGACTGTGCTGCTCTGCATTCTGGGATTGCTGACCTTTTCCTGACCCCAGCTCTGCTCTGTCTGAGCAAAGCACAGCTATAACCCCTGTACTTTATCCCGCTCTCCTCTCCTCAGTAAGTGTGATGCTTCTGAGTCAAAATGGCAGCGCCCGTATCCTAAAGTCCTGAATAGAGTTGCAGCCCAGTGGGGGAAAGAATAATAAGTGACTAAAAACTTAAAATATATTAATTTTATATGCTGGGGAATAGTTTTTTTAGGGTTTGGGCTTTTCAATAAATCATGGTGAAGGGGGGCGTGGCCTAGCGCTCGAATGGAGTAGCTGCAGTAGTGTGAGCTCCTGAGCACATCTGGGCTTTTCCAACACCCACAAGATGAATTGGCGACCAGGACAGCTTCTAAGATGCCTGGGAAGAAGAGCAAGTGGAGAGAAAGGGAGAGAGGCACTGCTCGAACGAGTGTCAGAAAGAAGAGAGGTCCGGTGGCCGGCCTACCTGTAGCCGCAGGCCAGAAGCACAGGGAAATGCCTGTGGCGTGACAGGACTGCAGGGGCCCAGACAAGATGGCGTCCACAGCGGGGAGAAACAAGGCGGCATCATGCCCGGAGCGCAGGAGAGGAGGTATGATGGGGGGGGCGCCATAACCCCAGAGAGGAAGGAGGCAGAAAGACCTTTACTAACCAACGAGGAGGAGGGAGGCAGGGTGAGAACCCCCGCACATGAGCCCCAGGCCACTCGGGGTGTGTTATGGAGGGATGCTGCCCTGGATAGACTGGGGAGATTCGCGTTTGTCCCCAGCACAAGGGGCCCGGGGAGCCAGACGTCCCCAGGTGAATTACAGGGGCCACCCTTGAACACCCCAGAAAAAGGATCTCTGGTCCTGAATAATCTCAAGGCATTGAAGGCATAGGTGGCTCTTCTCCAGGAGACGCACTTCAAGGCCGTGAACCCTCCGTCTCTCAGGAACAAGGTATTTCCAACTTCATACCATAGCTACTCCCCAGACTCCAGATCTAGGGGAGTGAGTGTCCTACTTTCCAGATCGGTTTCGTGGGAGGAGGTGGGCGCTCTGAGTGGTGGAGACGGAAGATGGTTATTTTTTAAGGGGAGGATAGGGCCCAAAATGTTTACCTTTACTAGATGTACTAGATAGGATAGCTGACTTTGCTGAGGGCAAGCTGGGAGGAGATTTTAACCTCACTCTGGAACCCTTGATTGATACGTCAAAGGGCCACTCATATATCTCATAACCTAGACTTAGGAGGATTAAAAAACTGTTTCATTCCCACCAGCTGATTGATTTGTGGCATGTCCTCAATCCAAGTGTGAGAGATAATTTTTATTTTTCAATGTGTACTCAAGGCTGGATCTCTTTCTAATCCAGCACTACCTGTTGCCACGTGTGACTGCCGCAGCAATAGGAAATATCACAATATCGGACCACGGTATCTCTCAAGCTCGTAACACAAGACCAAACGCCACAGCCTTGGACTTGGAAATTAAACAGTGCCCTTATACAAGATCCAATAATTAAGGAAGATGTGAGGAAAAATCTCCAGGAATACTTCACAACCAACACCCCCCTTGAGCCTGCTCATAGTGTGGGAAGCCCACAAATGTGTTACCCGGGGTCTGTTGATTCAACACCGGGCTAGAGTCAAGAAAGAGAGATCTAAACAAGTGTGTGAACTTCTCGGTGAAATCCGAAAATTGGAGACCCTTCATAAACAATCGTTAGCAGTGACACACCTAGCTGACCTCCCTCAGAGAACGACTGAAGGGGATATACAATGATAGAAATAAGCTCCAGATGATAAAGAGCAGGAAAGTCTTCTATGAATCAGGGGACAAGTGTGGAAGTCTCTTGGCGTCGGCTCTGAGGGGGGAAAGGGCTAAGACCTACGTCCCCAGAATTAGGACCCAGGCAGGAAACATAGTACATAAAGATAGTGAAATAGCAAGGGTCTTTAGGGACTACTACAAATCGCTTTATAACATCCCTCCTAGCCACCCAGGTCCTGGACAGATGGGGATCAGTGAGTATATGCAGCAATCGGGTATGCCCAAACTCCCGCGGGCATTACTAGAGGACATGGAGGCCCCAATCACCCCGGAGGAATTGGCTTTGGCCATTTAGAGATCAGCTAATGGGAGGTCACCGGGGCCGGACGGTCTCCCCCTCCTTTATTATAAAACTTTCATGGAGACCCTCTCCCCTAGGCTCCTCTGAGTCTTTAATTCCCTGAAAGCAGACAATACCCTACCTGTAGACAGTTTACGTGCACACATTTCTGTGATACCTAAAGAAGAGAAAGACCCCACCTTAAGCTCCAGTTTTAGGCCAATCTCACTCCTTAATGCCGATATTAAGCTCTTCGCTAAAGTACTTGCCAATCGCCTGTCCCCCCACCTACACCAGGTTATCCACCTGGACCAAGTGGGGTTCATGCCTCATAGAGAGGCAAGGGACAACACAGCGAAGGCGCTAAACCTCATTAATTCTGCTCTAAAGGGAAACATACCCTCGATCCTCCTTGCGACCGATGCCGAAAAGGCGTTTGATAGGGTGCGGTGGGACTTCATATTTGGAGTCCTGGAACATATTGGTCTTGGACCCAATATGAGGTCCTGGATTGCCAGTCTGTATCAGCAGCCTACGGCTTCAGTGAGAGTTAATGGCATGCTGTCGGAGCCCTTCGGCATTGGAAACGGGACGAGGTAGGGTTGCCCCCTCTCCCCTTTAATTTTCATACTGACCCTCGAACCTTTTCTCTGCAGAGTCAGGAAGAACCCTAATATACAAGGGATTTCCCTCCCATCAGGTCACTACAAAGCAGCGGCATTCGCTGCCGACCTACTGTTCTTCATAACTGGCCCTGAAGTGACACTCACTAACCTCTAAAAGAGCTGGAGCTATATAGGAAACTGTCCTACTACAAGGTGAATATGCAGAGATCTGAAGTACTTAACCTCAACATAACAACAGTAAGGGAGGAGAATCTCAGAAAATCCTTTCCCTTTAAATGGGCTAAAGAGTATATCACGTACCTTGGTACGAAGCTAGGTAGTTCCCTAGAGAAAATATATTCCTTAAACTTCCCCCCTCTGCTCCGCTCTTTCTTGAAGGACCTAGAGGCCTGGTCCCTTAAAAAACTCTCTTGGTTTGGGAGGTGTAACGTCCTTAAAATGAATATCCTCCCCCGTCTTCTTTACATAATGCAAGCGTTACCGGTGGTTGTCCCCAGCATGTTCCTGCAAAGGGTAGGGGCCCTCTTCTCTAAATTTATTTGGCTTGGGAAAACTCCAAGAATAAACAGGACAAGAGACAATGGTGGAGTAGGCCTCCCAGACCCGTGCCTCTACTATGCAGCTACGCACCTAACTAGGATAGTAGACTGGTGTAGGCATTCGCAGCATAAGTAATGGGTTCAGATAGAGCAGGGGGGTTCGTCGCTCCCTCTGGTGTCGCTCCCTTGGTTGCCGAGGCAGACACTAAGCACAGAATTGAAACATCCGACAATTGAAGCATCACTTAGAATCTGTCACAAATACTTCTCGTGGGACGAGATGTCGCCAGCCTTCTCTCCCCTGTTTCCAGTCTTGGGAAACCCAGCGTTTCCCCCGGGAACGTGGGAGGGAACAGTGGAAAGATGGTTGAAGAAGGGAGTTAATAGGATCAGGCATTTCTGTAGCCGGGATGGCTGGGAGTCCTTAGACGCCATTGCGGAGTCGGGGGAACTCCCGGGATGGAGCAACTGGCAACAAATGCAGTTGGGCCATTTCTTGTCCACCATGATGCAGCAGACTCGCCAGCTCAAAGACCTTACGCTGTTTGAAAGGTTGTGTGAAGAGAAGGGGCCTTTCCAGCACGTACTATCTTTTACTCATAAAATCTTGGTGAATCCCCGGGACCAAGATCCTCTGCCGTCTATCACAAAGTGGGAAGGGGAACTAGGGGTCACCTTCACGCCAGAACACAGGAAGCGAATTATTCGCCTGGCACTACTTGTACCAGGTACAAGGAATGTAATTATAAAGTGCTGACGAGGTGGTACAGGGTCCCTGCATCATTACATAAATGGTTCCCTGCTGTCTCCCCCATGTGCTGGCGGTGTAATGGGGATAGAGGCACTCTCCTGCACATTTTCTGGTCGTGCCCTAAATTGACAGATTTCTGGAATAAAGTCAGGGACACAATGTAGCTTATGACGGACTGGGAGGTCCCCGGGGACCCGGCTTTCTTTCTTCTCCACCACTCGGGGCTGCCCGCCAAAAGGTATCAGAGATCTGTTCTTGGCCAGATGGTGAATGCTGCAAAGGCTTGCATCCCCTCGCTTTGGAAGAGTTCAACCCCCCCAAGCATCTCTATGTGGCTGGGTAAGGTGGCAGAGATTGAGAGGTTCGACCAACTGGGTGATCTTTACGACCTCTCAGAAATTTAAGACACTATTGGAGGCCAATCAATAGTGAGTTTGGGTTCGCAATCTCCTTTTCCCGCTCCCACATGCCTTTGTCTCCCCACCCTTCCCTCTTGTCTACATGTTATCATCTGCCCCCCCCCTTATTTTTTCTAGTTTTTCTGGTCCTATGTCCCATTGCAGAGGCGTCGGAGCCAGACCCCCCCGCGTGGGGACTGGTGTTGTGATCCCCGGTTACCAAGGGCTGGGCGCCGAGATCGCCCCCTTCCTCACTCGGAACATAACAGATGTTCGGGTGACGACACTCAGGCTGTGACGATGCCTCTCTGATTAACGTGATAGTTTGATTTTGTGCATGCTTATTAGTACTGTGCACTTATTGTATGTGGAATGTCTTTCTCTCCTTATGTGATTATTGTAAATGCTTTGAAAATGATAAATAAAGAATATATAAAAAAAAAATCACGGTGAAGGTCCGGTTTAAGTATTCTTGTACTTGTGAATTCACCTCCATTGTTGCTCTTGTAGCTTTGAATGTGATGCAACAGTCACACATAACAGTAACTGAACAGAGGGATACTGTCAGATCCTTGTCATATTCCTCTTTCATAGAAAGTGCCATTGTGTTTATAGGTGTCTAGTCTCACCTTTTCCTTCACTGTGTTGCAGTGATATAGATGGTCATCCAGCTTGGCACTTGCTATGGTCTGCTTAAATGTGGCATTCCAGTTTGCTTCACATGGATCAGAGACTGTGGCTTTGGCTTTCTGTTTAGTATAAGAGGGACACTCTCTCATTTGCTCTGCTTTCCATATAATACAGTATCTCTTTATGTGTCCCTGTGTATCTTTGTAAGAGTGGTTCTGTTGTCAGTTTCTGTGGAGTCATGCACAAACTCCTTTCGTGTCTGATACTCATTTATGAGCTTGGTCTTTACAAATGCTAGCATCAGCTATGCGCATGAAATAGTGAATTAGTTTATGTACAACAACATGGCGGCATTGTGACTATCTGTTATTTTCTCACCGACTGATTTGAGTTGTGCAACCACTTCCAGCATGGCATTTATATGCTCCTGCGTGTCCTGCTCTCTGCTAAGCCTCATTTTGTTAGGTTGATGTTCTCATGGATGGTTCTGGATCTCTCATGCAGTCTTTTGATTACAGTATGTGAATAAGCTTCCACTAGTAAGCTTATGGTGGCTCATGTCTGTCTGTTTTCCCTGTCCCAGTCCTGATTATAATCCTGTGGCCTCTCTGTAGTCATAACCTCCCACAAGTCGTCTCTGGATTTCCACTTTAAACTTCCATAGCTGATAATTTTAATTGTTCAGCTTGGCCGTTGAGAGTTTAAGCTCTGAGCTGCTGGCCATTCTCCTTCCTTTATATATTAGAACAGTCTTACTTGTATACAGCACATGTCTCTGTTCCTTATGAGGCGCTGTCTGAGCTTGGCTTTGCCTGGGCCGCGTTTGGTCACTGGACTTTATTCTATTGCTGTTGCTTCATTCTGTCACTGGGCCACTCAGTTGCAGAGTTTGAGTGCTGGGTGCAATGGATTTACATTCAGATAGACATTTGTGGTGTAACAGGAACTGGCTTTACTGGAACATGCATGCAGTATGAAAATGTCACCTTACATGGTGGCTTATACAGACAGGAAAAAAGGAAAGTCAGAGATCGGAGCTTAATATAAAGGAAATACAACACAGCAGAAAAATACATAGAGAGACTACAACTAAGCATTGGTAACAGCCACATCTAGTATCCTAACTGTAAACTGCATTATTCTAGACTAAGCTAAGTCTGTAGCATCTCCAAAACTTTGAACCTGTGCTAGCAATTACCACTGGTTCCCTGTATTATATATAAGAGGTTCCCATCTTTGTCCTTTATGGTCTTATGACCAACATAAGAAGGAAAAGTGGCCGCATCCCCGCATCCCTGCATCTTCAGGCTGTGAGCGCATTCTCATTCTCAGCCATCAAGATAGGCTGAGGGCAGGAGCATGCACGCTGCTGGGGTTGCAACTACTGCATATAAACATTACATATGCAAGGCAAATGGCGGCAATGATGGCAAATGTTAAAATGGAACCCCGGTCAAAGTTCAAAACCGGGGGCATTTTAACCCTTTCGCTGCCAGCCTACCTGCAGCATTTGCCACTCCCTGTTGCCAGACGATGTTTCACCATTTTGCGCTACACATATTCAACTGTCATTTTTGAAGGGATTTCCAGGGATTTCCCAGGAAAATTATATATTGTTTTTTTCAACAGAGTCTGGGCTTTAACATGAAATGTCTTGTTTGTATTTTTTAGGTGTATTCTCAATTTTTTTGGGTGAAATGTGTGAAAAAAAACAAAAAAAAAACATTTTTTTACAATTTGTAGAGTTTTTTTGTAATAAAAAATGTAAGTTTGTCAATAAAATCTTATTGCGTGAGAAACCCCAATTTCTCCCGGTTACAGCGATACCACATATGTATAGGTAGACACCCTTTCCTGCCCAGAAGCCTTTTATAGCTGCTGGATGACAAATGGTTAATTAAAAAAAAAAATGACATAGGGTCCCCCTTCCCGGGGAGGGGGACCCCATTTTTTTTTGGATTTTGAAGGGTTAAAAACCCTTCAAAATCCAAAAAAAAAAATGACGTGGGGTCCCCCTTACCCAAAGTAACCAGCCCGGGACCAGCTATGGGGGCTTGTAGGCACAGAGTGGGGGGGCCAGCTTTGGTGGCCCCCCCACCCTGCAGCCTACGAGCCCACATAGCCTATGTGGGCCCGGGCTCTTCTGCCCCCCCCTGGCCTTTGGGGAGGCAGGTAATGGGGGTGCGGGGGTTAATGGCAAGCCACCCGCTAGGGCAGGTGACTTGCCACCCCCCCAGCCTTGTGAACTGGTATAAGGGGTCTCATGGACCCCTTACCAGCTCACAAAGGGTTAATGTGAAAAAAAAACACCACACAATAATAAAAAGTATTTTATTAGAAAAAAAAAAAATTTTTTTTTACTGTACTTACCTTCGATTGCAAGCTCTTGTCCCTCGCCGCTCAGCTGACAGATGCCGGTGATCGGCATCCAGAGAAGGAGAAGGCAGGAGATCAGAGGATCTCCTGCCACCTCCTTCCAGGGCACCGATCACCGGCATCTGAGAAGCTGAGAAGGCTGAAGCCTGAGATCGGGGCCGGGATGACTTCATAAGCCCCGCCCCCAAGGGGGCGGGGCTTAGAGGCATGATGGCGGCCGCCATCGTGCAGAAGAGAGGAGAGAGCCTCCCAGGCTCTCTCCTGAAGATCGGTAAGTCCTGGGGGGGGATCGGAGGCCCCCCAGGTGAAGAGGAGGGACAGCGGGAGCCAGCGCACACACAGGTAAGTGAATGTCATTTTTATTTTTTTTTTTTTTTACAGTTAGAAGCTGCTGCTGCAGAAGCGGGGGGGGGGCGGCCTATTCCGGGGGCTCTCCTGGAGCCATCCGACCCCCCACGGGGGATCGGATGGCACCAAATTAAAGAGGAGACCCGGCTGGATCCAACAAGGGGTCAGGTGAGTATTTGTTGTTTTTACTTTTTAAACTACAAGCGAGGAAAGTCAAGCACGTAACACCTACGTGCTTGGCACTTAAGGCCCAGCCAAGCCAGCACGTAGGTGTTACGTGCTTGGCAACAAAAGGGTTAATATACCCCCAGGTTTCATTTAGCTTAATAAAATAATAATAATAAATCAATAGTTACATAGTTAATACGGTTGAAAAAAGACATATGTCCATCAAGTTCAACCAAGGGTGTTGGGGTAGGGGAAGTTATTTTTTATTTTATAGGGGAAGATATTTATTTCATTTTTTGTACTGATAACCGCTAATAGTAACTGTTAATGTTATTTTCTTCTAAATAAGCATCTAATCCTTTTTTGAAGCTGTCAGCGGTTGATGCTGTAACAAGCTTCTGTGGGAGGCTATTCCATAGATTTATAGTTCTTATGGTAAAAAAAACGGTTGTCGCCTCCGGAGACTAAATTTCTTTTTTTCCAATCGAAAGGCAGTGCCCCCTTGTCCTTAAAGAGGATTTTACATGAAATAGTGTTTCCCCATATTTTTTACATGGTCCATTTATATATTTATACAAGTTAATTATGTCCCCCCTCTCAATCGCCTCCTCTCAAGACTAAACAGATTTAATTCTCATAATCTTTCCTCATAACTAAGATCCTTCATTCCTCTTATTAGTTTGGTGGCTCCTCTGCACCCTTTCCATAGTCAGAGCGTCCTTTCTATGAATGGGTGCCCAGAACTGGACGCCATATTCCAGGTGAGGGCGCACCAGTGCCTTGTAAGGAGGCAAAATTACATCCCTATCCCGTGATTCCAGGCCTCTATTAATGTATGATAGTATCTTGGTGGCCTTGGATGCAGCTGCTTGGCATTGCATGCTGTTATTCACTTTCTTTTATTGTGATCAGCCCCTGCGGCCTAGCTCCTAGGCTGCTCATGTCTGGAGGCTGCCGTTACCATAAGGTCCCATTCTAAGTGATGGCAAGCCAATTATGCCAGCGTCTCAGTATTTTCAGCACTTTTCAGACAAAATCGCGCCTATACCCCCCCCCCCCCTCTCCTTCTGTCACCATTTGTAAGCACTGACAGTTTCTCATTCAAAGCTGGGAGTGGTGTGTGAGGATGAATCTGTGGGCGTTCCCAGATACAGTAAACAAGCTCTGATTAGCTATAGGCTTCTGGGACAGCCCACAGATATTGCTGCAACAGATGT
Organism: Gastrophryne carolinensis; assembly: GCA_027917425.1. Lineage (NCBI taxonomy): Eukaryota > Metazoa > Chordata > Amphibia > Anura > Microhylidae > Gastrophryne > Gastrophryne carolinensis. The sequence continues at coordinate 25,696,548 of CM051235.1, read as the reverse complement.
AACAGAAGGAAGGGATGCGCCCAGCTGTGCTCGCCACCATGGCCGGCCTTTGGGGTGTGCGAGAAGAGTCGTTACACAGGGTGCAGGGGGAACTATTCACATGCCCATTAATATAAAGTGGGTCACATCTGGCTCAGCAGGCCTCTCTTTTCCACATTTCCCCTCAATGTTTCATATTCCCTCCCTCTTTTGTCCCATTCCTTCTATTTTTATCTTTTCCACATTCCTTTCTTCTCTCCCATTCTTTTTTACATCCCCCCCCCCTTTCTCCCTCTTTTTCATGCCACCCTTGTACTCTTTTCCACATCACCTCTTTCTTTCCTTCTTTCTTTTTCACTTTTCCACAATCTCTCGTTTGCTCTTTGTTTTCCACATTTGCTCTGCTTTACTAATTCCTTTGTACTGTCTTCAGGCTTCCTTGTTTTGACACATCACCTCCCTTCTATTGCTCTCTTTTCCACATTTCTTACTTCCTTCACTCTGTTTTACTAATTCCTTTGAACTCTTTCTTTTTTACATTCCCTAATGCTTCCTTTATGTTTCTCATTAGTTCCTTTCTTCTCTTTCCTTATTCCCACCTTCTCTCTCCTTCCTTATTTACTTATTTTCTCCTCTTTCTCTCTCACTCTTGCACATTCTCTTTCTTTTTTTACGCTCTTTCTTTACACTCTTTCCTTTCGCTCATTCTTTCTTCTCTTTTCTTTCTTTCTTCTATTTTCTTTCTTTCTTCTCTTTTCTTTCTTTCTTCTCTTTTCTTTCTTTCATTCCTTCTTTTCTTTCTTTCTTCTCTTTTCTTTCTTTCCTTCTTCTCTTTTCTTTTTTTCCTTCCTTCTTTTCTTTCTTTCTTCTCTTTTCTTTCTTTCTTTCTTTCTTTCTTCTCTTTTCTTCCTTTCTTCTCTTTTCTTTCTTTCTTCTCTTTTCTTTCTTTCCTTCTTCTCTTTTCTTTCCTTCTTCTCTTTTCTTTCCTTCTTCTCTTTTCTTTCTTTCTTTTGCTCTCTCTATCTTATCTTTTCTTTCTTTCTTTTTTTTCACTCTCTCCGTCTTCTCTTTTCTTTCTTTCTTTCGCTCTCTCAATCTTCTCTTATCTTTCTTTCTTTCGCTCTCTCAATCTTCTCTTTTCTTTCTTTCGCTAGCTCTCTATATCTTCTCTTTTCTTTCTTTCGCTAGCTCTCTATATCTTCTCTTTTCTTTCTTTCGCTAGCTCTCTATATCTTCTCTTTTCTTTCTTTCGCTAGCTCTCTATATCTTCTCTTTTCTTTCTTTCACTCTCTCTATCTCTTTTCCATATAACCTTCTTTTCACCTTCTTTTTCATATTTCCGTCTTCTCTTTTTTTTCTTTTCCCTTGTATTTGTATTTTTTTTGCCCTTGTATTTGTTCTTTTTTCAGCCTTACCTCAGGCTTTCCTTTTTTCTGCATTCCTGATTTATTCTCCCCTTCCTTTTTCTTGCCCAATCCTCTGTTCTGTGTTCCCTCTGTTTCTCTCTCTGCTTACTACATTCCTTCCATTTTTTTCCCTTTAAGTGAAGTGTATGTGAATCAAGATGGGGGTGTGCAGCTTTTCTGGACACCGTGGCACAAAAGCCGGAAGGGGACAGAGGACATCACGTAAATGCTGCAGGTGGGTTTTGTTTTTTATTAGAGGTTCTCGGCTTGCTTTACAAATAGCAAAAAAGCCCAAATCCGTTTGCCTTGAATTCTGCTTTAAGATACCGGTGAGAATATACAGGACCGGCTCCAGGTTTGTGGGGGCCCTTGGGAAAAAAGAGTCTTAGTGGGCCCCAAAGTAGTGAGTCACATGACGTCCCTTTTCAGTTCCTCTGCCACAAATGGGCCATCTACTGCTGCTGATCACCTCTAGTCCTTATCACCTTCCCTATAGTCACCAATCATCCTCTAGTCCTTACTGCTTCTCTATAACCACCAATCATCCTCTAGTCCTTACTGCTTCTCTATAACCACCAATCATCCTCTAGTCCTTACTGCTTCTCTATAACCACCAATCATCCTCTAGTCCTTACTGCTTCTCTATAACCACCAATCATCCTCTAGTCCTTGTTGCCTTCCCTATAGCCACCAATCATCCTCTAGTCCTTACTGCTTCTCTATAACCACCAATCATCCTCTAGTCCTTATTGCCTTCCCTATAGCCACCAATCATCCTCCAGTCCTTATTTCCTTCCCTATAGCCACCAATCATCCTCTAGTCCTTATTGCCTTCCCTATAGCCACCAATCATCCTCTAGTCCTTATTGCCTTCCCTATAGCCACCAATCATCCTCCAGTCCTTATCACCTTCCCTATAGCCACCAATCATCCTCTAGTCCTTATTGCCTTCCCTATAGCCACCAATCATCCTCTAGTCCTTATTTCCTTCCCTATAGCCACCAATCATCCTCTAGTCCTTATTGCCTTCCCTATAGCCACCAATCATTCTCTAGTCCTTATTGCCTTCCCTATAGCCACCAATCATCCTCTAGTCCTTATTGCCTTCCCTATAGCCACCAATCATCATCCAGTCCTTATTGCCTTCCCTATAGCCACCAATCACCCTCTAGTCCTTATTGCCTTCCCAATAGCCACCAATCATCCTCTAGTCCTTATTGCCTTCCCAATAGCCACCAATCATCCTCTAGTCCTTATCACCTTCCCTATAGCCACCAATCACCCTCTAGTCCTTATCGCCTTCCCTATAGCCACCAATCACCCTCCAGTCCTTATCACCTACCCTATAGCCACCAATCATCCTCTAGTCCTTGTTATCTTCTCTATAGCCACCAATCATCCTCTAGTCCTTGTTGCCTTCTCTATAGCCACCAATCATCCTCTAGTCCTTGTTGCCTTCCCTATAGCCACCAATCATCCTCCAGTCCTTATTTCCTTCCCTATAGCCACCAATCATCCTCTAGTCCTTATTGCCTTCCCTATAGCCACCAATCATCCTCTAGTCCTTATTGCCTTCCCTATAGCCACCAATCATCCTCTAGTCCTTATTGCCTTCCCTATAGCCACCAATCATCCTCTAGTCCTTGTTGCATTCTCTACCAAGCATCTATCAGCCCTTACTGCTTGCTCTGCTGCCACTAAAGACTCCATCATTGCTGGATGTCACCTGAGTCTCACCACCTTCTGAGCTTCCATCAATTGCCCTCCATTCCATGCCACCTCCTCCATCAGCCCCTGTTGCTGCCACCAGCCATGAGCAGGTCTGCAAACAATACCCTGCATTCGGGTCCACTGTAAAATAATGACATGTCCAAGTGTGAGCCTGAGTGGGCCCCTGAAGATGCCAGGCAATTGCCCAGGTTTGCCCTGTGCTGGCGTCGGCCCTAAGAATATACATCATCTTATAGATGAGATAACATATACTGTACTACAGCCCCAGTTCATTTCTCATAATAAAGCAGAAAAACACATATAACTTACTCCATTCCCCCATGTACGGATCCATCATGCTGGAGTGGTGGACACGGCAGGTGTAGACATTATCATCAGCTAGGGAGATGTTTATTGCCAATGTGGTGAGATAGGTGATATCGGGGAAGGGCAGGGTCACTTTCTCTGTCTGGTTCCATAAGACCTGCTCGCCATTTCTGTACCAGTTCATGACGATGTCCTTGGGGTAGTGGCCATATGCCCGGCAGTACAATGTACAGGTAGAATTTACGAAGGATGTCTGGTTTATGATTACAACTGGTTCTTCTGAAGAAATAGAAGGTTGGGGAGATAAAGTTTAGTATCTTGATACGGCAAACAATGGCAATATAAAAACCATAACATCACGCACATGGTGTATATAAAGTGGACAAAATTCCCTCTCCCAGTTCGGGATGCCCCGCTGTATGAAACCCCCCATTTTGCCCAGAATTCCTACCTCTCTCAAGCCCGTGGACATACATGGCTGGCCGTAGTATCACTCACATCCCCTTTCAGCTGTGTGAGGGTACGGCCACCGCAACTGAATGGTTGCGCACAGGCAAAGGATGTGAGTGATGCTTCAAGCCGCTGTGAGAAGCTGATTGGTAAAAAGAATCTGATTGGACGAGAGGCTTTCCATGCACTATTTGACCAATGAGAGGTGATTTTAATGGGTGAATGGCAGGGTTTAAAGTGGACCAAAACCAGTGGGATGCCCCACTGTTTGAAGCCCAGTAAACTCACCTTTCCCCATTCCGATGGCGCATGCTCTCGAACTATCAGCAAGCTCGGCTCCCGATTTTGAATACCCCGGGGGGAGGAAATAGATCGACCTGGGAATCACTGGTTTTGGTCCGCTTTAAAGGCTAGCTTTACCCAATGTCCTGCAGCCTTAAAAGAACTTATGACTGTCCATACTCGAAGTCCATTTAATGCCACTGCAATTTACTGCCACTAACTGCTAAAGTCATGCCGTCAGCTGCAGGGGACCAATTCTGAGTATGAATTCTATACTCTGGAATGCCCTTGCCTGCTCAATTCACCATTCTAAAACCCCCAAGCTTTCATTAGGTGATGGTCATATAACATCTATGGACATCATAATAGTTCTTTTGCCTAAACATTTTCTTTACTAAAGGTGTAATACTTTTTTTGATCTAAAAAAAATGTAAAACAGGATACTGAAGTGATCTTTACTATTTTAGCCTGAACCATTGATACCAGACTAAAGAAACCCAAGTTGCAGCCTAATTTGGAAATCCGTAGCATAGTTACCTAGTTTGCAGCCACATGGTTTGATGGTCGACTATTTGCCAAACCAAGCAAGTGAACCTAATGAGGTTGAGAGAGATTTTCAAATGCCATGGCATGACACTTCCTCACTCATCTAAGTGGCTGTTAATATGTAATAGGGTCAACAGGCAATTCTTTGGAGTAAACCAGAGGCTCTTGATGGACAGAGATGCTTTAGGTGCTGCATCCCACTGAGGGGTTAAGAATTAGGCATGGGGAGGCCGATTCATCAATAGCGCCAGGTAGCGCCAGATGAGCGACTGTAGCGTGATTTTTTCAGCGCCAGCCAGTATTCGCTGTGCTTGGCCGGCGTTAGCTTGATGACAGCGACTCAGTCGGTGTGCGGTAATGTTGAATACTGGCTGGGGGGGCGCTGTTTCACAGGTCCAGCGTTGTATGTGAGCGCCTGACAACGAATGGCCAGAGCGAACGGCTAGCTTCATATTCATCAAAAAATCACGCTCCGAATGTGCTGTCGCTGTCCATTCCTTGTTTAAACCCCAGAGCGCTGGCGCCGATCTGTATTAACTAGTTTTTAACCCCTAAACAACCATATTTTTGGAATGTAACATTATACATGTTTTTAGAATCATTTTGTTATATGAATACATTAATCTCAGACCTGTTAGATCAATTCTGCACATATTTTTTTTTTTTTTTTTTTTGACTTCAAAAAAAAACCTAACATTGCAGAAGTGTTCTCCGATTTTTTGACATTTTTGACATTTGACACAAAAAAAATTATTAACAATTAATCATGAATTATTATAGATTGCTCCATTGAAATGCATTGGACATCGCCAGGGAGCGACAGCTCATACCTGGCGCTGTGAGGGAATTTGCAGCGGCGCTGTTCGGTCCAGGCGGCTTCATGATGAATGCCGCGCTAGCCGTCGCTCTCGCCGGCGCTAGCCTCATTTTGCTTGATAAATGCGTCATTGTGACCGCCGCGGGCGTACTTGAGTCGGTAGTCGCCGTTAGCTGCCGCTACCTGGCGCTCGTCAGACACTACCTGGCGCTATCGCTTGATGAATAAGGGCATTAGTTTCCTCCTTGCTGATTGGTTCCTGGGACCTATAAAACGGGGACCCAGGGAGTGTGAATTTGTCTTGTGTCGAGGAGCAGAGTGTGATTGCCGAGCAAGAAGGCTAAAGAGAGGAAAGAGTGTAGCACCCAAAGGAAAAAGCACTGGCTGTCATCTTCTAAAAAGAGGCACTACGGGGCTGTCCCTGTAGCATTTCCTACCTTGCAGGGCCTTGGAGCTTGGGCCTTCAGAGAAGTGGACGAGGTAGGGGTACAAACAGTTGAAGGTGGGCACCTCACCAGAAGATACCAGGGACCCCTGTTTTCAGGCACCACAAATAAAGAGGGGATACCCCCTTAAAACCCTTCTACTGTCTGTCTGGTTTTGTTGCTGCACCATGGATGACCGTGACTGCAAGGCCGCCGGAGAATCCAAGGATCTGAGTGAGCACCTAGATCTTGCTGTGGGCATCTCAAAGTGTGTGGTTGTCCCCTTTACACTCTAAAACCATCTGTCCACCACATACAATGCCATGTTACCACCTTTACAAATCTGCCACAGTCAGCAGATAAAAGAAAGTATTTCATGTAAATGTGAGAAGTCTTACCGCTCCTGCTAAACGTGCAGTTTCCCAATGAAAGAAGCTCGGCTATATGGGGAACACAAGTGTTTAGTAAAACCCTCCTGTTATCATCTGAAAGACTCCTGTTCATATTGAACTCATCAGCGAAGTGTTGAGCTTCTGTAACCTCTGCGATCCATCTCGCCTCCTCCACACTGAAAGTCAGAAATGGTTCCCCGTCATAGCGATAGCTGAACACCGTGCCAATTGTTTCATTGTCATAGCTGGTGCATCCGAGCATTAACTGCAGGTAATGGAAGTCTGCGATGACAAGGAAGAGACACGATTTCATTATACTGGTCAGTTATAAAGATAAAAAGCTCAACTTCAGCCAGTGACCATGTTAGGTTACAGGGGGGTACAGGTAAATTAATTTATTTTATTTTTGGCTGTTAAAGGGTTCTAGCATGTTTGGCAGCAGGTCACAGTGAGATCAGTTACTATAAAAACTACTGGTGTCCTAGGACTAATTATGGAGTTCCCTCATGGCTAGATTGGTGCAATAGAGCACATTCCTAGTAAGCCTTGCAGTTGGAATTGAGGAGGATATTTAAAGTGGACCCAAACCCACCGCGATCGGCCCGGGAAACAATAAGATTCCCGGGCCGATCGATTCCCTCCCCCTGGGGCATCCAAAATCAAGATGCCCCGCTGTGTGAAACCCCCCAGGTCGCCCCATACACCTACCTACCTTGTTTCCCAGTCCAACAACGCATGTGCGAGCAGCGGACGCTATCAGTCTGTTTATTATCGTATGAAAACATTTATAATAAAAATATAAATGGTTGCAGCACTTGACAACTCTATATATAGGAAACCGGTAGTTAAAAATTTGTTTCCCACATCTGTTCCCTGCAATTATGGAGCCTTAGTTATGAAGCACACTCATTGACTGGCTGGGAAGCAGTGAGGGATTTAATGCACCAGGAGGGACAGGTACATTTTGGTTGCTTTTTGGTTCTAATATACCACTGTTGTGATTAATAAAACAGTTACATTATATTGCTAGATTAAACAAAGCATTTCGAGTCCATAAGAATTAAAAGACAAACCTTCGGTGTCGTTTAGATAATCGTTAAATTTCTGAAAGAGTCTTTGCTGTCTCCGCTGAAAATAATATTGACTGATACTGGCGTCCAGTAAGGTGGCATCCGGACTTTCGAACCATGGCACCCTCCGCTCCACCACCTCGTTGTCACTGTCATACCAGTACAGTGTGACATCATCGATGGTCCTGGTCATGTAGTAGGATGGGTAGTCGTATGTAGAATCATTGGTCACAGTTATGAAGAAGTAATGGGTATGACTTTCTGAAAGAGGGGAGAATGTGTCGGAGGAAAATATCAATCAATTTCAAAGTTTTCATAATAATATTCATTTTAATTTGGGACTTCATGGTGGATTATGTTAAAACCCATATGTGATACAACATAGAAATAAATCTTTTCTTTTACTTACTTACTATTTATTTTTTTTATCAAGCTAACACTGGCCCAGAGTGGTGCTAATCCCCCTCGTACTCCGTTGACCCTCAGCTCCAGATATACATTGATACTACTCAGGTGGCCCACTGGATATCCAAATAAATGGGTGGGGCCTTATTCAATAGCAATGAGCAATTTTTCTATGACGTAAGCAAGGGCTTGAGTCAGGATTTTGTGGGCCCTTGGGCAATAGAGTCTTTGTGGACCCCTTTTGTGAACACCAGTGTCTAAGTTCTAACTGGTGTTCCATAAATAATAACATAAATAAGCAGAGTGAGAGTTTATCCTCCCGGAACCCCAAAATAAACAGACAGAGAGTAAGTGGATCCCCCACCTGTCTCCAAATATAAGTGGGTAGAATGTGAGAAATTACCCCCAGCCCCCCAAGGAAATGCAGGTGGGATCCACCCTCAGACCATAAATTAATATGCAGAGAGCAAGTGGATGGTCTAGATCAGGGTCTCCCAACCTATTTTCATTGGGTACCACTCCCCATTTTGCAATTATCCTTAGTACTACCCAAACCACTGTTAACACAACAATGCAAGCTCTTCTGCCAGCAATGCAGCCATCCCAATACGCTTCACTCCTGCAGCTTGTTGAATTGGCTGCTTGCAGTCACATGGATCAGTGCAGCAGTGTAGCAATGCAGAAGACATCAAGTAGCACTGTCTGGCCTTGTGTTGCCTTTTAGTAGCAGTATTGCAGGGCATGCCAAATAGGGATGCCCTCCCCGTCGTGGGAGTCATTCATTTCAAGGTCCACTTTGTTGATATTGTTATTATTCATCTAACTAAGGAGGAAATATAATTAAGGTAAAATGGTACTACCTGCAAAAACAGAAGCAATAGAGGAGAAAATAATCAAGGAAAGCGACACATAAAGCAGATTTCCATCCATCATCCTTCTGCTTGGCAGTTCTTCAGCCTGATCAGCGTCTTCTCCTCCCGGCTGCGTCAGGAACAGGTAAGTGTAAGTTTGGATTTGTCAGGAATTTAATATCTCCCCCTCCCTGGGTGCGATCTAGCAGGTTTGGGTGTGTCGGCATTTTGAAGCTAGGAGGAGCTTCTTGTAAAACAGAAAAGTAATATGCAGAATTTATGATTATCCCGCGTGGGCTCAGAGGTGCTGCCATTGTCTCTAGCTTAATAATTACACGCTTGAGTAACAGAAAATAAATCCGCTTGGGATTCTGTATACAGATATCCAAATTCCATGTGATTAACTATTTATTGCTCACTTACAGTTGGAATCAGCACCAGTGCAGACAAATATACTGTGATCTCTGTATAACTTCAAGTGGAACAAAACCTAGGATTAGGGGAGTATTGGTTTTCTTAGGAGAATATCGTTTTGTGTGTAACCTGTTTATTTCTTTCTGTTATGGAGAGAAAAAACAAACAACACAAAATGTACAAATTAACATTTCTGACATTTCTAAAAGAAATCAGTGACCATTATTGCCGCCTTTCTTTTTAATAATAGACATATGCCAGGTGGCTGTTGATCGGGATTGAGAGGCTTCCTCTACGAGACCGGGTAGACGGAGCTCTCCCCCCGACGCACCCAATGGCTGGGCTCCGGAACCAGATCCCCCTTCTCTCCCCGCTCCCCCCCTCCCATGGACCTCCCTCCCGCCTTTTTTTTTTCTCTTCTTCTCCTGCTCTCTCGTTTCTTACTCTCTTGTTCTCTCCTGTTCTCTTTTCCTCTGCATGCCTGATTCCTCGCCCTCTCTCCCCCTTGTGTTGGCGTTACCCCCCCCCGTCCTCCCACAGCCCCCTCTTGTGTAGAGTGGTGGGGCCACTCCTGGTGGCCCTGGGCTCTCCCCCCTCCTGTCCTCTCCTCGGGCCGGCTCTGGGGCTCGCTCCCTCTCTATGTCTCATGTTATGGGTACTCTGACCCCCCCTCCGTGGTTGTGTGGGGGTGGGCACTGGATGGAGGGCCCTCACTCCGGTTACCTGCTCAGGTGGTGGCGGGGGGCGTCTGGAGGGGCGGGCTGGCCTAGTACTGTGCGGAGCAAGACAACCTCCCGGACGCCGGCCTGTGATGCTACCATGTGTGCCCCCCAGCTTTGGGCCTGGCTCTTGTTGTTGGCGGCAGGTCCTCTTGCTTGTCCCAAAGGGCTATAGATGCCTGCCGGTGAATGCAAGCACTACTGAGTGTCCAATACACGCGCAATAGCAGGGTGGTGCGCCACGAGCGGGGGGGGGGGAGTTTGAGGTGTCGGAGGGCCAGGGTAGCATGAGGACTTGTAATGTTTGTCTATCTGGCCCCACGTGCTCGACCTTCCTGATTGGGTGGCATGGTCATGCCACAGCTGCCAGATGGGTGGGGGATGCGGCTGCCGCTCGACTTAGCCGTCCTTGGCGCCGAAGAGAGCCGAGTGACAGCGAGCATGCTGATTGGCTGAGCAAGCCACTCAGCCAATCAGCGCACTCGTTTTAGTCCACGTCTGCGCTGTGAGAGCGGAAGGAAGTTGAGGGAAATGGGGCGACCTGAGAGGGTACACATAGTGGGGCATCTCAAATCGGGATGCCGTCACAGAGAGGAACACACAGTTCCTCTTTAAACCATTGAGTTGGTTAGTTTATTGAATTGTTGACAAGCAACTTTTTGTGCAGCAGCAACCACAGCCTCCCAGACACTGTTCAAAGAGATGCACCTCACCATAAATCTCAATAGGGTTTAGTTACAGGTTCTCAAAAGGGGGCCATATTGTTCTTTCATCTTTAAAGAGGAACTTTAAAACCTTCCCCAAACCTCACCGGACTGTTCCCTCCCCCCTCCTCCGGTTTTATATTTGGGCAATTTTTACTTACCTCACCAGGGCATCCATCTTCTGGGCCCCTCGGATTTGGGCAACCTCCCATCAGGCAATGTGTGCAGCCCCCCAATCTCACGCCTGTGCAGTGCCCATGAATGGGATGTAATGGAGCCGTCTGAAATCCTGCGAGACTTTGCAGAGCTGCGACATCGCCATGGGACATTGAAGAGCATGACTAAGGCCGTGCTTGTCAGTTAGTGGCTAAGCGGGCGACAGGGTGAGGATCAGGCCCTGAAGCAGTTGGATGTCACCGCAGCAGGCAGCAGCGACGTCCAAAAGGTAAGTAGGGGCCGATGGGGGGGCGCCCCCTTTTTATTTTAGGTCCACTGTTCCTTTTTAAGGCCTATAGCAGTGGAGTACTTCAATGTATGCAGTGGAGCATTGCCCAGCATAAAATTCATGGTATTTTGGAAATATCGAGACCCTTTCCTGTAACACTACTTGAATAAGATGTCCTATAAGAACTGGTAGTAGTTTTGGGAGTTGATGTTTGAGTCCATCTTCAACATCAAAAGGTCCAACCGGCTTATATTTAATCACAGCAGCCTATATCAGTACCCCACCTCCACCTTGTTAGCGTTTGAGTGAAGTGGAGCTCTATGCCGTTTACTGACCCAGCCACAGGCCTATGCATCTGATCCCTCAAGAATCCCATACATCTCATCAGTCCTTTGTATAATCTGACTTTAGATATTTCAGACTCGATTCAGAATTTTAGCATGCTTTTTTTTTATTTTTGCAAAAATGACACAGATGTCACAGATTTCTCAGTGGAGAAATCCTCTACTAAAGAGTGACCAGAAATTCGAGAAATGCGAGACTGAGAGACTATCCCCTCGATTCAAAGAGCAAAAGTTAATTGATTTCGTATCGAGAATCGTAAGTTTGGGTGGGTGTTTGTCATTTTTTCTTGTTTTTTTGGCCATTTCGTATTCGCACGATCGTTCGCGCATAGACGTATATGAACATACGCATTTCGTACGAGAATCGTATAATTTGCGTTAGTTCGTGTGTTTTTCCCGTCCAAATCGTATTATTTGCGTCCCATCCTATTTTTTACGTCCTTCACATGGGCTTGCGCCCAATTCAGAGAGGTGATTGCTAATTGTTTTGAAGCCCATTAAAGAGCTGCTTTACGAAATGTTTGCCGGCAGCTATTTGGCCTCGGGAGTAGGATGGAGCGGAGCGAGTTTGTGGCACATCAAGGGCTTATGCTTTTTGGCATTGAGTTGATCGAGATGTCTGAGAGCAGATTGCCCCTGCGTCGTCGCATGAACATCGATAGCATGAATGATGTTGAGCTGTTCGAGCTGACCAGGCTTAATCGCGCTTCCCTCCATAAATTATATAGTGAGCTGCGGCCATGGTTAGCCCGCACCACAAGGAAGGGGCATGCAATTTCAGGTATGACCAAGATGCTTGGCTGCCTGCAATTTTTGGCGAACGGCTCGTTCCAGAGGCTGGGTGCCCTCTCTGTGGGGATGTCACAGCCTACGCTGAGCCGCGCACTGTCTAAATTTTTGGAAGGCATGGCTGCCATAACTCAAAAATATATTTATTTTCCTGATGATATGGCAGCCAGAAACGCCATTAAGCTTGGGTTTTATAATGTGGCCGACATGCCCAACGTTATTGGTGCAATTGACTGCACACATGTGGCACTCGTACCTAGGGCAGCCGACGAGTATATATATAGGTATTGAGATTGGTTATTATGTTGCCCAACGTGTCATGTAACCTGTTTTCCTTTGCGCCAGCATATTTGTTTATCCCTCATTTGTGTAGCTGCTTTATCTCGGCTTTTCATTAGTCTTTCCCAATAGAGTGCAGACATGTTTTGAGGTTAATTTATTAGTTTGGGTCAAATATCAATTACCCTTTTTGTATGTTTTTTCCTTAAGGAATCGTAAAATGGGACACTCACTTAATGTCCAGGCCGTGGTTGGTCCGGATATGCGGTTTATGAGTGTCCTTGCCGGCTACCCCGGATCGTCCCACGACTCCTATATCCTCCGGCGATCTGGGTTGTTTCGGAGATTTGAGGCAGGTGAATTTTCGGGGGCATGGCTGCTTGGTAAGTGTGTCCTATTTGTGTGTTATTAAATGTGGCATTAATCTTGTATTTGTTGATATGTTTTTTAAGGATAAATTTACAGAAGCGTACAACTGCCTTTTTCTTGGCTCATATATTAGGAACTTACCCTAAAAATCCTTGGCTCGCTGTGGCCTTCAGAATGTTTTCCCTTTAGTTAGGATGTCTGTAAGTTCCTTGTGCCTAAATATATTGGTTTGGAGTTTATACCCAAGGATCTTTGACCTTTGGCTCCTTTGTGACTATTGGTCTTTAAATGTCAAAGTGGACTTAAACTGCATACATTGTAGTTTCCAGTGAAATGTGGATAGGGATCTTTGACCTTTGGCTCCTTTGGGACTATTGGTCTTTAAATGTCAAAGTGGACTTAAACTGCATACATTGTAGTTTCCAGTGAAATGTGGATAGGGATCTTTGACCTTTGGCTCCTTTGGGACTATTGGTCGTTAAATGTCAAAGTGGACTTAAACTGCATACATTGTAGTTTCCAGAGAAATGTGGATAGGCCCTCCGCAGCATCCTAATTGTAACATGTCTGAAAACTACAAATATATGTAAAATACAAATACCCTTGGCCGTGCAGATGTTTGTTAATTAATTGGTATATAGAAGTGCCATTTTTATTTAGGTGATACCTTAGTGCAATTTTTGTGGGCCCTAATGTGCCCTGTATTTTTTTGGGAACACTTTACCTTACATCATTATGATATCGGTGAAATTTTGGGTGTTGGTTGTGTTGCCTTTTTAATTTTGATTACATTTAATTCTCTGTTTAAGGTGATTCCGGGTACCCACTTCTACCCTGGCTCATGACGCCTGTGCTGCGGCCCCAGGATGCCTCTCAGGAAGCGTATAACCGTGCGCATCGCAAGACCCGGGCTGTTGTGGAGAGGGCCTTTGGTCTGCTGAAGACACGTTTTCGTTGCCTTGACCATACTGGGGGGGCCCTGCAATATGATCCCAAGAAAGTGATCGACATTATAATGGCATGTGCTGTTTTGCACAATTTTGCCATCATGGAACGTGTCCCACGTTATGTGGACAGCCTGCCCTCTTCAGCCGTCGAGGATGAAGCCGAGAATTTTGAGGGGCCCCCCAGTGAGTCTGGCCAATCTGTTCGAGCCAACCTGATCAGCCAGCATTTTAGTTAACTTTTTTCCCTGTCTCACCATTCTGTATGTCTGTGTTATCCTTTTTGAAACATATGTTGTTTTGCCCTAATGTGGCATTACCTCTAAGTAAAACATTTCGACCTTAATTGTTGCCTAATGTATTTCATGTAGTTTCCTTAGCTTTCGCTTTTCATTGTTACACCTCTTCCAACCAAAATTATCTGGTTTAGCCCAAGCTGTTAAAAATGTCTTCCCACTAAAAACGCCACAAGTATTGGAAGTGAAATTTTTGGTTTACTTAGCAAATGAAAAATTATAGTGGTTAACAGAAATCAGTCCACATACATCTGTGGTAACAAATGGATAACATTAAAAAAAACATCGAGCACATCTACACCTGGAAGTGAGTGGCACAACCAAACAAGGACACCCAGTCCAAAGGCCAGCCTAGTCCAGTCATTAATATTGCCTGTGCCCAGGGATATTTGGGCATGGCCATAATGTCACACAAACATGTCTGCAAACAGGAGGAGCACCAACCAAATACATAGGTAAAGCCATAAGTGGCCAGATAAACTCCACATAGACCTATGGCATTGGCTAGTGGCCTTAAGCATTACTCTAAGGAGCTATATGGGAGCAAATACAAAACACAACCTGCCAGAGCAACACAAAATGGATTGTTTGAAACCTCAAAGGACAAGTAAATACAGTGGGGGTTAAGAGAAAAGATGTCCCACACACCCATGGCTTAATAGGGTGGCTGCCCATAATACCCAGGTGGAGGTCCAGGTGGAGGTCCATGGGAATGGGACCTAGCCTGGGCCATGGCAGCATTGTGAATTTGAAACTGCTCCACAATGTTTCTCTGCATATTGGTCATCTCAGCCATGGCTGACTGGATGCCATTACTTGCATTGGCCACGTTGCTGTTGAGGGTACGCAACTCCGCGAGGATGCCCTGTAGACTGGTATGGATGTTCACCATGTCGGCATGCCTTTGCTCACGCTCTGTAACGAGCTGGGCGTCATAAGAGTCCCTTTGTTGGGTCCATAATTGAAGCAGGGCACTCTGCCTCCCCTGGGAAATTGTGGGGCGGCGTAATGGCGTCCGCCGCACAATTACCCTGGCTCTTGGGCGTGCCCTGCCGCGTGGTGTCGTACCCTCAACAGCAACAGGCCTGCTTTGCAAATCCTCAGCAGCAGAGTGAACACTGGGGACTGTAGTGTCAGTCTCCCCATGTGCAAGCACAATGGATGGAGATTCACTCTGCTGCTGAGGATTGGCCAGAGAAACATTATGGAGCAGTTCCAAATTGGGACCCAGGGGGAGTTCATCCGACGTGCCCTGTACGGAGACATCATCATCTTCCTCCATGTCCTGGATCTCTTCCATGAGTGTGCGGGTCTGTAGGGACATATCAAAAAAAAAATGCTAAGTTTGCGTCCAAATTTTGGATTTCAACAGTTTAACACATTCTTAAGCACTTGTTATTATTTATGCTACTAAATTAACTTACCGAAAATCTCTGATCTGGGCTCCGATGCTGTACGGACCTGGTAGGCATAACCAAACTGGGGGGTGAGTTTACCCTTGCTGAGGGATCATGCTGGGCTGAAGAAGAGAAAAAAAAACCACGTAAACACACACACATAACCTTTTTTTTGATATGTAATCAAATATAGCTCTATTTGTAAGATTATTCAACTCTAGAGCAATGGTGACCTTTGTTCAAACCCACGCAAGTTTACATAGGTGCAATGGCTCGGACAAACTGCTAAGTGACCTCAGTTCTAAGTCATGAAGTGTACCCAGTCAGCATCCAACTTTCAGGGCACATTTTTGGATTTAGCCTACCATTCGCTAGGTCCGGCCTACTCAAACAATTGTTTGAAACGCCCATTTAAAGGTATGTGGTGAGAGGTGAATGTCTGGCCATGGTGCTGACGCAGGGGGTGTCTAGTTAAAAATAAAGACACTGGTGGAGGGGCTGGAGATTTCTAAGTGCCAACTAATAAAGGCTGCTTGCCCTTGCTGGGCTGGATGGGCCAGAGCTGAGGGGACAGGGATTGGATGGCTAGAGGGGGGAGTTAACGTATTGATGGTGATGGGATGGATGGAGCCAATCTGTTACAAATGTATGGGCCTTATGTGGGGGGGGGGGCATGGGGGGACTGTGGCACATGGGCCAGAGCAGGGGCAGCGGGACACGATTGTGGCCAGTGAAATTTTAAATAAGTTACTGTGTACCTTGCAATGCCACTTCCTGGGCAGTACTTCATATTGCAATGCTATGTTTCACGGAGCCATGACATTGGGCAGGAGACCAACCACTACATGGCCGATCAAGGGGGCAGCTCTGAGCACGTCAACACAGAAGTAACTGAGTGCAGGGCTGTCTGGGCAGGGGTCCTTGAATGTGGTGGCAAGGTCCGCATTGGGACCCCGGGCCGCCAGTTGAGTCTCGCTGCTCTTGGTCACATATGTTTGTGGGTGGCTAATTAAATTGTTAACTCAAACACAACTCACACAAGCAAAAGGCAACCCATACATAATGATGTGTGTTTTGTGATTGATTCCAAATATCTCAGTTATCTTGCGAAACTTCATGACTTTAACAATACAATTGGACATTTGAACTTTGCCCTAATGGCTGTGGTCCTAAATGTGTGATTCCAAGGCCCAAAAAGAGGACACAAACAGCCACAGTAGTGCGAGGCCAAGCAAGGCAAACCATAGGGGCATCCCGTTAGCTTGTTACTAGTGAACTGTCGATTATTTAGCAAACAGGCAAACATGCAGATTTAAGAGTACTCACCGTGGGTACGGGTCGGTGAGTCTGTGTCCCTTAGACCAGCATGTCCACCGACCGCGACCGGATGGAGAAGTCCAAGCACAATCTCCTCAGCAGGGGTAAACTCCAATTTAGATGGAAAGCCACCGCCAGTTTTCAGGCTGAAAAGAGAAAATTGTTTGGTACTCAGAAAAGGTGCATACAGTACATCCAAAACATTAGATTTAGCGTAAACATTTAGTTACCTGTAATTATGCCTTTTAATTTCTTTTTGCCGTACAGCATACTTCAGATCAGAGATTTTCTTCTGAATTTGGGACACATCTTTCCTCTCTTCCCCCGCTGCATTTACTTGTCGGAGGATGGTTTCAAACAATTCCATCTTGCGCTGCTTGGTGGTGTGTTTTGATTTGCTCCCATATAGCTCGTCATAGTATAATGTAAGGCCACTAGCCAATGCCATATTTTGGTCATGGGAGAATCTCCCACTCAACTGGCCGCGGCGCAATGTGCGGCCAGATGGTTGGCTTGGCTGCTCCTCCATGTGTGCAGACACATGTGGTGACATTATGGCCTGGGGCTGGGTAGGGGAATGGCCGGATTGGTGGCTTCCCAATGACTGGACTGGACTGGCCAAGGGACTGGGTGTTCTTGCGTGGCTGGCCACCGAACTTCCAGGTGTAGATGTGGTCATGGGGGCAATTCGGGGCCCTCTTGGGGGGCTAGGTTCCCGGCTGGTGCCAGGTCGTGGGCTCTGTTCCCGGCTGGTGCCAGGTCGGGGGCTTCTGGCCCTGGATTGGGTTCGTCGGGCCCTGTAGGGGCTTCTGGCCCTGGTTTGGGATCTTCGGGCCCTGTAGGGGCTTCTGGCCCTGGTTTGGGATCTGCGGGCCCTGTCGGGGCTTCTGGCCCTGGATTCTGTTCTTCTGGGCCTGTCGGGGCTTCTGGCCCTGGATTGGGATCTGCGGGCCATGTAGGGGCTTCTGGCCCTGGTTTTGGATCTGCGGGCCCTGTCGGGGCTTCTGGCCCTGGATTCTGTTCTTCTGGGCCTGTCGGGGCTTCTGGCCCTGGATTGGGTTCTGCGGGCCATGTAGGGGCTTCTGGCCCTGGTTTGGGATCTGCGGGCCCTGTCGGGGCTTCTGGCCCTGGTTTTGGATCTGCGGGCCCTGTAGGGGCTTCTGGCCCTGGATTCTGTTCTTCTGGGCCTGTCGGGGCTTCTGGCCCTGGTTTTGGATCTGCGGGCCCTGTAGGGGCTTCTGGCCCTGGATTCGGTTCTTCTGGCCCTGTCGGGGCTTCTGGCCCTGGATTGGGATCTGCGGGCCCTGTAGGGGCTTCTGGCCCTGGATTCGGTTCTTCTGGCCCTGTCGGGGCTTCTGGCCCTGGATTGGGATCTGCGGGCCCTGTAGGGGCTTCTGGCCCTGGTTTTGGATCTGCGGCCTCTGGATGGGCTTCGGGGCCTGGATGGGCTTCGGGGCCTGGATGGGGTTCGGGCCCTGCTGCGGGGCATGGGTTTCCGAACTGCCCTACTTGAAGGCATGGCCGGTGTGGGCTCACTGGTGCTGCCTGTTCTGGGGGCAGAGGTGGTGGGTGCTGCAGTTGCCAGCTTTTTGGCTGCAGGAGGGGCACGAGGCTTGGGGCCCCTTTTTTGGGTACCTGAGGGTCCAGGGTCCCTTGGTGGGGCCGAGGTGGGAGTCTTGGATCTCAGTTTTCGGCCAGCTTGCTGGGACCTTGTGGTGGGGCCCTCCGCGGTCTTGCTTGCCTGGGGTCGCTTGCTCATCGCCTTTTTTGGTGCCATCGTACAGAAATGCTCAAAGAGAATGAGCTTGGGGGGAAAGGACCTTTAAATAATGAGCCCAGCGTGTGACGCCTATGCGCACGACTACGCGCTCGTACGAACGTACGTTCGAGCGGAACCAGGAAACCGCTGGGGTTTCACTTATCTGCTGCCTGGAAGAAGACTAAAGATGGCACCCACTATCTTCACCCGTCAACAGGAAGAGATCCTCATGCTGGTAAGTGGCTGCCTGTGCATTTTAAGAGAATAGTCAATGATGGCCTAAATGTAAATGATGCGTTGGGAACTAGTTTGGGGTCTCTTAATGTTTAATCACTGGCTCCTCACACTTCATCCTCAAGGGCCGAGCCTGGCCACGTTTTCACCTGTCTATGCTGATGTCCTAATTCGGCCAATTGCTCCGGCTTAGCAACAGTTAATTAACCTGTGGAGTAGCGGGGCGAGCTGTCAAACCTGGCCTGTCTCGGACATTGATGCGGATGTTTGCGGAACACTGTTTTCCTAAGCCATAAAAACACAACGGGAAGCCACACACGTGGTCCAAAAGCCTAAGCATTAGGCTACATCTTGGATGTTTAAACCATCCTAACATGCCATAGATGCAGGTGGCCTGATTCTTGATGTTGGCTATTATCTGTATGTACATGGTGTGTGATACATATAACATAACACCAGACTGTCAATCCC
Source organism: Gastrophryne carolinensis (assembly GCA_027917425.1). Taxonomy (NCBI): domain Eukaryota; kingdom Metazoa; phylum Chordata; class Amphibia; order Anura; family Microhylidae; genus Gastrophryne; species Gastrophryne carolinensis. The sequence continues at coordinate 25,677,407 of CM051235.1, read as the reverse complement.
AGTCAACGTCCTCTTTAAGGCACTCCCCAAAAATGGCGGCCATTCGAAATGTGTGTGTTAATGACATTAAATACTCAACTTGTGATGCAACACATATGGGTCTGTGTGTAAAAGTAAAAGCTCTGTGTCCATTATGTTTTTCAGATCATGCTTCAGCGCCGGTATGACTTCGCGCCCAATGTGTGCGAGAAAAGGGACATCGCCCGGGAGATCATCGCCGAGATCCACCGTGTCACCAGCACCACCTTCACTCACACCCAGATAATGCAGCATTGGTCGGACCTGAAGCGTCTGCACATGCCCCGGGTGCGGAGGTTTTTTGGGATCCATTTCCCAAGTAAGTACAAAGCAATTGCATGGTATATGTTCCAAATGTCTAAGTTATGCCTTTATTTATAATGACTTTTCTTTGGTAGTGTTGGAAATGGATTTCAGAATTCGCCGCACCCGGAGACGTACAGGCCAACCAGTGCTGCATGACTCTGCATCTGTGAGTGAAGGTGGTGGATCTCCCGGGCGACGGACCTACCCCTCCTCTGTGGCCTCCTCAGACCAGCCCCTGGACCTTACCACAGAGGAGGGGCCAAGGCGCGTGGGCGTGGAGTCATACCTGGCCACGCATGGGGAAGGCTCTGGTATGTCACTCTTCATGTATAGGCACAAAGATATACATGGCAGGCCAAAAACTAAGTTATCCTTTATTATGTATTTGTAGAAGCTTCTGGAGCGGGTGAGATAGTGGAGGAGGAGGCAGCAGAGATGCTGGAAGGAGATCCTGGCGAAGGTGAGTGATGTCAGCCAGACTGGGAGCCAGATATGTTGGGGATAGTGACTCTCTACAAATACTAACCAAATGTCACATGTTTCTCCAGGGACTTCTTCACAGCAGAGCCAGGACCAAGGGCAGCCTGTTGGCCCCAACCAGCCATCTGTCGGCCACCAACTCCGTAAGTCTCCATGCCATTATTCATATTAATGTTTGGTTAGCTAATAACACACACATAACTAAAGGCGTAGCCAATGTGTAGTTCACACTTTCATGTGGGCACTTCGTTAGCTTAAAGAGGACCCTAACTTGTATTAAGAACATAAGAATTAGCCAACACACTGTACCTACAGATTAGAAACATGGAAAAACACCCTTCAGCCATCTAATGCATGTTATTAGACTGAACAAAACCAATATTGCGGAATATGGAATGCGCAATATTTACAGGCAGCATGGGATACAGATTGAAAAAAGGAAGGTGCTGCCATACATTGTGGGAGTGATGACCTTTCCCTCAACCCAGCTATGCTCTGGAATCCCAACGCACCACTGTAACCTACTCCCCTGTACTTTATCCAACTCTCCACTCCTCATTAAGTGTTATGCTTCAGAGTCCAGATGGCGGCGCTGTAATCAAAAAACATCCCAAATTTACTTTGATCTGGTGCAGAATCATTTGGGAATAGTTATTGGTTTTCATTAAATAATGTGGAAGGTCCGCTTTAAGGAGTTTAAAGACTTACCTGTGGGAAATGCATTAACTTTATCCCTTGGAAGAATGACATATGTCATGCATTTACATGTATTTGATTAACCCCAAATCTATTTCCAGCATACAAACCGGTCTGGGACTCCTATTTATGTTTAATTCTCTATTGGTTACAGGGATGATCCCAAAAACATTGGCTGGGAAAAAAAAAAGAATAAAGGAGTTGGTGGCCGAGCTGCTGGCCATACAGGCGACGTTGGGGCCAACAGATGAAGAAGAGGAGGAGGATTAGTGCCCTTGGTCCTGGCTACTTTTGTTAAAAGTTTTAAAAATTTTCTAATTGTTTGAAATGTTTTAAAGTTTTTGGTTTTACCAAAAAACAAAAATTTTATCTCTGTTTTTAAGGAAAAAAAATAAAAAATTTTAATATGTTTGTAAAAAAAAAACAAAATAAAAAAAAAAAAAGGTGTTTTAAACAAAACACCCCAATAAAAAAATTATGTTTAAACCAAAAATATCCCAAAAAAAAAACAAATAATTTAAATAAATTATATTTTAAGACTTCATAAATGTGTCTTTTCTAATATGCGCAAACAAAAACAATTACACAAACAAGAAAAAACACGCTTAGAAACATATAGACATATGTACATTATGTGGTTTGTGTAAGTTTTAGGGTCGTCAACATGAAGAAGGATGCAAGCGCCAAGGGGTTTAGGTAAGTTTGAGGGACCGAGAAATGAAGTTGGATGCAGGCGCTAAGGGGTTTAGGTAAGTTTGAGGGACCGAGAAATGAAGTTGGATGCAGGCGCAAAGGGGTTTAGGTAAGTTTGAGGGACCGAGAAATGAAGTTGGATGCAAGCGCTAAGGGGTTTAGGTAAGTTGTAGGGACCGAGAAATGAAGTTGGATGCAAGCGCTAAGGGGTTTAGGTAAGTTGTAGGGACCGAGAAATGAAGTTGGATGCAAGCGCTAAGGGGTTTAGGTAAGTTGTAGGGACCGAGAAATGAAGTTGGATGCAGGCGCAAAGGGGTTTAGGTAAGTTTGAGGGACCGAGAAATGAAGTTGGATGCAGGCGCAAAGGGGTTTAGGTAAGTTTGAGGGACCGAGAAATGAAGTTGGATGCAAGCGCTAAGGGGTTTAGGTAAGTTGTAGGGACCGAGAAATGAAGTTGGATGCAAGCGCTAAGGGGTTTAGGTAAGTTGTAGGGACCGAGAAATGAAGTTGGATGCAAGCGCTAAGGGGTTTAGGTAAGTTGTAGGGACCGAGAAATGAAGTTGGATGCAGGCGCCAAGGGGTTTAGGTAAGTTTGAGGGACCGAGAAATGAAGTTGGATGCAGGCGCTAAGGGGTTTAGGTAAGTTTGAGGGACCGAGAAATGAAGTTGGATGCAGGCGCAAAGGGGTTTAGGTAAGTTTGAGGGACCGAGAAATGAAGTTGGATGCAAGCGCTAAGGGGTTTAGGTAAGTTGTAGGGACCGAGAAATGAAGTTGGATGCAAGCGCTAAGGGGTTTAGGTAAGTTGTAGGGACCGAGAAATGAAGTTGGATGCAAGCGCTAAGGGGTTTAGGTAAGTTGTAGGGACCGAGAAATGAAGTTGGATGCAGGCGCAAAGGGGTTTAGGTAAGTTTGAGGGACCGAGAAATGAAGTTGGATGCAGGCGCAAAGGGGTTTAGGTAAGTTTGAGGGACCGAGAAATGAAGTTGGATGCAAGCGCTAAGGGGTTTAGGTAAGTTGTAGGGACCGAGAAATGAAGTTGGATGCAAGCGCTAAGGGGTTTAGGTAAGTTGTAGGGACCGAGAAATGAAGTTGGATGCAAGCGCTAAGGGGTTTAGGTAAGTTGTAGGGACCGAGAAATGAAGTTGGATGCAGGCGCTAAGGGGTTTAGGTAAGTTTGAGGGACCGAGAAATGAAGTTGGATGCAGGCGCAAAGGGGTTTAGGTAAGTTTGAGGGACCGAGAAATGAAGTTGGATGCAGGCGCAAAGGGGTTTAGGTAAGTTTGAGGGACCGAGAAATGAAGTTGGATGCAAGCGCTAAGGGGTTTAGGTAAGTTGTAGGGACCGAGAAATGAAGTTGGATGCAGGCGCAAAGGGGTTTAGGTAAGTTTGAGGGACCGAGAAATGAAGTTGGATGCAGGCGCAAAGGGGTTTAGGTAAGTTTGAGGGACCGAGAAATGAAGTTGGATGCAGGCGCAAAGGGGTTTAGGTAAGTTTGAGGGACCGAGAAATGAAGTTGGATGCAAGCGCTAAGGGGTTTAGGTAAGTTGTAGGGACCGAGAAATGAAGTTGGATGCAGGCGCTAAGGGGTTTAGGTAAGTTGTAGGGACCGAGAAATGAAGTTGGATGCAAGCGCAAAGGGGTTTAGGTAAGTTTGAGGGACCGAGAAATGAAGTTGGATGCAGGCGCAAAGGGGTTTAGGTAAGTTTGAGGGACCGAGAAATGAAGTTGGATGCAAGCGCTAAGGGGTTTAGGTAAGTTGTAGGGACCGAGAAATGAAGTTGGATGCAGGCGCTAAGGGGTTTAGGTAAGTTGTAGGGACCGAGAAATGAAGTTGGATGCAGGCGCAAAGGGGTTTAGGTAAGTTTGAGGGACCGAGAAATGAAGTTGGATGCAAGCGCTAAGGGGTTTAGGTAAGTTGTAGGGACCGAGAAATGAAGTTGGATGCAAGCGCTAAGGGGTTTAGGTAAGTTGTAGGGACCGAGAAATGAAGTTGGATGCAAGCGCTAAGGGGTTTAGGTAAGTTGTAGGGACCGAGAAATGAAGTTGGATGCAGGCGCAAAGGGGTTTAGGTAAGTTTGAGGGACCGAGAAATGAAGTTGGATGCAGGCGCAAAGGGGTTTAGGTAAGTTTGAGGGACCGAGAAATGAAGTTGGATGCAAGCGCTAAGGGGTTTAGGTAAGTTGTAGGGACCGAGAAATGAGGTTGGATGCAAGTGCTAAGGGGTTTAGGTAAGTTGTAGGGACCGAGAAATGAAGTTGGATGCAAGCGCTAAGGGGTTTAGGTAAGTTGTAGGGACCGAGAAATGAAGTTGGATGCAGGCGCCAAGGGGTTTAGGTAAGTTTGAGGGACCGAGAAATGAAGTTGGATGCAGCCGCTACGGGGTTTATGTAAGTTTCTGGTTGAGGGTGCGCATGCGCAAGATCTTAGAAACATACGAACGCACGAATCTAAGAGGCCAAAAACCAATGAAAACCAGAGGCAAACGCAAGTAATTGGAAGAGCTGGACGATGGAAGCAGCCGAAAAAACAGGCTGCCGCCGCAACAGGTGAGCACATGAACGTGATTTTTACGATTGCCAACTGACTGAGGCAAGTTCGGGAGATATCATACGAACGGACGTATATTTTAGGATAGAAACGTATTTGCTTATTGAATCACTCGCAAGTTCATACGAACGCACGAGCGGACGTAAAAAATAGGATGATCGTGAGCCAAATCCAAGCTGTTACATGTTTCTTTGAATCAACCCATATGAATATGCAGCAAACTGTGTTTAATTGTGACAACCAGTGAACAACACACACATCAAACAGGCTGCTGTACATACATCTACATGTGGAGTCAGAGTGCGTACATACAAGATACAGGTTCAGATTCAGGTTCAGGAGTCCAAAGACAGAGTCCGGGTAGACAGTTCAGAAGACAGATTTAATGCTGATCCACTGAGGCCATGCGTGGATCAGCTTATATAGCCCAGGTAATGTCACAGGTGCAAGCTGATTTCCAGGAACTCTGCAGAACATCACCATCTGCTGGTCAAGCAGCATACAGCAGAAAAAAGTCCCAGAAAGGAGCAGCTGAAAGCTAAGGAGGAACTCCAGCCATGACGGATTTTGCACATCTTCGAATTCAGTAGACCATGTTATTTTTGTAGATTTTTCTTCTTGCAAATAATTTCTTTCATGCAGAATACGCTTTTCATGCAGAAAGCTTCCCTTATGAAGCGTGGTCCAATCAAACAACAATTCCCTCCCTATTACAGCTATTAGAGTTTATTATATCTGGGAACAATGTAACTCGTTTTTATTTTTTTGCACTTTAACATTTCCTACCATTTCTTTTACTCCTACAACTTTTCAAAATTACTGGCTGAACCCTTCTCCTATATTACATACACTTTCTCACTGTTATCAAACCATTTCTTGCACAGGGCCGTATTTGCCTCAAGGCAAACCTAGGCACGTGCCTAGGGCGGAGCTACACACTGGGGAGGCCTCAGGGCAGAGACCTGCATCAATTTATTGTAAAAACTTGCCTGCACGCGATGTGGGGAGGGTGGCGATGGCAGGACAGTTTCAAAACAATGGTGGATCAGTGGGAACCCTCCCCACTTCGACCCACCCCACAGCCACCGCCTGTCTGCTGGTGCGCAGCTCGAATCATAGAAGACAGTCAGCGGCTGCAAGCAGGGGGCAGGGTGAGGAGGGGTGGGATGGGGCTCATAAAATGAAGCCCCACCCCTCCTCGCCTTTCCCCCCCCTTGCAGCCTGTCTTCTATGACAGGAGCGGCGCACTGGCAAGTGTGTCCTCCCCCACCTCGCCCTGCCCCCCGCTCGCTTCCTGGTCCTACGGCGCATGCGCGGACGCTCGTCCAGTGCGCTTGGAGCCGCTGACGTCACATCGTCTAAGCCAGTGTCTAATGCCAGCGGCTCTTTGCGTGCTGGCGGCTGCATCCCCCGCTTCCCTCTAACAGGGAGCGTGCCCGGACTGGCCATACACAAATGCCTGGACATGCTCCCTACTAGAGGGATATCGAGGATGCGGGCGCAGCTCGCGCATGCGCCGTTGGAAGCAAGGTAAGAGTGTGGGTGACCTGTGGGGGTTTCACACAGCGGGGCATCCCGGGGAGGGAATCGATTCCCAGGCCGATTGCGCTGAGTTTTGGTCCACTTTAAAGCATAACAAAACCCACCAGCGGCCATCCTGGAATCTACAAGATTAAAAGAAGCTGCTGGCCTTCTCCTGGTCATCCCTAATTAGGATGCCCTACTGTGTGAAAACCCCCAGGGTGCCGGTAATCATTCGCCTTTTCTCGGTGCGGCACATGTGTGGATTCTCGTTTAATGAGAGACGTTTGCTGTGACGATGTTTTAAGAGAGATGGACTGGGGCAGCAGCACACGCGCAACTGGGGGTGAGGCCGCTTGCGCTACCCTTTGAAGTCAGTGAGAGCCGTTGGCCGAATGGCTGCTCTCATTCGACCATCCCAATTTGAGATGCCCCCAGGAAATGCAACAAAAAGGGGAAAGTCAAATTCTCTGGTTTTGTTCCACTGTATGTGTGGAAGGTTACCTGGGTTTTGGTTGTGGGATAAATGGAAAGTGGGGCATCCTGCATCAGGATGCCTTGGGAAGAGGTAATTGGCTGGTGCTGGGGGCTTTTACACTACAGGACAAAACTGGTTATGGTCTGCTTTAACAGGTGTGAGGGTTAGGTATGGGGTTATAGTGTGTGTGTAGTGGAGGCTAATAGAGTGGGGGTATAATGGTGTGTGTTTGTGGGTTAACTGATGTGTGGGGATAATGGTTTGAGGGGTTGATGGGGTGTATGCCCTTTGCTGATTCCTCTCCCCGATTGCAGGCCCATTTCTTACCTTATTATTATTGTTTATTTATATAGCGCCATCATCTTCCGAAGCCCTTTTCAAGGTGTGATTACAGACTGGGTAAACATATAGTACAGGGAACAATACAAAATTAGATGCCACAAGGTTTAAACCAAGGGTTGTGAGCACAGACCATAGGAAGGAGTCCTGCCCTTGCGAGCTTACAGTCTAAAGGATGGTGGTGGAGAGGAAAGGGGCGGGGTCACAAGTGGTAGAGCTAGAGTTGGTCTGCATGTACCATTTGAAGGTTATAGGAATTGCTTAAGCCAGGTCATATGTTTGTCTGAAGAAGTGAATTTTGAGGGCACTTTTAAAGGCTCAGAGGGATGGAGAGTGACGGACGAGGAAGTGCGTTCCAGAGGAGTGGGGAGGCACGGGAGAAGTCTTGAATGAAGGAGTGTGAGGAGGTAACCAAGGAGGAGGACAGGAGAATGTCAGAGGCAGAGCGGAGGTTGCGCTTGGGTTGGTAACGTTGGATTAGAGATGAAATGTAGGAAGGGGCCTGGTTAGAGAGAGCTTTGTAGGTAAGTGTTAGAAGTTTGAACTGAATGGGAGGCAGGTAACCAGTGGAGGGATTGACAGAGGGGGGCAGCGCTGGAGAACAAGAGGATAGTATAGAGGCAGATGAGGCGAGCAGCAGGGTTTTGAACAGATTGGAGGGGAGCCAGTCTGTTTGGTGGCAAACCAAAGGGTGTTGCAGTAGTCCAGTCGGGAGATGACCAGGACACGCACTAACATTTTAGTGATGTCAGCTGAGAGGAAGGGACAGATGCAGGAAATATTTTTGAGTTGCTTCCCTGCTCCCTTGGCAAAATGGAACCAAGATTGACTGCTTGCCACCACGTCGACTCTTGACCCAATGATCACTGGTCTACAATCACAGGGCCTCAGTTTTAATGATCGGCTCTGGAGTCTTTTAGAGGCCAGCTGGGACCGAATTTTGTTCATTTTAAAAATAAAACATGACTTACCTGGCCAGCGCCAGGCGCCCCCCCAACGCTCTGTGGCTACTGTGGAATCTCTACTTAATTGGCTTATCATTGTGAGACCTGGGTTGGTACTGCACTGATTGGGTGTCTAAGCTGCCAGTTGCACTTGGAGTTCTGATTATTAATTGTTGGGTCTGGGTAGATCATCCTGTACTATGCCTAATAATTGTGGGGTCTAGGTAGCTCTTCCTCTACTATGCCTAATAATTGTGGGGAATTTAGTTTGGCTACTGACTTGCAGAAAGTGGTCCACTGCTTTATATCTGCATACTATTTATTCTGTGATTTCTTTAGGCTTGCTTTATTCTGCAGTCTATTTGGGTAAGGCTTTATTCTGTGGGTCTGGTTTATTCTGTGTTTTTTTCTTTGCAAGTTCTCATTTATGCTGGTTACAGTATATCTGTAGTAACCAAGGCAAGGCAGCTGGAGTTAGTGGTATATTTCTTAAAGACAATTTGTTAGTCAACTCACTTTCTCAGTTTAGAATGACTTGTCTTTCTAAAGATGGCCACAGGGAGCAGAGGGGCCAGGTTCACCCCTGGTCATGGGTGCCAGCAGTGCTTTTTTTTGCAAGCAGAAGAGATGGACTAACCACGAAAGTGGGGCAAGCCCAGGCAATCACATGGGGTACCGGCAATGCCAATCTAGAACTAGAGACAAAAATAATGGGAAGCTGAGCACAGTTCCCCCTGTCTGTCATTCTGACAATGTGTATGTTAGCCTGCCTCCCCTCAGCACTGCATTACGGTTTGGCTTTCTTACACTCATCACTCCCGACTTGGCACCAGTCTCTGCTAACTCTCAGCCACTGGCTGCTGAACCCTGACAACTTTGTTTCAGTCTCCATCAGCTTTACTGACCTGCTGCATCTCCTATATATTCCACTGTTGTAGCCTCCTGTACTGGGTCTTCTACCTCTTCTACTTGGTTGGGAGGGAGGCGGGGGGGGGGGTGAAACACAAATAGTGCCTAGGGCAGCATGAACCCTAAATACGGCCCTGTGTATAAAGGATTCCTAATTATGTAAAGTAAATGAAGTCAATACCAGGCCATAAAATCCTTTTGTGAGTAGATGGGCCGGTTAAAGGGAGGGGCTAGTCCTTTCCAACAGGAAGTGAGGTGTCCTAGAAAGATTTGGCCAGTTGGAAGGGGACCAAGGAGGAGAAAGGACACGTGTGCACGAGGGCCCTGCTTTTGTAACTAAGAGCAAGTAATTTTAGGCCTATTTGGCAATCGTAAAGAGTAATAGTACATTTTAGGAATTGTTTTATGTAATGTTTTAGTCCCTATACAGTAAAGGGGTTAACTAACTGTTTAAGTCCTAATTTTATATATATTTTGTATTATTTTTACACATGTACAACTGTCCTGTATCATAAGACTGTGCTTAATATAATCTTTTTATACACAGTCATTGGTGAGATTCCTTTCGTCACCCACAACCTAGAACCTACAGTGAGCAGTTATTGTTAAATTAATCATTGATATTTTTATAATAATAATTGTTTACAGGGGTTAAACAGCAGTAATCAATCACTGTCATGGTAAACCAACGTCTATGTCATGCTCAGCTGATAAATTCACACACAGCCCAATTGCAGTTTATCACTTCTAGTGCCAGCTACCTTTCATGTAGCCCCTCCAGGAGAGCCCAAAACAGGCCCTCTCCCCCACTTCTGCCGTCACTAGCCCCACCTTTTGTGGGCAGGGCGGATGATGTAACCAGTGACATCATCCCGCACCCGCCCGAAGATAAGTAGTACTGGGTGATTGGTGGGGAGAGGTTAGAGGGGAAGGGTGCTGTGATACCCTGCCTCCCCAGCCCCCTCCACTGATCACCCCAGCATCGATCATTGGTGTGAGACACAGGATCAGTGGTGTTAAAAAAAAATAATAATAAATGTAATTTTTCTCTGTGCGTGGTGTTTTATTTTTTACTGTTAACCCTTTGTGAACAGGTAAGGGATCCATTTCACAAGGCTTGGGGGTCTTGCAAGTCATCTGCAGCTAGTGGGTGACTTGCTATTAACCCCAGCCCCCCAATTACCTGCCTCCTCAAAGCTCAGGGGGGGGGGGCAGAAGACCTCAGGGGCCACTAAGGCTATGTGGGCTTGTAGCCTGCACATTGCCCTGTTCTACAAGCCCTACATAAATGGTCCCTGGGCTGGTTATGCTGGGTAGGGGGGAACCTACACCATTTTGGGGGGGGGATTGTTAGGGGTAGGGAGGACCCTATGTCATTGTTGTTTTAATCAACCTTTTGTGCCTGTCAACCAGCAGGTAGAAAAGGCTTCCAACAGCAGCAGGAGAGCAGAAGCCAGATTGGTCGGCGTGGGACACAGTGCTGGGGGATGGATGGGAGGTAAGTACCTATGCATGTTGGGTATTGTCCTGTTTGGGGGACCTTGTTTTTTCTTGTTTGCATATTGGTTTTCTTTTAGAAAAATGTGACTTTATTTTTTTATTTTTTTGCTTTTTTTATTGTATTTTTAGGGAAACCCTGTGCAACCAAAAAATGTATTGAGGGATTACTGCCAGAAAACTGTGCCCATGTCAACAAGCCTGGTACACCTCAATGAATCTTGAGTTGTGTTGTGTTCTTCCAGAGAATATATAGTTGGTGGGGAGTATTTCAAATGTAAAGGGTTGTTTTTCTTGAAAAACTGCAAGGTGTGCATAGCCGTTGTATTTTATCTGAAAATCTCCTAAAGCTCTGTTTCAGTTTGGGGGAGTCTCCTGGGCAGGAAAGGGTGTCTACCTATACATATGTGGTACCATTGTAACCGGGAGAAATTGGATTTTTACACGCAATATGATTTTATAGAAAAACTTTACATTTTTTATTAGAAAAAACACTACAAATTGTAAGAAATAAATTTATTTTTATTGTTTTGCTTATATTTCACAAAAAATATTAATAATACACTAAAACAAGGCCAAACAAGACATTTCATGTTAAAGCCCAGCCGAAAAAAAATAACATACAATGTTCCTGGGAAATCCCTTCAAAAATCAGTTAAGCATATGTAGCGCAAAATAGTGAAAAATGGTCTGGCAACAGAGGGTCACAAAATCAAGGTAGGCTGGCAGACCAAAACACCCAAAAACAACTCAATCTATTTTGCTCCCCCACCCCAGGTACATTACCATTTGGATGTTTTCTGCCCTCAATGCTGCTTGGTATTCAAGTTATAGTGATTTTAATTTTCATTTTTCCCAGGTATGTCATTGTATGTGATTGACAGGATACTATTGTTCTAAACTAGCTGGCCTCCCATGCCACTTCTCACGGTTGACGGTTCTCACCTTCACCCGTGAGAAGTGGCATAGGAGGCCACGTGCGCAGGTGGATCCGCCTGCATCTCGTCCTTTGTTCTTGAATCCCTGGGTGCCTATCTGCTGCTACAACTGGTGTAGTATTGTTTTTCCAAATGTTGGCAGCACTACTCTTTTACAAATAGCTCTTTGCTTATTGCCTTTTTGAGTCCATGTTTGGTATGAGTATCTAATATCTATACATGGTATTATTTCTCATTGTTTATTTAGATGATTATTTTGAGGTGTGTGCTGTTACACAGTTAATATTTCATAATTATATATGGTATCTATATAGTTAATTTCTGTATTGCTGTTCTATGGACATTTCTATAGTCAGTTATGCTGCCACCTTTGGTCGTTTTTGTGTATTGCACTTGTATGTATGTCATAGGTCAGAGCTTTGACTCATCTAAACCACTCCCATCTTCTCCAGGGAGCATTTCCTGGTTTATTGTTCATTGCCTTTCTGCCCTATAAGACACACATGTGTATTCTCCATGCTACTCTGATCAAAGCATCATTTTTTGACCGCCGCATGATACTGAAATCCATTCATTTTGCTGTATCCCACTGTTGTGATGGACTGAATAAATCGGCTTTGTGGATGAACACAGTATTTGGTGAGTTCAGCTGATAAGGATCGTCCCCAGCGTTTCTCTAACTTACACGGGTTGGCACTGCTCTTACAAGGGAAAGAATCGCTATCACAACCTTCTGAGTCAGAATAAGGTGTGCAAGCACAATAATGACACTGGTTTATTAAATTTTTTCTTTTTTGGTATAGTGCACATGTGAAGAATATTGATTTATTCTTGTATTAATTTATTTATATATTACTGGTTTTGTATTCACTGTTAGTTTAACTAATTGCATTCATATATCACAGGTTGTGTATTTATTGTTAGTTTAATTAATTGTATTTATTTAATTTTTTCACTTCAGTGCTTTTTAGTTTCTCTAGGGGTTTGTGCTGGCACAAAAATTAATAAAATTAATACGATAAATAATATGACACTAATTATCATATAAAATAGTAGATATTGATTTCTTATTAAACTAATAATTATTTAAAATTAAATAAATTAATTACATCCAAATAATAGAATTTTATATACTGTTTCATAAAAAATTACATTGCAGATAGGTCACTGGCATCTAATTAGATACTAGCAGCCTCTTCCAGGGTTACAAAAGTATATATGTGTACATTGGTCTTAAGACAAAAATGCTAATGAATTTGTATCAATCATAGAATTTATTGGACGGATGCAGTCGTGTTTTTAAGTGTTGTATGTGTCATATGTGTTGGTTTTATTTTCTACCTTTGATATTCAACAATAAAATGTATTTTTGATATTATATGGTGCTTTGTGATCTTTGTCACTCTTATGGTAGAAGGCGTCTTCTCTGTTACTTACATGCCAAAGAACCCCCTGAGTTCTTTCTCGACAGGGCTCTTCTTAGGAGTAGACCCTTTGGGCTTTTATACCTTGACCCATCCATTGAACCTACCATGAACTTGTTGTAGATACTGTGCAACAGCTAGTCTCTGTATGTGATGTGCATCTATATTTCTAGGTTAATGCAGTTTACATTGACAGTAGATGGCGATGTTACATATATCTATATGTAGTTTCTATTGTAAATTCTGTACTGCATGTTGTGTTTCCTGTACATTGAGGTAATCTCTATGACTTATTTATCCTGTCAATGTTATCTATGTAAGGTGACCTTCTCTTACTGAACTAATGTTCCAGGAAAGCCAGTTCCTGTTAAACATTGAATTTCTGTCTAAATTCGACTCCACTGCACCTAGCACTCACACTCTGCAAAAAGTTCTAGCGACCGATTAAAGCCCCAAAGATGGAATAAAGGCCAGTGACCAGATGCGGCCCAGGCAAAGCAAAGCCTTGAATGATAGACAGCAAGGCCGATACGGAGATCAGCATAAGAAATCTTCCCAGAGACATCTCCTGTATACATGTAAGACTGTTCTTATATATAAAGGAGGGAGAATGGTCAGCAGCTCAGAGCTTAAACTCTCAGTGGCCAAGCTAAACAATGAAAATGATCAGATATGGTTTAAAGTATGATCCAGAGATGACTTGTGGGAGGTTATCACTACAGAGAGGCCACAGGATAATAATCAGGACTGGGACAGGAAAAACAGGCAGACACGGGCCACCATAAGCTTACTAGTAGAATTCAGTAGAAGACAATGGGCTCGATTCAACAAAGGTAGAAAATGGATTTTTCGTGTGTTTTGTGCTTAAAAAGTTGCGATTTTGCGATAGTTATTTTTACGAGTGATTCAGCAACCGGGAACCATTGTAAAACACGAGTCACTCGAATTAAATTCGATTGCGATTGTAAAAGTGCGAAATAAATTAGTGGATCGAAAAATTTACTACTGCACTTTGCGATTCGAAAATTTTACTACTGATTCAGGTGGACTTGATGAGCCACACACATGATATAAATTAGAGTGTTTCACACTAGTTTTTTGATGCAGCTTTCAGCAGGAGAAAACTAATTTTGCTCTTTCTCACAATGGTAGTAAACACTAAAGGTAATAAAAAATTCAATTCATAAGAAAAAAGCCTGAAAATTCCACTGTTTGTGAACCACTACTTAGGAAGACAATGAAAGTCAATGGCACTTTTTTACTCCTGAAAAAACATTTTTACCCTTAAGAACAGGGGAAGGTACATGGGAGTGGTCGACCTTTGGGTTTTTACACCAAAACCCAGAATAGTCAAAATCCTGGGTTTTGGTCCACGTTATAGTGTAAGCATAAGAATGGCGTACCATGAGGTTAAAGCTAGCAAAGAGCTGCACCCTGCACCCAAGGACAATGGGCACATTTCTGCATTAAAGGAAACAATTTTAATACAGGTCCCTAGCAATCCAACCAAACCCCCCCCCCCCAAAAAAAAAAACATCATACATGCCTCTTACAAATATTACTGTTTAATTAATACTTCCACTACAGCATACCTTGCCTCTTTATTACATGTATTCACAATGTTACAAATATTACTGTTTAATTAGTACTTCCACTACAGCATACCTTGCCTCTTTATTACATGTATCCACAATGTTACAAATATTACTGTTTAATTAGCACTTCCACTACAGCATACCTTGCCTCTTTATTACATGTATCCACAATGTTAGCCATGTACATACAGCTACACAGGCAACTTTAAAAGTTTTTATTATGCATTTACATTTACCCATTAAAAAACCTTACAACACCATGCAGCAGCAGTCAGAAAACAATACTAAACAATAGAAAAAGAATTCGAGGACATTTTCCAATAATTTTCGCTTGCGACAGCCTTTTTACAAGCATTTTGAAAATGTTACGAGTGATTAGAAAATTTTACGATTGCATTTTTGAGTGCACGTATTTAATTCAACCCCTTTTCTGAATCACTCAAAAAAATTAAAAATTTATGCATGCGATCCGATTTTTCGAGCGACACGAATTTATTTCTACCTTTGTTGAATCGAGCCCAATCTGTTCACATACACAGTGAGAATACAGTGTGGGATGTTCTTAAAAATGTAAAAGACTGCATGAGAGATCCCGTTTAAAAAGCAAGTTTTGTCTTAGCAGAGAACAGCACATGTAGGAGCATGTAAATGCCATGCTAGAGCTGATTGCACAACTCAGAACAGTTGGTGCAATCAGCTCCAGCATGGCAGCCCTGTTGTTGTGCAGCTTACCCGATACATACTGATCAATGCTCTGAGGACAAGGCCTCAGACAAATCTGACACTAGCATTTGTAAGAACCAGGCTCTTAGATGAGTTAAGAAAGTGAAGAATGGAGATTGTGCATGACTCCACAGAAACTGACACCAGAACAGCTCTTAAAGCTACAGACACAAGGTTGCACAGGAGTGAAGATGCAACAAGCAGGGACACATAAAGAGATACTGTACTATATGGAAAGCAGAGCAAATGACACAGTGTCCCTCTTATACTAAACAGAAAGTCAAAGCCACACTTTCTGATCAATGTAAAGGGAACTGAAATGTCACATTTAAAGTGGACCAACACCCAGGATTTTGACTATCCTGGGTTTTGGTCCACTTCGGCGGGGCACCCCGATCGGGGGTGCCCCGCTGTGTGAAACCCCTCAGAAAGCCCCAAAATCTTACCTGTCCCCGCTGCCACGTGACTGGACGGTCCAATCCCCGCCAACGTCCAGGCGGGGATCAGGAACGTCCAAGCGGCTGCCGCCGCCGCCGCCTCCCTCGCGTCACTTTCGGCGCGCGCGCGCCCCCGCCGGCCATTCGCAGACGGCCGGCACGGGCGCGCGCACGTCTACAGGGGCAGATCAGGTAAGCGATTTGGGGTGTCTGGGGGGGTTTCACCCCGCGGGACATCCCGATCTCGGATGTCCCGCGGGGTGGGAGGTGATCGGCCCGGGAATCTTATAGATTTCCGGGCCGATCACCTCTCGGTGTTGGTCCACTTTAAAGTGACATACAACTATAGATTTCATGGCTGGTGCATTGACTCAGGAGCAATCAGTCACATGACAAGTGATTGATGCTTTTTCATAGAACTTGATCTGAATAACAAAGATACTATTTACATTGCAGATGCAGATGGAAGTAAAATACATGCATGCAGGGATATGAGCATGGAACCCTTGTATGTAACAATGATGCGGGGCACAATTTAGCCATACCAATAATAGATGTGCTTTATGTTCCTGATTTAGAAGGACTCTAATCTGTCTGACAGTCAAAGGACTTGCTGTTAATTTCCAAGGTGACAAGTGGTTTATCCTGGATGGCAAGCAGACAATATCAAGTGTCAAGCTGATTGATCATCTGTACCTGAACCTGAACCGGTGAGACTATGCACTCATAAACACAATGGGCCTGATGCAGAGCCTCCCCTGGTCTGAGCTTAAAACCTTCCGATTGTACGGGGCTCCCGTTTGAATCGTGGCTCAAATGTGATGCAGAGCCTCCGTCGGAATGGCTCCCTAACTGATCCGTCAATTTCACTTTACTCGGAAAGCTTTTTTTGCTCTCTCGGGTGCCTTCAATTTGATCGGGGCTCCCGTTCACGTTCACACGGGCGGCCCGTTTTTCCCAGATTTTTCCTGCCTTTTTGAACGTACCTGCTTGGTTTCCGTCGTATTTGACCTTCCATTTTGGTGTTTTTTCCAAGTATACTTAAATCTCCATGGCTCTTCAGTTGCCAATCTGGCTACATGCAAGCGCACATCCCTAAACCTCCATTGGAATATGCATATGGCACCAACTGCCAATTTGACACATATATATATTGTCAAATTTATTTTTGGGCGTTCCTTCTTTCTTGCCATTAATGCATACCTTAATCTCTTTGGTGTTCCTTATTGCTTGCCTTTAATGTTTACCGTAATTGGTTGTGAGTTTTTCAGATTTTTTTTCCCATATCTAAACCTTTTGTGTCATGTAAATGTGTGATGATGTTGTGTGATTGTACATTTGCAGGAAAGACAACTCACAAAATCTGTTTATGTTTTTTTTAATCAAACTTTTTTTTTTGCTTTTGTGGTTTTGAGATTATTTTTTTGATAAAACAAAAGTAAAAAACAATTTAAATTTGAATTAAACATGTTAAAAATTAGGCCTTGGGGTCTTGTGGCTGTGTTTTTCTTTGATCTGTGAATGAAAATCAACCTTAGTTTAGCATTGTTTTTATGGTTTGGTTGGGCGTTGTTTTTTTGGGGCCCTTTTTAAACCGGACCTTCAGCGTGCTTTAATGAAAAGCCCAAACTCTAAATAAACGATTCCGCAGCATCATCTGTAAAAAAAAGATACAAGGACCCACCATTAATCCACAAAATACATTAACAAGTTTCCTGGCCTAACTAAAGTCACTTTATTAACCTCTTGCTGCCTCACATTGCCCTAGTTCTTCTATCTGCATGTAGCCTAGTTTGTAGCTGCGTACATGGGTTAAACTAAGGTGGGCTTATATTTAACGTGACAAACGGGGAGGCCGATTCATCAATAGCGCCAGGTAGCGACAGATGAGCGACTGAAGTATGGCGCTAAGAGCGCCGCTAGCGTCAGCCGCGGGCGGTAGCGATTCGCTATAGCAGGCCTCCTCAGTCGCTACCTGGCGTTGTTGCGAACAACGCCTACATTGCTGAATATGATGTTGGCCCTCAGCTTTGTAGGCGCTGTCAGTCAGTGTGACCACGCTATTCTACACAGCGCCTGTTAGCTTTGCTGTGTCCTGGCCATCCAGTACCTTCTAAATAAAACACATTGCCACATTTGTTAAAAATTTAAAGAGTTTTTATTTTGTGTTGAAAAGGAAATTAAATTCAACCAGATATTCGAATATAAATGCAAAATAAAACATAATTAAACACATAGCCACAATTTTTATTTTTTTTTTATTTGTTAAATAAAAAGGAAATACAATTAAACCACCAATGAGAAAGAAAATGAAAATAAAAACAGAACAGAGAAAAATGGAAAATCGAAAAAGAAAAGAAAAACAGAAATGAGAAAGGAAAATAGAAAAAGAAAAGAAAAACAGAAATGAGAAAGGAAAATAGAAAAAAGAAAAACAGAAATGAGAAAGCAAAATATTAAAAAGAAAAACAGAAATGAGAAAGGAAAATAGAAAAAGACAAGAAAAACAGAAATGAGAAAGGAAAATGGAAAAAGAAAAGAAAAACAGAAATGAGAAAGCAAAATATTAAAAAGAAAAACAGAAATGAGAAAGGAAAATAGAAAAAGAAAAGAAAAACAGAAATGAGAAAGGAAAATAGAAAAAAGAAAAACAGAAATGAGAAAGCAAAATATTAAAAAGAAAAACAGAAATGAGAAAGGAAAATAGAAAAAGACAAGAAAAACAGAAATGAGAAAGGAAAATCGAAAAAGAAAAGAAAAACAGAAATGAGAAAGGAAAATAGAAAAAGAAAAGAAAAACAGAAATGAGAAATAAAAGGAAAATGGAAAAGGGAAATAAAAACATAAATCAGCCAGAAAAATATAATTACAATAGTAAGTAGAATGCCAAGGAAACGTTCACCAGAATTAAACACATAGCCACATGTATCTATATATAGTAGATTTTTTATTCAAATCTACCTAAAATTAAAAATGAACACAAGAGAAATGGTAAAGTAAAATTAAAACAGAAAGGAAAAAGCAAAGTAAAGTAAAATAAAGTTGGGAAAGTCCGAAATATTGATCACGGTGCCCGTGTTTGTGCCTGAAAAAATAAGAAAAGTGCAGTTAGTATAGATCTTTAAAGTAGTATAGTTGTAGCAAATACAAAAATGCATTACTTGATAACCAACATTGGCGTCTTACACCCCCCCTTTGAGTGGTTTGGGTCATCTTACACCCCCCTTAGAGTGGTTTTGGTCATCTTACACCCCCCCCTTACAATGGTTTGGGTCATCTTACACCCCCCTTAGAGTGGTTTGGGTCATCTTACACCCCCCTTAGAGTGGTTTTGGTCATCTTACACCCCCCCTTACAATGGTTTGGGTCATCTTACACCCCCCTTAGAGTGGTTTGGGTCATCTTACACCCCCCCTTACAATGGTTTGGGTCATCTTACACCCCCCTTAGAGTGGTTTTGGTCATCTTACACCCCCCCTTAGAATTGTTTGGGTCATCTTACACCCCCCTTAGAGTGGTTTTGGTCATCTTACACCCCCCCTTAGAATGGTTTGGGTCATCTTACACCCCCCTTAGAGTGGTTTTGGTCATCTTACACCCCCCCTTACAATGGTTTGGGTCATCTTACACCCCCCTTAGAGTGGTTTGGGTCATCTTACACCCCCCCCTTACAATGGTTTGGGTCATCTTACACCCCCCTTAGAGTGGTTTTGGTCATCTTACACCCCCCCTTAGAATTGTTTGGGTCATCTTACACCCCCCTTAGAGTGGTTTTGGTCATCTTACACCCCCCCTTAGAATGGTTTGGGTCATCTTACACCCCCCTTAGAGTGGTTTTGGTCATCTTACACCCCCCCTTACAATGGTTTGGGTCATCTTACACCCCCCTTAGAGTGGTTTGGGTCATCTTACACCCCCCTTAGAGTGGTTTGGGTCATCTTACACCCCCCCTTAGAATGGTTTTGGTCATCTTACACCCCCTTTAGAGTGGTTTTGGTCATCTTACACCCCCCTTAGTGTGTTTTTTGGCTCATTTTGATGGGAGGTCAAATACATTTAACCAGTAGTGCAGTACTTGCATTAGAGTGAAGGGTAGTTAGCTTACCGCAAAAAAAGAAGTGATCATCCTTTCCCTTAGCTCATCGCCAGTCTGGGTGTCCTCACTTCGTTCTGCGGGCAGGTTGGGGATTTCTGGCACCAGTGCTGTCTCCTCGGGGGCTTGGATTCGGTGACAAATGCAAATGTTGTGTAGCACACAGCAGGCAAGGATGATCTTGGAAACCTTCTGTGGGCTGTAGAGCATCTCTCCTCCTGGCCGTGCCAAACAGAGAAAGCGTGCTTTCAGCAGGCCGATGGTTCTTTCCACAATGCTTCTGGTCTTGCGATGCGCTGCATTGTAGCGTTCATGGGCAGAGGTCCGTGGGTTCCTGACCGGAGTCATGACCCACGTTCTCTGCCCATATCCCTTGTCCGCTGTAGAAAAAACACAAGGAGAGAGACAGCAATTAGTACTAGTACATGTTTTTTGGTGGTAGTTTGGTTAAAATTGGCTTACTAGGCCACATATTAGCAAAATACATTGACATGGTTAATTTATTACCCAGTAGCCAGCCAGCTGGCATTTCGTTGTTATCAAACTTCCGGCACAGGACTGTCCGCTGCAAGACGTAAGAATCGTGGCATGAGCCGGGGAACCCCGATCTCACCGCCCGCAGCCTCATGTCTGGGTCACAGACCACCATCACATTCATTGAATGGAATTGTTTCCGGTTTCTGTAGGACAGCTCCTGTGCACGGGGAGGGCGGAAAGGGATATGTGTACCATCAACGCACCCTAGCACATTCGGGATCCCTCCCATCAGATAGAAAGCATGTTTTATTTTGGCAACCTCTTCCTCATCCTCAGGAAACCTGATGTAAATTGGGATTAAATCACAAATTGCCAGAACTAGTATGCGGCTCATAGTAGCCTGGCTTATCCCGCTGAGGAGGGCTGAGGTTGCCTGGAAGGTCCCTCGTGCCAAAATATTAAGAGTGGCACACAGGCGTACTATGCCTGGAATGGAATGAGTGCGTTTGGTGGATGGCTCGATTTTGGTCTTAATCTGATCATATAGGGACTGTAGTGCAGCACGATTCAGACGGAAGCGGCTCCTGATCTGCTCGTCACTTAAGTCCCATACTGAAAGGCGGATTGCAAAGGAGCGGGGTGCCCTAAGCCTCACAATACCCCGCTCCCTTTCCTCCTGCTCTTTCAGCATACACATACATCCATCCACCCAGACACCATACATCACCCTCTTATCCATCACACACACTAAAGATATATACAAAAACAAAAATAAACAAAAAAAACCACTAACACACAACACACACACAAACAATCACACTACACACACACCCGCTACAATGCAGCTCACCACAAAACCAGAACTATAGTGGTCCAAACCACCAGCCTGCTGAAAACCAGCTTTCTAAGTTAGGCACAACCAAGAGGGGAGTTGCTGCACAGCCCACAAAAGGCCCCAAAATCAAGCCTCACTTGCTGTATGCTACACAATATTTGCAGATGCCACCAAAACCAAGCTCCTAAAGAAACAGCACTGATGTCAGAAATCACCCAACAAGCCACAGAGAGTGAGGACAGAAACCAGACAGAGGCTCAAATGAGCTAAGGGAAGCGAGCACAGCACCACACCACAGCCTTTGCCACAGTGTAAGAATAGCAGAAGCTAGAACATTCCTTCCTTTTATACTTCATTTTCTAAAGTGACAGGTCCGCTTTGCCGCCTTTTGCGTCGCTCTGCTATTTCCGGCCGCCAATTAGCCGACCCAGGTGTGCGTAAAACAGAGTGCGCACGCGCACGCTAGTAGCGCTACTAGCGTACTTGAGCCGTAACTTGCGTGCATTAACGGACATGGGCCAAAAATCAGGGGTGGACCAATGAAAGGGAAGCTGATGTTTTTTTAAATAGCCGTTAGGCTAACCACATGTCACAAGGGTTTGAGATACATCAGTCCATTGTTGGATTTGGGTGTGTGTTGTTTGTTTAATGAGGTCTGTAATGAGTTAATTGGCTAACACACATGCTTCTGTCAGTGCAGTGGAGGTGTGCCTAGAAGGAACTGGGCTGTATGTGTGAATCAATTAAGTGGGCTGCTTTTGGATTGGCTGTTAGAGCACATAAAACCTGCCCAAGCCTAACAGATTGCGATGCCATTCTGTAGTCTGCATGCGTGCTTGTTGGGTGTGTATTTGTGTGTGTGTGCAGCTACAGGATGGAGCCAAATTCAGGACATCTGCCGGCCACAGCAGGCCCGAGTAGGAGTTTGGTGGGTGCTGTGCGCAGACCTCCCTTACGGAAAAGGGCACAGCCTGAAGGTGGGGCAGCACCCCAGGCTAAGCGCCCAGGTGCCAAGAGGGAGCCTGAATTTAATTTGGCTGAGAATAATCATCTTGTGCGCCTTACACTTGCTAAATGGGAGCTACTCTTTGGCTCCCAAAGCAAGTCCATAGGCAAACAAGAAAGAAGCAAACTGTGGGATGCCATTGGTGTGGAGCTTAGTAGCACAGCTCAACACCCACGTAGTGGCCCATCCTGCAGGAAACGCTTCTACACTTTGCGAGGGGCCCTTATGAAAAAGATGAATCACGATCTTGATGTGGACAGTGGGTTCATCCAGGCTCCAAAGAGTACCTACAGGCCGTATGAGGAGATGCTGAAGGCCAAAATCCCACTGGCTCGGCTGCAGGGTGTGGATCCTGGGGATGACACCACCGGTTGGACTGAAGGTACATATTTTCTGGCTTTTAGAATAACCTAATGTTAATGTATGTGATTTGCATTTTTACATTCTGACCAACTAACAGTAGGACCTGTGAAGTATTACATTACAGCTAAAACATTTGTAACTTTTCTGTCTGTTGCTTTATGCATAGGTGCACATGCTGCTGTCCGGGATGTGCCTCAGGACACCCAAGCTCCTGCCCTTCCAGCAACCTCAAGGCTACCCCAGTCTGCCATTGAAGGTATTTACCCCTAATTTGGTTGCTGGTTGTTTTGTTAACAAATGGGTGTGGGAGCAGCTCAAACAATCAAGTTTTGCCCTGTTGAGTATTAATAATATGTGCCTGCGCCCTAATTGCACGCCCACTGTAACACTCACAGCAACTAACTAACAAGGCCCTAACATGTGTAGATATGTAGGACGCCAGAGATGTGTAGCCATATATCGGCATATCAATGTGGGAGCCACACTGGCCTTGATTAGTGAATATTAGTGAAAGAGCTGCTCACACACCTTAATGCATGTTGTATTTTGGCACGCACATTAACTATGGCTCAATGTTGGGTTTATTTTGGCCTAGCTCCCATGCCCTTGGCCCCAGCATCTCCTCCGGATCCCACCTACTCTTTGGCTGTCGGTAAGTGCATGTGTTCACCTTGCTTGATCCACTTTTACTCAAGTGCATGTGTCTCATTCCTCTTTTTTCTTGGTAGGCCAAGTGACTGGTTCATCTTTGGACCCCACTTCCGATGTTGCCGGTCAACAGGACCCTGTTGGTGTGTAGAGCAATACATAATGTATCCTTTATGCTGTTTATGTTACACTGGTTCATTTTGGTTAGTCTACTAAGCTACATGTTTGCTTGGTAAACTTGAAGATGCCTCTTGGGAGTGCTGGTTGCCTCCCCAGGGTCAGTCTATTAGTTATTTGAGTGATAGCAATGTATTTTTGCGGACATCTTTTTAGCCAAACATTCCCCGTAGTAGTTTGCTGATTATTTATAGACATTCCTTTTTTTTTTTAGTTGACCCGAATATCGGAAGTGGCTGTCCAGAAAGGGCCCCTCAAGTTCCGGCTGCCAGAGATGAGGGTAAGTGGTTTTGGCTTGCTCTAGTCTGTATTTTGGCTCTACTTTTGTGGCACTTGCTTCTGGCAACTTGTGTGTCCACATGTATTTTCAAGGTCCAAGCTCGAGTGAGGACCCCACTCCAGACATCTGGGACATTGCGGGTATGTTTAATTTAAGCAATGTTTCTGATGTGATTAGCAGAAATTAGTGCGTCTTAGTCCTGTAACATACATGTTAACAATCTGAGTTTAACTGAGACCTTTGGTCTAGTGTGTATTTTGGAACTTTTTAGAGGTATGGCCTCGATAGCCTAACCAGGTTACATTAGAGTTTGGCCCACAGACCTACTAACCTGATTTTCCTGTTTAGCATATGGCAACTTGCCGGACATCTCGGATGTTGAATTGCCACTCTCTGGCAGCGAAACCTCGAGCCTACCTGTGCCGGAGGACACGCAGGTAACATGGCTGATGTAGACGACCTAGAACCACATTGGCATCTTCGTGGGTAGTGGAAGAAGCAACATGTCACATTTCCTTTCATTGTTGTTTTGGCAGGAGGCGGAACCAGAACCCCAAGCTGGGACCTCTTCCCAAGTCCCATGTGGCCAAGCTTCCGAGGCACAGACAAGGGTAAGTTGTATAGTGACTGTTTATGGGAATTATTTTGAGGGGCATAACTGCATTGGTTCTGTTTGACTAAAATGTGGTTTACTATTTGTTTAGCCTCAAACCACAGCAAGAGGAGGTGTGGCACCAACCAGTGCCGATTTCTACGAGCTAGGGGTCCGGATGCTGGAGGACTACAGTCGCCAACAGCCGCGTGATGGAACTAATGAGCGCATTGCGGCGTTGGAAAATCAGGTGCTGATGTGTCAGCAACAAAATGAGGCCCTGCAGCGCCAGATGGACCAGTTACGCCAAAACCAACTACAGAACCAGGAACTTGGTCGGCTGGCAAATGTAATTGAGCAATCTGTACAGCGCCAGGAAGAAGCAATACAGCGGCAGGACCAAACTTTGTTGTTGCTACAACAGCTCATACAACAGCAGTCTATATTTTTTACTGCACTGTTGTCCCCCAACACCGCCCCTAGCAATGACTCCCAACCTCCCCGGCCACCCAGCCAAGAATATTAATTTTGTATCTTTTTGGTTATGTAAATATATTTGCTTCACCCACCTCTAAATTGTGTGTTTCCTAAGACCTCGCTAATAACACAGTCAGGGATGAGTATCTGGATCTACATATGTCAATGTATTGGTCAATTTAGCCCACACATTGGAGCCCATAGCTTACTATGGTTAACACCTGAAATGGCTCAAAAGGTATGGCTACATTGACCCACAAATGGTTTGGGAGACAGTTAAACTATGCTTTGCAATGCAACACACTGTAATGATGTGAATCCAAAAATTTTTAATAAAACACATGGCCAACACGGCCAACCTTGGCCAACAACGGCCATCAAGAGCCCAGCCTTCCCCCCACCCTAACGACGCCGTCGGCGCCTCTTCCTGGCCAGCAGCATCAGCTTCAGGAGCCGGATCTCCCGCCACAGTCTGCGATGCTGGTTTTCACAAGCTGTAGAAAGGTAGAAACAACAATTTATTAATAATTAGGCAGTGACCTCAACAGACACAGATGTAGCAATGTAAGGTCAGTGTGTCCAATTAGGTGACACTCACATTAACATTGTTGACCACTGTGTGTTTATTGGTTAACATTATATGAGTACTATTGACTGGCAGGAATGTGAACAACACATCCCAAGCATACATTTTAGCTTAAAGTGTAACAACACCCACGGGTGATCGGCCCGGGAATCTATCAGATTCCCTGCCCCATCACCTCCCTCCCCGCGGGACATCCAAGATCGGGATGTCCCTGGGTGTGAAACCCCCCCCAAACCCCAAAATACCTACCTCAGTTTCTGTGTGGCAGTGCCGCTGGGCCCTCCCTGGTGCCCCTCTAGACGTGTGCGTGCCTGCGCCGGCCGTATGTGAATTGCCGGTGCAGGCACGCCCCCGTAAAAAGGGGCGCGGGGGAGGGGGAGGAGGAGGCAATTTGCAATGGCTTGTACGTTTGTTGGAGTCAAAGTGAGTTCAGGGGGTTGTCACACAGCGGTGCCGATCAGGGGTGCCCCACCGTAGTGGAACAACACCCAGGAAAGTCAAAATCCTGGTTGTTGTTCCAGTTTAACTCTTGGGAAGCAAAGAAGGTGTAATTCCCTGTGTGTCCATTTTTGTGTTTAGTAACAGCCAAACATCAGGGCCGAAGTCCGAACGAGTCCACGAGTTTACCCTATAATGTTACAGGTCCAGACCTAATTGGGCCCATTTGGTTGTGTCTAACGCAAAAAAAGTCTCTATGGGGCCTAATGAAGGATGTGAGCCAACAATCAAGCATGCAAACAGGCATGTTGGATTATTGTGCAAACACATTGAGTAGAGATGTGTGTGAAATTAACACATAGGGAAATTTAAATTGGCTGCAGATGTGACTAGAAGACATAGGTTTCACAAGTCTTTAGGCATATGAAGTGGGATGTACTCACCATCGCAGCTGTGGCGGGGGCCCATGCTGCTGGCCGTCCCTGGAGCTGGGGTGGGGAGGAGGGTCTCTGGCTCCGTCTGCGTCGCAACATCTGTCAACATAAAGCAAAAGGCAAAAACACAATTAGTGGGCAAATGACACATGACTATTTGACATCCATCTGGTTATTGAGTCTGAAAATGCAAAGGCTTGCATGGTTACATACAGGTTGACCTAAATTAGCATATTTCCTGGACCATGAGTTAATGTCAATTTGTAAGGCTTCACACATGTATCCCTAAAGAGAATGTGCAAATAACATAGACAGTGCTATTTAAAGGAATCTTTTGCAGTTGTTTGGCTAATGTTAATAGTGGCCCACATGTTGGAGCGGGAACAACTTAACCCAAGAAAAGAAATGCGAACACCCATCATGGTGTTGGCAGAAACATAGGGGTGGTTGACAGTTGGCTAGCACTGTAGTGGGGTTTGTGAGGTTAGGGTACCTTATCAAACCAGCTGTGACAATGGACCAGGAAACATGTGTCTGTTACAAGTGGGCCTATACACAGGATTGCTGCTAATCTTGATTTGGGTCCACTTTGGCCGAGCCACACAATTTGCATGAGCCAAGTTACTCCGCGCCCGCTGCCTTCAACACATCACTCCTCGAGTGTGTGCGGACGCGCAGGCCATTTGGAAAAAGAGCGCAGGCGCACACACATCTACAGTGTCACACAGGAGGCTGGGACGGTGGCTTTGCCAAACCCCAAAGAGGTAAGGAGTTTTGTGGTTTTTTTTGGGTGGGGGGGGCCCTGGGTGAGGGATGTGATTGGTCCTGGAAGCTTTCAGAAACCGAGCACCATCAATGTTTTTGGGTACACTTGAATGAATGTAATAACATTGGGAATGTGATGGGTAACCAATAACACTTACCATGACTATGCCCGTGGAGAATCCTACGCCAAAATGCCATGGAGGTGCCGCCTATATGATGCCCTGCAAATTAGAGAGGAATGGCAAGGGCTAAGGACACATTGCAAGATGAAACCTGTCACAGACTAACAATTTAAAAATGTACACTCACCAGGGGATGAAGCGCCACTTGAAGCCCAGGGAGGGCTCTGAGGAGGAGGCGGGGAGCCTCGGCTCCTCACACTCTGGTCGGAAGATCCACCAGGCAAAGGGCCACCCTCCTCCCTCTCACTCCCTGCTTGAGAGTGGCCCCTTGCCTGGTGAGATTCCTCACACTCAGAGTGTGAGGAGCTATGGCTTGATCCAGCCAGCCCCCCAGCAGCACACTCCTCTGGGGCGTCATCCCCTTCCTCCCCTGGGTCCTCTAAATAGGACCCGCGGGAGGGACCCTCCCCCGATGACTCCCCCGAGTCCGCCTGCCTGGTTCGGGGGAGGAATCCCTTCCCACGTTTCCCCAGGGGAGGACGCTTATCTGTGTGGAGGGGTTGAAAGAAAATAATTAATCTAAAGAGCACAAATGGACAGAGCTTAGCAGATGATTCTGCACAAAGGCAAAACATAACATACGCTTTAACTTACCTGATGCGTAGGCATCATATAGGCGGTACACGCCTTCAGGGTCCCGGCGCTTGAAATCGGACCACTTTTGTTGGATAGAGCGGATTGTGAGCTCGGTCTGGAAGCGCCGGGACACTGTGGCCTTCACCTCCATGGCTATGCGTTTTTTGCCTCCACGGGCATAGTCATATTCGGCGAGGCAGAAGTCCTATGAAAAAACAACAAACAAAATAACATAAATACATGACATCAGAAAACAGTCATAAACAGTTATACATAGACAACATCAAAGTGGACCCACACCCAGGATTATGACTAATCTGGGTTTGTGTGCACTTTGGTGGGCCACACCAATTGTGGGTGGTCCGCTGTCTGCAACCCCCTTGGAAGGCCACAAATACACCACTGAGGCCACTCCCACGTCACTCCCCCAGCAAAACACAGGGCTCTGCGCCGCTGTGGCATGCGCATACAAGGCCGTTGGGACGTGCATACCAGCTCAGCTGGGTATGCACGGCAAAGTTGGCATGTGGGGTTTGACTCTAACAGGGAGTGCGCCTGCACCCAAAATTACAATATGTCTGGCGCAGGGGTACACCCTGCTAGAGGTAAGCGCAATAGGCATCCGCAGCTAACGCATGCACAGATGGGACGGGACTGAGGTAATATTTAGGGCCCTCCAGGGGGGGCATCCCAGCAGGACATCCACAATGGGGATGCCCCACGGGGATTGCTCAAATGTGTTATTAAAAGCAAAATTTGACATAACCAATCCCCCCTGTGTGTTCTGAAACTTTTCAGCTAAAAAGACAAACAAAAAGATACTCACTTTTACCACCTGGCCATTGACGCGACTATCCACCCGGGTGCGCTTGGCCTTAATAGGCCCAGGAGGGGAAGGGGTGGGAGGGGTGGTGCTTGAGGAAGGTGAGGTAGGTTGGGGAGGTGGGGGAGGGGTGGTGGGGTCGGAGTCTGAGGAGGAGCTGGGGAGGCGCATGACTCGCCTTCTGGGCATCATATTGGAAACGCTAAGGAGGAAACAGGAACCGGAAATGACCCAAGCGACATTGGGAAAAAGTTAAAAAAAAAAAACGCTCCGCGCACCAGCAACAAGCTATTCGCAGCTATGTGCAAGCTAAGTGGCGGAAAAACTAAAATGACGCTTGAAAACAAGCTATTGGCATAAGCGCTAGACAGTTTTACCTTAAGGTGGCGTTGAAACGCAAAGGAGGAGCCCGGAACCGGATATGACGCTAGCAACTGTGCTTCAAATTTCAAACACAAACATGCGCGCAACAGGGCCAAGCTAATATCAGCTATGTGCAAGCTAAGTGGCGGAAATACATTAAAATGACGCAGAAAAACAAGCTATTGGCATAAGCGCTAGACAGTTTTACCTTAAGGTGGCGTTGAAACGCAAAGGAGGATCCCGGAACCGGATATGACGCAAGCAACTGTGCTTCCAAATTCAAAAGCAAACATGTGCGCAACAGGGACAAGCTAATATCAGCTATGTACACGCTAAGTGGCGGAAATACATTAAAATGACGCTGCAAAACAAGCTAGGGCCAAAGGCGCCAAGAATTCTTAGCTTGATTTAGCAGGGGATTCTACATACTGTAATGCATAGGTCCTTCTAAAGCATACACCGTGGGCCTTACATATACAAATCTGAATCAATCAAAAAGTCATCACACAATCAAAGTAGACAACTACCTGAAAATGTGGCACACATGAGAATGCATAACGGGTTGTTATGAGCTGGTACGACTGAATGTTAATCCTGCAATCTGTGGGCAGCCACGCTCACAACTACAGTGTATTCATTAACAACGACTGGGGTCGCGGGAAGTGAATTCCTTGCAAATGGCAGAAGGGCACATGTATGAACAGCACAGCGCCGCACAACGCAGCGCAGCGAGGCACAGCGACGCTCGCGCCGCCACATAGCGAATTAAAACAGCGACTGCACAAACACTGACCAACACAGATTCATCAAAGACAGGGCTGCCGAATAGCTTGGGCGCTGACAATTTCGAAGAGCGAACGTGACCGCCCAACCTGACAGGCTACAAAATAGCTTTACAAGCCCCGTTTGTGTTGAAAACAAGCGATTTTGATGCCAATGAGTTTGGGTGGAGGAGATGCAATACCCATGTCACTCACAACATTACATTGTGAAAAATAATAAAAACTTCAAATACATAAAAATAACCAGCCAGATTATTAAAACATATCAATATAAACATGTGTTGAATTTGGGACCAAAGAAAAAACCACAAAAACCACTAAAAACAATCATTGCAGCGTCTGCCATTGAAATGTATGGGAGAGCGGCAGGTAGCGCCAGGTAATACGTGTCGCTGTGAAGGAATTTGCAGCGGCGCTGTTCGGTCCAGGCGGCTTTATGATGAATGCTGCGCTAGCCGTCGCTCTCGCCGGCGCTAGCCTCATTTAGCTTGATAAATGCGTCATTGTGACCGCCGCCGGGCGTACTTGAGTCGGTAGTCGCCGTTAGCTGCCGCTACCTGGCGCTCGTCAGACACTACCTGGCGCTATCGCTTGATGAATAAGGGCCTTAGTTGTTTCAGACTATTCTTGCGCTTTGTTTTTTTTTTTATTATAAGGAATGTGTGCGCGCACATAAACGCACGCTCGCATACTCACATCCATGATGATGTCGTCCTGCTCCTGTGTAAAGATGGCATAGCTCCTGGTATAGCTCTGACGTTCCCCCGCAGTGACGTGCAGGACATCCCAAATTGGAATGCCCCAGAGACATGATGCCTGTAACCCAGCCCTGGATTTCTTCACACTCCAAAGGGCTGGGTTACATGGGTTTTGGCCTGCTTTAAAACATCATGACCAAATCAGGTTAGGATGGAATAACCCACCTCCTTTACATTATTCTTAAAGTAACACAGGTTCCCTCACATAAAGCAGAACAAAACCCAGAGCGGCCACTGGTCTTCCCCCTGGAAATCCCAGATCGGGATGCCCCACTGTGTGAAACCCTTTTTAATGAGACTTTACTCAGAAATGGCAGACTCCCTCTCTTAAAGCGGGACAAGCCATGATTAGTTTAATGACCTTTGCAGGCGTATATTGTAGTGCCCCACCAGTCTGATCAAGACAACGGAACCTCATCTTCAAGAGACCAAAGGCTCGCTCAACCACCACAGAGCGAGTCCTCCTGGGGGCAGTATTGTAGGGCTCCTCTGCCTGTGAAGATGGGTGCAGGATTGGGGTCCGCAGCCAGGGGAGCAAAGGATAGCCAGAGTCTCCTGCCAAAAATAAAAATAAAAAATGGTGTGCATTGCAACAATAGAAAAGAGGGACAAATAGGTGAGCGGGGTAGGGTTGGAGGAAAGGACATTTGTAATGAGCCTACATGCACATCCAACCTGTACACTCATTAAAAAAAAGTCTGGGGAATACTACTTACATAAGAGGGCAAGAACATGACGCAATAGGGTTCGATCACTTAACCCATTTAATTTAAAGTTAAAAAATCAGGCTAAAAAGATACTAACAAAAAAATTACCAAATAGTGTGTTAAGGGAAAAAACAAAGTCAGACAGGGTGGGCAAACAATACAAGTTTCATACACATACCCAGTAAGGCGGGTGAGCTCAAATAGGTGCAGCCTGGTTTCTGCCATACTCAGCAGGACAAGACCGCGGAGCTGGCGCCGCTGATGTGCTCCAACAGAGGACTGCATATTATTGCCCGAGTGCAAATACGGCTGCTCTGACTTGCCGTAAGTGAAGGCTCGGCGGCCCCGTTTCATTAGGCTGATTTCAATCGGAAAACAAGGCTCTGCATCACTGAAAAAAACGGAACAATGAACGAGGCGTCCGTTTTGCCGGGAAACAGCCTCGTGCGAGCCGACAATCGGAAAGGCGGCTGAGCGCACACCTGAGCGCATAAATGCACACTAAAATCAACGTAGCACCCTTTCCTGACCCGATCAAAGCCCAAAACCAACGGGGAAACGCACGGAGGAGCTGAACGGGGAGGCTCTGCATCAAGCCAATATGTCTGAGATAGGTTGCAGATTCATTAGTTTTGGCAGTGCTTGCCTTGTATTAAGGACATACAGGTATTTTACCTCTGTTTTCTCTTGTTGAGCATCTTGGTTCTATGTCTGGGCTTGCTCCTGTCTGCTCTTCAGCACTGGTAGCTTCTGTGCTCATTTCAACAGTTTGTTCAGAAGTTATTGATAATGGCTGATCAGTGTCAGTTTTCTCTTCTGTTCTTTCTTCCTCTGTTGTCATCACGTCATCATGTCTAAGATCTTCAACAAATTTTATGTTGTTGCTAATGGTAGCCTTGGGATTTAGGATTGGATAACCTTTAACATTGTCACTCCATACAACTTAGAGGCCGATTCATTAATAGCGCCAGGTAGCGACAGATGAGCGCCAGTAGCGTGATTTTCACAGCGCCAGCTAGTATTCGCTGTGCTTGGCCGTTGTTTGCTTGTTGACAGCGACTGTGGTGTGCGGTAATGTTGAATACGGGCTTAGGGGTCGCTGTTTCACAGGTTCAGCGTTGTATGGGTGCGCCTGACAACGAATGGCCAGAGCGAACGGCTTGCTGCAGATTCATTAACAAATCACGCTCCAAATTTTTTAGCGCTGTGAATTCCTTGTTTAAACCCCAGACCGCTGGCGGCGATGGATTTAAAATAGTTTTTAACCCCCAAACAACCATATTTTTTGATTGTAAAATGATACAAGTTTTTATAAACATTTTGTAATATGAATACATTAATATCAGACCTGTAATATCAATTCTGCACAAAATCATTTTTTTTTTTTTTTTACCTTAAAAAAAAATCCTAACATTGCAGAAGTGGTCACAGAATTTTTGACATTAAAAAAAAAAAAAAAAAACAATAGCAATTAATTATGATTAATTAAAGATTGCTCCATTGAAATGCATTGGACATCGCCAGGGAGCGACAGGTCATACCTGGCGCTGTGATGGGATTAGCAGCGGCGCTGTTCGTTGCAGTCGGCTACATGATGAATCCCGCGGTAGCCGTCGCTCTCGCCGGCGCTAGCCTCATTTAGCTTGATAAATGCGTCACTGTGGCCGTAGCCGGGCGTACTTGAGTCGGTAGCCGCCGTTATCTGGCGGGACCTGGCGCTCGTCAGACACTACCTGGCGCTATCGCTTGATGAATAAGGGCAAAAGATTCCTTCAAATGCTCTGTTTTGGAGTTTGGTGTGTTTTTCCTCTGGAATGTAGATGAACGCTTTGCATCCAAAAACTGACTTATCATTGTGCCACAGTTCATATGTAGTGTTCTCCACCGTTCTAGAAAAGAGTCTGTTTTGCAAATAAGTGGCTGTCATTGTTGCGTCACCCCAGTATTTTTGTGGTAGTCCAAAGTCTGTCAGCATACTCATCATTTTTAGTCAGAGTTCTGTTCTTTCTTTCAGCTACCCCATTTGGCTCTGGTGTGTGTGGGACTATTTTTAACGCTCTATTCCATTCAGCTTTAAGTGCTCTTGTATTTTGTTTCCTGTGAAATCATTGTCACAAGTATGAGAGTTTTCCTCTGAAACATGTTACTTCTTAGCTATGTAGTCCTGTCATTTTTCAAGAACTTCACTCCTGTGTTGGATTAAGTGACTGTGTGCAATTTCTTGAAAAGTTATTTATGAAAGTCACTATTGGCTTGATGCAGAGCCTCTCCGTTCAGTTCTCCCGTGCGTTTTCCCGTTGGTTTTGGGCTTTGATCGGGTCAGGAAAGGGTGCTACATTGATTTTAGTGTGCATTTATGCGCTCAGGTGTGCGCTCAGGTGTGCGCTCAGCCGCCTTTCCGATTGTCGGCTCGCACGAGGCTGTTTCCCGGCAAAACGGACGCCTCGTTCATTGTTCCGTTTTTTTCAGTGATGCAGAGCCTTGTTTTCCGATTGAAATCAGCCTAATGAAACGGGGCCGCCGAGCCTTCACTTACGGCAAGTCAGAGCAGCCGTATTTGCACTCGGGCAATAATATGCAGTCCTCTGTTGGAGCACATCAGCGGCGCCAGCTCCGCGGTCTTGTCCTGCTGAGTATGGCAGAAACCAGGCTGCACCTATTTGAGCTCTGGGTATGTGTATGAAACTTGTATTGGTTGCCCACCCTGTCTTTTATTTTTTTTTCCCTTAACACACTATTTGGTAATTTGTTTGTTAGTATATTTTTAGCCTAATTTTTTAACTTTAAATTAAATGGGTTAAGTGATCGAACCCTATTGCGTCATGTTCTTGCCCTCTTATGTAAGTAGTATTCCCCAGACTTTTTTAATGAGTGTACAGGTTGGATGTGCATGTAGGCTCATTACAAATGTCCTTTACTCCAACCCTACCCCGCTCACCTATTTGTCCCTCTTTTCTATTGTTGCAATGCACACCTTTTTTTTTTTTTTTGGGGGGGTAGACTCTGGCTATCCTTTGCTCCCCTGGCTGCTGACCCCAATCCTGCACCCATCTTCACAGGCAGAGGAGCCCTACAATACTGGCCCCGGGTGGACTCGCTCTGTGGTGGAGCAAGCCTTTGGTCTCTTGAAGATGAGGTTCCGTTGTCTTGATCAGACTGGGGGGGCACTGCAATATACGCCTGCAAAGGTCATTAAACTAATCATGGCTTGTTCCGCTTTAAGAGAGGGAGTCTGCCATTTCTGAGTAAAGTCTCAGTAAAAAGGGTTTCACACAGTGGGGCATCCCGATCTGGGATTTCCAGGGGGAAGACCAGTGGCCACTCTGGGTTTTGTTCTGCTTTATGTGAGGGAACCTGTGTTAGTTTAATAATAATGTAAAGGAGGTGGGTTATTCCATCCTAACCTGATTTGGTCATGATGTTTTAAAGCAGGCCAAAACCCATGTAACCCAGCCCTTTGGAGTGTGAAGAAATCCAGGGCTGGGTTACAGGCATCATGTCTCTGGGGCATTCAAATTTGGGATGTCCTGCACGTCACTGCGGGGGAACGTCAGAGCTATACCAGGAGCTATGCCATCTTTACACAGGAGCAGGACGACATCATCATGGATGTGAGTATGCGAGCGTGCGTTTATGTGCACGCACACATTCCTTATAATAAAAAAAAAACAAAGTGCAAGAATAGTCTGAAACAACTTAGTTTGTCACGTTACATACCAGCCCACCTTAGTTTAACACATGTACGCAGCTACAAACTAGCCTACATGCAGAGAGCAGAACTAGTGCAATGTGAGGCAGTAAGAGGTTAATAAAGTGACTTTAGTTTGGCCAGGAAACTTGTTAATGTATTTTGTGGATTAATGGTGGGTCCTTGTATCTTTTTTTAACAGATGATGCTGCGGAATCGTTTTTTAAGAGTTTGGGCTTTTCATTAAATCACGCTGAAGGTCCGGTTTGAAAAGTGCCCCCCAAAAAAAACACGCCCAACCAAACCATAAAAACAATGCTAAACTAATGTTGTTTATCATTCACAGATACTAGAAAACAACAGGCACAAGACCCCGAGGCCTAATGTTTTTTATTTTGCATTAAAATTTTAATTGTTTTTTAGTTTTGCCAAAAAAAAAAAATATGAAAAATCCAAATCCAAAAAAAAAATAAAAACAACGTTTAAATTAAAAACAAATAAAAAGATTTTGTGTGTTGTCTTTCCTGCAAATGTACAATCACACAACATCATCACACATTTACATGACACAAAAGGTTTAGATATGGGACAATAAATCAAAAACAATCAGAAAGAATTAAGGTATGCATTAATGGCAAGGAAAAAGGAACACAAAGGAGATTAAGGTATGCATTAATGGCAAGGAAAAAGGAACAACAAAAATTTAACAGAAATATATATATATATGTGTCAAATTGGCAGTGGTTGCCATATGTATATTCCAATGGAGGTTTAGGGATGTGCGCTTGCGTGTAGCCAGATTGGCAACTGAAGAGCCATGGAGATGTAAGTATACTTGCTAAAACCACCAAAATGGAAGGTCAAATACGACGGAAACAAAGCAGGTACGTTCAAAAAGCCAGGAAAAATCAGGGAAAAACGGGCCGCCCGTGTGAACGTGAACGGGAGCCCCGATCAAATTGAAGGCACCCGAGAGAGCAAAAAAAGCGTCCCGAGTGAAGTCGAATTGTCGGATCAGTTAGGGAGCCATTCCGACGGAGGCTCTGCATCACATTTGAGCCACGATTCAAACGGGAGACCCGGACAATCGGAAGGTTTTAAGGTCAGTTCAGAGGAGGCTCTGCATCAGGCCCATATGTCCTCTTAAAGCCTGCAAAGGGATAACATCCATGCATGACACCAAAACATGTATATGTATACCAATGTAATGCACACCACACAAAAATAATAAGTTCAAATTTGTATATATTATGAAATTATCAATGCTCACACATGTAAATGGTCAAATCGCAAATGGTTTCAGATCATTAAACATCATCAGAACAAAAATCCAGAGTATATCAGATATCTAGTGAAAAGAACCGAATAGGTATCATATACTGGCAGGAAAAATCTGTATGCGATCGCAGCAGGTGGAAGGTTGATATTTCTAAATATGTTCAAAAAGACTAAGAGGCCGATTCATTAATAGCGCCAGGTAGCGACAGATGAGCGCCAGTAGTGTGATTTTCACAGCGCCAGCTAGTATTCGCTGTGCTTGGCCGGGGTTTGCTTGTTGACAGCGATTCAGTCGGTGTGCGGTAATGTTGAATACGGGCTTAGGGGTCGCTGTTTCACAGGTTCAGCGTTGTATGGGTGCGCCTGACAGCGAATGGCCAGAGCGAACGGCTTGCTGCAGATTCATTAACAAATCACGCTCCAATTTTTTTCGTGCTGTGAATTCCTTGTATAAACCCCAGACCGCTGCCGGCGATGGATTTAAAATAGTTTTTAACCCCCAAACAACCATATTTTTTGATTGTAAAATTATACAAGTTTTTATAAACATCCCGTAATATGAATACATTAATATCAGACCTGTAATATCAATTCTGCACAAAATCATTTTTTTTTTTTTAACCTTAAAAAAAAATCCTAACATTGCAGAAGTGGTCACAGAATTTTTGGCCTTTAAAAAAATAAAAAAAACATTAAAAGCAATTAATTATGATTAGTTAAAGATTGCTCCATTGAAATGCATTGGACATCGCCAGGGAGCGACAGGTCATACCTGACGCTGTGATGGCATTAGCAGCGGCGCTGTTCGTTGCAGTCGGCTACATGATGAATCCTGCACTAGCTGTCGCTCTCGCCGGCGCTAGCCTCATTTAGCTTGATAAATGCGTCATTGTGGCCAACGCCGGGCGTACTTGAGTCGGTAGCCGCCGTTAGCTGGCGGGACCTGGCGCTCGTCAGACACTACCTGGCGCTATCGCTTGATGAATAAGGGCATATGGGAAGTGTATTTGTCTCTGCCCAGTATAGTGCCTATTCAGTCTGGCACTAGGAACAATGACGCTTCTGTAACACAATCAGGTATCATACAGTGGAGTGGTATATCAGATAGTGGCCATAATGTC
Source organism: Gastrophryne carolinensis (assembly GCA_027917425.1). NCBI lineage: Eukaryota > Metazoa > Chordata > Amphibia > Anura > Microhylidae > Gastrophryne > Gastrophryne carolinensis. Next base: position 25,640,412 of record CM051235.1, on the reverse strand, counting down.
TGTATGTCAACCGCAACCTATGCTTCAAATGAAAAATTGTCTATTCCACTCGCTGTAGTGCCTATGCTGTGTATAGAACAGAAGGAAGGATAGTTGCTGCCCTCTGGTGGCAGGAATCAATAATGGCATATACTAATATAATTCAGTATGTACATTATGAATGTCATGGTAATGAAACTTATACAGCAGTCCAATGTTATTATCAAACATGCAAGTATAGACAATTATCACAGAATGAATAATAGTATTAAATGCGCAAAATCATATGCAAACAAATGCTACTGATATGTGAGGCAATATGGCATAGAAAACAAGAGTGCAGTAATGATATTACCAAATACCTAAGCTTATCGTACTAAGGAATGTTTCGGGGCTGGTGCCCCTTCCTCAGCCCAGCGATAATTGTCTATACCTTGCATGTTTGATAATAACATTGGACTGCTGTATAAGTTTCATTATCATGACATTCATAATGTATATACTGAATTATATTGGTATATGCCATAATTGATTCCTGCCACCAGAGGGCAGTAACAAGCCTTCCTTCTGATACAAGACTGCCAACTAACACTCAGTACAGGAGAGCAATAGGGAAATTGCTGTACATTACCAACGCTACAAGGCCTGATATTGCAGCAGATATTCGAATCCTAGGCAGAGAGATTGTAATGCCAAGTCAGATGGACTTGAATGCTGTAAAATGAAACATCTGCTATCTTAAAGGGACTTTACACTACAAGCTAAGGTTACCAGCAAGTGATGAAAGCATCCTGACAGGATATGTGGACGCTGATTGGGCCGGAGACATCAGTGACAGAAAATCTACCAGTGGCTACTTGTGTCTTCTATCATAAGGTGCTATCAGTCGGACTAGCAGAAAGCAGCTGTTACACGTCTTCTACTAAAGCAGAGTATGTTGCCTCAGAGCAGGCAAGCCAAGACGTTATATGGCCAAGACAACTATTAACAGATTGGGTCAACCACAGTTGGAACAACAAAAATCTTTGAGGACAATCAAGGATGCCTTACACTTACGCACATAGGGTAAGGGTTAGCTCGAGAACCAAGCACATTGATGTGAAGTCCCTCTTTCTGAGGGATCTTCAAGAGTTGGGACTTCTTGAGTTACTTTATTGCCCTACTGAGGGTATGACAGAAAATAACCTTATTAAGCCATTAAGCTGAATGACACTTGACGCTTACAGAGAAGATGGGTTTAATAGATTAAGCCTCAACTGTTGAGAAAGGGTGTTGGAGATACTGTGCAACAGCGTACAGCTGGTCTCTGTATGTGATGTGCATCTATATTGCTAGGTTAATGCAGTTTAGAATTATGACAGTAGGTGGCTCTGTTACATATATCTATGTGTAGTCTCTGCTTTACATTCTCTACTGCATGTTGTGTTTCCTGTACATTGAGGTGATCTCTATGACTTATTTTTCCAGTCTATGTTATCTACAGTGTAAGGTGTACACTTACTGCACTCATGTTTCAGTTACAAAGCAAATGTCTATCTGGATTTGACTCTGCTGCAGCCAGAACTCTGCAACATAACTCCACCCACTGTTCCTCTGGCATATAGGGAGACCTCACCCACTTTCTCTAGCTTAAGGGCTAACTCCACCCACTTTTCTTTAGGTTAACTCTGCCCCTGTATTCTCTTATTAATAGGTGATTACAACCCTTCTCTCTGGTTATAAAGTAGCTCAACCTACGATCTACCTGTTATAAGAAAACTTCACCTACTTCTCTCTTTTTATAAGGCAGCTCACCCCCCCCCCCCCCGCCCTCTCATTTGCCATCCTAATGGAGGACATCAGCAGAGAGGGGAGGGAGCTACACGCCCCTGATGTGCAAGGCCACTCTCCTGCAAGGAGAACTACACCACATCCCAAACCCTGGAACACTGGGGAACCCCAGCTCCCCTTGGCCTAGAAGAAGGCATCCAGCCGGGCACTGCTCCGATCTGCTCAATACCCTGGGGCTCCCACAGCTTCTTGCTGACGAGGTGGCTGATCCATGCAAGAGCTCCACATGCCATCCCCGTGGCACCATGGGGCAACCACCCATCTCCCCTTACCCATCCAGGACCACTGCTGCTGGGACAAACACTGCATGTCCCCAGCTACTCTGTTGGCTTAGGAAACCCTCTCTGCTATCCTTGCTAACTTCTCCCACTATTTACAGATGCGGACCAGGATCTACCTGGATGCGCAGGGAGGGCCCGGGAATGGTACTGGCACCCCAGGAAGACCAATAATAGTCATCCTCCCAGGACCACCTGTCGCCGTGGTATACAGCTTCCGAATGTTGCGGTTCCTGCACACACCTGGTTATTGAACATTTTTTGTAGATTTTTGGGATGCTCTGAAACTCTGTTTCATATTTGCCGAGTCCTTTTTTGTCCTATGATAGGCCCCGTGGCCTCCACCACTTGACCTGCAAAGGGGGCCTCCACCAACCTTTGGGTTATGGTCTGGTCCAGGAGGCTTTTCAGTCTTTGGTCTTAGGGGTCGCGGGGCCAGCAACAAAGCTATCAGCGGCAGTGGGGGCCCCCCGCGCCTGGGCAAGCCTTTCTTTGTTTTTGCAAACCTGCAGCCAAAGCCACCACAGGGCAGGGCAGAGAGTCTAGAGCAGCAAAGCCGCCGTCAGCAATGCTACAGTGAAGTGTGCGTGCAGAGCTGTAACTGTACATAGGCCACCAAGCACAGCCGCTGGCAGCTCAATGCAGGGAACTGTTTTCTGCTGGACCAGCCGGGCGACTACACTACCCCCGCCCAGAATGGCAAAGCAGGAGTTCCCGAGCAGCACGCATCTGCACAAGGGTCTCAATCTAACATTCCAGTAAGTAGGCGGGTGCCAGACAACCACCAATCAGTTACTTACCTGAACTATAATTTTAAAGGAAAAAAACTATCTGGGGCCTCTGTTACGTCCGCGTCACTGGACACGGTCTGGCTTCTGTTTGTCCGATTCCCAATTACTAAATTCTAAGAGAAATCAATACACGCAACAAGGTGTGTAGCAAAACCTTAGAGAAATTGAGCAGGGGGGCGCTTCTGACCCCCTTTTTTATTGAAAACTTTTCATAGTTAGAGCATGCGCAGAACATAAAATTACCTAAGTTTAATCAAAGATGAAAAGAGAACATTTCTTCCTATGTTCAAGGTTGAACAGGGCACAGTGTTCTTGGGGAGTATTGAACAGGGAGTGTATACTTCATAGTATCTCATGTGAAGCAGCGTATTCCTTTGATAAGCCTTACATAAGCAGTTTCAGTAATAGCAGCTTAATTAACTTTATAAGCTAAAGAAAGACTCAGCGCAAAGAGAAGTGGCTGGGGGTCTATTTCAACTTTATTTAGCCACTATATAGCATATAATGCAAAGAGGAATCTATTTCTCTATTTATAAAAGAGAGAGGGGATGTTCAGATATACATTCATTTTATTGATTCCGACCTCCAACCTTCACACCTCCACCAGATTTTGTGCCCAGGGACCTCCACCACAGTTAATCTGGCCCTGGCTGGGTGCTATTGTTCCTGTGTTTGCTGATTGTCATACCATTGCTGACCTAGCTTGCCTGACCATTCCGTGACCGAACTTTGGCTGAACTCCGACTACATTCCAGCCTCATCCCTTGTACTGTGAACCCTCTGATTACCCAATCTGACCCTTGGCCTGACCTTTGACACTTCTTGTGCTTCTGCCTTGGTGCTGTGTATCTTGAGGACTGATTATCCGTGTATGACTCTGGCTTGCCCAATAACGCCCAGTCTTACAGGGGTGAAGGAGGATGAACCAAAGGTAAGTTTACAATCTTTCAGCTACCAAGTTTAAGGCATCCCGGCCAATGGGGGCTTCTCTATAAGTGAAGCTAGCAGCAGAGATTAAGGATTGTGGACTTACCAAGAAGGCGGGTGTTCCACAAGGTTTTGACAGATGATGATTTGGGTGGTTAACAAAGGGGGGCATTCCAAATCAAGATTGCCTTCAGGGCAAGGACCAATTGCCAGGATGACCACTTTTAAAATGTCCAGCCAATCTACAACTAAATGCTTGAGGGTACACTAATAGTAGCATACATGTTACATCATGCCTGAGGAAGAGATCTGAGTTTTACTTAAAAGCTTACCATAAAGCAAACCTTGACCCAGAATAAGAGCATATCTTATATGTATCCCCCACCCTGTACATGCAGATTGCTCACATTAAAAATCATACTACCTGTGTCTAATGCATGTTATGAGCTTTTAAACATCCAAGATGGCGGCTCATGGAGCATCAGGCTGCCTGCTAACAGTGTCTTCTGACTGTGTCGCTCTGTATTCTGGGATTGCTGTCCCAGCTCTGCTCTGTTTGTGCAAAGCACAGCTATAACCCCGCCCCCCTGCACTTTTGTCCCCCTCTCCTCTCCTCAGTATGTGATGAGTCAAGATGTCGGCGCCCTTATCCTAGAGTCCTGAACAGATTTGCAGCCCGTTGGGGGAAAGCGTAATAAGTAAGCGACTAAAAACTTTAAATATATTAATTTTAGTTGCTGGGGAATAGTTTTTTTAAGGGTTTGGGCTTTTCATTAAATCATGCTGAAGGTCCGGTTTAAATGTACTCAGCCTGACAGGTATCGCCTTATTTCTTCACTTTCTAGTAATTACCTTATAGCATACTGCAAAAGCTCAATTAAATGTCATTGCCAGAGGTCACATCATTAAAGCAATAATAGTAATATACACATATCACATGCAGTAAAAGAAACATGTCCACAATCCGTAATGACATAATGATCAAGTGGACACTGGTTGACCAATCAGGATCTTCTACCTTCATGTTAGTATAATATTCTGCATATCAATGGTTCCTCTACCATCATGGCACATCACTGTCTTCTGCATTTTCCCAGTGATACTGAGCCGAACACTATAAGAAACACCAGCAGGATGACCCCCAGACATATAGCGATGATCACTCCATTAGAGATGCCACTTCCGTGTGTCCCGGACTCCCCTGAGTCCCCAGAGAGTTCTGCACAAAGCAAACAGCATGTCATTCACTGAAATGTAATTCTTTTATTGTCTGGGATATTTCACAAATATTGCTCCATTAAAGACAATTTTCAGGCAAACAAATACAAAAAAACTATACTCACCTTTTCTCCCACGCAGGCCATCGTTCCTAGTTTGGGGCAGCAGCCTTACCTGAAAGGAGGGATCCATGTCCCATGCTGCCCGGCATCATAAGCAGTGCTGCTCTCTCGTCCCTTCGACGGGACAACGCCCTCGCCATCACTCACAGTGAGCTACCATGCCCCCCTCCATTGACTGCAGTGACCATTGACTGCGGGGGTGCTACTACGTCGGAATAAGACAAGTAGAGAAGCCGGGCGGCGAGGGACCCACATCCAGCCTTCCAGGTGAGCGCAGCTGCCCCAGACGAAGAGCGATGGTCTGCGCGGGAGAAAAGTGTAAAACTTTTTTTTTTTTAACTTGCCTGAAAATGTACTATAAAATGTTTCCGTTACTAACTACTAGTCTTACCTTAAAGCAGATTAAAATTTAATATTTAATAGCCTAAATCAGGCTTAGCACAAAAGGAGGGAGGTATGGACAGGAAGGTTTAAAGAAGTTGGACTTCCTCTTTAAAGCAGAATAAAACCCAGGATTTTGATTATACAGGGTTTAGTTCCTTGTCCCCCTGGGTATCCTGTTTTGGGATGCTCCACTGTGTAAAACCCCCTAGATTACCCAGTAAGTTTCACCTCTTCCCGGTCCTATGGTGCATGAGCAGACTTTTGTCCAATCAGCCAATTGCAGTGCATATGTTTATGGCAATCTGGTTCTTGAGCGCCCCCATCCCCCTTTAGCGGGCGCGCTTCTGTCCCTAGCCTGTTCAAATTCCTGGGATGGGAGCGTGCTCATTGGTGAGTAAGCCAGGAAGCAGATGAGGAAGCAGCATTTTGTGGAAACCGGGAGGGGGGGTTCACACAGCGGGGCATCCTGATTTGGGGTGTCCCAGGGGAAGGCTAGCGGCTGGCCAAGGGATTTTTTGATTACAGGGCCGGCCATGCTGGGTTTTATTTCCACTTTAATACAGGCAATAGCACGCTGGAGTTTTACCCAAGAAAACAAAAAAGCAATTCTGTGAGTACTCACCTGTAAAATTGTTTTTGTTCTTGCATGGCACGGCCCGCTTCGGTATTCATAACAGTTGGGTTATTCCGCCACAAGGTGGCGCAGTGGTATTGCAGAAAGCTGTGGCATCTCCCGGCTCCCTATAAAAACAGGATTAACCATAGAGTTCCCAGCGTAGACAAGCAATGAGACAAGAAGCCGGGCGAGAATAAGGTAAAAATGTAAAAAAGGTAAAAAACTCAAATTAACTTGGAACAATCACCATAAAGAGGCAACCAAGAATAACGATAACAAGGGTGGGTGAAGCGGGCCGTGCCATGCAAGAACAAAAACAATTCTACAGGTGAGTACTCACAGAATTGCTTTTTTCTTTATTGCATGGCACGGCCCGCTTCGGTGTTCATAACAGTTGGGACATCCAAAAGCCGTGTCCAAAAGTAGGGTGGGATCCCCAATGAGTAACGGCCAGCAGTTCAAGTCACTACCGCCTGAAGCACCTTGCGGCCAAAAGCAGCATTCGCTGAGGCCTTAACATCAACCTTGTAAAACTTGGAAAAGGTATGAACAGAAGACCAAGTAGCGGCCTTGCAAACTTGTTCAACAGAAGCTTGGTGCTGAAAAGCCCAAGAGGCACCAATAGCACGAGTGGAATAAGCAGTCACCCTAAAGGGAGGATTCTTTCCCTTAGCAGAATAGGCTTGAACCACCGCTTGACGGATCCACTTGCTAATAGTGGACTTAGCCCGAGGCAAACCCTTCCTCGGCCCAGAAGTGAGAACAAAAAGAGCATCAGACTCCCTGAAAGTCTCTGTAGCGACCAAATAAAACTTCAGAGCCCTGACCACATCCAGAGAATGCTGTGTCCGCTCCTTGGGATTAGCAGGATTAGGACACAATGAAGGCAAAACAATGTCCTGATTGAGATGAAAAGCAGACACAACCTTAGGCAAGAAATCTGGCTTAAGCCGGAACACCACCTTATCCTGATGCTGCTCAAAATAAGGAGTTTTGATGGAAAGCGCAGATAGCTCAGAAACTCGCCTTACAGAAGTGATAGCCACCAAAAAGGCTACCTTAAGAGTCAGAATGTGCAAAGCAGCCTCATGGATAGGCTCAAAGGGAGTCCCTTGCAGAGCAGACAACACCAGATTCAAATCCCAGACTGGTAGCAAAGGCTTACGGGGTGGACGCACATGAGAAACACCCTGGAAAAAGGTTTTAACCAATCGGTGATTGGCAAAGGATCTTTGGAAAAAAATTGCCAGAGCTGAAACATGGCCTTTTAGGGTACTAAGTTGATGGCCCAGATCCAAACCATATTGCAAGAATTCCAGAATCCTGGGAATAGAAAACACCCGACAGGGAAGAGACTTAGACTCACACCAGGCAATGTAAGCATGCCAGACCCTGTAATAGATAAAGGACGAGGACTTCTTCCTAGCCCTAATCATGGTATCCACAACAGAAGCAGGCAACCCCTTTTCCATCAGGATGGAGGTTTCAGCAGCCAAGCCGTTAAAGCCAGGGTTTGTAAATTGGGATGGCGTAGCTGCCCCTGAGTGAGAAGATCTGGATCCTTGGGCAAGACGTACCAGTCTACTGCCAACTGCACGACGTCTGCGAACCAAACTCTTCTTGGCCAACAAGGGGCCACCAGGATGGCTGGTACCCGCTCCTGGGCTATCTTGCACATGACCCTGCCCAGGAGAGGAAACGGAGGGAACACATAGAAAAGCCGAAACTCCGTCCAAGGTATTGCCAGAGGATCCTTAGAGAGACAAATCTGGGAAGTTTGTGATTGTGACGGGACGCAAACAAGTCCACGTCCGGCTGACCCCAGCGGTGACACAGGGAGGAAACACCCGGTTGTTGAGGGACCATTCCCCTAGACGAGACGTCCCCCACCCCCGGAATGTAGACCGCTGAGATGCAGGGAACATGCTGTTCCGCCCAAGACAGAATCAGGGACACTTCCTTGAAGGCTCGCTTGCTCCGAGTCCCTCCCTGATGATTGATGTAGGCAACCGCCGTCTGGTTGTCTGAGCAGATCTGAACAGCCCGACCCCGAAGGTGAGTGGTTAGGCGAGAAAGAACCAACCTGATTGCCCTCAGTTCCAGGACGTTGATGGAAGCATGGGCCTCTTGTGGGCCCCATCTGGAACCTCAGGGACTTCCAGAAGCCTCCACAACCGGTCAGACTGGCATCTGTGGTGACCGTCTCCCAGCACGGGGGCAGGAAGGTCCTGCCCCCCAGAAGGTTCCTTGAGTCCAGCCACCACGAGAGGGACTGTCTGGCCAGAGGAGACAGAGCAAATTCCTGATCCAGGGACACAGGGTCCCGATCCCAAACTGACAAGATGTGCAACTGAAGAGGTCTCATGTGAAATTGAGCAAAGGGGACTGCCTCGAAGCAGGACACCATCAGGCCCACCAACTGCATCCCCTGATGGATGGAGGGATGAGGACGCGATAACAGAGCCCGAGCCTGCGCCAAGGACTTTGACCCTTCCACCCCATGGCTTGCACTTGAGGTTTAGGGCAACCTCAGGTAAGCCTGCTCCCAATTTATCTATTGCATTGTATGTCCCAAATGGGGCTCTCAGAGATTAGAGTTAGGACTGCACCTCACAGGGGCACCTTGGTGCTGGTGGTGCAGCTTAAGCATACTTCTGCAGATGTGTGTGACCGAGCTCTCTGTTTTTAACCAAGTTTAGAGACAGATTGTAGGTTGGTCAGCAAGCTAACTGGTTTGAGTGCTGTGGCTCCTTTAAGACTTTTGTATCCTAATTGCCCTGCTAACGCGCACCTCCCAGGTTAGTTATAAAATGGTCTGAGCGGCTGCCACCCCTCCTTTGTTTCTTTTGAATTTGTGCAAGCACATGGTGTGTGGGGTCTAGGCTGTATTGCAAGGTCTTTGACCCTTCCACCCCATGGCTTGCACTTGAGGTTTAGGGCAACCTCAGGTAAGCCTGCTCCCAATTTATCTATTGCATTGTATGTCCCAAATGGTGCTCTCAGAGATTAGAGTTAGGACTGCACCTCACAGGGGCTGGTGGTGCAGCTTAAGCATACTTCTGCAGATGTGTGTGACCGAGCCCTCTGTTTTTAACCAAGTTTAGAGACAGATTGTAGGTTGGTCAGCAAGCTAACTGGTTTGAGTGCTGTGGCTCCTTTAAGACTTTTGATAACGAAGGGTAGAGCCACAAACTGGTAATGCTGATCCTGCAGCTCGAACCTTAGAAATCTCTGATGACCTGGGAAGATAGGCACATGAAGATAAGCGTCCTTGATGTCCACCGTGGTCATGAAGTTGCCCGGGCGGAGGGTACTGACACTACAGAGCGTAGTGTCTCTATACGAAAATGCTTGAATCTGACAAATTTGTTGAGGCCCTTCAAGTCTAGAATGGGCCTCAGAGAGCCGTCCTTTTTGGGGGCCGTGAAAAGATTGGAATAGTACCCCTGACCCCGTTCTTGATCGGGCACCTGACGAATGACTCCTGACTAAGAGGCATTGAACCGTCAGAAGCAGCCCTTGAGCAGACAGAGGGTTTAAAGTGGACCAACACCCAGGATTTTGACTATCCTGGGTTTTGGTCCACTTCGGCTGGGCACCCCGATCGGGGGTGCCCCGCTGTGTGAAACCCCGAAAAACTCACCTCTCCTCGCTCCCACGAGGAGAGATGAGTTTTTCGGGGTTTCGGGACAAGAGAGCACGCCCGCCGCCGCCTCCCGCGCGTCACTCTTACAGGGCGTGAGCCCGTGCCGGCCATTCACAAACGGCCGGTGCGGGTGCGCGTCCTGCTAGAGGGACGTGCGGGAGGCGGCGGCGGGCCCACTGGATCATGGATAAGTTAGGGATTTCGGGGATCTGGGGGGGTTTCACACATCGGGTGCCCCGCAGTCAGGGGTCTGATCGGTCCGGGAATCTTATAGATTCCCGGGCCGATCTTGGGAGGGTGTTGGTCCACTTTAAAGAAATCCGGGATCTGATGAATCTTGGGGGCGGCCAGGCTGCAAACTTGTAACCGGAGGACACTACCTCCTGAATCCACCGGTCTGCTCCCTGATTTTATTAAAAAAACAAAGTGAGATCAGTGACCTTTGTATGTCACAGTATAAGTTACAGAGGAAGACTTGACTTACTTAGCTCTTCGCTGAATGGTATCATATTGCTGCTGTGATTGACAATACATCTGTAGACATCGTAGTTTCGAGTGACATTGACTGACAACCAGGTAAGATAGGTGATGTCAGGCAGAGGCAGGGTGACCTTCTCCATCAAAGCCTCTGCTATTGGCTCCTCATTCCTGTACCATGCCATAGAGATCTTCTTGGGGTAGTGCCCATATGCCCGGCAGTGTAATGTACAAGTGGAGTTATTGATAACTGTATGTGTCACCCTTACAACTGGTTGCTCTGCAGACGTGAACAGATTGGAAGTCAGGAGTCAATATCTAGAGACCATATAATGTAACAAACAGTAGCGAACTATGATGCACTTTCCAGTTTTAACGTGTCCCCATGCATCTAAATCAATAGGTGGTTGAAATGCAAAAAATCTCACCAGTGATTTGTTGCACTGCTTTTAATCATTTTAAACTAGAAAAATTACCAAAAAGTCAAAAACTTGACCAAAAGTCAAAACTTATATTTGGTTGGGTTAGTAGGATTTCTAGGGCAGGACTGGATTAAGTGGACACAGATTATATAGCACATTCTATAGCAGGCCCCAATAAGTAACTTTAGATCAATCATGCCCTTGTTAGTAAGTTGTGGAGGCCACAAGGCAGCATCCCTCGTTCACCCCCCCTTTAAAGAGGACCACAACCCACCCTGGAGTCTATGAGACTCCAAGTCAGGCATACTTGCTACCCCCCGGGGGACCAAAGGGGTAACTAAGGTCTTTGGGGCAGCATGAAGACACTGAGTATACGGAACAAGAGAGATTAGAGAACTCATTATCTATCACCACTAGAACACCCCTGCTGCTGCTTAACACTGATTGAAAGAACATAAAATATATTTATAATTAATGTTATCATACAGTATAAGTAAGAGATTTTTTTTTATGCTGGATTCAGAGTCTGTACCATTTTTCCGACTACAGCCACGGGATAGGGATGTAATTTTGCCTCTTTACAAGGCACTGGTGCCCCCTTATATGGCGTCTGGGCACCCATTCATAGAAAAGATACTCTGACTATGGAAGGGGTGCAGAGGAGCCACCTAACTAATAAGAGGAATGAAGGATCTTAGTTATGAGGAAAGATTACGATAATTAAATCTGTTTAGTCTAGAGAGGAGATGACTGAGGGGGGACATGATTAACTTGTATAAATATATAAATGGCCCATAAAAAATATATGGGGGAACACTGATTCAGGTAAAAAGACAAGAGGGCCCTCCCTTCGACTGGAAAAAAAATGTAGTCTCCGGAGGCGACAATCATTTTTTACCATAAGAACTATAAATCTATGGAATAGCCTCCCACAGAACCTTGTTACAACATCAACAGCTTCAAAAAAGGATTAGATGCTTATTTAGAAGAAAATAACATTAACAGTTACTATTAGCGGTTATCAGTAAAAAAATAAAAAATAAAATAAATAACTTCCACCTACAAAATAAAATAAAAAATAACTTCCACTACCCCAACACCCTTGGTTGAACTTGATGGACATATGTCTTTTTTCAACCGCATTAACTATGTAATACAGCTTCTTAACATGATTATATTTGCCCGGGTACATGAGTAATAATATTCTGTATTGTGTCACATGGTGTGATTGCATGGATTGATTCCCCCATTTACCAGGAACTCAAGTCTATTTGTATATCTTTTATACTCCTCTCCTATAGGTGAAAAACTTTATTGAGACTGTCCCAAAAACAACCTATATTAATCGTTGAAGATGTTTAGAGAAATTGAATTATTTTCTGTGCCACATGTATTAGGTTGTAATTGTCAATTATGTTCATTTTTTGTTTATCTTTGCAATATCCAACCAAAATAAAGCAATGCTCGATGTCTGCCCACTAGATCAATAGTCAATAGAGGACACAATAATCACATACATACATACATACATGTACAGTATGTGAAGTGCTAACTTTCCAAAACTCTTTACTCCTCTACGTACAAAAGTAATACAATGAGCCCCTGGCCCTAATTGTATTTCACTTTATATCACCACCTGAGACATGTTAGTGTGCTAATAATGGCATGATAGGAAAGGCAATTTTGATGTACAGTAACTCTTAGTCCAAAGTCATACCTTTTCTAGTAAGCGTGCAGCTTCCCACTGAAAGCAGGTGGTTTATACGTGGCATACATGAGTTTACCAGGCTCTGGAGATGTTCTTCAACACTGGACTTGTTCTGGTTCAAGAAATCAGCAAAGGCCTGGACCCCGGGCACTTCCGCACTCCAGAGAACCTTCTCAGGGTTGAATATCAGGAATGGATTTCCATCATAATGATATCCAAAAACTACAGTAATCGTTCCATTATCATAGACAGTGCATCCCTCCATCTTCTGCATGTAATGGAATCCTGCAACCAAATGCAAATACAGTGGCCATGTTGCAAAATAAATTCATATATTTACTGTGTGCTAGTGTGACGGCGGGCTAGTGACAGTAGAGTTAGCATGTAGTGATAGTTAGTGGGACCCCTGTAGTTGACAGTGCCAGAGGAGGTGGCTAGTCGGATAGGTCTCACACCCCAGGAAAGAATAAAAGTCAGGGCTTTTGTAGTTAGGAATGGGGCACATGATGGTTAATGTCTAATAGCAGTGATGGGCGAACCCGTAGAAGTTTTGGTTCGGCTGAAATTTTAACAAAATTTTGATTACCTGAACTTGACCCAAGTCAATGGGAACCTGAACAGAGTAGAGGGCTGCAAATTGAAGGTAACACCAGGGCAATTAATGTGCACAAAATGTGTTAGCGACATTACTAATATTATGTATACAAATAATAGGAATCCCCATAAACATATAACAGGCTGTGTTACAGAATCCCCCCATCACCCCCATAGCAAACTGTGTGACAGAATCCCCCCCATAGCAGACTGTGTGACAGAGCCCCCCCCCATCACCCCCATAGCAGACTGAGTGACCGAATCCCCCCATCACCCCCATTGCTAACTGTGTAACAGACCCCCCATCACCCCCATAGCATATTGTGTGACAGAATCCCCCCATCACCTCCATAGCAGTCTATGTGACAGACCCCCCCCATCACCCCCATAGCAGACTGTGTGACAGAGCCCCCCAATCATTCCCATAGCAGACAGTGTGACAGAATCCCTCCACCACCTCCATAACAGGCTGTATTACAGAGTCCCCCCCCACCCCCATCACGCCATAGCAGGCTGTGAACATAGAGCAACCCCCATAGCAAACTGTGACAGAATCCTCCCCATCACCCCCATAGCAGACTGTGTGACAGAGCATCCCCCATCACCCCCATAGCAGTCTGTGTGACAGAATCCCCCCATTCCCCCATTGCAGACTGTGTAACAGAGCCCCCCCCCCCCATTGCCCCCATAGCATATTGTGTGACAGAATGCCCCCATCACCCCTATAGCAGACTGTGTGACAGAATCCCCCAATCATTCCCATAGCAGACAGTGTGACAGAATCCCTTCATCACCTCCATAACAGGCTGTATTACAGATTCCCCCCCCCCCCCCCCCCCATCACGCCATAGCAGGCTGTGAACATAGAGCAACCCCCATAGCAAACTGTGTGACAGAGCCCCCATCATCCCCATAGAAGACTCTGTGCCAGAACACCCCCATCATCCCAAAGCAGACTGTGTGACAGAGCCACCCCCCATCACCCATAGCGGACTGTCCACCTCCGATGGCTTCCCCAGTAATCATTAAGTGGCGGCGGAACAACAGAAAGGTAAACCTAACCTACCATATGTTCTGTCCACCTCATGTGAGTCTATCATGTGGGTTTAGCTCCTCAAATGTTCATTGAGATGAACAAGGTTAGTAATAATATCCAAAATATTTAGAATGTACCCCATGGGACTGCACATTCAGCCTCACTGGAATGCATTAATGGCCAAAGCCTGTGATCAGAACCTAGATTGAATCATATCAAAAAAACCCCAAAATGAATGGTTGCACAGACTATAGATGGCTCTATGAGGCCACAAACCTTTATTGTTCACCTGGAAAATTCAAACGTGGCATACAGAGAACCCCATATAAAGCTATATATTTAAAAAATCACTCCTTAACCCTTATATCCACTCCAACTACAAACACCCCACTACAAAAATCCCCTCACGTTGCTATGGGAATAAAAGATTTTATTCCCATGGCAATGTTGCATTTTAACTTGGGGGTTTGTAGTGAAAATCCCGGGTTTTGTTCTGTCTCCCTGGGATTCCCGGCTGTGTAAAACCCCGTCGCTCACCGGTCTTTCTTACACACCCAGGACACGCCATCTCTCACATACTTCGGCTGTGCGCAGCCACACATAGCCATTCAGGTGCGGCAGACATGGCCATGTACAGCCAAATAGGATGCAGGTGATGCCAGCTGCACATGTGCCTTGGGCTTGTTGGTAAGATAGGCTAATTGTCGAATCCCAGTTCGTGATGCCCCAGGAAGAGGGAATCAGCTGGCCCTGGAGTCTCATAGACTCTCTAAGGATTTTAGCAGTTATACATCCCAAATCAGGATGTTGGGGATGCAGATGATGTGGGTATTTTTATTTTAGGACCTCTTTAAAGCCAAAAATTGATTTTCTCTTATTCACATAGGTACACAGCTTAGCACTGATGGGCTTAAGCCTGCTTACCAGGAGACTAGATATATGCCTGGATGGATTTAAATAGGACAAATTCTTCTCCTTGGGCTTATCCCTAAATGAAGGAGTGGTGGGCAAGGAGAGGGCAGGGTAACTGAACCCTGCCCACTGCCCCTGCTCCAGCCACTGCTAGCACCGCCATTTTTTTCACGGGCTGGCATGTGCACATACCCGATCCATGCAGCAGGGACGCGGGCGCACGCCACGCTCACCAGCTGCATGGATTGGTTGTGCGCACGCCGGTCTGCGAAATACCAACGGTGCTAGCAGCGGCTGGAGCAGGGGAAGTGGGCGGATTTAGTTACCCTGCCCACCGCTCCTTCATCGGCTGGTGGCCGCAGCGTGGGGCTGATGTAAGTATATCTTTTTTTTCTTATCCCCAGCGTGGGGTGTAGGGGAGGGGGGTAGTCAGCCACAGTGCATATGGGCAATGGGATGGGGGGGGGGTGCCACACTGCATATGGGGATGGGATGAGGGGAATGTCACACTGCCTATGGGGAATAGGAGGGGAGAAATCCCACTGCCTATGGGGAAAGGAAGGGGGAAATGCCACACTGCCTATGGGGATGGGATGATAGGAATGCCACACTGCCTATGGGGATGGGATGATAGGAATGCCACACTGCCTATTGGGATGGGGTGAGGGGAATGCCACACTGCCTATGGGGAATAGGAGGGGGGAAGTGCCACACTGCCTATGGGGATGGGATGATAGGAATGCCACACTGCCTATGGGGATGGGATGATAGGAATGCCACACTGCCTATGGGGATGGGATGATAGGAATGCCACACTGCCTATGGGGAATGGGAGGGGGAATGCCACACTGCCTATGGGAAATGGGATGGGGGAATGCCACACTGCCTATGGGAATGGGATAAGGGAATGCCACACTGCCTATATGGGGAATGGGATGGGGGCATGCCACACTGCCTATATGGGGAATGGGAGGGATGAAATGCCACACTACCTATGGGATGAGTGAATGCCACACTGCATGTAATGGGGTGTTTTAGCACAGCATTTGGTTTAGAATATTTTTTTCTTATTTTCCTCCTTCAAATCCTAGGTGCGTCTTATGGGCAGGCACGTCTTATATGGCGAAAAATATGGTAAATAGAAAACTACATTCTCACCAAAGATGTAGAGAGATTTTACACAATAGTGCTAATCTTCAGACAACATCTTTTAATGTTTTTGTCACTGCCAGGAAAGTTGGGAGCTATGCACCAAGAGAACTTACCTGCTGTGAAATTCTGGTGACTAGTAAAAAACCTGAAGAGATTTTGCATTCTCATCTGCATATGAAATAAATTTAAACTGGCATCCAAGAGGGTGACAAATTCACTTTTATACCACGGCACCCTGCGCTCCACCACCTCGTTGTCACTGTCATACCAGTACAAAGTGATGTCATCGATGGTCCGGGTTGTGTAATAGTTTGGGTAGTCTGTAGAATTGGTGGTCACAGTTGTAAAGATTATATGTGAGTGGCTGTCTGTACATGAGACAGAAAACAGAGAAAATAATCAACACTAATTAATTGGAAAGTCTTATTTCTTTGTCTCTTATTTTTTTTAAGAATATTAAATTGGGCTTAAAGGACAACCATAGGTAAAAATGAAAATCCCGCAACAAGGCCCTGCCCTGCCATCAGACCCTTAT
Organism: Gastrophryne carolinensis; assembly: GCA_027917425.1. Classification (NCBI taxonomy): domain Eukaryota; kingdom Metazoa; phylum Chordata; class Amphibia; order Anura; family Microhylidae; genus Gastrophryne; species Gastrophryne carolinensis. The sequence goes on along the minus strand of CM051235.1, from coordinate 25,623,785 downwards.
AGTTGAATAATAAAATGTATTTCTATTTTTTTTTTATTTTGTTTCCATTAATGCTCCCCTAGTAGGGAATTGTGGATCAAATTGAAAGTTCTTAATAAAGCTGCACAAAACCCTGCCTTTCTAGATTCCTGTCTGAGGCTTTTAAGCCACATTAGAGTCTTAGGGATCTTTCACACGGGCAGGCTGATTCATTACAAGCGCCAGGTACCGGCAGATGAGCGTCTGTAGCAAAGCGCTCAGAGCGACCGCTAGTAGTCACTGTGATCGGCTATGGGTCGCTGTTACCGAATGCCTCAGGCATTGATGAATTTGATGTGTGAGTCGCTATAACACCAGTACAGCACTATATGGGAGCGAACGGTATCGACTGGTCAGTGTGAGCGACTCAAACCATATTCATAAAAAAAACAGCCTCACACAGCGCCAGCGCTCAAAATTTGGTCGCTGTAGCCCAGAGTGCCAGACGCTGTGTGATTAAAGTCTGTTTTTGAACACATATCCACCAGTAACAAAGTGAAAACATACGGAAATACATTGGTATTACATTGTGACATTAACACTTTAATACCAGACCTGTAATGACAATTCTGCATAAAAATATAAAAAAATCAAAAAAAAAATTCAAAAATGAGTTTTAATAGGCCAGGAGAGGTCACACAATGATTTCATAAAAAAAAAAAAAAAAATTAAAAAATTTAAAAGAAAACCCTGTTTAAAGAGAAGAAAAGTAACGTACATTTAAATGTATGGGAGAGCGACAGGTAGTGACAGGTAATACCAGGCGCTCTGGAAGCCACAGCGCTGGCGCTATACACTGAGCCATCTGTGATGATGAATCGGACGCTAAATAGCACTGTTAGAGTCGCTCACCGGAATCGCTTTGATAAATGTGGTATTGCGTACAGCACCCGGCGTTCACCATTCGCTACCTGCCGCTACGAGGCGCTACCTGCCGAAATCCCTTGATGAATTAACCCCTGTGTCTCTACCATAATGCTTTGCAAGCTCTACAGTTTCCTATCCCACTGCAAAATAATGATGGCACCTCGAAGATCCAGAGAAGGACCTCACAAAAGGACCCAGCAGCTTAAGGCGGCTGCAGCAGATGCCTGCGGGTAGTGGTGAGTATGACCCGCATATGAATGAATGTGCAGGTAAAGCACAATACATGCAAGACATCTATTAGCTACATTTTGAAACACCCAGTAACACAGCGCATAATTGTGGAAGTGTGGGAAGTATTCCTGCTCACACTCATAAACTGTGAAACCATAGTTATAATAATAAATAAAGAATAAATAAAATAATAATAAATAAATAATAACAACATTTTTAAAAAGCAAGACATTATATCGCACAGTCTGATTAATTAATAAGCAAAAATGTACAACCAAAAAAGCAAGTAAACAAGAGCTGATTACCTGCTACACGAATGCACGCCACAAGACTTCTTATACAAATCTGAAGTTTATTGTTACAAGATCACCATAATATAAAACATATGAAAATCACAATGACCCACAAACACATTAAAATCAAGCCTAGAGGTCCTCCCAACAGCAACTGGACCAATTCACATGATCTCTAGCTGACAGTGAGGTCAGGTTTAAAGTAAATATAATGCACACCCACCAGACCAATAAATCAAGCCAGTGCATAAAACAATATTGAATCACTAATACAAAAAATCCAACCCCAGGGTGTGCATACCCTGTAGCAGCTCTTGATTACTTGCTCTTTGTGGTTAACAATTAATAAAATAAATAATAATAAACTAAACCTAATACCCTCTACTTAAAAAAACATATCATTCTGTAGCCCCCTCTCTTCTATACAGAGCTCTGAACTGTACAGGAGTGTGTACTCCAGTTTCTTTTTTTGGGGGGGTTTCAAAGAAAATAAAATCATTATGGCTGACAGGCACACAGAAAGACACAAGGCAGCATCCCTTGGCTCTGTGCTTGCTTATGGAAGCAGGGGATGCCGCTCTGTGACTTTCTCATAGACATCTGTGCCCTAGAGAGTGACGCTGGAGTAAAGAGTTTTTTTTTCCTTTGTAACCTCCCTCCCAGTGCCAATTGAGGGTGGGGAGGATGGGGGGGGGTTGTATTTAGACTGGAATTCTACTTTAAGTAGTTTGAAAGAGGAACAAAACCCACTGTGGCCGGCCCTGGGATGCCCGCACTGTGACAACCCCCTGGATACCTGCATCTCCAGGCTGTGAGCGCACTCCTGTCCCCAGCCATTCAGATAGGCTGGGTCAGTAGCCACTTGCAATCCTGATTGCTGAGCACTACACATAAACAGTGCTGTTTGCTGAACATTACATATGCACGACAAATGGTTTTGATTGGTCAAGAGCCTACGTATGCATTGTAGGACAGGGGAGAGAGGGTTCTGAATGGTTTCATACAGTGGGGCATCCCAGTTCGGGATGCCCCTGGGGCACAGAACAAAACCACAGATAGGCACTGTACTTCAGCATCAAACACTGCTTAAATTTGAAGACAACACCACACGTGTTGGTCTAATTAAGCACAATGATAAGTGGTCAGTGGGCAGACTGAGTCAATGGAGGTCATGCTAAATATTTGTTAAATCCAGTGTAACTTGCAGTGTGCATTGCAACCTGCATCTCGGGGAGCTTTTTAGCATTTACATACAAAAAACAGCAAAAAAAAGTTTTTTCTACCTATTTTCCCCCAAAGACCTGTACCTATGATGGGGCAGTTTAACAGGTTAGGCACATCATTCTTCCAATGAGGTAAGGATATTTATTTTAAGTCTGGAAACAACAGCACCCTATGGGCTATGCAGAAAAATTGTGACCTTTTTAACCCTCAGGGTGCTGTTATTTCCAAAGCTAAGGAAAATCTCAATGAGATGCAGGATACAAGGGTCGATTTAACATCAGGTGAAAAAGCTCAACTAAATTTTAGAGGGGAAAATGGTCATTAACGTTTATTGTCTACCTTGGGGCTGATTCAGCACCAGGTGAAAATTTACATCTGGTTGCTGAATCATTCCCAAGGTAGACAATGAAAGTTAATGGCAGTTTTCTCAGCTGGTGCATTAGACTTAATTAGCATGATAGGCACTTTTTTAAACAAAAGATAAAAACCTTATTTAAATAAACTTTTATATTTTTAACTAAGAAAATTATACTATTATAACACATACCTGCAAAAACAAAAGGAACAGTTAAGAGAAGGATCGGCAATAGCGAGTACAGCTGACATCCCCCCATCGTCCGGCTCCTGGTGACTTCTCTCCCCATTGACTGTCTCCTCTACTCTGTAGTAGAACCGGTTTAACATTAAGCTGTGTAATAATTATTATATTATATTTTCCTCCCCGGGGAGCAATCTAGTGTGCCGAGGTGTGTCACGAGCTTCCAGCAGCGCCAACTAATGTCCCTCGGATCATCCCACCCCTGGCTTCCCCGGCCTGGACTTAGAATAGCTGCATTGTTTAGGTTCATTAATTGCACGCTTGAGATATTGAATTATACCTAGAACTGAATTCATTTACAGGACAGACAAGTGAGATGTCACAATCCCGGGGGAGGGGGAGTGAAGCAACAAAAATGGATAAACAACCACACAACCCTTTTCCTTTTGCTGATGGCAAAAGCTATTTATTCAAAAAAGACATTAGTTAGTTGAAGGGGGCCTTTGCTGCAAATGAATTACTGGTTTTCAAGTCTTCCTAAATATCTTCACCCATACCCTGCCCCAATGTACCCCCATCCAAGACACCCTAGCTCAGGTTTTTCCAACCCCCTTCTTGAAAGCCAACAGGTCATCTTTTGTGGATCTCCACACAGGCAGCAAAATTGTAATGCCCTGTGAGTCTCCCACCTTCTGTGAGCTGGCAACCCCCAATCTCCACCGCCACTTCCGCCTATAGACAAGCCCCCACTCACCAGGATGCGAGATATGCCTCGCCGGACACAGTGATCTTAAATGGCGCAAAGGATACCAGCTCACAGTGAAGACGGAAGGAACACAAGGGTATCCCAAAGCCGAGGTCGTACACAGATAGTGAGTCCGAAGGTGCTTCTACTCACAAGGGTAAGGGAGAAGAATGGTCAGAATCTAGCCGAGGGTCAAGCCGGGTGATCAGAGGTATGCGGTATCCAAAGGGTCAGGTGGAGTTCCAGGTCGGGCAGGCAAAGGTTCCTTTCGGGCAGCAAACTGGGATGGTCAGACGAAAGCCGGGTCAATCACAAGATAAACACACACTAAGTCACACCCTGAGCAAAACTGGCTATAATTGGCACTGCGGATAGGGTTAGCTCCATATTTATGGAGTGACTGACCAATGACCACCAGGGACGGGGCCGCGTGGCGCGATTGGTGCAACCTATAGACTTTAGCCGGATTGGCTGTGAGCCTTGGCAGGGAGTCTCGGCCAGGACAGGTAAGTTCCTTACAAAAACACAAGCTATTGTTGGCTCTCAAGGAGAAGGTTGGGAACAGTGCTCTAGCCTATGCAGGGCCGGATTATGAGGAGGGCACAAGGGGATGTCCTGGGGCCTCCACCATTTGTCTGCACCAGGTTGGTGCAGGCCTCCTTTCCAGTTTATGGTCTGGGCCAGGAGGCTTTTTAGTCTTTGGTTTGATGGGTCGCTGGGCCAGCAACAAACCTGCAGCCAAAGCCACCACAGGGCTGGATGGAGAGTCTAGAGCGGCAAAAGCTGCCTTCAGAAAATCGGCAGCCGCTCACTGCATATCAGTCACCAAGCACAGCCGCTGGCAGCTCATTGCAGGGAACTGTTTTCTGCTGGACCAGCTGGACTACTAAACCCCCCCCCCACCCAGAATGGCAAAGCAGCGCACACCCACACAAGGGTCTCGATCTGACGGTACAGTAAGTGGGCAGGTGCCAGACAACCACCAATCAGTTACTTAGTAAAAGTAACTGTTACAGGTAAAAACAATACTGTATCTGGGGCCTCCACCAGATTTTGTGCCCAGGGGGGCTCCACTACACCTAATCCAGCCCTGAGCCTATGTTCTGCCCCTGCAATGCTTATAGCTAGTGTTGAGCGAACCGGAACCGCAAAGTTCATGTTTGTACCAAACTTTGCTATTTCGGCTTCCCAAACCTTAACACAGACTTCAGCCAGAAGTTTGTGTTCGACCCAAACGCAGAAAAGCTGGTTGATGGACTGCTTAGCAGCTCATCATCCAGCTTCACCTAAAAAATGCAGCAGCGGGAAGCTGCTGTTACTCACATGAGCCCCGCAATCATAATCCTGGTGGTGGCGGTGGCGTTCCTTTTAAATGGTCCTTGGCCAGGCCAGAGAAAGATGGCAGCAGCTCCCATGAGTGAGGACACTCCTATAGGAGCAGGCTATGAGAGGTACTCAATCAGTTACAGGGAGGGATCTTCTTTCAGTGCCCCTGGTTTCTTCCAGGACTCCCCACATACTGTACCCCTGCTATAGGGACCCTTCCTCAGAGGTACGCTGTGACAGTGTACCTCTGGGGAAGGGTCCCTAAGGACCTGAAAATACAATTCTGTGATTACTCACCTGTAGAATTGATATTATGAGTATACAGTACGTCCTGCTCCAGATAGAATACTTACTATCGGGTATTACTCCACCAGATGGCGCTGGACTGCAGAGACATCGAAAACAGGCTCCTCCCAGCCCCTCAAATACCCAGGGACCTCCCACAATCCCCAGCATTGAAAAGCAGTTAACGAGAAGCCGGGAGAATTAAAATAAACCCAAACTGGTAACTATAACAATGATAACAATCACCATACAGGGGATCCCAGATAATGCAAAAACCAAGCGTGGGGTGGAGCAGGACGTACTGTATACTCATAATATCAATTCTACAGGTGAGTAATCACAGAATTGTATTATTCTTAGTATACAGTACGTCCTGCTCCAGATATAATACTTACTATCGGGACATCCAATAGCAGTGTCCATAAAGTAGGGTGGGATCCCCAAAGGTAACAGCTGACAGTTTAAACCACTGCCGCCTGCAGAACCTTATGGCCAAAAGCAGCATCAGCTGAGGCCCTAACATCAACCGTGTAAAACTTTGAAAAGGTATGAACAGAAGACCAAGTAGCGGCCTTGCAAACTTGTTCAACAGAAGCCTGGTGCTGAAAAGCCCAAGAGGCCCCAATAGCACGAGTAGAATGAGCGGTAAGGCGGAAGGGAGGATTCTTCCCCTTAGCAGAACAGGCCTGAATCACAGCCTGACGGATCCATTTGCTGATAGTAGACTTGGCAGGAGCCAAACCCTTCCTAGGACCAGAAGGGACCACAAAAAGAGCATCAGTTTTTCTGAAAGGTGCAGTAGCCAACAGATAGTACTTCAGACACCTAACCACATCCAAAGAATGCAAAACCCTCTCCTTAGCAGTACTAGGATTGGTGCACAAGGAAGGAAGAACAATGTCCTGATTCAAATGAAAAGCAGACACGACCTTAAGCAGAAATTCTTGCTTAAAGCGGAACACCACCTTGTCCTGGTGTCTCTCATAGTAGGGGGCCTGGATGGAAAGCGTCACCAACTCAGACACACGCCTAACAGAGGTGATAGCCACCAAAAAGACAACTTTGAGAGTAAGAATGACCAGGGCAGCATCCTGCACAGGTTCAAAGGGAGCACCCTGCAAGGCTGACAAAACCAAGTTCAAATCCCAAACAGGCACCATAGGCTTACGTGGGGGACGCACATGAGTAACCCCCAGGAAAAAAGTCCTGATCAGAGAATGCTGAGCAATTGACTTCTGGAAGAAAGCAGCCAGGGCAGAAACCTGACCCTTCAGAGCACTGAGTTGGAGCCCCATCTCCAACCCATGCTGCAGGAACTCCAAGATCCTGGGAATAAAGAACACCCGACAGGGAAGAGACTTAGACTCACACCAGTCAATTTAGGCACGCCAAACCCTGTAATAAATGGAAGAAGAAGACTTCTTCCTAGCCTTAATCATGGTATCAACTACTGAGGTAGATAGTCCCTTTTCCATCAAGATGGAGGTTTGAGCAGCCAGGCCGTCAAAGCCAGAGTTTGTAAATTGGGATGGCGTAAGGGACCCTGAGTGAGTAGGTCTGGCACCAAGGGCAGAACGTACTGATCTACTGCCAGCTGCACCACGTCTGCGAACCACACTCTTCTTGGCCACCTGGGGGCCACCAGAATTGCTGGCACCCCTTCCAGAGCAATCTTGCACAGAACCCTGCCCAGCAGGGGGAATGGAGGAAAGACATACAGGAGTATGCCATGACATTGCTAGGGCATCCATGGGGCTTGTGATTGTGATGGGACGCAAACAGATCCACATCTGGTTGGCCCCAACGGTGACACAGAGATTGGAACACCCTGTTGCAGAGGGACCACTCTCCTTGGCAAGAGGTCCCCCTGCTCAGAGAGTCTGCCAGCAGATTCTCCTCCCCCGGAATGTACACCGCTGATATGCAGGGAACATTGGCCTCCGCCCAGGTCAGGATCAGAGACACTTCCTGGAGGGCCCTCTTGCTCCGGGTCCCTCCCTGATGATTGATGTAGGCAACTGCCGTCTGGTTGTCCGAGCACACCTGAACAGGCAGGCCCCGGAGGTGATGAGTCAACTGAGCCAGAACCAACCTGATTGCCCGCAGCTCCAGGACGTTGATAGGTGTGTGGGCCTCCTGAGGGCCCCACCTCCCCTGGAACTGCAGGGACTTCCAGAAACCCCCCCAACCTGACAGACTGGCGTCCGTGGTGACGGTCTCCCAGGAGGGGGTCAGAAAGGATCTGCCCCCCATCAGGTTCCTGGAGTCCAGCCACCACGAGAGGGACCGCCTGACCAGGGGGGAAAGCGCAAAGACCCGGTCCAGGGACGCAGGGTCCTTGTCCCATACTGACAAGAGGTGGAGTTGCAGAGGCCTCATGTGAAACTGGGCATAAGGGACCGCCTCGAAGCACGCCACCATCAGGCCCACCAGCTGCATTCCCTGCCTGATGGAGGGATGATGACAAGATAGTAGAAACTGGGCCTGCACAATCAGACTGTCCACCTTCTGCTGAGGAAGAAAAATCCTTGCCTGAACTGTATTCCCAGGAATGAAGTCATCAATGAGGAAGACAGAGAAGACATGGGATGGTTGATCACCCAGCCAAATGACTCCAGGGTGGACACTACCAGCTGAGTATCCAACTCTGCCTGAGAGACTGGGAAGTGATGAGAATGTCGTCCAGGTAGGGCAACACGCGGATGCCCTGAGATCTGAGCAGAGACATCACTCCTGCCAGCACCTTGGCGAACACCCTGGGAGCTGAAGTGAGACCAAAGGGCAATGCCACAAATTGGTAGTGTTGATCTTCCAGGGTGAACCTGAGAAACCTTTGATAACCTGGAAACACAGGAATATGAAGGTAAGCATCTTTGATGTCATGAAATCCCCTGGGTGCAGGGAACTGATGGCAGAGCGCAGAGTTTCCATGCAAATCGCCTGCACCTGACAAATTTAAGGATCTTTAAGTCCAGTATGGACCTGACTGACCCATCTTTTTTGGGGACAGTGAATATGTTGGAATAGAAGCCCTTGCCCCGTTCTCTTAAGGGGACCTTGCAGATGACCCCCAGCTCCAGAAGGCTTTGCACCGCCTGTACTAGATCCCGAGCTGACACAGGGTCCTGAGACATCCGGGATCTGATGAACCTTGGGGGAGGGCAGGCAGCAAACTCTATCTTGTAACCGGAGGACACTACCTCCTGAATCCACCGGTCTGAGACATGAAGCCTCCAGACGCGAGCAAAGTGCTGCAGCTGTCCCCCCACTCGGATGGGTGAGGGCGCCCCTTCATGCCTGAGGGGGCTTGGGAGAGGGCTTAAGCTTGGAACCCCAGGAGCAGCCAGGGCGCCCACGTCCTCTGCCCCTACCCCAGAAGTCTCCACGGGCCCCAGTGAAGGAAACCCCCCTCCCTTGTCTAGCACCACGCTAGGGGGAGGAAAAGGAGCCCTGACCCCGAAAGGGCCAAGACTGCCGCCTGCGCTGGGGTAACCTGCCTCCCTTAGCAAACAGGGCGTATAGCCACCACAAGGGCAGAGATTCTGCCACACATTCTAATGGCATCATCCAAGGAAGAGAGGACATAAGTCACAAAAACATCACAGCGAGCGAGAGCATTAAACTCCTCACAAGACACATCATCAGGGGCACCATCAAGGATACTTCTGATCAGGGTCCTAATAGCCACAGCTGTAATGGCAGAGGCACAGACCGGGCGCAGCGCTGTCCCCACACATGCAAAGGCATGGGACGCCAGCTGATCAATGCGCCAGTCCTCAGCATCCCGCAGGGTAGTAGAGTCAGGGGAGTGCATGACAGAGGTGTTAGATAATCCTAGGACCGGGGCATCCACTTTGGGAGGGGATGACCAACGCTTCACCACATCCTAGAGCACCAGGTTATTGAAATGTGCTTGCTCGGGAAATTCCAACCGAGACTTAGCAGTATGAAAAAGTTCCCCCTGTTGCCTGGGGGCCGCAACAGGGAGAGAGAGAGACAGCACCTCAAAAATATGAGCCAACAGTCTATTAGTATCATCTGGGGCCCAGGGTTCAGAGCCAGAATCGTCGTGACCCCTGGGCCTCTCATCAGATGACCCTGAGTCGAAGAATAGCTCCCCTTCCTCCAAAGGGGTATAGCCAGACAGTTCCAAAAACTCATCAGATTCCATAGGGAAAAGAGTGACATCAGGCGTTAAGTGACGCTTAAGTGACGCTTCTTTGCAGAGGCCTTACCCGCCAAGGTATTAGCAATCAACTTCTCAACACTAGCCATCTTCTCTAGCAGACACATCAGGCTGAAAATCCCCACTCGTATGCAACTCAGTAGGAGTGAGATTTAAGCTTGGGGGGGTAGGTGAGGCGAAACGTATCGCAGAAGCAGCAACTGGAAGGCCAGACTGCAGTGCAAGCACCTGTTCAGCACAGGGTACACAGACCCGCGCCTTGTCAGAGTCAGCATGGGGCTCCCCACAAGCTACGCACCGCCGGGTAGAATACTGAGTGAGTAGCTAAACCCCCCTTGGTCTCAGTGGCCTCTCTACAGAAAGCAAGTTCTGGGTCTGCCCACACCCCCTCTTATGTAGAACTGCATCCTCCCCAGGGGCATCCTCCCCAGTCTGTGGATGTCCCCTCTACAGGTGGGATTTTGTCCTCCTTTCTACCCCTCGTGACAAACGAGAGCCAGGTGGTCTTTGTGGCCGGAGGGAGGAAGGCCCAGTGGAAGAGACTTCTAGAGGGCAGTTGGAGGTGGGCACCTCAAGGAGTATGCTTATGTGCCAGGCAACCTGTGTTTATCAAAGGCATCACAGTAAAGAGGGGGCACCCTATTAACACTGCTGCCGGTTTTGTTGTTTTATTGTGGAGAATTGTGACATACATTGGATAGCTGCTGGAAGAACCAGCGGAACTGAGTGAGTAGCTAAACCCCCATGGGTCTCAGTAGTCTCCCTATGGAAAGCCCACACCCCCTCCTATGTAGAACTGCATCCTCCCCAGGGGCATCCCAAAGTCTGTGGATGTCCCCTCTACAGGTGGGCTTTTGTCCTCTTTTCTTCCATATGCTAACAGAGCAGTCATTTTGACTGCTTCTGCTAGCGAAGAGGAGCTGACTGGGGGACCCTAGAAGAGCTGGAACAATGGGAGAACACTGTCAGGTGCTGGATGAAAGTGGTGGTAAGTATAGTGTAAATTTAGAGCAATCAAATATTTCTCTTCCATTTTACTTCAGGCCATCAGAAGAATTCAGAGACGAATGGGTTAACCTTTCCCAAAGGGTGTGGTCTGCAAGAACAAAGGTGTGTCTTCACCTCCCGGGCCTATATCCACCTGGCTGACTTGATGCACTTCAGTTCTCTTTCTTGCAGTGGTACTGCAATGATGTATCTGAACTCTCTTTGGACAGGGTAAAGATGAGCTAAAGGAAGTGAGGTGTCTCCCAGGTGCCACGGTTAATAGGGATAAGAAACTTATTCTACATATTGTGAAGTCTGCAAGCAAACATAACCGAGTGGACATTGTGCTACATCTTGGCACAAATGACTTATCCCAAAAAGATTTGTTTGTTGTACAGAGGGACTTCCAAAATTTTAGTCAGGAACTTTGCAAAATAACAGGTTCCATCACCTTTTCTGAAGTTTTGCCAGTATGTAATCAGGGAAAAAAGGCACTCACCATCGCCAAGTTCAATTTGTGGTTACGTCAGTGGTGTGAAGACAAAGGCTTTAGATGTATTAGTCATGGTGTTAGAAGGTGGTCGAACAATGAGTTGTTTAAGAGGGATGGCTTGCATCCTTCACAGAAAGGCACAGAAGAACTTGGAGTGGAACTCAGAGCATTATTTGATTTAAACTAGAGGAAGGGGACAGAGATGTAACTTGTAAGGGTGATTTCTGTCCCCTACCATTTAGGATGAAGCAGCACATTGAAGCAGGAAGCCCGGTCAGTGGTAGGCTAGAGGTGGAAAAGATCAAGGACACACTAAAATACAATACCAACAACATCCACATGTACCAATGCTCGCAGCTTGGGCAACAAGCTCTGTGAATTAATGGCTATCATATCCAGAGATGAATTGGATCTTGTTGCAATAACAGAGACTTGGTTCATCACAATGACTAGGAGATAGCCATACCCGGTTACACATTGTACAGAAAAGACAGATTGGATAGAAAGGGCGGTGGAGTAGCCATTTATGTCAAGACTACACTTCAATCAACAATAATTCAGCATACACATAATGAACTAGAAACTCTCTGGGTTACCATGCAGACTAAGGAGGGAGCTGTGGTCAGAATTGGTGTGATATATAGGCCCCCTGGACAATCTGAGGATCTAGATAACCTGCTAATAGATGAAATCAGTGGAATGGCAGAGAAGGGGGACATTGTAATTACAGGTGACTTCAACATGCCTGATGTGGACTGGAATATCCCAAGTGCATCGACATGCAAGAGCAGGACTATATTAGAGGCACTTAATGGAGTGTCTCTAAAACAACTTGTGACATTGCCAACTAGAGGAGATAACATTCTGAACTTAGTTCTGACCAATGGGGATCTGGTGTCCGAGGTCAGGGTTGAAGAAAATCTGGCTTCCAGTGACCATCAATGCTTATGGTTCAGAATAAAAACAGACATTGTGCAATCACACACCAGAACCAAAGTGCTAGACTTTAGGAAGACAAAGGAAATGGCGGAGTATGTAGAAAGAAAATTAGGTGAGTGGAACAGAGTAGCAGAAGTGGGTGCCCAGTGGTCACTATTAAAAATTGCCATCTTAAAGGAAACTAAGCAATATGTGAAACAAACCAGCAAGAATAAAAGGAAGAAGAAACCATTATGGTTTACTAGGGAAGTCAGCACTATCATAAAAGATAAGAAGTCTGCCTATAAGAAGTATAAAGTAAGTGGAAGTGTAGCTGACAGAGAGGCATATAAAATGAAACAGAGGGAAGCAAAACTGATTATAAGGACTGCTAAAGGGCAAAGTGAGGAAGAAATGGCCAAATCTATGAAGAGGGGAGATAAAACCTTTTCCGATATATTGGTGACAGAAAGAAGAAAAACAATGCAGTCTCAAAAATTTGAAATAGGGAAAATAAATATATTGATGGAGATAAGGCTATGGCTGACCATCTGAATAGCAACTTTTGTTCTGTATTTTCAGATAGTAGCAGGCATGGCCATAGCACAGCATCCAGCTGGGAGGGCACAGCTCCGGAGTTTCTGGAGGCTGATGTCCTAGCCGAGCTGGCACATCTAAAGGTAAGTAAGGCGATGGGTCCAGATGGAATCCACCCCAGAGTTCTAAGGGAACTTAGGTTTGTGATTGCAGCCCCTCTGACTGATTCCCTTTCAACTGGTGAGGTTCCAGATGATTGGAGAATGGCTAATGTCGTACCAATCCATAAAAAGGGGAGTAGAGAAGAAGCCAGTAATTACAGGCCAGTTAGTTTAACATCTATAGTGGTCAAATTAATGGAAACTCTCTTAAAAAGAATAATTTCCCATCTAAAAATTAATGACCTATTGGACCCAAAACAGCACGGCTTTACTGAGGGCAGATCATGTCAGACCAATCGAATTGATTTCTTTGAAAATGTCACTAAAGTGTTAGATGAAGGTGGTGCTGTGGATATCGACTATCTGGATTTTAGCAAAGCCTTTGACACTGTACCACATAAGGAGCTCATAGATAAGTTATTGAAGGTAGGACTCAATCCCTGGATAGTGCAGTGGATTTCTAGTTGGCCGAGGGATCGGTATCAGAGCGTTGTTGTAAATGGTGTGCAATCTGAATAAAGGCGAGTTACAAGTGGTGTGCCGCAAGGCTCTGTCCAGGGCCCCATTCTTTTTAATATATTTGTAAGTGACATAGGAGAAGGCTTGGTAGGAAAAGTTTGTCTGTTTGCTGATGATACAAAGGTTAGTAATAGGGTGGATATTCCTGGAGGTGTCTGCAACATGGAAAATGATTTAGCTTTACTGGATAGATGGTCAAAACTGTGGAAACTAGAGTTTAATGTCTCTAAATGTAAAATCATGCACTTGGGTAGAAGGAATCCCTGCTCTGAGTACCGTATGGGCAGCACTTTATTAGCCAGGACCTCGGAGGAGAGAGATTTAGGGGTACTGATTACTGATAGCTGCAAGATGAGTGGACAGTGTAGCCAGGCAGTGGGAAAAGCAAGCAGGATGCTCGGCGGCATTGCTCGAGGCATCAGCAGTAGGAAGAGGGAGGTTGTGATGCCGCTGTATAGAGCCCTGGTAAGGCCACAGCTAGAATACTGTGTGCAGTTCTGGAGACCTTACCTGCAAAAAGACATTATTCAAATAGAACGTGTCCAAAGGCCGGCAATAAAAATGGTGGAAGGACTTAAACTTAAAACTTATCAGGAGAGACTTAAAGAACTTAATTTGTACAGTCTGGAGGAAAGAAGGGAGAGGGGGAACATGATTGAGACCTTTAAATATGTGAAAGGATTGAATAAGGTTCAGAAGGGAAGTGTTTTTAAGAAGAAACTTAATGATAGAACAAGGGGGCACAACCTGAAGCTAGTCGGGGGGAAGATCAGGAGCAATGTTAGAAAATATTATTTTACAGAAAGAGTAGTAGATGCTTGGAACAAACTTCCAGCAAAGGTAGTTGAAAAATCAACTAAAGTCACTGAATTTAAACATTCCTGGGATAAGCACACATCTATCCTAGGATAAAGAGTACATACAGTATACACATAAGGGCAGACTAGATGGACCGTATGGTCTCCTTCTGCCGTCAACCTTCTATGTTTCTAACTCCTCTCCCATTTACTTTTTGTTTTTAAAGGAATTATGCCTTGGAAGCGGGGGTAATGGAAACCTGACTGTTCCTTGGCCCTCATACTCCTCTGATCTGAATGGACCCACTTTGCTTCCGCAGCTAAGCTGCATTCGCATCAGGATGGTAAGGTAAGCGCCAGGGTCTTGGGGCGCTGTGGGGTGTTTTTTGTTTTTTTAAAAAAGAGTGACACTCCTGGCTGAGAATTCCGCCACAGGAGAAAGCAGCCTGGTGAACCTGATTGAGGGGAACCAGGGAAATTAATTTCCTTTTTATTGCTCTTCCAATGTGTCAATTATGTGTTTTTACTGGTTAAAAATTAAACATTTGCGGCAAGAAGGGAGCAAAGGCTTCTTTCCGGAGATCAATGAGGAGTGTTCGCCTCCTCCAACTCAAGGCATTGAATCTACCCCCCCCGCTGTGGAAACATTTTCGGCTTAGCATAGCAGCGAGCACCGGTACGCGGCTCCTTTCTTACGCCGCTCGCTAGAAGATTTTTGGCCGGGCAAAGCGCCAGGTACCGCTAACATCGCAGTTCTCCTGCGGTCAATCGCACTGGAAGATTTTTGGCCGGGTTAAGCAGCAAGTACAGCTAACATCACGGTTCTGCTCCGGCCGGGCTTAGCGGCAAGTACCGCTAACATCGCGGTTCTCCTCCGGCCGCTCTCACTGGAAGATTTTCGGCCGGACAAAGCGCAGAGTACCGCTGAGATTGCAGTTCTTCTCCGTCCGCCTTCATTGGAAGCTGGCAGCTTCATACTGGGGTTGTTGGCCGGTAAAAAGGGGCTGCTTCTGAGCCGCTGCACGGCCACCCTCACGAAGACCTAAATCTTTAGGTAGGTCATTTTTTAATGATTATGTGTATTAATATGATATTTTATTCATATATAAATATATATATGATTGTGGGATAAGTCTGGCAATATATATGATATATGTGGTTCACCCTCTGAGCTCTCAGAATAGTCTTGCGACTATCGGGAACTGTTCATATAGTAGGTTTTAGACCCCCTGGGAGGTAATCTAGCATTAATCACCATGACGGAGGCATCTGGGGCAATCGGATCTGGTTGTATAGCAGATAGATTCACCCCATGTCCAGTATGCAAACAGACACTGGACGAGAATAGCACGGTGTGCAGGGTTATGCTACGGTTGTAGTGGATATGGAACAGTTGTCTCCTCCCTGCAAGGGTTCTGACCCTTGTTGCCAGTGCCCTCTGAGCTTAAAAACCCCCCTGGCAGCCTTCAAGCAGACCTAAAACCTTTAGCAAGTCATATGGCTACTAAGAAGGTTTTGAATCCTCTGAGTTTTGAAGAGGATATTGTGGCTACCATAGCCTCCTTCTGAGTCTTTAAACTCTGTCGGCAGCCCTCAAGTTGTCCTAAACCTTTAGAAAGTCATTTAGAAGGATTGGCTACTAAAAAGGTTTTTTAAAGAAAAGATTTATCCTCTAACTTGAAGAGGATACTGTAGCTGCCATAGTCTCCCATGAAGTTATCCGTTGGGGAGCATTCATCCAGTAGGGAGTCGTATTCAGAGTCCTCTACACAAGGGGGTGCTCAGTTAAGATGGATGGATGGTTTGATTTCCTCCATTCTGGAGGATGTTGCGGAGCATACACATTATTCTAATCTGATCAATAGGGAATGGCAGAAGTCAGGTTGTCTTCCGACCATTCCTAAAGTACTAGATACTATGTATCCTTTTCCTCCAGATCAGATTGAACTATGGTCTCACCCTCCTGTGGTGGACGCTCTAGGGCCAGGTCTTTTTAAGATTTTGGTTATACCATCCCCACATAGTGCTTCTCCAAAGGATCCAGCGGATAAGCGCGTGGATCAGGTGGCATGTCATGCTTATTCTATTATGGGGACAACCTTGCGGCCAGCCTGTGCTACATCCATAGCATTTTTGGGGAGCAGGAGGTTGTTAAAACAGCTGGACTCGAATGGGTCATTCATGGAGGTCATGCTCCTAGGTGATCAAGACCAGTTTGGCTACAACAGGTATATGATACGGGCTATGGAGGATTGAGCAGGATAAGTGCCAGAGGCCTAGCTCTGGTGGTCACCTTAAGACGTGCTTTATGGTTTAAAGTGCCCTTTAAGTGCCAGCCTACCTAGATTTTTTGTCACCCTCTGTTGCCAGACTACGTTTCACTTTTTTGAGCTACACATGTTCAACTTTGATTTTCGAAGGGATTTCCAGGGATTTTCCAGGAAAATTATATATTGTTTTTTTTAAGCAGAGTCTGGGCTTTAACATGAAATGTCTGGTTTGGCCTTTTTACAGTGTATTCTTAATACTTTTGGGTGAAATATGTGCAAAAAAATGTAAGTTTGTCAATAAAATCTTATTGCGTTTGAAAGCCACATTTCTCCCGGTTACAATGGTACCACATATGTATTGGTAGACACCCTTTCCTGCCCAGGAGACTCCCCCAAACTGAAACAGCACTTTTTCAGATAAGCTACAACTATGCTGTTAATTTAAAAAAAAACGACATAGGGTCCCCCCTCCCAGGGTGGGGGGACCCCATTTTTTGGAATTCTAAGGGTTAAAAACCCTTAAAATCCCCCCCAAAAAATGACGTAGGGTCCCCCCTACCCAGCATAACCGACCCGGGACCAGCTATGCAGGGCTTGTAGAACAGGGCGCAGGGGCCAGCTCTAGTGGCCCCCCGCCCTGCAGGCTACAAGCCGGTATAGTGCCTACGGAGCCCGGGCCCTTCTGCCCACCCTGGCCGTTGGGGAGGCAGGTAATTGGTGAGCCGGGGGTTAATGGAAAGTCACCCGCTAGCAGCAGGTAACTTGCCAGCCCCCAGTCTTGTGAACTGGTACAGGGATCTCACAGATCCCTTACCAGTTTACAAGGGGTTAAATAGAAAAAAATGACACTGACAAAGAGAAAAAGTCATTTTTTTTTTTTTACTTTACTTACCTCTGGTCATGCTGTGTTCTCTGTCCCTCGGTGATCCATGATGACAGCTGCTGGGTGCTCGGTGGAGAAGGGCTGGAAGGGGAGAGAGCGATCACAACCCTCTCCCCCCTCCAACCTTCCTCTGTTGAGCATTCAACAGCACTGATCATCGGCATCAATGTGGATGGAGATCTAGGCTGCTGAGTGACGTCATATAGACGTCACTTTTTCCCGCCCCCAAGGGGCGGGGCTAGCAGCCGACATGAGGAATGGAAGGAGAGGGCCATCTTGGCCCTCTTGTGCAATACAGAAGAGCCTGGGGGGGTGATCATAGGCCCCCCCCCAGTGAAAAACAGAGGCAGCAGGAGGGATCGCGAGCGCAGGTGAGTAAATGTAAATTTTTTTTTTCTTTATAGGAAAGAAAATCGCCAAATCGCGCGGGGGGACACTATTACGGGCGCTCTCCTGAAGAGAGGAAAGGATCGGATGCCCCCTGGGTGAAGAGAATCGCTGGCACTATCAAACGAGGGGTCAGGTAAGTCTGTATCTTTTATAGTTTTTTATTTATGGGGGTTTAAAGTCAGCTACGTGAGTCTCACGTAGCTGGCACTTAACGGTTGGAGAGGAAGCTACGTGAGACTCACGTAGCTGGCACTAGGAAGGTTAAGGTGGGGTATCTGTTTGGGGAGTGCTTGTTTGACATGGTAAAGCATGCTACTAGTGGTAAATCATCTAATCTGCCACAGAAGCCGAAGTCTAATACTGCTTCCGCAAGGCCTCTAATACTCCGGGGTTCCGGATAGATTTTTTAATTTTTTTTGGAATAGGACAAAGTTCTGAAGCAGTGCAGCCCTCATGGAAGTGAGCTGGTTTTTACTTTGGGCTGAGAAACAGGTTTCATGCACTTCGCCTGAACACATATGTGGAGTGGACAACTTGCAGGCCGATCATCTCAGCAGAACGGTTCTGCATTAGAGGGAATAGTCTCTTAGTCAGATGGTTTTTTAAATCCCTATGCATGCGCTGGGGGATTCCGGACATAGATATTTTGTGCATCACGGCACAATCGGAAGGTTACAAAGTTTGTGTCTCGGTCCAGGGATCCTCTAACAATAGCAACAGATGTCTTGACTCCTCAGTGGTCAGCATTCAAGCTTCTTTATGCATTCCCTCCTATTCCACTCCTGGGTCAAGTACGAAGAAAGGTTAGCTCACAAGGGAGTCCCAACCATTCTGGTGGCTCCTCGGTGGAAAAGAAGAAGCTGGTTCTCAGACATAGTAAGGAGCTCTGAGGGCAACTCGTGGAGGTTACCCGACGCTACAGATCTTCTCACACAGGGGCCTCTAAGGCATCCCAATTCACATGTCTGTCTTGGACGGCCTGGCTATTGAATCCTTTATCTTGGCAGAAAGGGGGTTCGTCTGACATAGTCATGCAGACTATGATTCAGGCCAGGAAGAAGCCTTCATCAATGATCTACTATAGAGTCTGGCAAGAATTATCGCTTGGTGCGAATCCAGAAGGTTCGCTGGTAGAATTTTTTCTGTTCCCAAAATATTTGATTTTTTGGCAGAAAGGTCTTGATGAAGGTTTTCAATTGAGTACTTTAAAGGAACAGATATCTGCTTTATCTTTTTATTCAGAAACCCATTGCTGTGAATAAATGTACCAAAACTTGGTATAGAGAGTCGCTCATGTGCGGCCTCCTTGTAAGCCACTTCTGCCGATTTGGGACCTGAAAGTTTTATTAACTCTTTATCAGGGTCCTCCTTTTGAACCACTGGCAGATGCATCGTTAAGTTTGACTCTTAAGGTAATCTTTTTTAGTGGCAATAACCTCAAGGAAGGTTTCTAAATTAGCAGCTTAATAAGTCTCCTTATTTAGTGTTACATAAGGACAAGGTCGTCTTCTGCTTTAAACAGGATGTTCTTCCTAAGATGGTTTCCGTCTTAATGAAAGGGTGAATTGCCTTCCTCATGTCCTACTCCAGTGTCCGATAAAAGGATTCTTCATTGCTGGATGTAGTGAAAGCACTAAGATACTATCTTACTGCTACACAATGTTTCCGTAGGTCGGACTCCTTATTTGTCATACATGAGGGTCCATGGAAAGGTCTTCCACCATCTAAGTCTACCATCAGCGATGGATTAGACAGGCAGTGGTAAGAGCCTATATTCAATAAGGGGAAGGATTCTCCTTTTAGGACTACTGCGCATTCGACAAGAGCTATTGGAGCTTCTTGGGCTTTTTAGCATCAATAGAACAAGTATGCAAAGCCACTACTTGGTTTTCAGCTCATACATTTACCAAATTCTATAAGGTAGAGCTTTTGGTAGGAAAGAATTACATACAATGGTAATTAGATGGTGAAAGGAATAAGGGTTTTAATAAGGGTTTTTGAGATGTCTTATTCCTCAAAGGAATAAGAATTTTTGAGATGTCTTATTCCTAAAAAGGAATAAGGGTTTTTGGAGTGTCTTATTCCTGAAAGGAATAAGGGATTTTGGAGTGTCTTATTCCTGAAAGGAATAAGGGATTTTGGAGTGTCTTCTTCCTGAAAGGAATAATGTTTGGGGATCCCACCCGAATTAGGGTACTGCTTTTGGAGGTCCCATTAGTCTCTGAATTCTTCTGATGGCCTGAAGTAAAATGGTATAGAAAAGAAAATTCTGTGAGTACTCACCTGTAGAATTAATTTCTCTTCCATTATTACTTCAGGACATCAGACCCTCCCTGTCTGCTAGGTTACTATGTCCATGTTGGATGCCTAATTTTAGTGGAGCGGTAAATATGTAAATAGTTGCTGTAAATAAGGATCAGCATTTAAAAAAAAAAAATTAAATGGAGAGAGGAGTCTTGTATTTTGTCTCCAGCCTTTTGTTTCCAACAGGATAGGTATGCCTCCCGGGCGGCTGGTTCTAATGCTTTTTTAATTAAACTGAAGTGCATGAAGTCAGCCAGGTGGATATAGGCCCGGGAGGTGGAGACATACCTTTGTTCTTGCAGACCACACCCTTTGGGAAAGGTTAACCCATTCGTCTCTGAATTCTTCTGATGTCCTGAAGTAATTTTCTTTTTTGTGTGTTTCATTTTCACTATCCAGGGGTCCCCATACTAGTTTAAAGGGTAGGAGGGCAGCAAGTTACCTGCTGCCATGGCAGTGTGTGACTTGTTGTTACCTCCACCCCATTTATTATCTGTACCCCTAACGGCCAGGGGTGTACAGAAGAGCTTGGTGCCCATCAGCACAGGCCCAAAGTCTACCCCGCGGCATAGAAAAAATAAGGGTGACAGGTTTTTGAACGTGGCCTGCTCAACTGTAAATGCCTGTCCCCTAAGCTAGACAGTATAAAACAGTAGCACTACAAAGTAATCTACATAAGCATTGCATGCTGGGTAAAACCAGCTACACAGAACAGTAATAAGCCATTCCAGCATGGGCTTGTTCAGGTAACGGCCAGCTAGAAATGAGCAGTCATCTCCTGTTATAGTAGAATCATACATTTACAAACCTGTCACGCTCTTTTTTCTCAACAGGGTTCCTTTAAGATGTCTTTTTTTTGTCTTTTCCTGCTGCCATCTGTAAGCAAATTTGTTTTTCTGGAGTCTGGCTTAAATTTTTTAGTATTTCATGGCAGGGGATTTCCTTCATAATCCAGCAATGGCAGAAATTAAGTGGCAGCACACCCATATATTGGAATTGTTCCATCAGGTTTAGAAACCGGATCTGCAGGATTGGACAGCACTGAATGGCTGGCAGATGCCGGGACTTTGTATGATGAGGCAGATGCCGGGACTTTGTTTTCCCTCGGCACCACAAACTTTCTCTTGGTAAATCAAAGGACTCAGGTCCACTTTAACCCTTTAAACGCCAGCCAAGTGAAATTTACTGAGCTGGCATTTTCCTCCTCCAAAATAAGCTCACCTCCATCCAGGTTCCAGTGCGGGGGGGGGGGGTCTCCTCATCTCCCTGAGGGCCTCTGATTGCTGGGCCAGAGTCTTCAGCGGGACAGAGAACGTTAATTCTCTGCCCCATGCTCAGCTTCTGACACCTCCCTCCCCGCTGCAGCTCATTCCGTCGGTAATAAAGGTCCCTCCCTGCAACAAAAGTGATGATAATGTCCTCTTTTCAGTTTGGAGGGGGATCTCCTGGGCAAGAATGAGGGTCTACTGATACATATGTGCCACTGTTGGTGGAATGGGGCTTTTTCAATATGATTTTCTTGAAAAACTTACATTTTTTTTTTTTAAACTGCTGCAAAATATAAATAGTATATTGTGATAAGGTGTATGGAAAAGTAATAAACGGTATCTATTTTTCCCCTGCTCTATCAGGCACGGTCCATGCCGGGTTTTCAGGACCCAGTTCACATTCCCCAGTCCTCTACAGGTTTGTTCCCTGATCCCAGGCCTTGCACAGGTGATGAGGCTGGTTGCAGGGGAAGCCTAAATAAAAGGAGCCACTGAGCCTTTCAGTTTGCTGTTGACCAGCCTGGAGTAAGGAGCCCAGGCCGTACTGCTCAATGTGAATGACAGACCTGGATTAAAGCCGAAGGACATTGCACCCCAAACTTGGACTTGTGGGGATTAACAGCGTGGGCTTGTATGCCCTGGAAGTGGAACTTTGTACAACAAGGACGTTTTCAGCTTGCTGCATTTTCCTACCCTGGACTTTACTAGAGCCAGTGAGGTAACCGCTTGCTATTCTGCATTTTGGCTGAAACCTTCTCTGATGTTAAGAAAAGGCTGTTGAATCTTTATTTTCAATAAATCATGTTTGATTTGAAGGAGAACTGTCGTCTGAGTCACTGCCGTTCGCCCCAATCCCTGACGAATTGGTGGAGGATGCAGGCATGTGACTGTGGCTAGGGGCAACGGAGTGACAAAACGCTGCATTTAACAGTGGATGGCTTGGGTGAAAATGGCAACAAAGATGTCTCACCTATCACAAATGGAGGAGGTGATAAAGCAGCTAGTACAGGCTAACCTCCAGCATGAGCGGGCCCTGGAACAGCAGCAGCAGACCATGGCCCAACAGCAGCAGACCATGGCACAGCAATACCAAACACAGCAGCAGGCCATGACACAACAGCACCAAGTGCAGCAGCAGGCCATGGCAAACCAGCAGGAGACAAATCGCCTGTTGATGGAGCAGACTGCTGCACTCAGAGACACTGTTATGGCTAAAGTCTCACAACCGGAGAGAAGCCCGGTCAAGACTGATGGTGCGAGGAGAGCCGTTCAGCGGGTCCTGCAAAAGATGACACCTGACGATGATGTCGAGGCTTACCTCACTGTATTCCAGCGCGTGGCTGAGAGAGAGCAGCTGCCTGTTGCTGTGTGGGCCAGCAGGATTGCACCGTTCCTGACATGTGAGCCACAAAAAGAGTATTATGACCTCAGGGAGCAAGATATACGGGACTATGCCAAACTTAAAATGGAAATTCTTGCTCGCCTAGGTGTTACGCCGGTGGTCCGGGCCAGGAGAGTACACAATTGGACTTTTGCCATTGAGAAGCCTGCCCGGTCGCAGATTTATGACTTAATCCATCTAGTCCAAAAAGGGCTGGAACCAGAGTGTGCTACACCTGTGCAGATGGTCGAGAAAGTCGTGGTGGACCCTGCCGCCAAAGCTACAACGGTGGGTTGGACATGGCGACCTTCAGACTGCTGAGCAGCTGGTCAACATGATTGAAAAATTCCTGGTGACTACCTTTGGGATGGCCCTACAGCACCAGCACCCTCCAAGACCAGCAGACCTGTGACTACTGTGGGTAAGCGAGTTCCCGCTGGAGGTTTGTGGAAGGGTGTAAGAGGGGGAAGGGTGCTAGACTTTGAACGGGGGCAAAAGACTGACCCTGACACCCAGAGGCCCCCTAATCCTAGGGAGGACGCCCGGGCAAGGAGGTTCCGTGGTCCCCAGTTCTGGAGGTGCCATGAGTGGGGGCACATAGCCGTTGATTGTCCCCTTTTCCCTGAGCCCATGGAGTGTGACGCCAGTCATCGAAGGTCCCTATTCGCTAAACCCACTTGCACCACCAGCCCGCGATCAAAGACTGAGCCCCATATACTGATGTTGAAAGTGAATGGTTGCTCAGTGAAGGCGCTGTTGGAACCAGGTAGCCTGGTAGGAGGTTATATACCTAAAAAAAATGTTAGCGTGCTTTGCATCCACGGGGATATTGTAGCTTACCCTGTAGCCGTGGGTAAGTTTGAGACCCCCGCTGGAACACTGAACTCTGAAGTAGGCGTGGTAAAACGCCTTATGTACGAAGCGATAGTCGGACGTGATTTTCCCTTGTTCTGGGAGTTGTGGGAAAGGGGTAACACTCCTGCCGGTAGCGAAGAATCTACGGCAGAACCTGTAACCCTCCCTGTCCTTGAGTCAGGTGAAAATGTGGGTAACCCTGAATTATGCAGTGATGACCGATTTCCACTACAGGTGTTGGCAGGTGAGGATGATGAGACTTCCCTCCCTGACCAGCGGGTCTTAGACCTAGAAGTGGCTCAGGGTAATTTTGGGTCAGAACAATTAAGAGACCTCACTCTGGGAACCACAAGAGAAAATGTCACAGTGTTGAAAGGTGTACCTCAGGAACCAGAAGCTGACCAGAAATTTCCACACTTTGCCATGAATGTGGATCTGGTATATCGGGTCTCCAAAATTAATAATGAAATCGTGGAACAGCTTCTGGTACCTAGGCCATACCGTCGCATGGTGCTGGGGATCGCCCATAGTCATGTGCTTGGAGGGCATTTGAGGACTAATAAGACCCAGGAGAGAGTTCTCCAAAGGTTCTTTTGGCCTAGGGTGTATGAGGAAATAAAAAGGTACTGCGAGTTCTGCCCTACGTGCCAGTTAAGTGCCCCAACATCACATTTCTAGAGTCCCTTCGTGCCACTTCCCATTATTGAGGTTCCCTTCGAGAGAACTGCCATGGATTTGGTGGGGCCCATTGTGAAGTCTGCCCGAGGCCACCAATACATACTAGTGGTATTAGATTATGCTACCCACTACCCGGAAGCAGTTCCGCTAAGAAACATGGCCTCCAAGAATATTGCTAAGGAACTGTTTCTTATGTTCTCCCTGTGTAGGAATTCTGAAGGAAATCCTAACTGGCCAGGGCACACCCTTCATGTCAAAGGTCACGAAGGAGCTGTGCAAGCTGTTTAAGATTACCCATCTCCGCACCTCAGTGTACCACCCTCAAACAGACGGCTTAGTAGAGAGATTTAACAAAACTCTTAAGCACATGCTAAAGAAAGTTGTAGAACGGGATGGCCGTGATTGGGACTGTTTATTGCCGTATCTCGTGCTTTCCATCCGGGAGGTACCCCAGGTGTCTACAGGGTTTTCGCCTTTTGAGCTAGTGTATGGTAGGCACCCCGGGGGTTAGTTAGACGTAGCCAAGGAAACATGAGAGACTGAGGCCACCCCATACAAAAGTATAATTGAACATGTGGCCCAAATGCAGGACCGAATAGAAAAGGTAATGCCGATAGTTAAAGAGCATATGCAAAGGGCTCAGGCGGCCCAGAGCAGAATATACAATAGATCTGCCAGGGTGAGGGCCTTTAATCCTGCGCACCAGGTCCTGGTATTAGTGCCCATGGTAGAAAGTGGCAGGGTCCCTATGAGGTCGTAGGGAAGGTGAGTGAGGTGAACTACTAGGTTCATCAACCTGGTAGAAGAAAGCCCTACCAGATTTACCATATAAATCTGATCAAGCCATGGAAGGATCGTGAAGCCTTAGTAGTTATCCTGGCTAGAGTTAAAGAGGCGGTGCAGACCATTCCCCCAGTCAAAATAGGTGAGTCCTTGCCAGGACACCAAACGCAGGAGGTCAGGGAGTTTCTACAGAGAAATAGAGATACGTTTTCTGACATGCCGGGCAGAACTCAATAAAGCATCATATCAAAACTGAACCCTGCACTAAGGTTAACCTTAAACCGTACAGCATACCAGGATACCGGAAGCACGTAGAGAGGCGATCTCCTCAGAAATAAAGTGCATGTTAGAGTTGGGCGTCATTAAGGAGTCTACTAGTGCCTGGTCAAGTCCCATTGTCCTAATGCCTAAGAGGCACCAATAGCACGAGTAGAATGAGTAAGGGGGAGTAAGGGGGAAGGGAGGATTCTTCCCCTTAACAGAGTAGGCCTGAATCATAGCCTGACGGATCCACTTGCTGATAGTAGATTTGGCAGGAGCCAAACTCTTCCTAGGACCAGAAGGGACCACAAAAAGAGTGTAGTAGCCACCAGATAGTACTTCAGACACCTAACCACATCCAAAGAATTTAAGACCCTCTCCTTAGCATTATTAGGATTAGGGCACAATGACGGAAGAACAATGTCCTGATTCAAATGAAAGGCAGACACAACCTTAGGCAGAAAGTCTGGCTTGAAACGAAACACCACCTTGTTCTGGTGTCTCTCATAGTAGACACACGCCTAACAGAGGTGATAGCCACCAAAAAGACAACTTTGAGAGTAAGAATGGCCAGGGCAGCATCCTGCACAGGTTCAAAGGGAGCACCCTGCAAGGCTGACAAAACCAAGTTCAGATCCCAAACAGGCAACATAGGCTTACGTGGGGGACGCACATGAGAAAAAAAGTCCTGATCAGAGAATGCTGAGCAAAGGACTTCTGGAAGAAAACAGCCAGGGCAGAAACCTGACCCTTCAGAGTACTGAGTTGGAGCCCCATCTCCAACCCATGCTGCAGAACCTCCAAGATCCTGGGAATAAAGAACACCCGACAGGGAAGAGACTTAGTCAATGTAGGCACGCCAAACCCTATAATAAATGGAAGAAGAAGACTTCTTCCTAGCCTTTATCATGGTATCAACAAAAGAGGTAGACAGCCCCTTCTCCATCAAGATGGAGGTTTCAGCAGCCAGGCCGTCAAAGCCAGAGTTTGTAAATTGGGATGGCGTAAAGGACCCTGAGTGAGCAGGTCTGGCACCCTGGGCAGAACGTACTGATCTACTGCCAGCTGCACCACGTCTGCGAACCACACTCTTCTTGGCCACCAGAATTGCTGGCACCCCCTCCAGAGCAATCTTGCGCAGAACCCTGCCCAGCAGGGAAAATGGAGGAAAGACATACAGAAGCTGAAAGTCCTGCCATGACATTGCAAGGGCATCCGTGGCCAAGGCCAGAGGATTCTGAGACAGGGAGACAAAGGCCGGGAGCTTGTGATTGTGACGGGACGCAAACAGATCCACATCTGGTTGGCCCCAACGGTGACACAGAGATTGAAACACCCTGTTGCAGAGGGACCATTCTCCCTGGCGAGAGGTCCCCCTGCTCAGAGAGTCTGCCTGCACCCCCGGGATGTACACCGCTGATATGCAGGGAACATTGGCCTCCACCCAGGTCAGGATCAGAGACACTTCCTGGAGGGCCCTCCTGCTCCGGGTCCCTCCCTGATGATTGATGTAGGCAACTGTCGTCTGGTTATCCGAGCGCACCTGAACAGGCAGGCCCCGAAGGTGACGAGTCAACTGAGCCAGAACCAACCTGATCGCCCACAGCTCCAAGACGTTGATAGGTGTGTGGGTCTCCTGAGGGCCCCACCTCCCCTGGAACTGCAGGGACTTCCAGAAAACCCCCCCAACCTGACAGACTGGCATACGCGGTGACCGTCTCCCAGGAGGGGGTCAAAAAGGATCTGCCCCCCAACAGGTTCCTGGAGTCCAGCCACCACAAGAGGGACCGCCTGACCAGGGGGGAAAACGCAAAGACCCGGTCCAGGGACGCAGGGTCCTTGTCCCATACTGACAAAAGGTGGAGCTGCAGAGGCCTCAAGTGGAACTGAGCATAAGGGGCCGCCTCGAAGCATGCCACCATCAGGCCCACCATCTGCATTCCCTGCCTGATGGAGGGATGATGACAAGATAGCAGGGACTGGACCTGCACAATCAGACTGTCCACCTTCTGCTGAGGAAGAAAAATCCTTGCCTGAACTGTATCCAGATTCATTCCCAGGAATGAAGTCATCAAGGAGGGAGACAGAGAAGAGTTGGGATGGTTGATCACCCAGCCAAATGACTCCAGGGTGGACACTACCAGCTGAGCATCCAACTCCGCCTGATGTAGAGACTGGGAAGTGAAGAGAATGTTGTCCAGGTAGGGCAGCACGCGGATGCCCTGAGACCTGAGCAGAGACATCACTCCTGCCAGCACCTTGGTGAACACCCTGGGAGCTGAAGTGAGACCAAAGGGCAATGCCACAAATTGGTAGTGTTGATCCTCCAGAGTGAACCTGAGGAATCTTTGATGACCTGGAAAGACAGGATAATGAAGGTAAGCATCTTTGATGTCCACAGACGTCATGAAATCCCCTGGGCGCAGGGAACTGATGGCAGAGCGCAGAGTTTCCATGCGAAAACGCCTGCACCTGACAAATTTGTTGAGGATCTTCAAGTCCAGGATGGGCCTGACTGACCCATCTTTTTTGGGCACGGAGAAGAGGTTGGAATAGAAGCCCTTGCCCCTTTCTCTTAAAGGGACCTTGCAGATGACCCCCAGCTTCCTCCTGAATCCACCGGTCTGAGACATGAAGCCTCCAGACGTGAGCAAAGTGCTGAAGCCGTCCCCCCACCCGGATGGGAGAGGGCGCCCCTTCATGCCTGAGGGGGCTTGGGAGAAGACTTAAGCTTGGAGCCCCAGGAGGAGCCAGGGCGACCACGTCCTCTTCTCCTACCCCAGAAGTCTCCTCGGGCCCCTGTAAAGGAAACCCCCCTCCCTTGTCTAGCACCACGGTAGGGGGAGGAAAAGGAGCCCTGACCCCGAAAGGGCCGAAACTGCCGCCTGCGCTGGGGTAACCTGCCTCCCTTAGCAAACAGGTCCAGGCGGTCCCCAAACAGGCGTAGTCCTTTGAAGGGAAAACCAGTGAGGGCTTTCTTGGCAGCGTTGTCAGCAGCCCACTGGCGCAGCCAAACCGAGCGGTGTATAGCCACCACAAGGGCAGATGTTCTGCCACACATTCTAATGGTGTCATCCAAGGCAGAGAGGACATAGGTCACAAAAACATCACAACGAGAGAGTGCATTAAACTCCTCCCTAGACACATCATCAGGGTCACCATCGAGGATACTTCTGAGCAGGGTCCTAATAGCCACAGCTGTAATGGCAGAGGCACAGACCGGGCGCAGCGCCGTCCCCACACATGCAAAGGCATGGGACGCCAGCTGACCAATGCGCCGGTCCTCAGCATCCCGCAGGGTAGTTGAGTCAGGGGAGTGCATGACAGAGGTGTTAGATAACCCTAGGCCCGGGGCATATACTTCAGGAGGGGATGACCAACACTTCACCACATCAGCAGGAAAGGGATACTTCCTATCCCAACCTCTTAGGTACACCGGGAAGCCTGCTGGGGCGCTCCCATTCCTTGAGCACAAGGTTATTAAAATGGGCTTGTTCAGGAAATTCCAAGCGTGACTTAGCAGTATGAAACAGTTCCCCCTGTTGCCTGGGGGCCGCAACAGGGGGAGAAATACAGAACCTCAAAAATCTGAGCCAACAGTCTATCAGTATCATCTGGGGCCCAGGGGTCAGAGCCAGAATCATCATGACCCCTGGGCCTCTCATCAGATGACCCCGAATCAGAGAATAGCTCCCCTTCTTCCAAGGGGGTATAGCCAGACAGTTCCAAAAACTCATCAGCTTCCATAGGGAAAAGAGTGACATCAGGCGTTAAATGCCGCTTTTTTGCAGAGGCCTTACATGCCAAGGTATTAGCAATCAACTTCTCAACACTAGCCAGTCTGGAAGACACATCAGGCTGAGAATCCCCCTTGTATGCAACTCAATGGGAGTGAGATTTAAGCTTGGGGGAGTAAGTGAAGTCATACAAGGCGCAGGCCCAGCCACTGGAAAACCAGGCTGCAGCGCAAGCACCTGCTGGGCACAAGGTACACAGACCCGCACATTGTCAGCGCTAATAGGGGACACCCCACAAGCTACACACAGCCGGGCTTGTCCCGAAGGAACCCCGAGCACATTATGCTGAGATGCCTCCATATGGTGACTATAGCTGCACAATAGGCCGATAGGGATTGACGCTATAAAAGCAACCCGGGATGCCCCAATAACCCGCTAGGGAAGTGGGAGTAATTAAACACTAGGCCTCACAAGTTAAATAACTAATTAGAGGGAGTAGGGTCGGGAGAAGCCAATAGGGTTCTGCCCGCCTGAAAGACATAAGCAAAGGGGAACGGTAAGTGACATGTAAATGACAATGGTAAATTAAGCCGCCTGCGAGGGCACTCACGGGCCGCGGTGGGTAGATGCCAGTCACGTAGCAGCCGGAGCCAAGAAAAAATGGCGCCGAGTATACCTCAAGGGGCGGGCCGCAGGGACAGTGACGTGGAAGAGCGCAAAGCCGTACACGTGACAAGCAGCCAATAACGGCGCACCAGCGTCTGAGGTAACGCCGCCGCCAAGCGCAGAACACAGTGGAAGCGCGCGCGGCAGCGACGACAATTTAAAAAAAGACATCCAGTGCAACCAAGTCAGCGCGGCGACTGACACCAATAATAAGAACATAATACAGTGAAGCACAAAGGCAAATACACATACACAAACCCCCCCTCCCCCGAGGGCTACAAGGGAGAGCGAGGGAGGAAAGCGGCCACTTAACAGGACCCACCGATAGACAGCGGCAAGGGGCAATAGGGCGGGAGGGGCATCCCATAGAGGCTCACCAAATGCCTATACCGCCTACCCTTTGGTGGGGGATTGCGGTGGAGCAGAGCTCCTAAGCACCTGACAGCGGTGCTGCCTACCATCACCCGACCAGCGCAGCCAAGGCTGGGAGGCACATTACTAATGGAACGGGTGGGAATAGTCCTACAGGGCCGCAGGCTAATAGCCCCGCTCAACTGCGAGAAGAGAGAGCCATCTTCTTGTCCTTTGCAGTCCAGACTGCAGAGAAGATCTGGGGATTGTGGGAGGTCCCTGGGTATTTGAGGGGCCGGGAGGAGCCTGTTTTCGATGTCTCTGCAGTCCAGCACCATCTGGCAGAGTAATACCAAGTGTAAGTAATCTATCTGGAGCAGGACGTACTGTATACTAAGAATAAATGCGTTTGCCACCCCAGGAAGGTCTGTTTCACTATCTGGTAATGCCGTCTGGGTTACATGGGGCCCCTGCTACCTTTCAGAGGCTGATGGACATGATCTTGAGACCACATCACAATTATGCCGCTGCTTACCTCGACAATGTGGTCATTTTTTCGTCTGATTGGAAGAGTCACCTCTGCAAGGTACAGGCCGTCCTAGACTCCGTAATGCTGGCTTAACCATAAACCCTGAGAAGTGTGCAGTGGGTCTGGAGGAGACAAAATACCTGGGCTACGTAATTGGTAGAGGGTTGGTTAAACCCCAGAACAATAAGGTGGAGGCAATACAGAACTGGCCCAGACCACTTACAAAAAAACAAGTAAGAGCCTTCCTTGGTATAACCGGCTACTACCGTCGGTTCGTGCCCAATTTCGCGTCAATGGCTGCCCCATTAAGTGAGTTAACAAAGGGTAGTAAGTCAGTAATGGTGGAATGGACCCCAGAGGCAGAAAAGGCTTTTCAAAGCCTAAAATCTGCCCTGTAGCCTGTCCTGGTGTCCCCGGATTTCAGCAAACAGTTTTTAGTACAGACGGATGCGTCTGATTCAGGTTTGGGTGCGGTTCTATTACAAGAGGTGAATGGGGAAGAACACCCAGTATTGTACCTGAGCAGGAAACTGACCCCAGCAGAGAGAAATTACCCGATAGTGGAAAGAGAGTGTCTCACCATTAAGTGGGTATTAGAAGCCCTAAAAATACAATTCTGTGAGAATCTCACCTGTAGAATTGGTATTATATGCATACAGCACGTCCTGCTCCAGAACATATTCATAACGTATGGGTATACCTCCGCCTTCAGCGCCGTGCACTGCAGATCACGAAGAAAACAAGCTCCTCCCGGCCCTACATATACCGGAGGACCTCCCACAATCCCCAGCATTGAAAAGCAGTGATCAGAGAAGCCAGGAGAAGCACAACCACCCAGAATTTCTGGTAATAACACCAAGTGAGCACAATCACCATACAGGGGATCCAGAACAAAGTGAAACCAGGGTGGGGTGGAGCAGGATGTGCTGTATGCATATAATACCAATTCTACAGGTGAGATTCTCACAGAATTGTATTATTCTAAGCATACAGCACGTCCTGCTCCAGAACATATTCATAACGTATGAAACATCCAATAGCAGTGTCGACAATCGGGTGGGATCCCCATGAAAAGGCACAGCCAACAGTAAAGCGCTGTCACCCTTAACCAGGTAATCAACAACAAGAGCAATGCTCAACCTCAACCTTTGAACAACAATAATAGGGAGGAAGAATCTTCCTCTAAAAAGATAGGCCAAAATAACTGTCTAACCATTCCGCTACAAGAGGGGGTAACCATGGTAGCTCAAAACTTCCCCCCCCCCCCCCCGGGGAATACATGTCCAGGTCACAGACGAGACCAACAGAAGTGCTAAAAACGATATTAGGCAAGCCAAAAAAGTCCAACAAGTCCGGAAGGACGAGCAACCAAACAGGACCAGGCCAGAGGTCCATAATCCATGGCCATAATCAACCAGGCACATCCAGACGGGGGCACCGGAAGACCCCAAAATAAGATCCCATCAGGGACGAGACAGTTCCGGCAGATCTCTTACCCCAGTAAAGGGGCACAGATCCCTTCATCTCATAGTGATTAGACCATAGTCCCGAAACCAGAGGATCCGTCCAAGGGCAAAAGGGACGAAGTACCGCCTGGATCCCAATTAGTGTGAGGCTGGTACCCTCACCTCATGGTATAGCTCTATACCAAAGAATGCATATATATAAAAAGTATATATATATATATATATATATATATATATATATATATATATATATAGTTACTAGGCCACCAATAGTGCCCTGCCTTATGGCACACCACTACCTGGAGTAACTCCCCAGAAGAGCAACCTAATGGAAGAAGCAGGTCAGACAAGGACCTGACTAAGAACTGTGGAAACCCTTGGTAGGGTTTCAAAATAAGTCCTATTAGGGATCCCCCAGGAATGCAGCTGGGCAGACCCTGAGGAATGCCAACAATAATATTGGGTCAGATCTTGTAATAGGAGAACAGATCAGGCCCCAACAATAAACAGAATCAATAGTGAGCCCACACCAAACACTGCTTGTAGGACCCTAATCCCGGGAGCATATACCAACCCGCCAGGGAAGGGGCTTAGGCCCAGCTCATAGCATAAGGGCAGCATAAGCTCAACCAGCGTGGCAGAAGGAAGACGATAAGGAGGAAGACAAGGTCCCGAACCTCCAAAGAACAAGACACCTCGAGATCTGTCATCTCGGGCAGGGCAAGCCCCCGATCCTGCCAACGCTAAAGTAAGTCTCCCAGGCCCCAAGCATAAGGTGCAGCTAGTCATCAGATACCAGCGCAAGCTCTCCCCGCGCCCGGCAGGGCAAGGGTATAACATTATCAAGTAAACTACTCAGCCAGAACCGCTAGCCCCCACCAGGGCAGACCAATCTGGCCAATAACGGGGGACGACCCCTGTAATAGAGGCGGGGTCCCACAGAACCCTGCCGGTGTGAGCCTGGAGGCACAACCGAGAACCTCTAAAGGGAGGGATACTTCAGGAAGGACAAGGAATACCAAGTCCCCTAAGGAATCAGGGCTCCCCGGTAAGGATCCATGCCCGAGAATGCCGTAGGAACAAAGCGCAACCACTGACCTATTAAGCAGAAAGTCCCCCAATGGACGAGTACAAGAAGGAGAAGCCCCCCACTAGGACCCACAACTTGCTACTTATGACCAAAATTCACCTAGGAAATCAGAACCTTCAAGGTCCCTTCCTAGGAACCCCTGGGGAAATCAAAAGAATAGGCCCCCTTTGTGCCAGAATAGGTACCATGGTAACCATCAGGGAAAGGCAAGGAGTGTGGAATGCTCCCC
Organism: Gastrophryne carolinensis; assembly: GCA_027917425.1. Taxonomy (NCBI): domain Eukaryota; kingdom Metazoa; phylum Chordata; class Amphibia; order Anura; family Microhylidae; genus Gastrophryne; species Gastrophryne carolinensis. Next base: position 25,590,519 of record CM051235.1, on the reverse strand, counting down.
CGCGGTACCCACGAGCCCAGTAGAAGAGTAAGTGCCTCCGCAAGGTGGTAGGGAAGTCAAAACCAGGCCCAGGGTGCAACCCTCTCATCCAGGGCTAATGGCTAAGTCACTTCAGAGCCCAAGAACCAAACACGCCCAGCAGCCAGGGGGTCCCTGGGGCATGGGGCACAGACAGCCCTGTCGAGGGCGCCGGGCCGAAAGATTATGTACAGATGCCACACTCTTCTAGGTGTTAGGCAGATAAGCTCCCTCATCCTAGAAGGGAGAGAGGAAGGGAGAGAAGGAGGGGCAGACACGCTCAGGGGCCCCAGATTCTACATGATAATGGCGTTCAGCAGGGAAGCCATACCTGGCAGGCCCAGTTAAGCCTGCACGGGCGGGCATGGAAACATAGACCTCTTAACCGACTCGGGGAAGGACTGCCCAGCAAACACCATTCCATCTCTAGGGTAACTACCTAAAGCCACCAGAGCGAGGCAGGATGCCTCCTGATAGTAGTAGAGTGCTGCGGCCTTCCCCTCACCCAGGTGGGTGAGGGCGCCCCATCATGCATGAGGGAAATCAGGGAAGGAAAAGGACTTAGCCCGACCGGAGGGCCCCGGGCCCTGAACGTCATTCCTGGGGCGGGAGATTGGGCCAGGTCCAGCAGGGGGCAACCCCGGGTCCTGTGCAACGGAATGATATGGAGGGGGAGGGGCGCCTCTGCCCAGCGGGGGACGTAGCGGCCGCCTCTGACTGGGTGGCGTGGCCTGTTTCTCAAAAAAATCCAGACGTGCCCCAAACAGGTGATGTCCTCTAAAGGGGAGCCCCGTCAAGATCCTCTTAGTGTCATCATCTGCCCCCCACTGACGAAGCCAGAGAAGGCGACGTATAGCCACCGCCTGGGCAGAGGTCCTAGCACACATTTTGATGGTGTCATCCAAGGCCATAAGGATAAATTTAAGAAAAATATCGCAACTGGAGAGTGCATAAAAGACCTCCCAGGGTAAATCTTCAGGCTGATGCTCTAGGGACTTACATATAAGAGTCTTAGCGGCCGTGATCGCCGCGGCACAGACAGGACGCAGCGTCGTGCCCGCGCAGGTAAAGGCGTGGGAAGCAAGCCTATCGATACGCCGGTCCTCGGTGTCCCGCAGGGAGCTGTAAGCCGGGGAAGTAAGGAATGGGGGGTTAGGAACCCCAATAATCGGAGCGTCCACGGCTGGGGACGAGGCCCAAACATCTATCATCTCGGGGGGAAAGGGGTATTTACAAGCCCAGTCATCCGGCGTCTTTTGAAGAGCGGCGGGACATTCCCACCCTTTAAGAACAAGTGTATGGAAGTGAGCCTGCTCGAGAAATTCCAACCGAGGCGGCGCGGTATGAAAGCCCGGGAACCGCGCCGGGAGGCGAAACGGACAGTACCTTAAAAATCCTGAGTAACATGCCGTCAATGTCAAGCTGGTCCAAGATATCCAGATCAGCGTCATCCTGACCCCTCGATCTCTCGTCCAGGGAACCTAGGTCAGAGAACAAGTCCCCTTCTTCCGAAGTGGTGCTAGCACGTGTAGACAAGGACTCCGCAGAACTCATAGCACAGGCCGAAGCCGCGGGAGATCGTTGTCTAACAGGGCTGATCCGGCCAGACAAACCTTCCACGATCTGGCCCAACGTGGGCCGTCTAGGGGAGGGATCTATTTGTACCCCCTCACCTGTACAAGACACAACGGGAGTGAGGTTTGGGGAAGGGTTAAGTGGTGGGAAAGGGTGAGAAACAACCGCAAGCGTCGCTCGCAGCTCCAGTGTCTGTTCGGAACATGACGCGCAGACCCGTGCCCCGTCCGCCTCAGCGTGGGGGAGACCACACGATATACACAGCCGGTCCTGTCCCGATGGGACCCCGGTAACACAATCCTGAGATGCCTCCATATGGTGATTGTTCGATTATAGTATGTCGATAGGGATTTATGCCGTAAGCCACCCTGGATGCCCCAACTACCCGCTGATCAATGTGGGAGATTTTGGGAAGGCCCGCTCCTTATACTAGTGAGTATAGCAATGTATACGTATAAGGTACTTATATGAATGTATATATGTATATGAGGCCGGGAGAGGCCGCCGGAAACTCAGCGTCTGCAAGACACAATGGGAAAGAGATGTCAGGAACGTGCGCAGATGGGCAGACAAAAAAGAAAGGGACTCGCCCACAAGGGCACTTACAGCTCAGGTGGAGGAGGAGACCGTCACGACACGTGCGCGGGAAGCTAACCAAAAAGGCGCCCAGCGAAGCTCGAAGAGCGGGCTAAATACTCCGCCGTGATGCGGAGCGCGCCAGACAAGGGCCCCGCCCATTCTGAAGAGCGCGAAGCTCTGAAGGAAAATTAAGGCAATGGAGTAACAGCCGACCTAAAGTATCATAGAGCGGACGCCGACAGTAAGCTCGGAGACCGCGGCAATTCTATTAATTGACAATCATTAGACAAAAACACACGGGCAGTCGAAAGAAACGCTCGGCGCGGCCCTGACATCTCTGATTTTAGTGAAGGCATAATATAAGCCACGAGCGTGACATACCGGTACACTAAGACCGCCACATGCGTACCCTCCCCCCCCCCCTTTCTTTTCCCCCGAAGACGGAGAAAAGAGGGAGAATGGAGACCCTAATAGGGCTCAGGACTACACGGGGTACGGGACAATAATGCGGAAGGGGCATCCCTTAGAGGCTCACCATCAGCCTAAACCGCCTACCCTATGGTTGGGGAATTGCGGTGGAGTCTAGCTCCATAAGCACACTAGGTGCTGCCTACCTTCACCCGACCCGCGCAGCCCAGGCTGGGAGGCATATATTTCACAATGAGGACGGGTGGAAATAGTCCCGCAGGGCCTCGGGCTGTCAAGCCCCGCTCGCCTGCGAGAGCGTGATACTTCATGTCTTCGCAGTTCCAGCACTGCAGAGAAATCTGGGGATTGTGGTAGGTCCTCCGGTATATGTAGGGCCGGGAGGAGCTTGTTTTCTTCGTCATCTGCAGTGCACGGCGCTGAAGGCGGAGGTATACCCATACGTTATGAATATGTTCTGGAGCAGGACGTGCTGTATGCTTAGAATATATTACCTGTTGGGTCGAGAATTTGTCTTGATGACAGATCATGCTCCGCTGGCCTGGATAAAACAAAATAAGGAGAGAAATGCAAGAGTGACCAGATGGTTTCTCTCCTTGCAAAACTTTAAGTTTAAAGTGGAACATAGGCCGGGGAAGTTACAAGGGAATGCAGATGCTTCGTCTAGAGTTTACTGTATGATCGGTGAAAATTGTCAGACCTCTGGTCTGAAGAAGAGGGGGGGGGGATATGTGGTAAGGTGTATGGAAAAGTAATAAATGGTATCTATTTTTCCTCTGCTATGCTCTATCAGGCACGATCCATGCCGGGTTTTCAGGACCCAGTTCACATTCCCCAGTCCTCTACAGGTTTGTTCCCTGATCCCAGGCCACGCACAGGTGATAAGGCTGATTGCAGGGGAAGCCTAAATAAAAGGAGCCGCTGAGCCTTTCAGTTTGCTGTTGACCAGCCTGCAGTAAGGAGCCCAGGCCGTACTGCTCAATGTGAATGACAGACCTGGATTAAAACCGAAGGACTTTGCTTGTGTCACCCCAACCTTGGACTTGTGGGGATTAACAGCGTGGGCTTGTACGCCCTGGAAGTGGACCTTTGTACAACAAGGACATTTTCAGCTTGCTGCATTTTCCTACCCTGGACTTTACTAGAGCCGGTGAGGTAACCTCTTGCTATTCTGCATTTTGGCTGCAACCTTCTCTGATGTTAAGAGAAGTCTGGCTGTTGAATCTTTATTTTCAATAAATCACGTTTGATTTGAAGGAGAACTGTCGTCTGAGTCACTGCCGTTCGCCCCAATCCCTGACTATTTATAAGGTTTTTTCCACATATTTCACCCAAAAATAGTGAGAAAGTCCTGGGCTTTGGTCCTAGCCCCCCGGGCACCCCGATCGGAGATGCTCCACTGTGTGAACCCCGCCCACAGGTCACTTGAATGAATTCACCTCTTCCCGGTTCTATGGCGCATGCACAGCCTCTCGTACAATCAACACACTCAGATCCGCTCGCCTTAGACGAAGGGGCGGGAGCGGATCTGAGTACGCTGATTGGACGAGAGTGCTGGAGGTGGCATCCTCTAACGGGCATGTGCCCTGTTAAAGGGATTATGGGGATGCATCTGCTGCTCGCACATGCGCCACTGGATCAGGTAGAGAAGATGAGTTCATGGGCGACCTGGGTGGTTTCACACAGTGGGGTACTCCGATTTTGGATGCCCCGGAAGGAGGGAATCAAACGGCAATCTATAAGATCTCTGTGGGTTTTGGTCCACTTTAAAGCCCAAACTCTGATAACAAAACATATATAATTTTCCTGCCCATTCTTGGAAATTCCTGCAAAAATCCCAGTTAAACATATATAGTGTAAAATCTTAAAAATTGCTTTCCAAGAAGAGGTGTTATAACCTCCTATTCCTCCCTCAATAAGGGTTCGTGGTATCCCCCTTCCCATTCCCCCATATGGGCAGTGTGGCATCCCCCCTCCCATTCCCCCATATAGGCAGTGTGACATTCCCCCTCCCATTCCCCATATAAGCAGTGTGGCATCCCCTTCCCATTCCCTTATATAGGCAGTGTGGCCTCCCCCCTCCCATTCCCCTATATAAGCAGTGTGGCATCCCCCTCCAATTCTCCCATATAAGCAGTGTGGCATCCCCCTCCCATTCCCCCATATAGGCAGTGTGGCATCCCCCCTCTCATTCCCCCATATAAGCAGTGTGGCACCCCCCCCCCTCCCATTCCCCCATATAAGCAGAGTGGCATCCCCTTCCCATTTCCCCATATAAGCAGTGTGGCATCCCCATTTCCCATGTAGGCAGTGTGGACTCCCCCCTCCCATTCCCCCATATAGGCAGTGTGGACTCCCCCCTCCCATTCCCCCATATAAGCAATAAGCAGAAGTAAAAAAATACCATTTTGTGAGTACTCACCTGTAAAATGGATATAGTCAGTGTGTCACACACCCCGCTTCCCCTTTAATTCTTACGATCGGGTTACTCCACCAGCAGATGGCGACGTTGCAGAGAGAAGTCTTGAAAACGAGCCCCTTCCGGCCTACATATACCTGGGACCTCCCACTTAACACCCAGTGAATTCAAACGCAAAAAGGCAAGGTACCAGGAAATGCAATGGTAACCTCAAAATAAAGAAAAGCTTCACCATATAAAGGATCCAGGATACCAAAAAGGGCGGGTGAAGCGGGGTGTGTGACACACTGACAATATCCATTTTACAGGTGAGTACTCACAAAATAGTATTATTCTCAGTGTGTCACACACCCCGCTTCCCCTTTAATTCTTACGATCAGGACATCCAAAAGCAGTGTCCACAAGGGATGGGTATCCGAAGGCAAAATGAAGCATAACTTAAATGACTGCAGTCTGCAGAACCTTGCGGCCAAACACAGCATCCGCTGAGGCCCGCACATCAACTTTGTAAAACTTAGAAAAAGTATGAACAGAAGACCAGGTTGCAGCCTTACAAACTTGTTCAACAGAAGCTTGGTGCTGAAAAGCCCAAGACGCTCCAACGGCGCAAGTAGAATGAGCAGTGATACGAAAAGGGGGAACTTTCCCCTTAGCAGAATAGGCCCCAATCACGGCCTGACGTATCCATTTGCTAATGGAAGATTTGGCCGGAGCCAAACCCTTCCTAGGCCCACAGGGCACAACAAAAAAGGCATCAGTTTTACGAAAAGGAGAAGTAGTAATCAAATAGTACTTAACACAGCGTACTACATCCAAACAATGCAAAACCCTCTCCTTGTCATTCTTAGGCTTAGGACACAAGGAGGGAAGAACAATATCCTGATTAAAATGAAAAGCAGAAAAATCCAAGTTCAAGTCCCAAACCGGGAGAAATGGTTTCCTGGGAGGCCGCACATGCGTAACCCCCTGGAAAAAAGGCTTTAACTAAAGGATGAAGCGCAAAACGCTTCTGAAAAAAGATAGATAAGGCAGAAACCTGCCCTTTCAAAGTACTCAGCTGAAGACCAGAGTCCAGCCCTGATTGCAAAAACTCCAGAATCCTGGAGACCGAAAAGACCCTACAAGGCAAAGATCTAATCTCACACCAAGCGATATAGGCTTTCCAAGTCCTATAGTAGATGATAGAAGAAGACCTCTTCCGGGCACTGATCAGAGTCTTAACGACCGAGTCAGAAAAACCCTCCTCCTTCAAGATGGAGGTTTCAGCAGCCAAGCCGTCAAATCCAGCATTGGTAAATTGGGGTAACACAGCCGACCCTGCGTGAGCAGATCGGGCTGCAGAGGTAGAACAAACTGATCCACTGCCAGCCGAACGATGTCTGCGAACCACACTCGCCTTGGCCACCTTGGAGCCACGAGAATGGCGGACACCCTTTCCAGAGCCAGCTTCCGTACCACCTTGCCTAGCATGGGAATCGGAGGAAACAGGTACAGAAACCCCAGATCCCCCCAGCTCAGGGACATGGCGTCCATCACCATAGCCAGAGGATCCCGGGAGAGCGACACAAAGGTCGGGAGCCTGCAATTGTGACGAGAGGCAAACAGGTCCACCTCCGGTGTCCCCCACCGGAGACACAGCGACCGAAAAACTTGAGGATGGAGAGCCCATTCTCCCAGACGGGAAGAGCACCTGCTCAACAGATCTGCTTCCCTGTTTTCCACACCCGGAATGTAAACTGCCGAGAGGCAAGGAACATGGGCCTCCGCCCAGGTCAGGATCAGGGACACCTCTCTGAGGGCACCCAGACTGCAAGTCCCTCCCTGATGATTGATGTAAGCAACCGCTGTTCGATTGCCCGAGCGAACCTGAACCGGAAGGCCCAGAACATGTTGAGTCAAAAGAACAAGAACCAGACGGATGGCTCTCAGTTCCAGAATATTGATGGGCAAGTGGGCCTCCCGAGGCCCCCACTGCCCCTGGAACTGAAGATCCTTCCAGAATCCCCCCATCCCGAAAGACTGGCGTCCGTGGTGACAATTTCCGAAGAAAACGCTGATGAGCCTGGCAGATGGGAACATGAAGGTAAGCATCCTTGATGTCTATGGACGTCAGGAAGTCCCCCTGCCGAAGAGAACCGACGGCCGAACGCAAAGTTTCCATGCGAAACTTCGAGTATGGATGAACCTGTTGAGGAACTTCAGATCCAGGATGGGGCGAACCGACCCATCCTTCTTGGGGACTGTGAAAAGATTGGAGTAAAAACCGAGGCCCACCTCTAAGCGCGGCACCGGCCGGATGACCGCCATTTCCAGAAGATTCCTTACCGACGCCAGGAGCCCCTGCGCGGCCAAAGGATCGGTGGGCACCCGAGACCGGAAAAAAAACGTGAAGGAGGGCGAGACTCGAACTCCAGCTTGTAACCGGACGACACCACCTCCCGGATCCATCTGTCCGGAACCTCCTGGTCCCAAACCAGGGAGAAGTGTCGCAATCATCCCCCCACCCGCACGGGTGAGGGCGGCCCCTCATTGCTGAGCGGGCTTACCAGCAGGCTTGGTCTTGGTGCCCCAGGACTGACCGGGGATGGCCACGGCCCCTCCCCCGGGTCCAGCCTGCACCCCTGGTAGCGGGAAAGGACGCCCCTCTGCCCGCTCTGACTCCCCGAAGGGAGGGACTAAAGGAAGTCGCACCCCGAAAGGAGCGACGGGGCCTCTTGCACTGAGGCAATTTACCACCCTTGGTAACTGAATCCAATTTATCGCCAAACAGGCGCAAACCTACCAAAGGAAGCGCTGTAAGCGCCTTCTTAGAGTTAAAGTCCGCCGTCCACTGGCGCAGCCACACAGACCGACGAATAGCAACCAGCAGTGCCGCTGTCCTGCTACTCATCGCAAGTGCATCGTCCTGGGCGGTCAAGACAAAGGAAATAAACGACTCACACTGCTTGAGAGAACTAAACTCATCACAAGCGGGATAAAGACCTGCGTACAGATCCCTAATAATGGACTTAACTGCCAACAGAAGAAGCGCCGAAGCACACACCGGCCGCAGTGTCGATCCGGCACTGATAAAACCATGGCGAGCCAATTGATCAATGCGATGATCCTCACCATCTTTAATGGTAGTAGTGTCAGGGGAGTGCAACACAGCCGTGTTTGACAGCCCTAACACAGGTGTATCGACGTCAGGGGGAACCGACCAAAGCTTCACCAAATCCTCCGGAAAGGGATAACGTTTATCCCAACTAGGAGGAATTCCAGCCAGGCGCGTGGGTTGTTCCCATTCTTTAAGGACAACCCTCACAAAGTGTTGTTGCCTGGGAAACACCAAACGCGTCTGGGGCACATCAAACAACTCACCCTTTGGTGGAGGGACCGCCTCAGGTGGATCCAAAGCCAAAATTTCAAACATTTGAGCCAAAATGGAAGGAGTGTCAAGGGACACCCCCACAGCCTGATCGCCAGCAGTGTCAACCAATAGCTGGTCTGCAGGCTCATCCGAATCCACAAGGAGTTCCCCCTCCTCATCAGGGGGACAATCGGACCAATCCAAAATTTCAACTACCTCATCCTCCGAAGCAGGCGCTGCCGGAGAAAGGTGCTTCCGCTTAGGTTGGCCAATCGCACACGCATCTCGGATTGCGAAACCCCACGGGGTCCGGAATAAGGGAGGGGGGGTAGGAGATGACGGAAGTTGAGAGGAGCCAGAAGCCGGAGCGACGGACTGGCGTGCAATATTCTGCTTTGCACATGGAACGCATAATATGACATCATCGCCTGGGAGCGGAGCCCCACAACCCCCACACAGCCTGGATAGCCCCGAAGAGCCATTTCCGGTAACGTCGGAAGCCTCCATATGGAGAAATTATGGTATTCGCAACAACCCAGGGTTTTACGCATTAAGCAACCCGGGATGCCCCTTTATAATTAAAGTCCCGGGAGTAGGAGGATTTTTTTTTTTTTTTAAGCCTAGGAAAAATCCCAATTTGGAGACTAAGACTAGCCAGGTATACCAGAACCGGGAGAGCCACTGCAGAGAGGGGATCCCAGGAACTGTAGGGGAAAAGAGACCACAGTCAGTCCCCCAGGAAAATAGCAGCATGCAGCACACTCATACATTACACAAAATAAAGATAAACCATATATAGCAGTATATACACAATGGACAAATATATATATATATGTAAAACAAGCAATAAGTGCCTCCCAGGAGTTATGCTGAAGTGCCAGGAAAAACCACAAACACAAACTTTAAACAGTCAAAATGCAAAAACTATAGCTCAAACGACGGCCCCACGTGCGCGAGGTGGGGACCGTTACCTGTAACCGCTGAAGAAAACAGACACAGCATTCCTGGCACGCACCTTCCCCAGCTAAGCCTCCAGCACCTGTCTCTGTAATGAGACAGAGGAAGTGAGGCAGGCCCGGGCTGAGCGAGCGACGCGCTCCGGCCACGCCCCCCGCCTGCCTCAGAGCGAGGGCCGACAGAGAGCGCGGCCCTGCCCCCAGTACTCGAGCGACGCGGCCCGCCGAATGGCGGCGCCGCATGCAGACGGGCGCTCCGACGCCCTCGGGCCAAGTGGGGGGGAAAAGTTTACAAAAAAACACCTAAGTAGAGAGAGAGAGAGCCCCAGCAGCTCAGGCCAAGCAGCCGCACACCAAAACACACACATGCCAAGAGTAAAGCACCCCATGCAAAACACCCCCCCCCCACCCAAGCGAAGGGAGAAGGGACCGAGCGGGAGAAGATGGCCAAGGGGAACACCGGGACAGGGGCATCCCAAATCCGGATCCGGATCACCATGCCGGATAGCCGCATTGCCCCACGCGTGGGGTCGAGCGGAGGAGATAAGCTCCTAGGCACCTAGTGCCATCTACCGTTGCCCAGCCAGCAGCCTGGGCTGGGAGGCTTCCATTAACCATCTAGGCATGTAAACAATTGAACTGGGCAGAAATAGACCAAAAGAGGGTGCCGGGGTTTGACCCCGGCTACCTGCAAGCAGGAGACTTCTTTCTTCTGTCTTGTCGCATCTTGCAGAGAGAAAACACTGGGTGTTAAGTGGGAGGTCCCAGGTATATGTAGGCCGCAAGGGGCTCGTTTTCAAGACTTCTCTCTGCAACGTCGCCACCTGCTGGTGGAGTAACCCGATCGTAAGAATTAAAGGGGAAGCGGGGTGTGTGACACACTGAGAATAAAAGTAAAACTCACCGCTGGCAAGTGGCCGGCTCTGTGAATCGGGTGGGTGCAAGCCACACCCACACGCTCTATGGCACCGGTGGGCTCTGTCCCCGTCCTCGCCGCTGCTATCGCTGTCTTTTCCGGTAGCGGCAGGGACAGCGCCCGCCACTCCTCCATCTGCTGCCTCCTCCTGCCAGGGCACCACGAATACCCGGGTCAGGGCAGCCTCGACATCAACGCGGGAACACCAGTAACCGGTGAGTTTACTTTTTTTACATTCGCTGATAAGATGCACGGACATCTTATCGGGCTCCCACTTTTGGGGAAAATTAAGTGCGTCTTATAGGGTGAAAAATACGGTAAATAAAATACATTTTTTCGGTGAGCTGTTCCGGATTGTTGGAGGGGGAATTTTTTCGTGCTAGATTTACATCTTTGCCTACAAGTGTTTATAACAATCTTCTTGGAATCATGTGACCTAGGAATCCTGTGATGAGCTCTTTCACAAAATGTAACTTCCCGAGCTCTCTGAATGTCCCTTTCAGTTATTCTCCTTTTCAGCAGCTGATCCTCCTCTGCACGCCCCCCCCCTCCCCCCGGATGCAGGATGGGTGCTGGGTGCAGCCTCTCCTGGGCGACATTGTTTCACTTCCTGCTTGTACTCGCTGTTGGAACTTTCTGCATTTGTTTCTTTTCCTTGCTTTCACTCCTCTAACGTTTATATCAAGAAGGATAATAATGGTGACCCTTTTGCTGCTTTTTCTGTGGGCATCACGAGCGTGTACCGGTAAGTATGTCTCTCCCATGTCTATCTATATACTCCCAGCACTCCTCATGCTGTATGTGACATGTGAACCAGCTGCTGAGTGTATCTGATACCACATTGTTTATTATAGCAATGACTTTCCCTATAGACCTCAACCTGACCTATTCCATCGGTGTGAACTTTCTCTGGTCCAGCAATTAGCACTGATGGTTTACCTGGTTATTACTGGACTTTGTAAAGATAATTCTGTTTTTTATTTCAAATGAGATGTTGGACCAGAGAAAAATCTGGCTGATGGAAAAGGTCACGCTGGTATCCATGGACCCCAACCCTCATCTCCAGAGCCACTAACGGGTCAGATTTTGTGGATTTCTACCCAGACGCACTGGTGAAATAATTAGTGCACTGGCAGAATGATGTGATCCATCAGCGCTATCACAAAACATGACCTGTTGGTGGCTCTTGGGGAGAGAACACTGCTATGGACCATACTTATACTGTAGTTATGCAATCATATATACAGGGTTATTTAAGAAACGCTAATGCCACGTAGTACTACGTAGTGTCAGGTGAACGCTGGGCGCAGTATGTGAAAACCATATATATGAAAGTCAATCTGGTGAGCGCCTCTAGTAGCGTCATATGCAGGGCCGGACCAAGTGTGGTGGTGGCCCCTGGGCGCAAAATCTGGTGGAGGCCCCAGGTACAGTATTTTAAAATAATAGTCCAGCCAAGTAACTGATTTATGGCTGTCTGGCACCCGCCTACTTTCTGGAACATCAGATTGAGTTCATGGTGCCAGCGACTGTGCTTGGTGGCTTAGGTGCAGTGAGTATCACCGATTCACAGCTCTGCACGCACCCATCACTGTAGCGCTGCTGTGGTGGCTTTGGTTACAGGTTTGCAAAAACAAAAAAAGGCTTGCCCAGGTGCAGGGGGGGAGGGGCACTGCCGCCAATAGCTTTGTTGCTGGCCGCAGACCCAAGACTGAAAAGCCTCCAGGACCAGGCCACAACCCAAAGATTGGTGGAGGCCCCCTTTGCAGGGCAGGTGGTGGAGGCACGTGGCCCGTGCGCCCCCTCATAATACTGCCCTGGATATATGTATTACTAGCTGTGGCTCAGTGTAAAGCGCCGCCGTTGTGAGTTCAGCAGTGCCATGTAGCACCTGTTGCTCAATAGCATTCTCCCATACATTTCAATGGGCTTGAACGCTTACAATTATTTTGGCATTTTAGAAGATTTTATTTTTGGGGCTGGTGCATGTGCCATGGAATCCCTGGGCTTGTTAGAATTATTTTTGGATGCATTTTGGGCCTTTTTTTTTAGTGCTGCAAACTTGTGATTTTACCCGTTTGTCATCTAGTATCTAGTATCCCTAATTCAATTCTCATTTTTATTTAAAAAATAAAATAATAATCCTAAAAAAATGGAATTCCAACAGGCGCTGTGTGCCTGAATTCCTTTTTTTGAGCGCCTCTGGGAGCACTTGGATTTTTTTCTTAAATATGCTCAGCTTGCTGCGATCTCGGCCGGCGATGTGAACACTGCCTGGCTGGGAGCGCTACAGCTGATAGCACTGGCAGCCTGAAGCCACTGTGGCGCGGGCGCTGCTGAGCATCTTGAAGGAGCTGTGTGACTTTTTCTTCTGGCAATTTAAAGTGGACCAAAATGCATGGTGATTGGCCAGAGAATCTATAAGACTCCCCCCCCCCCCCCCGGGGCATCCAAAATCAGGTTGCCCTGCTGTGTGAAACCCCCCCCCCCCCAGGGACGCCCATACACTTGTCTTCTTTCCTGGTCCAACTGCACATGCATGAGGCGCGGCTGCATCCCCGCTATCCCTCTAGCAGGGCACATGCCCGCGCCAGGCATTAGTGAATGTCCGGTGCGGGCACACTCCCTGTTAGAGGGTAGCGGGGAATGCGGCCATCAGCGTGCTCACCTTAGATGATGTGACGTCAGCGGATCTGAGCGCGCTGATTGGGCGAGCAGCCATGCATGCGCCGTAGGACCAGGAAGAGGCGAGTTGGTTTTGGCGACCTGGGGGGTTTCACACAGCGGGACACCACCGATCGGGGTGACCTGGGGGCAAGGACAAAAACCCAGGACAGTCAAAATCCTGGGTTTTGGTCCACTTTAAAGTCCCCTTATTCTTTAGTAAATACTGATTAAGTGTGGTGTAGCCAACTTACATTCCCAAAAATGCAGCAGAAGGTCTGCAATTGAAGGAGAAAGCATCTGATTACATGTAAATTGCTTATGTATTCTAAGTGAAGTTAGTGGCTAAGCTGGACACACTGGATACACTCCGGGGTATAAATATATTCAGGGTCAATACAAAGATCTGTCCCACAATCTATTTATACATAGTTATTAGATCACCCCTCAGGTGTCTTTTTTCGAAACGAAATAAACCTAACTTTCAGGGTACTCTAGCCCCCGCACTCCTTTTATTAACTTAGTTGCCCTCCTTTTAATGCGCTCCAGTTCTGATATATCCATTTTACGGACAGGTGCCCAGAACTGTACACAGAACTCCATATGGGGTCTTAACAGTGACTTGTACAGGGGTAACATGATGTTCTGGTCATGAGCACCTATGCCCCTCCTGATGCACCCCATTATCCTGTTTGCTTTTTCTGTGGGCATCACGAGCGTGTACCGGTAAGTATGTCTCTCCCATGTCTATCTATATACTCCCAGCACTCCTCATGCTGTATGTGACATGTGAACCAGCTGCTGAGTGTATCTGATACCACATTGTTTATTATAGCAATGACTTTCCCTATAGACCTCAACCTGACCTATTCCATCGGTGTGAACTTTCTCTGGTCCAGCAATTAGCACTGATGGTTTAACTGGTTATTACTGGACTTTGTAAAGATAATTCTGTTTTTTATTTCAAATGAGATGTTGGACCAGAGAAAAATCTGGCTGATGGAAAAGGTCACGCTGGTATCCATGGACCCCAACCCTCATCTCTCATCAGTTCAGGGCCGTACTTCCCATTAGCCTGTGCCTAGAGTAGTAACCTACAGTGGGGTGTGAACTAAAAAAACCTTTGCTTGTACTTTAGTGGGCCCTTATGGTTGCTACTGCCACGGCTGGCTGCCATTAAAAAACATTAAAAACGGAGGCCCCCGTACACAGAAGTTCCTGGTGTATGGAGGCCCCATTGTTTTCATGGAGCCAGTCATACCCAGGCCACACCCAACAGCCGGAACCCGGAAGCAGAGCTCCTGGTGTAAGGCTCTTACCGCCTCGCCGTCCCCGGTCCCGCAGTACGGCGGTCTCCTTGTGTGGTTGCCTCTCGGCGCTGCTGTGGGGTCCGGGGTTCGGCGGCGGCGGGGTGTGCTGGTGGCCGCGCTGCGGCCCGCTCAGTGCGGCTGGGCGGCCCCGCCAGGCTGTCCGCCGATGCGGGTCTTCCTCCCTCTGGCGGGGGCGCGCCCGGTCAGCAACGTGCTCTCGCGCGCGCGCGAGCACATCTTGTTTATGCCTTCCGGCGGCGCTGCCCCCAGCGCGTCCGCCGGAGGCGGATTTAAATTGACCAATCCTCTGCATCCTGGTGGGAGTCGGGCCCAGGGGCTGGACGGTCTGTCTGGCCTGGGCAGTCCAGTTCCTGGGACCGCTCCCGTTTTTTATAGTTGCACCAATCATTCCCATTCCCTCCTTTTGTTCCCTTTTCCTACTGGCCAGTACTCCCTTTATATTCAGGCTGCTCCATTTTCCCAGTGCCCGTTATAGCCTCTGGGTTGTTGGGAGCGTGATAGACTGACCTATATCGTTTATACTTGGCTTGTTTCTTCTGACCATCCTTGCTTGCTGCCTGCCCTGACCTTTTGCCTGCCTGACCTCGATTTTTGCCTGACCCTTCTGATATTCAGGGTCAATACAAAGATCTGTCCCACAATCTATTGGCCAGAGAATCTATAAGACTCCCCCCCCCCCCCCCCCCGGGGCATCCAAAATCAGTTGCCCTGCTGTGTGAAACCCCCCCCCCAGGGTCGCCCATACACTTGTCTTCTTTCCTGGTCCAACTGCACATGCATGAGGCGCGGCTGCATCCCCGCTATCCCTCTAGCAGGGCACATGCCCGCGCCAGGCATTAGTGAATGTCCGGTGCGGGCACACTCCCTGTGCGCGCGCGAGCACATCTTGTTTATGCCTCCCGGCGGCGCTTCCCCCAGCGCGTCCGCCGGAGGCGGATTTAAATTGACCAATCCTCTGCATCCTGGTGGGAGTCGGGCCCAGGGGCTGGACGGTCTGTCTGGCCTGGGCAGTCCAGTTCCTGGGACCGCTCCCGTTTTTTATAGTTGCACCAATCATTCCCATTCCCTCCTTTTGTTCCCTTTTCCTACTGGCCAGTACTCCCTTTATATTCAGGCTGCTCCATTTTCCCAGTGCCCGTTATAGCCTCTGGGTTGTTGGGAGCGTGATAGACTGACCTATATCGTTTATACTCGGCTTGTTTCTTCTGACCATCCTTGCTTGCTGCCTGCCCTGACCTTTTGCCTGCCTGACCTCGATTTTTGCCTGACCCTTCTGATATTCAGGGTCAATACAAAGATCTGTCCCACAATCTATTTATACATAGTTATTAGATCACCCCTCAGGTGTCTTTTTTCGAAACGAAATAAACCTAACTTTCAGGGTACTCTAGCCCCCGCACTCCTTTTATTAACTTAGTTGCCCTCCTTTTAATGCGCTCCAGTTCTGATATATCCATTTTACGGACAGGTGCCCAGAACTGTACACAGAACTCCATATGGGGTCTTAACAGTGACTTGTACAGGGGTAACATGATGTTCTGGTCATGAGCACCTATGCCCCTCCTGATGCACCCCATTATCCTGTTTGCTTTGGCAGCTGCTACCTGGCATTGATTACTACAGTTGAGCTTATTGTTAACTAAAACCCCTAGATCCTTTTCCATTGTTGTTTTACCAAGTGTTTCTTTATTTAGTATGTAAATACTATGTGACACAGATTTCTCCTTCCCATGTGCATAACCTTACATTTATCTGTGTTAAACTTCATTTGCCATTTAAATGCCCATGCTTCCAATTTATCTAAATCTGTTTGTAGCTGCCTGCTGTCCTCTTTTGTTTTAATTACTTTACACAGCTAAGTATCATCTGCAAAGATTGAGACTTAACTGTTTAAACTGCATTTCATCAGCACACCCCGACCCTTCTGATACCTTGCCCCGTGACCTTCTGGATTGACCTCGGCTTGTTTTGACTCCTCTTTGTTACCTCCGCTGAATACTTCGCTTCGTGATCTCCTGGTTTGACCTCGGCTAGTTTTTGGACATCCGCCTCCTAGCATCCTCATCTGGGACTCCCTGCCGTTCATCAGTCTCCACCTTAAGCTGGTAATCTTTGCGCCCATTAAGTCCTGCGGGTAACCGAGTCTGGAGAGGCATTATCCGCGTCTTCTGCGAGCGGGGACTTGTCTATAGGCAGAAGAGGCGGTAGAGATTGGGGATTATCAGCTTAAGACAGAAAGGTGTCCGGCACAGTCCTTACACCTGGCTTCTCTGAGACTCCAGGACTGCTTGATTCCCTCTTCCCAGGGCATCCCAATTTGGAATGCCCCGCTGTGTGAAACGATATGAACCCACAGCACAGTGTTCCTCATTACAGGCAGTGTGCAGCATCTCCCCATACAACCTGTCACTCACACACACACCTTACCAGTGACCAAGTACCTGCTCACCACCGCTGCTGACACACACACCTTACTGGTGTCTGACCTTGGTTCCGGGCAGTGGGTGGCCTCTGATCTGTTACCGAGAACTGGAGTGACAGCGGACACCGGTAATGTGTGTGGGTGCCAGAAAAGGGGGCAGCCGGCCAATAGGAAGATGTGTGTGTCAGCAGTGGTGAGAAGCAGGTGAACAGGAGCATCCAGACATCCACAGGTAAGGTGTGTGTGTCGGCGGGAGCCCGGGCTGCTACAAGAGTCGACCAGCGGCATGAGAGCTACAGTAATGTACACTTTTTCGCACCATAAGATGCAATAACATTTTCCCCCTTTGTGTGTGTGTCTTATGGAGCAGTACAGTAAATATTTAATAATAAAGTCGATTAAAGATGCAGCCCCTGACAGCCAGTATAGGAAGAGCATCAAGTAGCATAATTTAACTCTTTGCCTGGAATGTCTCTTTAAATATATTATTAATGTGCAAATGCATACGCTTAAAAAAACTCTAACATAATCCCTAACACACATGCCCACCCTTTTCCCAATAACCTTTCTCACGAAAAATAAAATAAAACAACTGAAAGAGGAAAAGCAGCCCTTAAAGAGGAACATCGGAAATCCACTTGCTTCCGAATTGATATGCCCCGCTGTGTGAAACCTCACTCACCTTCTCCTGGAGCCCTTACCACGGCCGCATCAGCTGTGAGAGTATTACATTGTAATAGCAGACACAAGGCTGCTATACAATGTAAGACATTGCAGCATTGCAGGGCGCAACTCTTGTTATATTGTAAAGACAGCCATGCATCTCATTGTTACAATGTAAGCAGGACACACAGCAGAAAGCTGGATAGTTATTTACAATGTAACATCAATGTGAAAATGTATTATTTCTCTCAAAGCTTCTGCCTCTGCAAGAAGGTTGTGCTGTCTTCACATTTTCCTAGATGTTTTCCATGATGTTCTCCATTTGGAGGCAATAATCACAGCTAACCCCTATAAGTTTGGTTTCGCCCAAACTTTAAACAAAAGCTCAGTTCCGGTACCCGATCTTGAGCTGAACCTGGTTCCCATTGAAATAAATGTGGGTCTAAAAATGGGCCAAAATGATATATGAGGGGCGACCGACGGGTGGGTGACAGGCGGGCCCCCCCACTTCACACCCACCTGTTGGTCGCCCCCCATATGCAATTTTCAATAAACCCCGGTGGGTGGTGGTGTCGAGTTAGGGTGTCCTTTAAGCTAATGCAGAGTACACAGCAGATAGGAGGCGACTGGACACTTACCTGAGCTTGCGATCAGGTTGGCCTTTCTTCCTATGACAGGATGTCCACGGCCGGGGCTTCAATAAGATGACTGCCCCCATGAGTGAGGACATTTTACATTGTAAGTTGCTGCCAGTGTCCTCACTCATGGGGGCAGCCATGTTACTGAAGCCCTGGGTCGTGGACATCCTGTCATAGGAAGAAACGCAGACTTGATCGGCTTAGGAAAGTGTACAGATGATCCCTATCTACAGCACACGCTGCATCAGCTTAAAGGGAACTCCTAACTTGCCGCTATGGGCTGAAATCATCAACCAGCTTTTTGGGGTTGGCCGAACTCCAAACTTGAACACGAACTTCTGACTGGAGTCTGTGTGTGGTTCGGGTTCACATAACACTCATCACGGCCACTATGTCTCTGTTGGGGCTGTGTATATTTGTCTAATGGTGATTCACAAACACACTGGTTGAAGTACTGCTACAAAATGTCCATGTTTATATAGTGGCCAATGAAATCTTGCAGTGCTCATGAAGATGTTAGTTTAGAATGTTCCACCAGGATCAAGATCAAGATACTGACACTGACCTGAGAGCAAGTGTGGGTCTGCAAGAATTTACTCGCCTTTATGTTTAGCCTAATAGCTAGAGAGAATATTTTATCAATGGGGCCAGAAAATATATTGGGGGACCTGGAGATCGATGCCTAGATCCCAGGAGTAAGCCCTAGTAATTTTTCTTATTTCCCTTCAAAGTGTTTGTACATCTCTTTCAGAAAGTCACACTCTGCGCTATTATTACACTGTGATCTCAAATAAAGGGTCAGGCCTGCCGGAGTTCTCGGTGGTGGCATTTGTGGATGACTGGGAGGTACTGCACTACAACAGTGAGACCCACTTGGCTCAGCCTGTGTCTCAGTGGATGAAGAAGAATGAAAGACTTGAGTACTGGGACCGGATGACTGAGACCTTCAGAGCACATGAGTCTGTTCTGATCCATGACATGAGGGCAACTCTGACCCGCTTCAACCAGACTACAGGTAGGATAATCATATCTAGCAATAGCAAATGGACAGGGGTCTATCTAGCTTGGAAGCCATTTGTTTAAATCTATTCCGTTTTTTTACACAGCTAGTCTATATTTAATACTGTATTTTTCGCACTATAAGACGCACCTGCCCATAAGATGCACCTAGGATTTGGAGGAGGAAAATAAGAAAAAAATATCCTGAACCAAATGTGCTAAAACACTGTCCACTGAGTGTGGCATTCTCTCCCCTTCCATTCTCCATTATAGGCAGTGTGGCATTCTCCCCCATCACATTCCTTTTGGGCAGTGTGGCATTCCCCCACCCCATTCCCCATACGCAGTGTGGCATCCCCCCCTCTTATTCCCCATAAGCAGTGTGGCATTCCCTCCTTCCATTCCTCAAAGGCAGCAGAAAAAAAACTCACATAAACTTCCCTCCCGCGTTGCTGGCCAGGCTGAGACCCAGTCCCCTGCAGCGGGTGGGCATGGCCTGCGCCAAGCATCCATTTGTCTATGGACTCCATTTGGACGTTTCATATGCAAGTTTACTTGCCCTTCCTCATGAGTGAACCTAGCCTCTTTGCTGCATCAGACAATTATGGAACAGTGCCCCCCAGGATGTGGCGCTCCATACATCTATGGGGTACTATCCTATGCCGCCTGGCTCCTTCTTATGAGGGAAGCAGCCCTCACTTGCTGGCAGAGGTGGGGCTGCATCCACTGAGCCACCACTGATTGACTGTATTTAAAAAAAACATGTCCACTGATTGCTGCCACGCCAACCCCCCTCACAAGACCAACCCCCACCTGAGGGAACTGCCTTACATGGTCTCATTATAGATGCATTGCTGCCGCTCCCCCCAGCATCTATCTCAGTCATTACCAAACAAGCTACTTGAATGTCCACCTTTATGTAGTAGCAGGTTCAAACAGCACACTGAAAGAAATGGTGGAAAGGGACACCTTGCTCCTTGCTGCCATTTTATTTCAATTGCCTGGACTTTCTGTTTACAATTCAGCCTTTTGGCGGGCCAAAGGCAGAATCCCCCTTGAATTATTGTAAAAACCCTTCCAATTGAAGCCCCAGTCCTTATCAGTGATCTGATGCTGATAAAACAAACAGCTCCCCACCACCCTCCAGCACAACATCTTCACTAACTTTCGAAAAACCACAATGTAAAGTTGTTTACCGTGGCTCAACTGAAAGAAACTGCCAGGTGCGACTCCTGCACAAAGTGCAGCTAAACCCAGATATATACATTACAATACATTACAATACCACAAATGTTTGAGGGATATATAGTTGCTAAACCCTATTTGGCTGAATAGGTATAGCCATAAACTATGTAACACATATCAAGAGTAACAGTTTCTTATCTAATGCATGTGAATATCAAATGAGCTCAGGAACTTCTAAAATATAAAATCCCCCCTAACAACTCTGCTACAGGGAGGTTTCTGCTCTGCAGGAACCTTTTCCAATGCACTTGCCACTAATGAGGACATGGGCAGCAGGTGCACATCGTCCAATATCAGGCAGGAAGTGTGTAGCTATTTCTGAGTCCCCTGTCAGACAGAACACTGAGAGAAAAATTATCTCCAAAATAAAGGGCTTTAGGGTGTGGGTTAAAGTCCCTGTCTAGGTATGAACATAAAAAGTCTATATTCACCTTTTGTCCAGCAAAGCTCATCTGAGCAGCTCTGGTGTCTTTAAACTTACCAATAAGGGAGAGCTCCCATCCTCCATGGCGGGTCAGACACGGTGGCGTCGATCAGCATAGTGTTACTCCCCCTAACACACATACTCCATTTATTACAATGGAGGGGGCATTCTGAGATAGGGTGTGCTGAACTGGCCTAGGGGGCATAAACAAGGCTCAAATGATGCTTCCATGCCACCATACTGGAGTAGTACTGGAGTAGTTGTGGGGGTTCCACCCTGCACGGGGCGGGAGCAAAAAGTGAGAATAAATTTTGTTTTTGCCTTGCCAATGCCTGAGGCAGAGTTTAGGTCTGCTTTAAGACTAGTTTCACACTAGTGTTATTAATTGTTTAGATAATTGAAGGTTTTGGTGGGTGGGGGCCCTTGAGCAAAAAGTCTAGTGTCCCCCTAATTCATTGCATGTCACTCACACACACACACATCACAAAGAGTTACACACACCTTTTTCTTACACACACACACACACACACACACACACACACACACACTTACAGCAGACCAAAACTCACATTTTTAACTAGCATCCCCTGAATTGCTTCCCCCATGAAGGGGAACGTTTGCCAATTTTCACTGCTCCTATTTCACCCTAATCCCAGATAATGGCACCTGTTTCAGCTGTAAAGCTCCGCCTCCTCCATTCATTGCCACTGTTGAGTGTGGCAATGAAGTCATTGGCACACCTATGCAAAAAAACTATGTTCCAGGGCGATTTGAAAAGCGAAAATATCCATTTCTAGTTCTACACCCTAAGTAGGGAGTTTTGGCAGGGGTTTCGGCCAACTGTATTTTGCAGGTACAGTGGGCACGCACCTCCCTTTCACAGAAACATTTTTCACAGAAAAAGACACAATGAATAGAAGCTGGCCCTGGGTGGTATCATCATGTTTTCAGAAGATGCTTTAAACGGACATTCCAGGGAAAGTGGTAAAGGGACAGGCCAGGCAATGGCATTAATAAGACAGCAAGGAGCTTCCATGAAGCCTATCCCATGTGCCTTTTTCTACATTTCATGCAGTGTGTTATAGATGTTGCCCATCCTTTCCTTTCCATTTTTCCACAACCACCTCCAAATGTGGTCACGTGGCACAGACCCCATCCCTGAGCATCAGTGCACTCTAGGACATGATAGGTTGCTAATTTCACTGCCTATGGCCAGCATCTAAATCTTTAACCCACCTCTATGCTTGATATTTACTCCTCTTCACATGATATTATTTTGCTGCTGTGTAACATGTTCCTGTTCTGTGCAGGTTTCCATTCCTACCAGAAGATGTACGGCTGTGAGCTGCGGGAGGACGGGAGCATTGTAGGCTTCAGCTTCTATGGATATGACGGGAGAGATTTTGCATACCTAGACACACAGAAATGGGTATACACACCAATCATTGAGCATGCTCAATTTTTGACCCAAGCATGGAACAGCATGGGGGTCAGACGAGGAGAAGTGGTTAAGAAGTATATGGAGAATATCTGTATCAAAGATCTGAAGGAGTTTTTAGAGTACGGGAGAGAAGACCTGGAGAAAAGAGGTATGTGTATACTATATGCAGAGGATACTACAACCTTATCCATCAACCCACACAAGCTCATAATGCATAGTCTTTGTTGCAGCACTCACTTGCATGTTTTAAACCTCCCCTGAAATCAGAAGCAAAAAAAATACAATTCTGTGAGTACTCACCTGCAGAATTCACTTTGTAGTATACAGCACGTCCTGTTTCACAGAATTCTTTACGCTTGGGATATCCCGCCACAAGGTGGCGCAGTGGACTGCAGAAAGACTTGTGGCATCTCCCGGCCCTATAAAAGGACAGGAACCTCCCACAAATTCCAGTGTTACAAAGCAGTTAGACAAGAAGCCGGGAGAATAAAAATGAAGGAACCCCAACCAAACATTTGAACAAATCACCATACAGAGGTAACCAAGAAAAATGATAACAAGGGAGGGGTGAAACAGGACGTGCTGTATACTACAAATCAATTCTACAGGTGAGTACTCACAGAATTGTATTTTTCCAAGTATACAGCATGTCCTGTTTCACTGAATTCTTTATGCTTGGGACGTCCAAAAGCAGTGTCCGTAAAGTAGGGTGGGATCCCCAAGAACAACAGCGGGCAGTTTAAACCACTGCCGCCTGAAGAACTTTGCGGCCAAAAGCAGCATCAGCTGAGGCCCTAACATCAACCTTGTAAAACTTAGAAAAAGTATGAACAGAAGACCAAGTTGCGGCTTTACAAACTTGTTCAACAGAAGCCTGTTGCTGAAAGGCCCAGGAGGCACCAATAGCACAAGTGGAATGAGCAGTAAGGCGGAAGGGAGGTTCCTTCCCCTTAGCAGAATAGGCTTGCACCACCACCTGACGGATCCACTTGCTGATAGTGGACTTAGCCGGAGGCAAACCCTTCCTAGGTCCAGAAGGAAGAACAAAAAGAGCATCAGTCTTCCTGAATGATTCAGTAGCGACCAAGTAAAACTTCAGAACCCTGACCACATCTGAAGAATGCAGAGTCCTCTCCTTGGAATTAGCAGGATTAGGACACAAGGAGGGCAAAACAATGTCCTAATTGAGATGAAAAGCAGACACAACATTAGGCGAGAAATCAGGCTTAAACCGTAACACCACCTTGTCCTGGTGTCGCTCAAAATAAGGAGGTTTGACGGAAAGCGCCGCCAACTCAGAAACACGCCTGACAGAAGTGATAGCCACAAAAAGGCTACCTTAAGAGTCAAAATGGGCAAAGCGGCCTCACGGAGAGGCTCAAGGGACGACCCTGCAAAGCAGGTAACACCAGATTCAAATCCCAAACTGGTAACATAGGTTTATGTGGCGGACGCACATGAGAAACCCCCTGGAAAAAAGTCTTAACCAAACGGTGACTGGCAAAAGATCTTTGGAAAAAAATTGCCAGAGCTGAAACATGACCCTTGAGGGTACTAAGTTGAAGGCCCAAATCCAAACCATGTTGCATGAACTCCAGAATCCTGGGAATAGAAAACACCCGACAGGGAAGAGATCTGGACTCACACCAGGCAATGTAAGCATGCCAGACCCTGTAGTAGATAAAGGACGAGGACTTCTTCCTAGCCCTAATCAAGGTATCAACAACAGAGGCAGGCAACCCCTTCTCCATCAGCAGCCAAGCCGTCAAATCCAGCGTTTGTAAATTGGGATGGCACAGCTGCCCCTGAGTGAGCAGATCTGGATCCATGGGCAGGACGTACTGATCCACTGCCAGCTGCACGATGTCTGCGAACCACACCCTTCTTGGCCAACAGGGGGCCACCAGAATGGCTGGCACCCCTTCCTGGGCTATCTTGCCCAGCACTCTGCCGAGCAGAGGCAACGGAGGGAACACATAGAGGAGCCGAAACCCCTTCCAAGGCATTGCTAGCGCATCCGTGGCAAAGGCCAGAGGATCCTGTGACAGAGAGACAAAGAATGGAAGCTTGTGATTGTGACGTGAAGCAAACAGGTCCACATCCGGCAGACCCCAGCAGTGGCACAGGAAGTGAAACACCCTGTTGCTGAGGGACCACTCCCCCAGCCGAGACATCCCCCTGCTCAAGGAGTCTGCCTCCAGGTTCTCCACCCCCCGGGATGTAAACAGCCGATATGCAGGAAACATTCTCCTCAGCCCAGGACAGTATCAGGGACACTTCCTTGAGGGCTCACTTGCTCCGAGTCCCTCCCTGATGATTGATGTAGGCAACCCCCGTCTGGTTGTCCGAGCGGATCTGAACAGCCCGACCCCGAAGGTGTGGGGTCAACTGTGAAAGAACCAACCTTATCGCCCGGAGTTCCAGAATGTTGATGGGCCTCCTGAGGACCCCACTGACCCTGGAACTTCAGAGACTTCCAAAAGCCCCCCCCAACCTGTCAGACTGGCATCTGTGGTGACAGTCTCCCAGCATGGGGCAGAAAGGGCCTGCTAGGAGATTCCTTGATTCCAGCCACCACGCAAAATCCAGCAAATTCCTGATCCAGGGACACTGGGTCCCGATCCCAAATTGACAAGAGGTGCAACTGAAGAGGTCTCATGTGAAACTGAGCATAGGGAACCGCCTCGAAACAGGATACCATCAGGCCCACCAACTGCATCCCCTGCCGAATGGAGGGATGAGGGCACAAAATCAGAGACCTTGCCTGCGTCTGCAGGCTCTCCACCTTCTGCTGAGGCAGAAAAACCTTGACCTGAGATGTATCCAGAGTCATGCCCAGAAAGGACATCACCATGGACGGAGACAGAGAAGACTTGGGGTAGTTGATCACCCAACCGAAGGAGTCGAGCAAGGAGACCACCATCTGGGTATCCAGCTCGGCTTGATGGAGGGACTGAGACGCAATCAGAATGTGGTCCAGATAAGGAAGGATGCGAATGCCCTGAGATCTCAACAGAGCCATGACCCCGCCAGCACCTTGGTGAAGACCTGAGGGGCTGAGGTAAGACCGAACGGTAAGGCCACAAATTGGTAGTGCTGATCCTCCAGAGCGAACCCGAGAAATCTCTGATGACCTGGAAAGATAGGAACATGAAGGTAAGCATCTTTGATGTCCACAGAAGTCATGAAGTCGCCCGCCGGGCGCAAGGTACTGATCGCCGAGTGCAGAGTCTCCATGCGAAAATGCTTGAACCTGACAAATTTGTTGAGGCGTTTCAAATCCAGGATGGGCCTCAGAGACCCATCCTTTTTGGGAACCGTGAACAGATTGGAGTAGAAGCCTCTGCCCCTTTACTGGAAGGGCACCAGACAAATGACCCCCAAATCCAAAAGGCTTTGGACGGCAAGCCGCAAGCCCTGAGCTGACAAGGGATTTTGAAACATCCGGTATCTGATAAATCCTGGGGGCGGCCAGGCTGCAAACTCTATTTTGTAACCGGAGGACACCACCTCCTGAATCCACCGGTCTGAGACGCGCAGTCTCCAAACGTGAGCAAAGAGCCACAACCGTCCCCCCACCCGGATGGGTGAGGGCGCCTCCTCATGCCTGAGGGGGCTTGGGGGAAGATTTGGACTTGGGGCCCCATGAGAGCCCGGGGCGACCATGGCCTCTACCCCGGCCCCAAGGGTCTCTACGTGCCCCCGCAAATGGTGCACCCCGACCGGACCTGGGAGCACAGAAGGAGGGAAGAACCAGCCCCCCGAAAGGGCCACGGCTGCCTCCTGCGTTGAGACAGCCTACCATCCTTGGCAAACAGATCCAGACGCTCCCCAAAAAGCCGTAGCCCAGTAAAGGGTAAGCCAGTGAGAGCCTTCTTAGCAGCATTATCATCCGCCCACTGACGCAGCCAGAGAGGCGTATAGCCACCAAAAGGGCAGAAGTCCTACCACACATCCTGACCGCATCATCCATAGCAGAAAGAATAAATGCCACAAATTCATAGCAAAGCAGGGATCTATACTCCTCCCCCCTATTGGCATCCGAGGCATTATCCTGAAGGCACTTTAGCAGCCCTTTAACAGCAACAGCCGTGATGGCAGAGGCGCACACAGGGTGCAGCGCAGTTCCTGCACAAGCAAATGCATGACAGGCCAGCTGATCCACACACCGGTCCTCACCATCCCTCAGAGTACAAGTGTCAGGGGAATGCATGACCGAGGTATTGGACAACCCAAGCACTGGAGCATCGACCTTGGGGGGACACGACCAGCGCTTAACCATATCAGCAGGAAAGGGATACCTCCTGTCCCAACTCTTAGGCACCGCGGGCAATCTGCTAGGACGTTCCCACTCCTTGAGCACCAAATTATTGAAGTGGACCTGCTCAGGGAACTCCAAGTGTTGTTTAACCGTGTGGAAAAGCTCACCCTGCTGTCTTTACGCCGGGACAGGAGGTGTATTACACATTACTTCAAAAATGTGAGCCAACAGCCTGTCAGTATCCTCAGGAGACCATGAGTCTTCTCCAAAAGGAGACCCAGTACCACCATAAACCTCCTGCTGCTCCTCAGAGGAATCAGAATCAGAGAAAAGTTCCCCCTCTTCTAGGGGGTACAGGCCAGGGAAAGAAAACTGTCCCTCATCCTCCTGAGGAAAAAGGGAAACAGCGGGAGTTAAATGCTGCTTTTTGCCAGAAGCCTTACAAGGGGCCGGCCCAGCAATATGCTTTTCCAGGCTGGCCACCCGCAAGGCCAAGTCATAATGTGATTCCCCACTAGCATGTTCCTCACTAGGGGTCAAATGCAGGCGCGGGGGGGGGGGGGGGGTAGGTGATGTAGAAGGGCGTAGCAGGCAACCCAGACTGCAGCGCAAGTACCTACTGGGCGCAGGGCACACATACCCTGACACCGTCACTCACAGGGGATACCCCACATGCGGCACACAGCTGGGCTTGTCCCGAAGGAACCCCAAGCACATTATCCACGGAAGCCTCCATATGGTGATTAGAGTGGGCACACTGGGTTAAGGCTAACGAGAGCCACCCGGGATGCCCCAAAACCCGCTAGGGAAAGGTGGGAGAAGGAAGGGAAGAGGGCCGGGAGAAACCACAGTCACATTTATCCCGCCTGAAAGACATAAGAAAACCACACATAACATTCCCATAATGTGGTGACAAGAGCACAATACAACCCCGAAGGGGACTCACGGACCAAGAAGCCGATCGCACATCCAGGCAGGCCAGCAGCGCGCCACAGTACCGCAGGTCAGGAGAAGACAGACTCCAACCAAAATGGCGCCCGTCAGGACCTTGAGGGGCGGGCCGCGGAGGTATGACGCAAAAATACAATTCTGTGAAATACTCACCTGTAGAATTGGTATTATAAGTATACAGTACGTCCTACTCCAGATAGATTACTTACACTTGGGTTATCCTCCACCAGATGGCGCTGCACTGCAGAGACATGCAAAACAGGCTCCTCCCGGCCCCTCAAATACCCGGGGACCTCCCACAAATCCCCAGCATTGAAAAGCAGTGAACAAGAAACCGGGAGAATTTAACCACCCAAAAACTGGTACCATAACAATGATGACAATCACCATACAGGGGATCCAGAATAATGCAACAACAGGGTGAGGTGGAGCAGGACGTACTGTATACTTATAATACCAATTCTACAGGTGACTATTTCACAGAATTGCATTATTCTTAGTATACAGTACGTCCTGTTCCAGATTACTTACACTTGGGACATCCAATAGCAGTGTCCATAAAGTAGGGTGGGATCCCCAATAAAAAAGGTAACAGCAGACAGTTTAAACCACTGCCGCCTGCAAAACCTTGCGGCCAAAAACAGCAACAGCTGAGGCCTGAACTTCAACCTTGTAAAACTTTGAAAAGGTATGAACAGAAGACCAAGTAGCGGCCTTGCAAACTTGTTCAACAAAGGCCTGGTGCTGGAAGGCCCAAGAGGCACCAATAACACGAGTAGAAAGAGCAATAAGGCGAAGGGAGGATTCTTCCCCTTGCTGATAGAAGACTTGGTAGGAGCCAAACCCTTCCTAGGACCAAAAGGGTCCTAAAGAAATGTTGGAGGACTCCATCGCCCAAACAGAGACCTGAACCCTGAACCCTCAGATTAAAGATCTGATGCTCTACCGACTGAGCTATCCGGGCTCTTCAGTGTTCCTGTGTGCAGAAGCCACCGGATAGTACTTCAGAAACCTATCCACAACCAAAGAGTGCAAAACTCTCTCCTTAACAAAGCTAGGGTTAGGGCACAAAGAAGGAAGAACAATATCCTGACTCAAATGAAAGGCAGACACTACCTTTATGCAGAAAATTAGGTTTGAACGATACAACACCTTGTCCTAGTGCCTCGCAAAGTAGGGGGGCTGAATGGACAGCACCACCAGATAGAAGTGATAGCTACCAGAAACACAACCTTGAGCGTAAGAGAGGCCAAGGCAGCATCCTGCACAGGTTTAAAGGGAGCACCCTGCAGGGCAGGCAAGACCAATTCCAAATCCCAAAAACAGGGACCATAGGTTGGCGTGGGAAACGCACCTGAGCAACCCTCTAAAAGCAGTCTTGAACAGAAGACTTCTGAAAGAAGACAGACAGGGTAGAAACCTGATCCTTCAAGGTACTGAGTTAGAGACCGACTCCAACCCATGCAGTAAAGCTCCAGAACCCTGAAAACTGAGAACATCCAACAGGGAAGAGACCAAGACTCAACCAGTCAATGTAGGTACGCCATACCTTATAACAGATGGAAGAAGACATCTACCTAGCCTTCACCATGGACTCAACCATCGAGGTAGACAAATCATTCTCCATCAAGATGGAGGATTCAGCAGTCAGGCCGTCAAGGCCAGAGTTTGTAATTGAGATGGCGTTAGGGGTCCTAAGTGAGCAGATCTGGCACTCCAGGCAGAAAGCACTGATCTACTGCCATCTGCACCACGTTTGCTAACCACACTCTTCTTGGCCACCTGAGGCCACCAGAACCACTGGCACCCCTTCCAGAGCAACTAGCGTAGAACCCTGGAACCAGGAACTGAATGTCCTGCCATGACATTACTAAGGCATCCATGGGCACGGTCAGAGGATCCTGGGACAGGGAGACAAAGGCCGGGAGCTTGTGATTGTGACGGAACGCAAGCAGATCCACATCAGGTTGGTCCCAACGGTGATACAGAGATTGGAAAACCCTGTTGCAGGTGACCGTGCGCCCCTGAACAGGCAGGCCCTGAATAGAGTAGTCAAACGAACCAGAACTAACCTGATCGCTTACAGCTTCAATACATTGATAGGTGAAAGGGCCTCCTAAGGGCCCCACCTCCCCTGGAACCGCAGGGACCTCCAGAAGAACCCCCCCAACCTGATAGACTGGCATCCGTGGTGACCGTCTCCCAGGAAGGAGCAAAAAGGTTCTGCCCCCCAATAGGTTCCTTGAGTCCATCCACTACAAGAGGGACCTCCTCACTGGGGGGGAAGACACCCAGACCCTGTCCAGGGATGCTAGGTCCTTGTCCCATACATACAATAGGAGAAGTTGCAGAAGCCCCAAGAGGGACTGAACACAAGGGGCCGCTTAGAAGCACGCGACCATCAGGCCCACCAGCTGCATCCCCTACCTGGTGAAGGGACGGGGACAGTTACAAGGAACTGAACCTGTGTAAAAAGATTGACCACCTTCTGCTGAGTAAGGAATATCCTTGCCTGAACTGTGTCCAGATTCATTCCTAGGAATGAAGTTACCAAGGAAGGGAACAGTGAGGACTTGGGGTGGCTGACCACCCATCCAGACGACTCCAGAATGGACACCACCAGCTGAGTATCCAACTTGCCAGATGTAGAGACTGGGAAGTGATGAGGACGTCCATGGAGTGCAGCATGCGGACTCCCCTTGGCCTCATCAGAGACATCACCCCCACCAGCACCTTGGTGAGCACTCTGAGAGCTGAAGAGAGGCCAGATGGCAAGGCCACAAATTGGCAGTGTTGATCTTCCCACGTGGATCTGAGGAATCTTGGTGTCCTGAAAACACAAGGATGTGAAGGAAAGCATCTTTGATATCCACAAATGGCATGAAGCCCCCGGGTCACAGGGAGCAGATGGCCGAGCGCAGAGTTCCCATGAGGAAAGCGCCTGTACTTGATAATTTGCTGAAGATCTGTAAATCCAGAATGGACCAGACTGACCCATCTGTTTTGGGAGCTGTGAAAGGGTTGGTGTAGGGTCCCTTGCCTCTGTCTGTTAAGGGAAATCTGCAAATTACCCCCAGACCCAGCAGACCCAGCACGGCCTGCGCCAGCACCTGAGCAGAAACAGGGACCAGGTAATCATAGGGGGGGGGGGCGTGCACAGCAAACAGCATCTAGTAGCCGGAGGACACTACCTCCTAAATCCACCGGTCTGAGGCGTGGTGCCTCCAGACTTAAGCAAGGTGCCGCAGCCGTCCCTTCACCCCGGCGGGTGTGGGCGCCCCATTATGCTTGAGGGGACTTGGGAGAGGATTTGAGCATAGCCCCCCCCCCCCCCAGAGGAGCAAGGGTGTTGTCTTCTGCTCCTGGGACAGGGAGTTGCGCGAGCCCCCACCAAGGACGCCCCTGGTTCCCGTTAACACCATGGTGGGGGGTGGAAGGGGGGCCCTGGCCCCGAAGGGCCCGAGACAGCCGTCTACGCTGGGGTAACTTACCTCTCTTACCAAACAGGTCTAGGCGGGCCCCAAATAGACGCAGCCCTTTAAAGGGGAGCCCGGTAAGGGCCTTCTTCGCAGCATTGTCAGCACCCCACTGTCACAGCCAGACCAAGCGACGTATAGCCACCACAAGGGCAGAAGTTCTTGCACACATTCTAATGGTGTCATCCAATGCTAATAGGATAAATTTTACAAACACATCACAATTGGAGAGTGCATTAAACACATCCCAATGGAGATCATCAGGGGCATGATCGAGCATTTTTCTGATGAGGGTTCTAGTGGCCACAGCAGTAATGGCAGAGGCACAGACCGGGCGTAGCGCCGTCCCCGCACATGCAAAGGCGTGGGAGGCCAGCAGGTCAATGCGCCGGTCCTCAGCATCCCGAAGGGTAGTATAGTCGGGGGGGGGGTGCAAGAAAGGGGTGTTAGATGGCCCTATGATCAGGACATCCACCTCAGGGGGGAACGACCAACATTTAACCACGTCAGGGGGAAAAGGATACTTCCTATCCCAATCTCCTGGAACCCCTGGAAGTTTACTGGGGCACTCCCATTCCTTGAGCACAAGGGTATGGAAATGTGCCTGCTCTAGAAATTCCAAGCGTGATGATGCTGTATGGAAACGCTCCCCTCTTTGCCTGGGAGCCTCACCAGGGGGAGAGATAGACAGAACCTCAAAGATCTGGATCAATAATCTGTCAGTGTCATCCTGGACCCAGGGATCAGCGCCAGAGTCTTCATGGCCCTCCGGTCTCTCATCAGATGAGCCTGAGTCAGAAAAGAGCTCTCCTTCATCAGAAGGGGTATAGCCACACATATTCATAAATTCCTCAATTCCCATAGGGAAAACAGTAACATTAGGCGCCAAGTGCCGCTTCTTAGCAGGGCACTTACGCGCTAAAGACCTCGCAATAATATGTTCAGCCGTAGGCAGTCTAGGAGACAATTCAGGCTGAGAATCCCCACTTGTGTGCGACTCAGCAGGAGTAAGATTTACACTTGGGGGAGTAGGTGAAGTGAGACGAGGTGCAGCCACTGGCAGGCCAGATTGCAAAGCCAGCGCTTGCTCAGCACAGGGTACGCTGACCCATGCCTTGTCAGCATCAGCATGAGGTTGTCCACACGCCATACACCGCCGGTCTTGTCCCAAGGGGACCCCGGTCACATTATCCTTAGATGCCTCCATATGGTGATTATTAGGCACAATATGCCAGTAGGGATTGACGCTATAAAGCAACCCTGGATGCCCCAATGACCCGCTAGGGAGTGGGAGTAAATTTACAAGGCCTGCTATCAATTACACCGGGCCGGGAGAAGCCAATGGATTCACCCTCTGAAAGACACAATGAGAAGAAGAGTGTCAGAACCGAAACACACTACAGTGAATTATAAAGCCGCCCGCAAGGGCACTTACGAACCACGGTAAGTAAGAACGTCACACACACACACGCGCGACCAGACAATATGGCGCCAAGAACCTCGAAGGGCGGGCCAGCGCGAGCCGTGACACGAGGCGCGCCATGCCAGGCCCCGCCTCCCCGAAGAGCGCGGAGTCCAACAGACAAGCAGCCAATGAGGACGCAGAAGCGTCTGAGGTAACGCCGCCGCCCGGCGCGGAACATCCAAATGAAGGAAAAGGCGCGCGCGGCGGCGGCCTTAACAGTGTAAAAAGACAAGTCAGCGCGGTGGTTGACACCACATATACCAGTCCAAGCAGACATTACAAGGAGGGCCATAAGCATGTAAACACAGTACACGGACATCCACACACCCCCCCCTTCTCTTCCTCCCGAGGGCTGCTGGGAGAATGAGGGAGGATGGTGGCCCTTTGTACAGGGTCCACCGCTACCGGGGCATGGGACAATAATGCGGGAGGGGCATCCCATAAGGCTCACCATCAGCCTATACCGCCTACCCTTTGGTGGGGGACTGCGGTGGAGCAACGCTCCTAAAGCACACATGGTGCTGCCTACCTTCACCCGACCAGCGCAGCCCAGGCTGGGAGGCACATCACATCAAGGACGGGTGGGAATAGTCCAACAGGGCCGCAGGCTTTAATAGCCCCGCTCACCTGCGACAAAGTGATAATTTCATGTCTTCGCAGTCAGCACTGCAGAGAAATCTGGGGGATTTGTAGGAGGTCCCCGGGTATTTGAGGGGCCGGGAGGAGCCTGCCTACCCCCCCCCCGAGAGCCCCCCTAGGGAGAGCGAGGCGGAGAAGGGCAACGGTAGGCACACCCAAGGCATGCTAGGGAGGAGGAGGGGACAGTGGAGGGGGGGGCAGGGGAAGGCCCACCATAAGGCAGGTCCCACAAGGCTCACCATAAACCTGAACCGCCTACCCTT
The DNA here is from genome assembly GCA_027917425.1 of Gastrophryne carolinensis. Taxonomy (NCBI): domain Eukaryota; kingdom Metazoa; phylum Chordata; class Amphibia; order Anura; family Microhylidae; genus Gastrophryne; species Gastrophryne carolinensis. The sequence continues at coordinate 25,557,399 of CM051235.1, read as the reverse complement.
GTAGGTACAGGGATTGCGGTTGGAGCAGCGCTCCTCCAGCACCTGACCCTGGCGCTGTCCTACCTTCACCCGAACCAGGCAGCCGAGGCTGGGAGGCAGTGGGTCCAGAACGGGTGGAAATAGTCCTGCAGGGCCGCAGGCTGATAAGCCCCGCTCGCCTGCGTAATATAGAGAGCCATCTTCTATCTTCGCAGTCCAGACTGCAGAAGAAAACTGGGAATTTGTGGGAGGTTCCTGTCCTTTTATAGGGCCGGGAGATGCCACAAGTCTTTCTGCAGTCCACTGCGCCACCTTGTGGCGGGATATCCCAAGCTTAAAGAATTCTGTGAAATAGGACGTGCTGTATACTTGGAAAAATGATTACATTGAGCTTTAGGAATTGGGTTTCTATGGTTGAAATGCTGAACAGCTGTTGGCTGGGGTTGTGTAAATCGCATTGTCATTGGACTCTGGAGAGGTGGAAATGTATTATCTGTAGGTCAAGCTTCACTATTTGGTATTGTGTGGAAAAAATTCAGGCTTATTGGATGCTATAACACGTCTGCTTGTAAAGTTTAGTGATAGATGTAAAGTTTGGTGGTGTCAAAATAATGGCCAGGGGCTGCTTCTCATTGTTTTGGGTATGCTACAGCATACATCAATATTATGAAGAATTGTGTGCTGTCATTTTCCAAAAACCTCTTCCCCAGTGATTATGGAGGTTATTTTTGCTTTATCCCTTTAAAGATTCAACCAAGGTAAAGGGAGTGACCACCCAAACATTTACTCTGTTTCGTACCTGGTGGTTGATATAAAGCAGCAGTTCTTTCATTTTCAGCCATCGTTCTGTGCCTGATTTTTAACTGTAGAAATCTGTCATCTTCCTGTCTCTCACTAGAGTTCACCAATGTAACAATATGCTGCTTGCATTCTCTGAGCCCTCTCTCAGCATCTCTTCAGCTAACTTGCATTCAGAGTCATCTCTATATCAATGCCTGGTGGCGGTGGTTCTATAACTATAAATTATTGCCACACAGTATATATACAGTACAGTACAAGAAATTCTTTACCTTTAGCATTTTTTTTCTTTGTCCTTATCTCTTTCACAGTGTGTCCAGAGGTAAAGGTCTGGAGTCGTCATTTAGATGGGATAACAAGACTTCATTGCCTCGTATACGGGTTCCACCCTCGAGCTGTGGAGGTGAAGTGGGTGAGGAATGGGGTAGATATCATGCCCTTATTGGAAGCCAAGACCATCCTCCCTAATCCTGACGGCACCTATCAGACCAGAGTCAGCACAGAAATATCAGCAAGGGAGGATGAATCTTACTCCTGTCATGTGGATCACAGCAGCCTGGACAAGATACTGCGCATCAAATGGGGTGAGAGAATTAGAATATACTGCACTTTATATACTATAAATTATGTACATAGATTATTTTATACCATGCTTTGTATTTATATTAACTCTCACACACTGAAAATAAATTTTAAAAAGTTTCTCTGGGAAATTTGCACGACCAGAGGGAGAGGCCTCACAAGATGCACTGCAATGACTGGTCACTGGAGGAGGTCTGCACATGCGCCCATAAATAACAAGCAAATTGGGGGTTCACGCCCTATTTTGTGCACCAAAACTTGGGGGGGTCAAAATCCATGCTCGACCAAGGCTCACTAGCAAACTGACCCTGTGCCCAACTCAACAGAGATCAAAAATAAAACACACTTTTATAATAATTTAGTGCATAGCAAAAAAATTCCTTATATTTTGTATATTTTGGTGTATTTTCACCATATAAGTCGCACTTACTTTCCCCCACAATTGGGGGGGGGGGGGGATGTCAGTGCGTCTTATCATGCGAATGTAAAAAAAAAAGAAAAGAAAAAAAAGCTCACACTTTAACGGCCCTTCCACATTCCTATTCCTGCCGGGGCTGGCTGCCACACTGCGGGAGGCCAGAAGAAGCTAGAGCTCTGTCCCAGTCCCCGCCGCTGCTATCACTGTCTTTTCCAGCTTCTGCCTCTTCCGGCTGGGGTACACGCGAGCACCCGGTTCCATGCAGCAGGTGGGCGTGGCCTGCATCGAGTCGGTCCAGGCCACACCCACCCACTGCCCTGACCCAGGTGTTCGTGCGTGCCCTGGCAGGAAGAGGCAGCAGCTGGAGGGCAGAAGTTAGAGGAGCAGCGGCCGCTGTCTCTGTCCCTGCCGGAAAAGACAGCAATGGCAGCGGCGGGGACAGGGACAGAGCCCGCCGCTGCTTCTTACTGGCCGGGCCATAGTGCGGGTGGGTGTGGCCTGAGCTGACAGTGCAGGCCACGCCCACCAAATTCGTGGAGCTGGCCGCTTGTGTGTTCCCTAGCTGTCAGCGGTGAGTAAACTTTTTTTTTTTCTTTTAACTTCTGCCCATGTGGGGAACAGGAACGGGAGGGGGGTGCCACAATGCTTATATGGGGTAATAGGAGGGGGAGGTGCCACACTGCCTATGAGAATGGGGAAAGGGGGAATGCCATACTGCATTTATGGGGAATGGGGTGGGGGATGCCACACTACCCATATGGGGAATGGGAGGGGGAATGCCACGCTGCCTATATGGGGAATGGGGGGGGGTGCCACACTGCCTATATGGGGAATGGGGGGGGAATGCCACACTGTCTGTATGGGGAATGGGGGGGGGGATGCCACACTGTCTGTATGGGGAATGGGAAGGAATGCCACATTGCTTATATGGGGAATGGGAGCGGGACATGCCACACTGCCTATATAGAGAATGGGAGGGGGATATGCCACACTGCCTAAATGGGGAATGCCACACTGCCTATGGGAATGGGGGGATGCAACACTGCCTATATTGGGAATGGGAGGGGGGATGCAACACTGTCTATATGGGGAATGGGGAGGAATGCCACATTGCTTATATGGGGAATGGGAGGGGGGAATGCCACACTGTCTATATGGGGAATGGGAGCGGGACATGCCACACTGCCTATATAGGGAATGGGAGGGGGACATGCCACGCTGCCTATATGGGGAATGGGAGTGGGAATGCCACACTGCCTATATGGGTAAAGGGAGGGAATGCCACACTGCCTATATGGGGAATGGGAGGGGGACATGTCACATTGCCTATATGGGGAATGGGAATGCCACTCTGCCTATATGGGGAATGGGGGGGAATGCTACACTGTCTATATGGGGAATGGGAGGGGGAATGCCACACTGTCTATATTGGTAATGGTGAGGAATGCCACATTGCTTATATGGTGAATGGGAGGGGGGAAAAGCCACACTGTCTATATGGGGAATGGGAGCGGGACATGCCACACTGCCTATATAGAGAATGGGAGGGGGATATGTAACACTGCCTAAATGGGGAATGCCACGCTGCCTATGGTAATGGTGGGATGCAACACTGCCTATATTGGGAATGGGAGGGGGGATGCTACACTGTCTATATGGGGAATGGGGAGGAATGCCACATTGCTTATATGGGGAATGGGAGGGGGGAATGCCACACAGTCTATATGGGGAATGGGAGCGGGACATGCCACACTGCCTATATAGGGAATGGGAGGGGGACATGCCACACTGCCTATATGGGTAATGGGAGGGAATGCCACACTGCCTATATGGGGAATGGGAGGGGGACATGCCACACTGCCTATATGGGGAATGGGAGGGGGACATGTCACACTGCCTATATGGGGAATGGGAATGCCACTCTGCCTATATGGGGAATGGGAGGGGGAATGCCACACTGCCTATATGGGGAATGGGAGGGGGCATGCCACACTGCCTATGGAATGGGGGCATCCCACACGGCCAATGGGAATAGGAGGGGGCATGCCACACTGCCTATGGGAGGGGGCATGCCACACTGCCTGTGGGAATGGGAGGGGCGAGTGCCACACTGCCCATGAGGAATGGGATTGGGGAATGCCACACTGCCTGTAATGGGGTGTTTTAGCACAACAATAGTTTAACCCTTTAAGTGCCAGCCTACCTGGAGTTTTTGTCACACTCTGTTGCCAGACCATTTTGCACTATTTTGCGCTCCCCATGTTCAAATGTGATTTTGGAAGGGATTTCCAGGGATTTCCCAGGAAAATGATATATTGTTTTTTTCAGCAGAGTCTGGGCTTTAACATGAAATGTCTTGTTTGTCATTTGTTAGGTGTATTCTTAATATTTTTGGGTGAAATATGTGCAAAAAAAAAAAAAAAAAAAAAATTTTACATATTGTAGTTTTTTTTGTAATAAAAAATGTAAGTTTGTCAATGAAATCTTATTGCGTGTGAAATCCCAATTTCTCCCGGTTACAGCGGTACCACATATGTATAGGTAGACACCCTTTCCTGCCCAGGAGACTCCCCCAAACTGAAACAGCGCTTTAGGGGATTTTCAGATAAAATACAACTATGCTACGCAATATGCGCACCTTGCAGTTTTTCCAGAAAAACAACCCTTTACATTTGAAATACCCCCAACAAACTATATATTCTCTGGAAGTACACACCTCAGGCTTTCTAGGCGTACCAGGCTTGTTGATGTGGCCATAGTTTTCTGGAAGTAATCCCTCAATGGATTCTTTAGTTGCAAAGAGTTTCCCTAAAAAAAAGGATAAAAAAGCAGAATCAAAGCCACATTTTCCTAAAAAAACTATATACAAACAAGAAAAAACAAGTTTAATCTGAAAACGCAACAACCTCCGAACAGAACGATACCCAACATGCATAGCTACTGTCAAGGGAAGAATTGCCAAACACCCCAAAGTAAAGCATGAGCATAACGGTAATTTTACTTGAAAATTTCAGCTCTGCAGACAAAGTGCGCACCTTGCGATTTTTCAACCAAAACAACCCTTGACATTTAGAATATCCCCCATAAACCATATATTCCCTGAAAGTACACACGTTAAGCTTTCTAAGGGTACCAAACTTGTTCTAGTGGGCTCATCTTTCTGGAATTATTACATCAAAGAATTCTTTGGTTGCGCAGGGTTTCCCTAAAAAATTTATAAAAAAGCTGAATAAAAAACACCTTTTCCTAAAATATAAATATGCAAACCAGAAAAAACAAGCTAAGTCTGAAAGCGCAAGGTCCCCCGAACAGAACAATACCCAACATGCAGAGGTACTATTAACCCTTTTAATTGCCAGCCTACTTGAGATTTTGTCACCCTCTGTTGACAGGCCATTTTTCCCCATTTTGCGTCATGTTTTGCGCCATGTTTTGCGCCATTTTTGCTGGAACTTTCAGGAAAATTATATATTTTTTTTTTTGCAGCAGAGTTTAGGCTTTAAAATGAAATGTCTTGTTTGTAAATTTTTTTTTTTTTTTACAATATTATTAAGTAAAAAAAATAAATAAATAAATTTTTTAGAAAATTGACTCCTTTATTTTAAATAAAAAATGTATTTTATTAAGGAAAATCATATTGCATGTGAAAGCCCCATTTCTACCGATTAGAACGGTACCACATATTTATCGGTAGCCCCCTGTTCCTGCCCAGGAGACCCCTCTAACTGAAACAAGTATTTTATAACATTCACAAAAAAAATACAAATACCATCCACACTACAAAGGGTTAAATCGAGAAAAAAAATGACATAGGGTCCCCCCTCCCAGGGGAGGGAGACCCCATTTTTTTTTAATTTTTAAGGGTTAAAAACCCTTAAAAATCAAAAAAAAATTGAAGTGGGGTCCCCCTTACCCAAAGTAACCAGCCCGGGACCAGCTATGGGGGCTTGTAGGCACAGAGTGGGGGGGCCAGCTTATGTGGCCCCCCCACCCTGCAGCCTACGAGCCCACATAGCCTATGTGGGCCCGGGCTCTTCTGCCCCCCCCTGGCCTTTGGGGAGGCAGGTAATGGGGGTGCCGGGGGTTAATGGCAAGCCACCCGCTAGCGCAGGTGGCTTGCCATCCCCCCAGCCTTGTGAACTGGTATAGGGGTCATGGACCCCTTACCAGTTCACAAGGGGTTAAAAGTAAATAATCACACAGACACAAGCAGAGAAAAAAATATTTTATTAATTTTTTTTTTTACACTGTACTCACCTCCCATCCATCCTGGAGCACTCTGTCCCTCGGCGATCACTGGCTTCTGCTCACTTGCTAGAAGCCTTTTATAGCTGCTGGATGACAGAACACAAAGGGTTAATTAAAAAAAAATGACATAGGGTCCCCCCTCCCGGGGGGGGCGGACCCCATTTTTTTTTTTATTTTTAAGGGTTAAAAACCCTTAAAAATCCCCAAAAAATTGACGTGGGGTCCCCCTTACCCACAGTAACCAGCCCGGGACCAGCTATGGGGGCTTGTAGGCACAGAGTGGGGGGGCCAGCTTTTGTGGCCCCCCCACCCTGCAGCCTACGAGCCCACATAGCCTATGTGGGCCCAGGCTCTTCTGCCCCCCCCTGGCCTTTGGGGAGGCAGGTAATGGGGGTGCCAGGGGTTAATGGCAAGCCACCCGCTAGCGCAGGTGACTTGCCAGACCCCTGAGCCCTGTGAACTGGTATAAGGGGTCACATGGACCCCTTACCAGTTCACAAAGGGTTAAGAGTATAAATAAAAAGACACACACAGTTTTTCAAATATGTTTATTTAAAAAAAAAAAAACATTTTAACTTTACTCACCTCCGATCTTCAGATGCATTGTCCCGCGGCGATCTGATGCAGGTGACAGCTGGGCAGAGAAGGGGGGAGGCAGGCGATCGGAGGATCGCCTACCTCCCTCCTTCTCCGCCCAGCCGTCACCGGCATCTGAGAGGAGAACTGCCGGGTGCCCCGATGACACCCGGCGGTGACATCATTAGCCCCGCCCCCGAAGGGGCGGGGCTAAAATCCAAGATGGCGGCCGCCATCGGAAGATGCGACGGAGGGAGGGCTGTTATGCCCCCCTCCAGAAGACAGAAGACCCGGGGGGGGTAATCGGAGCCCCCCCCCCCATGAAGAGGAGAGGCGGCGGGAGCGGAGGTGAGTAACTGTCTTTTTTTTTTTTTTAACAGGCAATCCCGGCGGCTGCTGAAACGGGGGGGGGGGGCACCCTATTCCGGGCCCTCCCCTGCAGCCGGAGAAGCCCCGATCGGCGATCGGAGCCCCGCTGGCTGAAGAGGAGACCCGGCCGGACCAAACAAGGGGTCAGGTAAGTGACTTTTTTTTAAACTTTTTTTTGTGGGATTGGGGAATGCCAGGCACGTAAAATTTACGTGGCTGGCACTTAAGTGACGGAGAGGCAACCACGTAAATTTTACGTGGCTGGCATTTAAAGGGTTAAAATATATATTTTTTTATTTTCCTTCTCAAAATCCTAGGTGCGTCTTATGGGCATGTGCGTCTTATGGGGCGAAAACGATGGTACTTTGTGCTGTATGTTGCTTTTTGTTTGAACTCACAGTGCTTGGATCCAGCGATCAGGTAAGTGCCAGGCTAGGAGAGATCGTCTGCAGGGGATAAAAGGTGAATATAGCATTTTTTATTACTATTTTAGTGTCTGGACAATAACCTTGATTCAGTGAACTTGCATCAAAGGTGAACAAAACCTGATATTTTTTGTTCCCCCCACCAGGAGCATACTGATTTGTGATGCCTTGCTGTGTGAAACCTCCCAGATCGCCCATGAACTTATTTAAGTTTTGTTCCCACAGCGCACGTGCATCCAATTGCGGCACATGCTTTATACAGCTTTTTACCATGCGGCTCCAAGCTCAAAGAGGCGAGTAAAGCTCAATGAAGCACAAGCCACTGGCTGCACCCCCCACTCCCCAGTGTTCCCACGCCAGGCATTCACAGAAGGCTGATGCGAGTATGCGTGTAGGGAGGAAGTTAGCATACGACTTGGACCTAAAACGTTCAATACTTGTTTCACTTAAAGAAAAAAACTTTAGTAAATATTATGCTTCACTCTGAAATAAAAGTTTTAATTGTTAAACTAACATTTGAGAACTTTTAGGCATTTATAAGCTTTCTTTTTGAAGTACACATCTTATTCATGAGATACTGTAGTTATTATTTCCAAGAGATATTTTAAGGAAAGCTCATTCAATCAAGGCATCACAGTTCCACTGCATGACCTCTAAATGGTATTACTTTTGCAGTTTGTTTGGCTCAGTAAAAGAGACCAAAACAGGGATGCGGCCGTCGGCACGCACGGGTCCACACGGCTAGACTCGACTGGAGTCAAGTCTTTGAATATCCTTAGATGAGTGGGCGGGAGCAGATCTGAGTCCGCTGATGGGACGCATGCACCATAGGACTGGGGAAAGGTGAGTTGGATTGGGCGGTTTCACACAGCGGGGCATCTTGGATCAAGGTGCCCCCGAGGGCAAGGACCAAAACCCAGGATCCACTTTAAACCAAAACCAAACACAAAGAATGAGCATTGTCAGGAAACCGCGGGTCACGTGATCCAACTATAAACCAGGGACCTCCGGACACACAGACCACGTTCCCAAGAAACCCTGTCCGAGTCCTCCTATCAGGAATACCAGGCCCAAAGCCTGCGGACACACAGATTCTTTGTTTAAGGCAAACAGATCGCTCAAGTTAAAATTTAAGTTTTAATGCTATAAGCGCACTAGGCAGTGATAACAAACATTTGGCTATGATGGAATAGGAAATTATACAGATGATACAAAATGCAGTTCTGAGACGGTTACAGGATAGAGTGAGTTACACAGAGAAACAATAGTCAGTTACCTTAATATGCAGTTTGCATAGTAGTAGTGATGGGGCTCCCACAAGAGGTAAGTGGCAAGCTGTGTGGGTGGACACCTCCAGCACATGTGAACGGTGACCTCTCCAGATAAGTGACAAATGCCTGGCTCAGGGTTACCCTATAAATGCGGCGAGACCCTTCCACCCCCTCCCCTCTGTGGGACAGATTGTCACCTTCCACTGTTCTGGGGCTCGCTTCAGCCCCTAAAACCCTTTAGGGGTTATAACTTTGGGCAGGGGGTTCGTATGGCTTTGGAAGCGGCACCAAAGGATTGGGCTGGACGCTGGGCATCTGAGGAGTCCAGAAATGGGGTCCCTTAGTGGGTCAGAACCTTAGATCTTCATTTTCCTAGGTTTCACCTGGCTTGGCTGTGACAGACGCTCTGCCTTTTGGATGTCATCACTATTTGATTGCCCACCGGGTCATTCACTGGCCTTTTCTTAATTAGGTTCCAGACAATGTAATTGTATTTTGATACTGTTACAGGCAATGTCATTGTATTTTGACTGCCATTGTGTATTGTTGATTACGTCACAGTCAATGGCATTCTCCTGATTGATTGTATTACAGCCTGCTATTGTTCTACTGATTGTGTTACCGGCAGAGTTGAGGGATTGTGTGCCCTGCTGCTATTGGTCAGTATGGTTGTCATTGCATGGAGCATTGCATATAAGGCCCAGTGTGGCACTAATAAAGTCTACTTCACCTTCACCCTCAATACTGAGTTCTGTCTCTTATTGGGGGAAACGCTATATTACAATTCACTAGCCCTTGTAAGGGCTGTTCCTGTTTCCTCACGGACAACTCTGGAATTCCAGCAGCACCTCTTACGATTGGGAAAAGGACGTCTCGGGCGGTGAAGCCCTCCGGCGATAAGGGTTATCGCTACATTGGCTACAAAGGAAAACTATCTCCACGTGCGGTTTTGTGGGCCGGTTCTGATTCTGTACCTGGTTTGGTGCTGGGACACATGGGGGTGCAGCTATGGTCCGATTGGTGTTGGTGCCGGATGTCTGCGGCTCCCATCTTTCATGTGACAAATTCACAGCCAGGGGTCCAGCTAGCTGCAGACCCAGTGGAGTCTTCTCAGACTAGAGGTGTGAGAATTGCCAGCGGGGAGTCCATGATCTTCCCTGCTTAACCTGTAAATGCTAATTCCTCTTCCTGAGGATATTAGACCTGTGCATATTGATGACTAGGAGGGAAATAAAGGGGAACTCCGGACTTGCATCTGTGATCAAATGAAAAGTAATATTTGCCCTATTCCTCACAAGCATCTACCAGAGAATTCTGAGTGCTAGCTTCTAGACAAGGATAATGAAAAACTCATAGAGTTCTCTTTCTTCAATGTATCTTGAGGAGGCTCTTGTAGTGTCTCCTTCTTACACTGTACTGTATGTTGACTTTTGTGTTTCTCTCTTTCAGAACCCGACAATGGTCTTTCAGTTTATTACATTGTTGGTGTCACCACTGGCTTCCTGGCTGTTCTCATAATTGCTGTACTGGTTATAGGTAGAGTCAGGAGTAAGTATTATTACTGAAGAATTTTGTTTGAAGTTTATAATAAGGATGTTCCAAAACTCTTATTTCACGTTGCAATTCTGTGATTTTACTATGGATTACTATGGGTTATAAATCGGTATAAAGCCAGTGAATTTGACTTTCCTTGCCCCACTGTGTGAAACCCCCCGTTTGCCTTGTAAAACTCGTATCTCCTCATTCCGATGGACATACACAGGTTCTTGTCCAATCCGAGCCCTCTGCCATGTTTACAGCCTTTAGCTCTGATTGAATTTAGAGGGAAGCTTGTGCTGCTGCATCCTGCGTATTCCTGGGCTGCTGGTGGGTTTTGTTCTGCTTTAAAGTGGACCAAAACCCATGGTACGACAGCCCTGGAGTATGTAAGATTCCAGGACCACTTGATTCCCTCCCACCAGGCCATGCGGAATCAGGAAGCCCCACTTTGTGAAACCCCCCAGGTCGCGCAGAAACTCAACGTCTTTCCCTGTCCAACATGCGCATGCACAAGCAGCAGCTGCATCCCCACTATCCCTTTAACAGTCACTATTAGTAGACTGAGTTGGTAATACTTTCGTAGGTCTGTCTTTTCAAACAGACTGAATAACCTAAATAATAGACTGAATCGTCTGAGCAACCTCAACAATAAAGCTCAAATGGATGAATTCCAGTCCTAGAACCCAGAAGTGCTGGTTTTAAATTGTGGAATGGGGATTATTAAAGGGACTGTAAACCCAACAGCAATAATAAGCCAGCAAGCAGCTCATCGAATGCCTGTCCCATGTGTCTCACCCTCCACTCGTATCCTCCGGCATTTGTGCCCCCTTGTAGGTGAAAGCCAGCCTCCAATTACTGCAATGGAGGGGTCATGCTGGTACATGTGGTAGATTTCTTGGCATTGAAACAGGAGGAAAAACCTGCTGGGGACCAAAGTCAGAATGTTTCCAGTGTTTGGAGCTTAATTATGGCAGTGATGTGTAATGGTCTTCCCTTTTAATGTATCTCTTTTATTTGTTTTAGAAATGAAACAACCCTACAAGATCACCAGCAGTAAGTAACCCTTTATGACAGGTGTGGTGACATGTGTTCCATGTGAGCTGAGAAGGGTCCTGTGTTAGAGTCTCCTGTTTTGTAGTCACATTGCTGTGCTGTCTACTTGATAAGAGTAAAATAAACTACCGCTGCCCTGTTAGTAGCCTAGCACATAGATGCTACTCTTTGGAGTAAACATCAGTGGTGTTACAAACGTGGTTGCAGGGATCGTTGTTGCGCTGGGGCCCAGTGACAGATGATCACATGAGGTGCCCGGCCGACAATTCACCCAGTTGGTATCCTGTGTTGTACTTAAAACTGCGCAATGGGATGAGGCTCAAGGTGCGGGGGCTCAATGCCGGACCTTCACCCTGAATAAGAGCTTATCTTGTATGTTTCCCACACCCTGTACATACAGATTCCTCACATTAAAAATCATCCTACCTGCATCTATTGCGTTTTTTAAACCTTTTAACATCCAAGATGGTGGCCCCTGGAGTCTCAGGCTGCCTGCAGGCAGGAAGTGTCTTCTGACTATGCCACTCTGAGATTCTGGGATTGATGTCCTTTTCCTGACCCCAGCACTGCTCTGTCTTTGCAAAACACAGCTATAACCCCACCCTCTGCCCTTTAATCCCCTCTCCTTACTATGTGATGAATCTGAGGGAAGCTGGCGGCACCCATATCCTTGAGTCCTGAACACAGTTAAAGCCCAGCATGGGAAATAAAAAAAAGCGACTAAAAACTTAAAATATATTAATGTTAGATGCTGGGGAATTTTTTTTTAAGGGTTTGAGCTTTTCATTAAATGATGCTGAAGGTCCAGTTTAATATATCACTTCCTACCTTCCTCCCTCCTTCCCGTCGAATCTTAGTCCTGTGTGAAATTCCAAAGCCGCCGGTTCACTGCCCAGTGCCTCCCAACTCCCACTCATGATTGGTGGACTTGGCAAGGGGGCGGGGCATAGCATACTTCACCTTATCCAGTGATCGATGTGTGCTTCCCAGAAGGGACTAGAACACAAGGCGTGCTCTCCAGGAAGAATAGTAGGTGAGATGATTTCATTCAATTTCATGGTCTACCATTGCTGCTGGATTTACTGTTTAGGGCAGTGTTTCCCTCAACTTTTTAAGGTGCGGTATTTCTTTAAGATTTTTACCTTTTGGGATGCCCTGTTGCAGGAAAACCCTAGGATTGCCAAGCCGACAAACCCAGGGGTTTCACACAGAAGGGCATCACAAAATAGGATGCCCCACTTAAGTGTACGAAGACCCTGGTTAGTGGGTTTGGATCAGTTCGAATCTACTTTTGATTGGCAGACTTCCCTGAAGGTAACATGACATATGAGCAGGTTGTGCTGCACACATAAGAATTCTACCTCCGCATTTAACCCATACGTGCAGTGAGCGTACCCATGGCTGGAGCGGTGGGCTGCCCAAATTACGGCGCCCGGGGTTAGGTGCCATGCTCAAGAGCACTTCAGTCATGTCCCAGGATTCGAACCTGCCACCCTCCAGTCACAAGTACGCTCCCCTTACCTCTAGGCCACAACTGCCCCCATACTCAAGTTACTGTTTGTGCCAGCCATCTGTCTGAATGGCCACTGCAGGAGCATCTCCTTGGAAGAGTTTGAGTCAGCTCCAGTCTAGAACTGCCCAGCCACCCAGCTCATCCAGATAGATGGCTGAGCCTGAAAGCAGCAGGGGATGCAGTGCAACCCATGTATGCGCCGTGATATCACCAGCTAGGTGAGTATAGCGGGCAGTCAGCCAGGACAGGGTATGAACCAGGAGTCTTTAAGACATCTGTGCAGGGGTTGCGTTTGCCAAAGGGCCTGGTTACAGGTGGTCACATGGGGGTCTTCTTGTGTAGCTAAAACTACGGTGGGCGAGGTGCTGAGGGCCAGCACCAGTAGTGGTAGGAAGGCGAGTGCGCCCAGCTCCTGTGCAGTAAATTGGAATGGGAGAACTCTGGACAGAGGCCACAGCAAGCCCGGTGGCGGCAGGTAAGATAGGTTGCCTCTGGCACTATTTGGTCTGAGGTCTGTGGGAAAGTAAATGGTCACAGACATTTTAAAATATTGTATGCATAATAGTGGTTTAAGATTGTATTGTAGGACAATAAAGGCGAAAGAGAGGGGCAATGGTACAGGAGGTCATGTGTGTGTGTGGGGGGTCCAGAATTTGCTCTGGGGCCCATAGGATTGTATTTATGCCATTGGTAGACACTGTATGTGTGTGTGGGGGGGCAGGGTCCAGAATTTTCTCTGGGGCCCATAGGATTGTAGTTATGCCATTAGTAGACAGTGTGTGTGTGTATGTATGTTACTTCATATAGAATAAAGAAAGCATCACTTTGTTTTCAGCTTCAGAGACCGGATGTGACTCAAGCAACAGTGCAGAAACCTGAGTGGAGGACTTATAATGTGAGGAGCACCTCAGAGGCCACAAGAGGAGACATCATCGCACCAACTCTCATTTCATTAATACTTCTGATAGCATGTAATGTAAAGAGAATCTGTTATGCTATGTCTTCTGTTTGTTTACAGTGAATCACAAATCGAATACTCTTTGTAAACCTAATGGCAATAATCGGGCAGCAAGCATGATGGCTCACCTGATGCCTGTCCCATGTGCCTACATTTCTTGCCGCAGCAGCCCTCCTATTAATTTCATTCATTTTGGACCATGCAAAAAAGTGGTGACAGCTATTCTGTCCCTTGGTGCTCTCAGTGGGAGCAAGCACAGCAAGCCACAGCGGTGCCACAGCTGTCTCGGAACACAGTAGAGCATGCTCATGATTCATAAAGCTGCTTTATGACACGCCCTTTCCAGCTCAGTCACGACCCAGAAATAAAAGCAGCTTCACTTAGAATACATAAGGTATGGGACCCCCCCTCCCTCCTTACGGGGAGGATCCCTCATTTATGTAGCTCCTGCTATATCTGAAGTTAGGTCTAAAGCAAGTGGACTTGCTGTGCCATCCAAATATCTTTCAGTCATTTTGAACTTCCAAAACAATGAGGATAAATAAGGGTTACATTTTTTTTAAAGGCGCATTATTGTGAAATATGCTGGGTGGCACGAGGAGTTGTGACTTCTACACTGAGCATAAAAAATCCAGCCAAACTTGTTTCTTTCTTTTAATGGAAGGAAGAGGAATTAGGGGTTTTTGAACAAACCATTCTGCTTTTACAGGAGAGATCTGCTCGACTTTAATGGCCAATCATCTGAGCCTGTGTGGTAATAGCAGCGTATTGCTATTGCAGTTCATTCTGGCGTGTGTTTTTACCTATTATGCAATGCTTCGGACAGATACTTAGAGGCCGATTTATTAATAGCGCCAGGTAGCGACAGATGAGCGGCAGTAGCGGTATTTTCACAGTGCCCGCTAGTATTCGCTGTGTTTGGCTGTTGTTCGGTTGTTGACAGCGACTCAGTCGGTGTGCGGTAATGTGGAATACGGGGTTAGGAGTCGCTGTTTGACTGGTTCCGCGCTGTATGGGAGCGAACGGCTCCCAGCATATTCATTAACAAATCACGCTCAAAAAATTCTCGCGCCGTGAAATGCTTGTTTAAACCCCAGAGCGCTGGCGGCGATGGGTTAAAAGTAGTTTTTTAACCCCCAAACAACCATATTTAAAAAAAAAAAAAAAAAAAAAGTTTTTATAAACATTTTGTAATATGAATACATTAATATCAGACCTGTAATATCAATTCTGCACAATTTTTTTTTTTTTTTTTTTTAACCTTAAAAAAAATATCTAACATTGCAGAAGTGGTCACAGAATTTTTGACATTTAAAAAAAAAAAAAAAAAATGATTAATATCAATTAATTATGAATATTTAAAGATTGCTCCATTGAAATGCATTGGAGAGCGCCAGGTAGCAAGAGGTCAAACCTGTCGCTGTTCAAGGTCGCTCGCTGGCGCTGTGGGGTGAGGCTGGAATAATGATGAATGCTTCGCTATCTGGCGCTCTGTCAGTCGCTAAGCAGGATCGGCTTGATAAATGTGTGATTGCGGAGGGGAGCCGGCGTTCTCGTGGCGGTGACCGTCATTACCGTTCGCTCACCATTCACTACCTGGCGCTATCCCTTGTTAAATAAGGCCCATAGAGTGGTTATTGCAGCTGCACCCCACAGGTTGGCTCAGGAGACCCACCCATGTACAAGTGGAATGGTACGCTCAATACCTAGTACCCCTAGATTCTATTGATACCAGAAGAGGAAAATGACAAGCAAGCTCGGTGGGATTTTTTTTTTAACTTAGATTCTCTTTCTATCACTATCCACCATGTTTATATGGACTTTTAATATTAGTGATTTCGGTAAACAGTAGAAATCAGACCAAACCCCTCAATCCCACTTTTTAAAAAAAACTTTTACTACCCTAGCCACACGCTGCCCGCCCCACCCCCGCCAATGTGAAATTAATGTTTGGCTGAGCTCAAATTTGCAATGTGACAGGAGAATCAAGATTTGGGGTGCCCTTGTTGTGAAACAACTTGTTTTCCCATTAGTTATCTCAGCCTGGAACAGAGCATGCATGGGCCTCCTCCAATTATTATTATTATTATTATTATTATTAATAATAATAATGTTTATTTATATAGCGCTATCATCTTCCATAGTGCTTTACAAGTTATGATTACAGACAAGGTAAAACATAGTCCCGGGACGAATACAAAATATCATTCAGTGAATGATCATTGCATACCTAAATGGCTGGAGGTGGGTGCACACAACCCGAGCATCCTTGTGAGGTTATGGCATTGCCATACACCTGGCAAAGCTGCCTCCTACACTTGTAGCACGGTACAGGGACAAACAGGGTTGCAGTATGGTACATGCTTGGTGGGTACTCTTCACCACACATTGCATTATATCATATTGCGCTGTTCTGTTATTTTATGCTGCACTTGTAATGCATTTAGTACCTGTAATATCTATCCATCTCCCCTGTTGTGGACCAAATATGGCCAGTGATGCAAAACCGATTTAGCCAATCTCCCCGATAACCACTCCCTAATCCACTCTCTGAACGTAGAAAAAGAAATTTCTATTTTTGCTTACCCTGCTTTATATTGTAGACCCTCTTTTTGGCGTTCTTTTTCCGGGCTCCTCTGTCATAAGATTGGGGCAAACATGGCCTAGTGGTTAGGGGATCATTCTTATGACCCTGGGGTTACAGGATTAGTTCCAAAGTGGGGGCATGACTGAAGTGCTCTAGAGCATGGCACCTAACCCCACAACTGCAATGATACCTACGGCAGCCCATCACACTGGGCGTGCGCACGCACTTACTGAATGCTGAAGCACATAATGGTCATCCATTATCATAATGAAAGAGGACCAGCACCATGAGATTTGAACAACAGCATGTTCAAATTCCAGGGTCTGAGTCATGATGCAATCTAGCAACTGCTGGTCCTACCATTCAACCCCCTGGCAATCTAGGACTTTGCTGAGAATAGAGAGAAGGCAGGATGGAGAAACCCTCCAAAAGGTACTAAAGAGGGCTGGCAGCCCCTCAGACCAATAGATAACTAATCTGGAAGGTGCATGTGAGCAGGGCAATTAGAATACACAAATACAAAAAGAAGCCACAGCGCTCAACCCTGTTAGTTAGCAAATAAGCCTATAATCTGTCTCTAAAATCTGGTTAAAAACAGAGGTCTTGGTTGGCACACATACAGAAGTATGTCTGAGCTGCACCACCGAGTGCCAAGGTGTAGGTGCAGTCCTAATCTATGAGAGCCCCATTTGGAACATACAATGCAATGGGTAAATTGGGAGCAGCCCTATAACCTTGTGTGCAGCAGATCGGAAAGAAGGGTCTAAAGCCTCCCCCATAAAGCTCAAGACCCTCTACTCCATGTGCTTGCACAAAATCAAAATATAAGGTAAGCTGCTCCCAATTCATTGCATTGTATTGCCAAAGGGGCTCTCATAGATTATATTAAGGGCTGCACCTACACAGAGGTGCTGTGCTGTTTGGTGGTGCAGCTCAAAAATACTTCCGCAGATGTGTGCCAACCCAGACCTCTTTTTTTTAAGTTTAGAGACAGATTATTGATATGGTTGCTGTGGCTCCTTTAATGTATGTGTCCAAAAGGTACTGCCTGTGGCGTGAGGGATGTAGGGGAGAATAGTTAGTTTGATCTACTTTTAAGCAGTCCCACACCCATTTCCTACAAAATGGATTTGGGGCCGCATTGTGACTGCCTCAGGAGGGCATCAGATTGCTGGAGCCGCCCCCCCCCCCCGAAACCCCTGCATTCATTACATGAATCTTCATCCCCAGCAATCTGGAGGCCCTCCCAAGACTGTCACAATGGGGCCTCACACCTGCTATGCAGAAAATGGGTGAGGGACTGCTTCAAGGTCCTGCCTCTTTATTGTTATGTAAAGCCATGTATTCTGAAATTCTGCACCTGTCTTTTTATTGTGCAAGAGAGCCTGTTCTCAGCTGCACCTGGTCACTTCCCCTGGAGCCGGTTGCTGTAAATATTTGTGCATATTTATCGATAAAATAATTCTGCACACATCCTGTGGTATTAAAGCGGACCTTCACTCTGAATCAGAGCCTATCTTATATGTTTCCCACACCCTGTACATACAGATAGCTCACATTAAAATTCATCCTACCTGCATCTACTGCATGCTATAAGCCTTTAAACATCCAAGATGGCTGCTTATGGAAGCCGCCATCTTATCAGGCAGCCTGCAAACAGGAAGTGCCTCCTAACTGTGCTGCTCTGCATTCTTTACCTGACCCCAGCTCTGCTCTGTCTGAGCAAAGCACAGCTATAACCCGCCCCCCTGTACCTTATCCCACTCTCCTCTCCTCAGTAAGTGTGATGCTTCTGAGTCAAGATGGCGGCGCCCGTATCCTAAATTCCTGAACAGAGTTGCAGCCCAGTGGGGGAAAGAATAATAAGTTAGTGACTAAAAATGTAAAATATATTAGTTTTAGATGCTGGGGAACCGTTTTTTAAGAGTTTGGGCTTTTCATTAAATCACGCTGAAGGTCCGGTTTAAGTGCCTTTTTTCTAATCCCTACACCCTACTCTTCCACCAGCAGCCATTGCAGGTGCTATAAAGTACTGCGGCAGATTAGTGAGCCGGTAAAAGAATACATGGGACTGGGTCAGGGGTGGCACTGCAGAGGGGGCAGCAATTTACCTGCCTATGTATTTATATTAAATATAATTTTTTATTCTAATTAGTGGATCAGTGGAGATTGCGGCATCATTTTTTTAAGTCAGTTATTGGTGGCTCAGCAGACACTGCCCCTGCTCCCACATTGCTCCGTCTTTCTATAGTATTCCTCAGGCAGCAGAGGGGCTAGGTTCGACCCTAGGTGGGGTTCACGTAGGGCAGTGTTCCCCAACCCTCTCCTGAAGAGCCACCAACAGGTCAGGTTTTGTAGATCTCCATACAGGAGGCTCTATAACACTGAGCACTGATTACTTCACCTGTGTGTCTGTGTGGAGATCTGCAAAACGTGGCCGTTTGGTGGCTCTCCAGGATGTAGGGACCCAGTGATCCACTCTGCAGCACAGTACCCAGACTAGAACCCGCCAGCTGGGTTTCTTTAGGTAGTTCTAGGTGATCGGTATCCCCCAATGTCCAGAAAGATCCTGCAGAATACTCCTTTACCCATTCACATAGGAGGGCATAGATTACTGGAATGGCTAAGGGGGTAGCTTTTCATTTAATTTAAAGTGGATGCTGTGGGGCAGGGGGGGTATCCTGGGTGAACTGTGGGGTTATGGCAGCAGGGGCAGGTGGGTGCTGCTGCAGTGTTTAGTAATGTAGCTGCCATTTCCACTTGGGTAAACTGTAATCACTCACTGGGAGCTAGGGGAGTTTTTTGGGTGCAGAAGTGCACAAAGTAGGGTGCTGGTCCCCTTTTGATGTTCTAAAAGGAAGCATATCAGCATGTGTCAGTGAAAGAGGGAAATACGATTTAAATTAATATTTGCTGCACATTAATCTCCAATATTTCTGCTAGAGATTAATATTATAAATATTGCAAATACTAATTATCATATCAGCCCAGCGGCTACTAATGTGATACAAACCAATGGTCGCTGAGGCTGTCCCCATACATCCAGTAAAAAATCCTTAAGAGAAATATATAATACTTTAAATACTTTGCACATACAATTTATTGTGTGAGAAATTATCCATCACACACACAGTAAGATGTATAAATGAAAATGGGTTTAATTACCAGCACAGTAAATCACTAACCCAATATGTTCATGAAGTTTCCCCAGATAACCTTAGATATTATAGGCAGTTGTTACATGTTAAAATAAGGTAAGCTTACAGTGTAATAAATGTTATAATGGAGAGAGAGAGATAAAAGAGAGATAATGGAGCAATACTTAGCACTTAGCCATTATGGTTGCATCCAGGTTGCAGGTCCATCCATTGACTACCTAGCCGTCCAAGCAGCCTCCCTAATCTACCAACACTGTGGCCAGCATTCCCAGCCTCCTGGGTGTGTCTGCAATGATCTGCCCACAACCGGCCTCTCTGAGATTAGATGCATATTCTATAAAGGGTATAACTCCCACAATATGCATGTTATCATATTGTAACCATGAAATTCATTATCCCTATTAATTTTTTAGTTTTAATGAACCTAAACATCATATACATATCATGCAGAGTATGATATATGCAGGCCATGTTTGATATCAAATGAAAGGTCTTATAATCCTGAATAAGACTCTCTCATTACTATAGTCATAACTGACATATTTCAGGAGTTACACCGCTCTCCCGCAAATAATATCCAGTGACTGTGTGTAATGTGTATTTGTGTGTCTGAGTCGGAGGCCAACCTAATTAGGAATTCAAGGATTCCTTTTCAAGGGGAAATAGGCTGCAGCTCAGAAAAAAAACCCACCTATTGAGGTAGCTTTTTGGCAGTTAGGTGTGAATATGTGAATATAGGTGTCTATTGTCATGGTCTGTTTATTATAGACATGGCAGGATTTCAGACGCACACTACTTAGGAATTCAGGTGCATAATTCTAATCTATAATCAAAGCACAAAAAATATGCCTATAATTATTATACGTCCTTTGCCCTTTAACAGTCAGGCTTCTCATTGGAACTTTTAAAGGAGACCTTCACTCCAAATGGATCTCATCCCAACAGCCCCCCCCCCCAGTGGTGGCATACCAATTTTTAATAACACACTGCACATCCTCACATGCATTGCCTTGTTGTGGCCACTGGTTTGCTACCCCACATGACCACTATAGGACCAAATGGATTTGCATGGCAGGCAGTGGTCACATGGGCTGCGTGTGTGTGCAGGTGTGGGTATCCAAAACACAGATGCCCCCCAGCAATCTAAGCTGACCAGCAATAGTTTTTTCACAGTTTTTTTTCCTGTAACCTGGGTCTTGGTCCACTTTAATGGGGCATCCTGATTGTGGATGCCCTGGAGGGGGGGGGGGGTTTGCCCAGCCCTTGAGTCGTTTACACCCCAGGGCCAGCAGAAGCAGCTTTTGGTCAGAGGTGCTAAGTAAGACCACTTTCACTTTACATTACCTTTAACTAACTTTTCTAGCCACTTACTTGGATTGAGAAGAGGTGCGGGGGGGGGGGCGCTCAAAGTTAACACTGCCACCACTTGTCTATCTTCCTAGCGAGCATGCACGCCACACAGGAACTATTCCCGTCAGAATCGCACGGCTCTCTGACAGCTATTTTAGTCTCCTGGAAACAGGTGCCAGTTGGCTCGCTAAGAAGGCAGAAGGATGGCAGCAGTACAGGTTGAAAGCCTGCACAGGTGCCATGGGATTGCTTGAAATGTGGGTATGCCGGTGATTCCAGGGGGTTTAACACAGTGGGACATCCCATATTGGGATGTTCTGAGAATGGAGAATCAGCCAGTTTGGTCCACTTTAAAAGGCAGAACAGCAGAATGGCACCCCTTCCTTCTGATCCAACTAAACAAGCTGGTGGGCATCAAGCGGGTGGGAGCAGCTGTATGGCACCCCCCCTGACCATGGCACCCTGTTCGATGGAACACCTCAAAGGACAACCCTGGGCACCAGGATTAAGAGAATGTCTGCTCACAGCATTTCCTTTCTATGTGGTGCTGTGGGCAGACATTCAAGTCTGCCGGGCATAGAACTTGGATGCCTCCAGAGCCCCCTTCCCACATACACTGTGGGACCAAGGTTCAAGGTGGTAATATGAGAAACCTAGGGGGGGGGGGGGTCAGACTGCAGAGCAACCCAATTCGTGATTGCCTCTAAGGGAAGGAATTAACCCAGACTTTTAGACTCTAGTTCAGATTGTGGTCCATTTTAAAGAGGACCTGCAGTCAAAAGAACCTGGTGGTCACATGATTGTGGCAGCATGGGGGCATTCCAATTTGGATGCCCTGCTGCACATGGCCACTTTAGTAAGCCCTGCGCTAAACACATAAATGCACCTTCCCTGTCTTGTGCCCGGCACTGTCCTACTGCGGAGTCCAGCGATATTTCCTGGGGCCCCCAGGTCCAATGTCCTGCTGGGGAGCAGAGGCTACGACACTGGTGCATAAAATGCTCTCTTCCCCACATCAGGGCATTCCCCAAGGGTGTAAGTACCGGGGACGTTTATCCTCCTGAATACTACATGCCCCCTTCTATGTGAAGTGCATCACCGTGGAGGGGAAAGACATGGAGGGAACAAGCTGCCAGAGGCGAATATACTGAATTTAATTATATTACAATGTTTATTTAGTGTCCATTTTTTATTTGTTTACTTCAAGCGGACAAACAGTCAAAAATGACTTAAACCAGACCAACACAACAAGTGCTCATATGCATCCCTCCCTGGGGCAATTTAAATTGCTGCACATAAAAATTATTTTTCCTTTTTCTAACTCCTGCTGGGGCCAATTTTGAAAACAAGATGCATGCATTTGCAGGCCACCTGCATACAGGAAGTGCTGCTGGGCTCCCGGTTACTAGGCATGTCAGTTATGTCAGTTCGGGGTGGAAGCTCCAAAATGGCTGCTACCTTTCTTTTTCAACTGTGCCAGGTCCGGTTTAAGGGCCACTACAGCAGTTCAAAGGGTAGGGGGCGAGCAAGTTCTTGCCAATACCCCCTGCCCGATTACCCACTAGCCAGGGGGACACAGAAGAGCCACTGGTGCCCAATGCCATGGGCCTGGTGTATTGCCAGGCTGGGAGCTGGCCACATGGTCCCTGGGTTACCAGCAATATACAACTTCTATCTTAGTCTATTGCTGGAGTGACTTTTGCTAGACTTTATGCAGTTTACAGTTAGGGCAGTAGATGTTATTACCAATGCTTAACTGTAGTTTCTATATGCATTTTTTCTGATGTGTAGTAATTCCTGTATATTCGGCTGCACTCTATTATTTATTTTTCCTTTCTGTGGTATCCACCATGTTTAGGTGATATTCTCCTACTGGATACATGTTCCAGAACAGACAGTTACTGTTACACAACACAACACAACGTCTATCTGGATTTAACCCAGCACCAACACAAGCAACAGGTTATGGGCCCAGAGACTGAATGAAGCCTCAGTGACAGGATAAAGTCTAGTGATCAAGGGCAGCCTAGGAAGAACGGGAGACAGAACAGCCAGTGGTGAGATCGACATAAGGAAGCTTCCACAGAGACATATCCTGTATACAAGTAAGACTGTTCTTATATATAAAGGAGGGAGAATGGGCAGCAGCCCGGAGCTTAAACTCTCAGTGGCCAAGCTGTAGAAGTTCATAGTGGAAATGCTATTATCCAGAGATGACTTGTGGGAGGTTATCACCACAGCATAATAATCAGGACTGGGATAGGAAAAACAGACAGGCACGTGCCACCATAAGCTTACTAGTAAAAGATGATTAGCTTATTCACATACGTCATGAGAATACAGCAAAAGGCATGTGGGCAGGGCCGTATCTGCTGCAAGGCAAATCGAGGTCGGTGCCTAGGGGCGCTTGCGTCGCAGAGGGGCTGGTGTCCCTGTGTGTGTGGGCAGAAAAAAGTGTTTTTTTTTTTTACTATGGCCACGCCGCCGCATGTTCCTTGCCCCCCCCCCCCGATCAGCTGCTCCCCGGCGCCTGCCCGCCTCAATCTCAGCCGGCTCTGACAGGAAGCCTCTTGATTGGCCTCCTCGTCCCCCCCCCCCCCCATCAGCTGCTCCGTTGCATCTGCCCCGCCTGGCGCGCGTGCTCCTCGCCCTCCCTCCCCCAGCCGATCAGCTGTTCCCCGGCGCCGCCTGCCTCCATCTCGGCCGGCTCTGCCAGCCAGCCTCTTGATTGGCCTCCTCATCTCCCCCCCCCCCGATCAGCTACTCCGCCTCCCGCACCTGCCCCGCGCGTGGCCGCCTGGCGTGCATGCCCGTGGAGTCGCCAGTGCTCCTCGCTACCCCCCCATCATCTGTTTACCCGCGCTCGCACCCGCCCACCTCCATTTTGGCCGGCTCTGACAGGCGGCATCTTGATTGGCCTCCTCGCCCTGCCTCGGCCATTGGTTATGGAGCAGTGCCGGCGCGGGACATGAGAGCTGGCCGCCGGGCTACACCCACCTACTGAGTCACGTGCTGAGGAAGAGACCCCAGAGGAAAAGGTGAGAGCGCCTGTATTAAATAAATAAATAAAAAATAGATGTTGATTTTGGAGAGGGAGGGTGTGTGTGTGTGTTTTTTATTTGTTTTCAGTTTGGTCACGGGCTCCCGAGCGCGTGCCCCATGACCAACAATTAAATCTGGCCAGCTTGGTGGTTCCGGCGCCCTTCCCCCAAGGGCATCCCAATTTGGAATGCCCTGGGGGGGGGGGGGGAGGTCAGAGGCCAGCCCCCACAATACCCATAGATACTCAACTCTCCCCGGTCCAATGGTGCATGCGCAGACTCTCGTCCAATGAGAGCTGTCCACTGTCACTAGGTAATTCGACAGGTGGCTCTCATTAGTATCAATGGGGATCCCAGCCTGTTGAATTACGCGGTGACGGTGGGCGGCTTTCATTGGACCAGAGCCCGAGCATGCACCGTTGGCCAGGGAAGGTAAGTGTTTACTGGACTTTTTGGGGGGGTTATACACAGCGGGGTATCCTGGGACATAGCCCACGGATAGTCATGAAATCTTTTGTTACGCTTTAAAGAGGAATATCAGATTCAGGGCCATCCGAGGTCCACTCCCAATTCAGGATTCCCTATTGTGTAAAACTCCCCAAAAGCCCCATTTCACCCACCTTGTCCCAGAACCCTTGCCGCGGCCACCTCCTGGCCCACCTCTAGCTGTGCACGCACCTGCGCCTGTCCTTTCTGAATGGGCAACGCAGGCACGCAACAGCTAGGAGGTGAGCAGGGAATGCGGTCGTTTGTGCAATCGGCTCCCTTCTGTGCTGCTCATTTTCATCCTGGCTCCGATTCTGCACTGAGATGGCCCCTTGAGAGAAACAACACCCAAAAATAGGAAAATTTAGTGTGTTGTTCCCCTTTAATGAGTGTGTCTCTGCAGGCCGGGGGGTGGCAGCTGGTGAATTGGGGTGTACATGTGTGCATGGCAGATGCAAAGCACTATACCTTTAGCCGCTATACCTTTCTTTTAATTTTTTTACACAATGATCAAGTGGTGGCGGCCGCCCGTCCTACATCAGCTGAGTCCCCCACCACCACCCAGTACCTGTCGGACTCACTATCTTTTCGATGAAAAAAATGTCACCATGAGCTAAAGTTAGTATTTTAGCAACACCTGTATCTGCACACGGGAGTCATCGCTGGAAAGCTCTTGGGACTATCATTAAAGCAGAATAAAACCCAGGACTGCTGGCCTTCCCCGGGGGCATCCTGAACTGGGATTCCCTGCAGTGTGAAACCCCCAGATCTCCAGTATTGGCTTACCTTTCTCCAGACCAACAACACATTCACAGACTCTTGTCCAGTCAGAAAAGTTAGCCGTGCCTATGTCATTTGGCAAACAGCTCTGATTGTTTACAATGGGGAGCGAAAGCTGTCACATCCCCTGCATCTTCGGACTGTGCAAATGCACCCGCCCTAGCCAATCAGATAGACAGCGACAGGAGCATGCGTCGGCGAGGTTGCAGTGGATGCAATTGCTTGTGCTCCCCATTGAAGTCTATCAGAGACGTTTACTAAATGACATAGTCAGAGCAAATGGTTGATTGGACGAGAGCCTGCACATTGGCCTGCCATTGGACCTGGAAGAGGTTCGTTTATCCAGGCATTCTGGGGGGTTTCACACAGAGGGGCGTCCCAATTTGGGATGTCCCTGGGGCACGTAGCAAAACCCATAGTCAAAATCCCATGTTTGCCATAGGATTGCCAGGGAGGAGAGTACACAGCCATTTAGTTGCAGCGGGTGGGGCCGCACACTGCCAAGGGGGAAAGTGAGCGATGCACGCAGTTAACTCACCTTTGGAGTCTCATAGGCTCCAGGGTGGGATATGGTCTACTTTAACTGCTGATTGGCCAAGAGCCTGCACAAGCACATCCCAAATTGGGATGCCCTAATTAAACAGACCCAACTCCATGAAAGGGAGAATCAATCCCAGTGGTATGTCCACTTTAAAAATTGGGGGGGGGGGGGGGGCGCATGACCAAAAAAGGCCTAGGGCAGCTCCAATTCTAAATACGGCCCTGTGCATGTGGGATGTACTGCAAACACTACATGAGAGATCCAGTTTAAACAGCAAGCTGTTTCTGCTGAGGAAACTAAACAAAATGAAGCATAGCAGAGAGCAGGACATGCAGGAACATATAAATGCCATGCTGGAAGTGATCGCACAACTCAGATCAGTCGTTGAGAATATAACAGACAGTCACGTCGCCGCTGCCATGTTGTTGTGCTTACCCAATACATATATTGTACTGATTAATGTGCTGGAGACACAGCCTGAAACAGATCTGACGCTAGCATTTGTAAACACCAGGCTCATAGAGGAGTATCAGCAAAGAAAGGAGCTTGTGCGTGACTCCACAGAAACTGACACCAGAACAGCTCTTAAAGCTCCGGCCCCACGATACACAAGAAGGAATAGGAGAAGGTGTGCTTTAGCTGCAATAAACAAGGAGGCATAAAGAGAGACTGTACTGTATGAAAAGCAGAGCAAATGAGACAGCGTCCCTCTTACACTAAACAGAAGGTCAAAGCCAAAATCTCTGATCCATGTGAAGGGAACTGGAAAGCCACATTTAAAGTGACAGGCAACCATGCATTTGACAGCTGAATTAGAAATTTCTGAGAAAACCTCTCATACTTTGGAGCTATAATGGAGGTGAATTTACAGGGCACAAAGTACAAGAGGATTTTGACTAACCTGGGTATTGGTCCACTTCCCCGGGGCACCCCGATCGGGGGTGCCCTGCTGTGTGAAACCCCCCAGAAAGCCCCAAAAACTCACCTGACCCCGCTCCCACGTGACTCGCTCGTCTACAAACTTCTGAGAAGTATATATGGTCTAAAGCAAGCTGCTAGAACATGGAATGTGAAAATAATTGATGTGCTTATACATGAGGACTTTCAAAGGAGAAAAGCAGACCCCTGCTTATACACAAAGACATTGGGAAACAGATGGATCTTTGCGCTTGTTTAGTGGATGAAGTTGAAAAACTGCAAACCCTGAATCAGCATTTCAAGTTTGAGGGATCTTCAAGAACAGGGACTTCTTGAGTTATTTTATTGCCCTACTGAGGCTATGACAGCAAATATCCTTACTAAGCCCCTGAACATTGAAAGACTCTCGAGGCTTACAAAGAAGATGGGTTTAACAGACTAAGCGTCAGCTGCTGAGAAGGGGTGTTGGAGATACAACTTCTAGCTTAGTTTTGTTAGATTTGATGCAGTTTACAGTTAGGACACCAGATGTCACTGTTACCTGTCAGGCCCTGTGGGACACCCGCCTTCTAAGTAAGCCCGCCTCCCCCATCTGCCGGGACGCTTTATACGCCCCACCGGACACGGTAGCCCCTAGGACTTGGTAGCACAAATGATGCAGACTTACGGGGAGGAAGGCAGATGAACCAGGAACGAGACTGGGCGAGGTCGGGCAAGCAGGGGTCATACACGGGAGATCAGTCCAGATAAGCGCGGCACAAAAGGATGAGACGGAAGAGTAGTCAAAGTCGAGCCAAGGGTCAAGCCGAGAGGTCACGGGTACGCAGTACAAGGGAGCAGGCAAAGGTCGGTCCAGGCGGCAATCACGGGATGGTCATACACAGCAAAATCAATAACGGAAAGTTTGGATACAGATAATCACACCCAGCTGCACGCTATCACAGGCAACGAACAACTGCGGGGAACAAAACTTTATTGGGAAGGAGCTGACAGGATTGGACGGAAGGGAGTGTGATGATTGGTGCAACTATGAACTTTGTGCTGATTGCCCAGTTTAAGTACAAAAAGGCGTTTCCGCCCCAGTGAAGGTTGGACCTATTGGTCCACCTTAAATGTAAGGGCTCATTGGCCCACCTTAAACCAGCCTCCGGCGGGCGCGCTGACTGCAGCGCCACCGGAGGTCATAAGAAAGCCGTGCTCTCGCGCGTGCGACCACAAGCAGTCAGTGAGGAGAGAGGAGGCGTGTCTGCTAGTCCCCGCTCGCTCGGACACAGCCCGCCAGAGACACGACCGCCGAGCCGGGACGGAAGCAGACAGGCGCCGGAGCCTGTGCCGCCCGCAGACGTCGCGGGACTGGCGGACAGGTGAGTTGTTCGTGACATTACCAATGCTTAACTGTAGTCTATCTATACATTTTTTTGATGTGTTGTCTTTCCAGTATATTCTTTATCCTGATTTCTTTTTCCTGCCACTGTTAGCCACCATGTTAACATAGAAACATAGAAGGTTGACGGCAGAAGGAGACCATACGGTCCATCTAGTCTGCCCTTATGTGTGTACTGTATGTTCTCTGTATCTTATGTGTATACTGTATGTTCTCTGTATCTTATGTGTATACTGTATGTTCTCTGTATCTTATGTGTATACTGTATGTTCTCTGTATCTTATGTGTATACTGTATGTTCTCTGTATCTTATGTGTATACTGTATGTTCTCTGTATCTTATGTGTATACTGTATGTTCTCTATCTTATGTGTATACTGTATGTTCTCTATCTTATGTGTATACTGTATGTACTCTTTATCTTAGGATAGATGAGTGCTTATCCCAGGCATGTTTAAATTCAGTGACTGTTGATTTTTCAACTACCTCTGCTGGAAGTTTGTTCCAAGCATCTACTACTCTTTCTGTAAAATAATATTTTCTAACATTGCTCCTGATCTTCCCCCCGACTAGCTTCAGGTTGTGCCCCCTTGTTCTATCATTAAGTTTCTTCTTAAAAACACTTCCCTCCTGAACCTTATTCAATCCTTTCACATTTTTAAAGGTTTCAATCATGTCCCCCCTCTCCCTTCTTTCCTCCAGACTGTACAAATTAAGTTCTTTAAGTCTCTCCTGATAAGTTTTAAGTTTAAGTCCTTCCACCATTTTCGTTGCCGGCCTTTGGACACGTTCTATTTGAATAATGTCTTTTTGCAGGTAAGGTCTCCAGAACTGCACACAGTATTCTAGCTGTGGCCTCACCAGGGCTCTATACAGCGGCATCACAACCTCCCTCTTCCTACTGGTGATGCCTCGAGCTATGCAGCCGAGCATCCTGCTTGCTTTTCCCACTGCCTGGCTACACTGTCCACTCATCTTGCAGCTATCAGTAATCAGTACCCCTAAATCTCTCTCCTCCGAGGTCCTGGCTAATAAAGTGCTGCCCATACGGTACTCAGAGCAGGGATTCCTTCTACCCAAGTGCATGATTTTACATTTAGAGACATTAAACTCTAGTTTCCACCATTTTGACCATCTATCCAGTAAAGCTAAATCATTTTCCATGTTGCAGACACCTCCAGGAATATCCACCCTATTGCTAACCTTTGTATCATCAGCAAACAGACAAACTTTTCCCACCAAGCCTTCTCCTATGTCACTTACAAATATATTAAAAAGAATGGGGCCCAGGACAGAGCCTTGCGGCACACCACTTGTAACTCGCCTTTGTTCAGATTGCACGCCATTTACAACAACGCTCTGATACCGATCCCTCAGCCAAATGGAAATCCACTGAACTATCCAGGGATTGAGTCCTACCTTCAAAAACTTATCTATGAGCTCCTTATGTGGTACAGTGTCAAAGGCATTGCTAAAATCCAGATAGGCGATATCCACAGCACCACCTTCATCTAACACTTTAGTGACATTGTCAAAGAAATCAATAAGATTGGTCTGACATGATCTGCCCTCAGTAAAGCCGTGCTGTTTTGGGTCCAATAGGTCATTAATTTTTAGATGGGAAATTATCTGTTTTTTTTAAGAGTGTTTCCATTAATTTGACCACTATAGATGTTAAACTAACTGGCCTGTAATTACTGGACCAAAACCCACGGAGATCAGCCGTTTGATTCCCTATCCCCGGGGCATCCAAAATCGGGATGCCCGCTGTGTAAAACCCCCCAGGTCGTCCATAAATTCACCCTCATTGCCGGTCCAGCAGCGCCCGCATCCCCGCTATTCCCCCAGCAGGGCGCGAGCCCGTGCCAGGCATTTGTAAAAGGCTGGCGCAGGAAAGCTCCCTGTTAGAGGGTAGCGGGGGATGCGGCTGCCAGCGTGCTTGGATCCGCTCACGTTAGACGAAGGCTTAGACAAGCTGACATGAGCGGATCTGATCGTGCTGATTGGACGAGAGCCTTCGCATGCGCCTTAGGACCGAGGAAGGGTGAGTGCGATCGGGCAACCTGGTGGGTTTCACAGCGGGGCACCCCCGATCGGGGTGCCACAGGGGCAAGAACCAAGGCCCAGGATAGTGAAAATCTCAAGTGTTGTCCTGCTTTAACTCTTCCATGTATCCAAAGCTGATCAATAGCTGTCATTTAGGCCCCTTTCACACTCCCCTGTTAAAAGCAGGGAGGTCAATAGGCTCAATCCATGGACTAATGGACACAGCCCATAGATGCATATAGCGCAGGTAAAGTGCATGTATTACATTTTACCTGTGCTGCGCTGCAGCACAGTTGAAGGGCTGCATACTCACCACTGCCTCCCAGTCCCGCCAGTGCCATTGTCTCATCCACTGGGTCCTGATGCCACGGTCCTGCTGGTGTTGCTGCCACCTTGATCGGGACTCCACTGCCACCACTGTGTTGCAGTGTAGTTAAAGGGGGATACTTGAGACGATTAGACCTTTCATTGGTTGTCTTTTCTAATTGATCCAATAGCCCCACACACATGCCAAGTACAACTCTAGGCATCGTCTAGTTAGCAACATGTGTGAAGACTGCCACCAGACACCACTTCACCAGGGTATTGACAGTAATACTATTACAATCCAGTTTGGTTATATCAATCTGTCTCACCAACAGTCACTGCTAGACCGGGATGGAACAGAGAGCTTTAACCGAGTGGTAGATATACAATGGCAATCGGATAACTGCATAGATTTCTTATTTCTAAATTCAGAGCACTATAACCTTACTTATGATTTTTAGATTTAATTAGAAAAGACATAAACATGGTACAATAGAGAAATGCGAGTAAAAACTGTTACAGATATAGGGCTCGACAAAGGTAGAAATAAATTTGTGTCGCTCGGAAAACCATTTCGCATGCATAAAATTTTAACTTTTTCGAGTGATTCAAAAAAGGGGTTGAATTAAATACGTGCATTGGAAAATGCGATCGTAAAATCTTCGAAGTCGCAAGCGAAAATTATTGGAAAATGTACTTGAATTTGTTTTCTATTGTTTTGTATTGTTGCATGATGTTGTAAGGCTTTTTAATGGGTAAATGTAAATGTATATTTTTTTTCAACTTTTTAAGTTACCTGTGTAGCTGTATGTACATGGCTAACATTGTGGATAGATGTAATAAAGAGGCAAGGTATGCTGTAGTGGAAGTACTCATTAAACAGTAATATTTGTAAGAGGCATGTATGTTGTTTTCTTTTTGAGTTTGGTTGGATTGCCAGGGACCTGGATTAAACAATTTTTCCTTTAATGCAGAAATGTGGCCATTTTTTTCTATACAAAGCTTGCTCACATAGCACCACGTGTCCTTGGGTGCAGGGTGCAGCTCTTTGCTAGCTTTGCATATGTTGCCAATGAATGAGATGCTGGTGTGCCTGGCCACGAGGATAACCCAGTGGTACGACATTCTCATTGCATCATGCTTACACTTTAAAGTGGACCAAAACCCAGGATTTTGAGTATTCTGGGTTTTGGTGCCCCACTGTGTAAAAACCCAAAGGTCGACCACTCCGATCTACCTTCCCCTGTTCTTATGGCGCATGCGTGGCCTCCCATGCATTCATCCATATAAATGGTCCAGACGCAAACTGGTCTAGGGTTGTTTAAGGGTTGTTTAAGTACTCAGCTACAGTCCAGTTGAGCATAGTATAACTGGGTTATACATCCATGCTAGGCTGGAACAGACATTTACGAATGACTGGTACCATGGCATACGCTGCTAAAGTTATAGCAAGGAGTGTCCCCTGCTTGTGCATGCATCCTTGAAGTGTGGCAGTTGGTGAGTATACTAGGCAACCTGGGTTGTTTCATACACACAGAGTATGTAAAATTATAGTCAGCCAAAGGCAAGGAAACAAGTAGCCATAGAGTTTTAACAATTTCTGGAGCAAAGGTGGTGGTTTTGGGGGCACTGTAAGAGCACGTCAGCAATAACGCTATTGCCTATATAGGCAAGCCCATGGCAGTCACCAAATAAGCAAATAAATGGGCAAAATGTAACACTTCCATACTCAAACCTTTGTGCAACAACATCAAGGAACAGCATACTTTGGGACCTTAACATCAGTTGCAGATTCTAAATTCCTATAAGGGTAAGGCTAGCAAGGGGTTAAAGGTTGGAGCTTTCCAAAATGTCACAAGCACTCTGCACAAAGTTAGGCAATAATGTTTAAACACTTACCAAGAAGCCATCCACCAGATAAATGCCCCTCCTCAAATAGTCGAAAAATTTATACATTTCGCAGAATGTGGGCATCATGGCATGATCTGGGAAAGCCAGCCACAGAGCTAAGTATTTTGAGATCTGGACCAGCAATCATCTGTACATTCAGTGAATGTCCCCATCTTGCGATTGCGGTAGATATATTTATCCACACTGGGTGGGATAAAGCAAACATGGGTGCAATCCACAGCCCCTATGACATGTGGCATGCCAGCAATGCAACCCTGTTTTACTACAGTCCATTCCTGGGGTGAGGAGGGTAAATGCATATACTGTGGCAAAATGGCACGCATTGCCTTTAAAAATGTATCTACAGCACAGCATACAGAATTTTGGGACATGCCAACCGCCACACCACCCAAGCGCTGAAATGAGCCATTGGCCAGAAATTGCAAGAAAAGTATCAGATTTGCCATTCAGAGATTGCATGTCCTCTACCAGTTAAAGGTGCCAAAGATGGATGCAGCAGGCTATAGAGGTCTTCCAAAGCTGCAGGATTTGGGCCTAGTAAGCCGGAAAAGTGCTTGATCTGGCAGCTGATCCACATCCAAACCTGTCCGAAAATACTTGGGAATGGGTAGTCTGCGCCTTCTTTGCGCCACATCATCTGCAATATTTTCAAAGTCAATGCAAAGAAAGTAGAAGGGCTCCATTGTGAGAAAGAGAAAAATTAGGTTTCTCCTGCTGAAAGCTGCATCAAAAAACTAGTGTGAAACACTCTAATTTATATCATGTGTGTGGCTCATCAAGTCCACCTGAATCAGTAGTAACATTTTCGAATCGCAAAATGCAGTAGTAAATTTTTCGATCCACTAATTTATTTCACACTTTTACAATCGCAATTGAATTTAATTCGAGTGACTCGTGTTTTACAATGGTTCTAGGTTGCTGAATCACTCGTAAAAAAAGTTTGCAAAATCGCAACTTTTTAAGCACAAAACACACGAAAAATCAATTTTCGACCTATATTGAATCAAGCCCATAGTATAAATGGAAAAATACTATAACCAAGCCACTAGCAAAACAGATTTAAAAATGGATAACAAGTAAAAATACTTTTTATACATATGTCTGGGAGATTTGTGCATCAAAAGTCCAGATTAAAAAGAGAAAAAGGCCAATAAATCGGAAAAGGTTTCGGAATGTGATGAGTGGTAGCACAAAGTGGTGCCTCCCATCACGGCTCGAGCGTGGGGTTTGACCGATGAGCCCAGAAAATGCCTGGGGGCCCCACAGACCACCCAGTTATCTGAACCAGGCCAGGAATATGATTTTCCAGACCAGCACCTAATTGATTGAATCCAAAAAGACAATTCTGTGAATACTCACTTGTAGAATTGCTTTTACCATGCATGGCACGGCCTGCTTCACAAAGTCATTACATCTAGGTTATTCTGCCACAAGGTGGCGCAGTGTACTGCAGAAGAGTTGTGGCTCCTCCCGGTACCATATAAAAACTGAATTACCAATGTTGGACTCCCGGAAGCCGTAGTATCCCTCATCAGGTCCTCTTTCCCATTCAGGTGGTCATCACCCACGCTATCTTATTTAGGTACGAAGATCTCGAAAGACGCCGAAGATATCTTCAGATACAACTTTGTTCCTATGCTGAATAAAATCAAGGCAGATTTAGCGGCATGGGACTCTCTTACACTTACCTGGTTGGGAAGGATGAGTGCCATAAAAATGACAATACTCCCTGAATACACTATTCCTAAAATTCATTTGGGGGGGTAAGAAGCCAAGGATCCGATTTGGGCTCCTACAGAGGTCACGAACGAAAGGAGGCCTGGCTGTCCCAAACCTGAAGAGGTACTGGCAGGCAGCTCACTTACAGAGAATAGTAGACTGGGGTAGAAATGGAGGGGAGAAAAAATGGGTCGCAGTGGAATCTAGCTGCGTAGATACCCCGTTGAAGGAGATCCCATGGGCTACAGAGACCTCAGGCCGATGGGGAGGCCCCAACCTAATGATCGGGGCGACTCTCAGGGTTTGGGATGCGGTCAGGAAGCTTAGTGGGATCTCACCTTGGCCGTCACCTTTGATCCCTGTAATTGGGAACCCGGAGCTGCCTATTAGCCTGGGATTGCTAACCAGAGGGAACTGGAGAGACCTGGGAACAGTTAGAGGGAGAGACCTACTGAGAGGAGGGGAATGGTGCAGAATAGAGGAGCTTAGAAGCAAATGGAGCAGCCCACACCTAGACCCCTGGCAGTTGCTACTTTTCCAACACTTCCTACAAAGAACAGGCTCGAAAAACGCATTCGGACGAGATCTTACCCAATTTGAAACCTTGGTTATGCAAAAGGATTCACCTCAGAAGGTGATATCCCAGATATATCAGCTTCTTGATGCAGAGCAAGAGACGACACCTGCCTTTTGCAGAGAATGGGAGAGAGAGCTGGGCAGGGTGTTCACGAGGGACGAATGGAAGAAAATATTCTCACTCGCTCATAAATCGTCAATCTCAGCACAGGTGCAGGAAACGAACTATAAATATCTATCTAGATGGTACTACACTCCAAAGAGACTGGCCACCATCTTTCCGAGCTCCTCACCTATGTGCTGGAGATGTAAAACAGAAGAGGGCTCACTAATGCACATCTTATGGTCATGTCCCAAAGTCACAGCCTTCTGGAAGAAGATCACAGGAACTATGACTGAGATCATGGGCTCACAAGTCCCGCTCTGCCCAGCCCTCATGCTGCTACATCACACCACTAGCAGTGTGACAGCATACAAAAAGTCGATTCTGAGGCACCTAATAAATGCAGCCAAAATGTTAATTCCTAGGCTTTGGAAGACTGAATACACCCCGACAGAAAATGATTGGATCCAAGAGGTGGACAAAATAAGGGAAATGGAAGAGCTGATGGCAGCAGCTCAGGACAATGAGGAGAAGACCCGATTACTCTGGATGCCGTGGTATATGTACCGACCCCCGACAACTTGCCCCGTCGCCCCCTCGTCCTCTGGGACCCAGTGCGGGACCTGGGGTGAATGATAGTCAGTTACGTGGCCACTGGCTGTGTTCTTGCCTAGGAGTGGAGTGTGGAGACCTGGGGACCCCCCCTCCTATACCTCTTCCCCTCCCCCCCCCTTTTTTTTTTTTAATTTTTTTTTCTCTCTCTCCTTTTTTTCTTTATCCCTATCCCTTATACATTAACTTTCTCTTGCTGGCCTGGTTCTGGTCGTGTAATATCCCAAGTAGACCCCCAAATTTTCAAGACAAACTGGACAAATTGAACTTGACAGACAAGGAGCTCACTGAGATATCCTGGTAAACAGCGAATAGATACTCGGAGATCCGAGTCATTATTTTATGAGCCAAGAAAAGTGAATATAAGCCAAAAACCTTCTGGGGAGACAGACAATGGAGAGATGCTGTCAGTGTCTGCTTACGAACTCCTGGACCCACTAGGACACTTTAGAGATACATAAACCATAAGAATGTGATGTGGGGGTTAATCATACATATGACAGGCCAGAGCTACTGTTACCTGTATGTTATTCCTGTATCTACTTTGAACCTTTTGTACCCTTTTGTACTTTATTACACTGTATTTGAAAACTAAATAAAGAATTAAAAAAAAAAAAAAAAAAAAAAAAAAAAAACTGAATTACCATAGACTTCTCCAGTGTTGACAAGCAGTTATTTCAAGAAACCGGGAGAAAATAAAGATAAAACAGGTAATAGAATCCCAACTAACTTGGAACAATCACCATAAAGAGGCAACCAAGAACAACGATAACCAGGGTGGGGTGAAGCAGGCCGTGCCATGCATGGTAAAAGCAATTCTACAGGTGAGTACTCACAGAATTGTCTTTTTCCCAATGCATGGCACGGCCTGCTTCACAAAGTCATTACATCTGGGACTTCCAAAAGCAGTGTCCATAAAGTAGGGTGGGATCCCCAAAGAGTAACAGCAGGCAGTTTAAACCACCACTGCCTGAAGTACCTTGCGGCCAAAAGCAGCATCAGCTGAGGCCTTAACATCAACCTTGTAAAACGTGGAAAAAGTATGAACAGAAGACCAAGTTGCGGCCTTACAAACTTGTTCAACAGAAGCTTGGTGCTGAAAGGCCCAAGAAGCACCAATAGCACGAGTTGAATGAGCAGTAACCCTAAAAGGAGGAACCTTCCCCCTGGCAGAGTAGGCCTGCTCCACCGCCTGATGGATCCACTTGCTGATAGTGGATTTAGCCAGAGGCAAACCCTTCCTAGGTCCAGCAGGAAGAACAAAAAGAGCATCAGATTTCCTGAAAGACTCAGTAGCAACTAAATAAAACTTCAGAGCCCTAACAACATCCAGAGAATGAAGGGTCTGCTCCTTGGCATTAGCAGGTTTAGGACACAAAGAAGGCAAAACAATGTCCTGATTGAGATGAAAAGCAGACACAACCTTAGGCAAGAAATCCGGCTTAAGCCGAAACACCACCTTATCCCGATGCCTTTCAAAATAAGGAGGTTTGATGGAAATCGCCGCCAGCTCAGAAACTCGCCTGATAGGGGTAATGGCCACCAAAAAGGCCACCTTAAGAGTCAGGATGGGCAAGGCAGCCCCACGTATAAGCTCAAAGGGAGGACACTGCAGAGCAGACAACACCATATTCAGGTCCCAAACAGGTAGCATAGGCTTACGTGGCGGACGCACATGAGTAACTCCCTGGAAAAAAGTCTTAACCAACCGGTGATTGACAAAGGATCGTTGGGAAAAAATTGCCAGAGCTGACACCTGTCCCTTGAGGGTACTAAGTTGAAGGCCCGAATCCAAACCATGTTGCAAAAATTCCAGAATCCTGGGGATAGAAAACACCCGACGAGGAAGAGACTTGGACTCACACCAGGCAATGTAAGCATGCCAGATCCTGTAGTAGATAAAGGACGAGGACTTCTTCCTAGCCCTAATCATGGTATCAACAACAGAAGCCGGCAAACCCTTATCCATCAAGATGGAGGTTTTAGCAGCCAAGCCGTTAAAGCCAGCGTTTGTAAATTGGAATGGCACAGTTGTCCCTGAGTGAGCAGATCTGGATCCTTGGGCAGGGCATACTGATCTACTGCTAACTGCACGACGTCTGCAAACCACACCCTCCTTGGCCAACAGGGGGCCACCAGAATGGCTGTACCCCTTCATGGGCTATCTTGCACAGCACCCTGCCCAGCAGAGGGAACACATAGAGGAGCTGAAACTCTGTCCAAGGCATTGCTAGCGCATCCGTGCAAAGGCCAGAGGGTCCTGTGACAAACCTGGGAAGCTTGTGGTTGTAGCGGGACGCAAACAGGTCCACATCCGGCTGACCCCAGCGGTGACACAGGGAGTGAAAAGCCTTGTTGCTGAGGGACCATTCCCCCAGCCGAGACGTCCCCCTGCTCAGGGAGTCTGCCTCCTGGTTCTCCACCCCCGGAATGTAAACCGCCGAGATGCAAGGGACATTCTCTTCCGCCCAAGACAGTATCAGAGACACTTCCTTGAGGGCTCGCTTGCTCCGAGTTCCTCCCTGATGATTGATGTAGGCAACCGCCATCTGGTTGTCCGAGCGGATCTGAACAGCCCGACCCCAAAGGTGTGAGGTCAGCTGAGAAAGAACCAACCTGATCACCCTCAGGTTCTAGGACATTGATGGGAGCATGGGCCTCCTGGGGGCCCCACTGACCCTGGAACTGCAGAGACTTCCAAAAGCCCCCCAACCGGTCAGACTGGCATCTGTGGTGACAGTCTCCCAACACTGGGGCAGAAATTTCCTGCCCACCAGGTGGTTCCTTGAGTCCAGCCACCACGAGAGGGACTGTCTGGCCAGTCTGGCCAGGGGGGACAGAGCAAATTCCTGATCCAGGGACACAGGGTCCCGATCTCAAACTGACAAGAGGTGCAACTGAAGAGGTCTCATGTGAAACTGAGCAAAGGGGACTGCCTCGAAGCAGGACACCATCAGGCCCGCCAACTGCATCCCTTGCCGGATGGAGGGATGGGGACACAAGAGCAGAGCCCGTGCCTGCTGCTGAAGGCCCTCCACCTTCTGCTGAGGCAGGAATACCTTGACCTGAGAGGTATCGAGGGTCATGCCCAGAAAAGACCTCACCAAAGACGGAGACAGTGAAGACTTGGGGTAGTTGATCACCCAGCCGAAGGACTCGAGAGTGGAGGTCACCACCTGAGTATCCCTCTCAGCCTGATGAAGAGACTGAGCCACAATCAGAATGTCGTCCAGGTAAGGAAGGATGCGAATGCCCTGATGCCGCAGAAGAGCCATCATGCCCGCCAGCACCTTGGTGAACACCCAAGGCGCTGAGGTGATACCGAACGGTAAGGCCACAAACTGGTAATGCTGATCCTCCAGAGCAGACCTGAGAAATCTCTGATGACCTGGGAAGATTGGCACGTGAAGATAAGCATCCTTGACGTCCACAGAGGTCATGAAGTCGCCCAGGCGAAGGGTACTGACAGGCGAGCGTAAGCAAAAGTGCTTGAACCTGACCAATCTGTTGAGACCCTTCAGGTCCAGAATGGGCCTCAAGGACCCGTCCTTTTTGGGGACCGTGAACAGATTGGAATAGAAACCCTGACCCCATTCCTGGGGAGGCACCAGGCAAATGACTCCTGACTCCAACAGATGTTGAACCGCCAGGCGCAACCCCTGAGCTGACAGAGGGTTGTGAGACATCCGGGATATGATGAATCTGGGGGGCAGCCAGGCTGCAAACTCTGTCTTGTAACTGGAGGACACCACCTCCTGAATCCACCGGTCTGAGACGCGGAGCCTCCAGACATGAGCAAAGAGCCTGAAGCCGTCCCCCCACCCGGATGGGTGAGGGCGCCTGAGGGGGCTTGGGAGAAGGTTTAGGCTTGGGGTCCCATGAGAGCCCGGGACAACCACGGGATCTGCCACGGCCCCAGGAACCCCTGCGGATACCTGAAAAGAGGGGGCCTCGACCTCCTCTGGGGGCACGAAAGGAGGAGAAGCGGAGGGCCCCCGAAAAGGCCGAGGCTGCCTCCTACGCTGAGGCAGCCTACCATCCTTGGCTAAAACATCCAGACGCTCACCAAAGAGCAGCAGCCCCACAAAGGGGAGCCCAGTGAGAGCCTTCTTAGCAGCAGCGACAGCTACCCACTGACGCAACCAAACAGAGCGGCGCATAGCCACCAAAAGGGCAAAGGCCCTACTACTAAGCCGTACCACATCATCCACAGTAAGGATAAAGGCAACAAATTCAGAGCAAAGCAAGAGGGCCCTATACTCCTCCCTACCAGCTGTAGGGCCATCAAGGAGACGATTGATCTGTCTCCTAAGAGCAGTAGCTGTTATGGCAACGGCACAGGCCAGGCGCAGCCCAGCCCCCACAAATGTAAAAGCATGGCAGGCCAGATGATCCATACACCGGTCCTCGCTGTCCCGCAGTGTAGTAGTGGTAGGGGAAGGCATGACTGAGGTGTTGGACAGCCCTAGAACGGGAGCGTCCACCTCGGGGGGACCCGACCATCGCTTAACCAGGTCAGCAGGAAAGGGGTATTTCTTATCCAACCCTTTGGGCACCACGGGCAATCTACTAGGATGTTTCCACTCCTTGAGCACCATATTAGTGAAATGACTCTGCTCAGGGAACTCCAGACGCTGCTTAACAGGACGAAAAAGCTCACCCTGTTTCCTCTTAGCCACCTCAGGGGGGACAATGTGCAAGATTACAAAAATGTGAGACAACAGATTAGCAGTGTCCTCAGGGAACCAGGAATCCTCAGACTCAGACCCAGGATCACTGTCGCAGCCCACCTGCTGGTCCCCAGAGAAATCAGAGCCCGGGAAAAGCTCCCCCTCCTCTAGGGAGTAACAGTCATCAAAAAGATCAATTTCCTCATGCTCCTCAGCAACCCAGGCAGGCGTGAGAGCCCCCTCACTGGGGGCTAAATGCAGGCGCGGGGGGGTAGGCGATGCCGAGGGGCTGGGAAGCGAAGTTGGCAGCCCAGACTGGAGCGCAAGGATACCTTGGGCGCACGGCACACACACCGTGACATCCTTACTGATCCTTACGGATACCCCACACATGGAACACAGCCGAGATTTCCCCGAAGAACCCCGGAGCACATTATCCCCAGAAGCCTCCATATGGTGATTAATGGCTAATAAAAGCCACCCGGGATGCCCCCCCAAGGGATTCCCCCAGAATAGTAAGGGGAGAATAAGGAGCCGGACCGGGAGAAACCACAACCCACGGGTGTCCCGCCTGAAAGACATAAGCAAAAATACATAAGTATCCCGCAGCCCATGCCCCAAGGACAACAAAAAAACCCAGAGGGGACTCACGGACCAAGCAGGACAAGGATCGCCAGCCGCCGGAGGAAGCGTCACAGGCAGAAATCACCGCCGCAGCCCAGGGATGAAGGAGCCCCAGACACGCAGCAGAAGCAAGATGGCGCCGACAGAGGAACCTTGAGGGGCGGGCCACGGGAGAACGACGCAATACGTGTCATCTGCCGCCCCCCCGAATAGCGCGAAAACTGCGCTCACGTGACCTCGCGTCATCGACCAACGTCATCCACACAGTAAAAACGCCTCACAGATATATAGCGCCACCTGCCGCGGAGCATAGTACAAAGAGCATTCCACCAAAAACCACCCCCCCCCCCGAAAACCCGTCAGAGGGGTGGGGGAGAAGAGAGCGAGCAGGCAGCGGCGAAGCCCAGGCCGTTGGGGGGGGGGGGGGGGCGGGGATGGACCCCGAACACCAGAGCAAGTCACATAAACCCCAAAACACTCACCCCCTCGGAAGCTAGTACAGGAACTCCGCATCCCTAGTAGGCTCACCATAAAGCCTATGGCCAGCTACCCTTTGTGGTACAGGGTCTGCGGCTTGGAGCAGCGCTCCTTGAGCACTTGACCCTAGTGCTCCGCTACCCTCACCCAATCCGACAGCCGAGGCTGGGAGGTACAGAGGGTCCAGAAACTGATGGAAATAGCCATGCAGGGCCGCAGGCTTGGTTGCCCCACTCACCTGCGCATAGAGAGAGCCATCTTCGATCTTCGCAGATATCACTGCAGAGGAAAAACTGGAGAAGTCTATGGTAATTCCGTTTTTACATGGTACCGGGAGGAGACACAACTCTTCTGCAGTACACTGCGCCACCTTGTGGCGGATTACCCAGATGTAATGACTTTGTGAAGCAGGCCGTGCCATGCATTGGGAAAATAAGACAGGATTGTGGCAACCCCTCGAAACACTTATTTGGGTTCTAAGGGTTTCTGAAGCCATCATGTGGGCAAGTCTCATATCATTCTGTAGCTTATAGCCTCAATCATCAAATGAGTTTATGGGGAATATAGTATGACTTGACATGAGAAAAGCTATTCAAATAATAACTTCTATTTGTACATTTTGTGCCTGCAGTGTGGGGATAAGATGAGCGGCCCAGGGGGCATTCCTTTGTGGTGGTGAAGTTTGTGCAAAGCACCTAGCTGTAAATGAGCATTTGCCTTTAAAAGTGCAGTGGCATTCTATAGCACAGATGCACACTATAATTTATGATGTCTGTAACTCAGTGGGGGGAAAATCTTGGGACTGAAGGAACATTTGTGGCCAGATGCTAATACAAATGCAAAAATACACTAAAGACGCCTGAAACAGGAATAGCTAGATATTATTGTAAAAACCTAGCTGGGAATATGATATAATGGCCTTGATTCACTAAGAAATTCTCATGGTAGTAAAACATTCAGTTCATTAGAAAAAAGCCTGAGAATTTCACTTTAAAGTGGACCAACACCCAGGATTTTGACTATCCTGGGTGTTGGTCCACTTAGGTGGGGCACCCCGATCGGGGGTGCCCCGCTGTGTGAAACCCCCCCGATCGCCGCAAAAACTCACCTCTCCCCGCTCCCACGTGACCTCGTCTGGCCAATGACAGCGCTCAGAGCCACTCTGGTATGCGCGTCCAAAGCCGCTTGGACGCGCATACCAGAGCGCTGTCATTGGCTGCGTCTCGCTTCCCTCTAACAGGGCGCCCATTCACGAAACGGCCGGCGCGGGAGCGCGCCCTGCTAGAGGGAAGCGAGAGACTTGGGTGTTGGTCCACTTTAAGTGAATCACCAGATAGGTAAGACAATAAAAGTCAATGGCACTTTTTACAACAGAGTAAAAAGTTCAATAGTAAGAAGTGCCATCGACTTTTTATGGCCTCGATGCATCAAGAGTTAAAAAAAAATTCTCATGGTAGTAAAAAATTCATTTCATGAGAAAAAGTCTGAGAATGTCACTGTTGATGAATCACCAGATAGGGAGACAATGAAAGTCAATGGCACTTTTTTACTCCTAAGAAAAGTAGTGAACTTTTTAGTCCTTTTTACGCTGTAGTAAAAAGCTGCCATTGACTTTCATTGTCTTCCTATCTGGTGATTCACTAAAAGTGAAATTCTCAGGCTTTTTTCTCATGAAATGAACTTTTTACTACCATGAGAATTTTTTTCAACTCTTAAAGTTGACCAACACCCAGGCGGATCGGCCGGGGAATCTATAAGATTCCAAAATCAGGATGCCCCGCTGTGTGAAACCCTCCAGGACGCCCAGCAACCTTACCTGGATCCCGATCCAACGGCTCATGCGTGGGCCACGGCCGCATCTCGTGCTTCTCTCTAGCAGGACGCGGGCACGCTCCCTGT
Organism: Gastrophryne carolinensis; assembly: GCA_027917425.1. Lineage (NCBI taxonomy): Eukaryota > Metazoa > Chordata > Amphibia > Anura > Microhylidae > Gastrophryne > Gastrophryne carolinensis. The sequence continues at coordinate 25,514,483 of CM051235.1, read as the reverse complement.
TAGAGGGAAGCGCGAGATGCGCCTGCCAGCATGCTCGGAGCTGTTGTGGTAATACGTCTCATTGACGCGCATACCACAGCGGCTCTGAGGGCTCTGATTGGACGAGGCCCGCGCATGCGCCGTAGGAGCAGGGTGAGGTGAGTTTTTATTGCCATTCTGGGGGGTTTCCCGCAGCGGGGCACCCCTGATCAGGGTGCCCGGCGGAAGTGGACCAAAACACAGGATAGTGAAAATCCTGGGTGTTGGTCCACTTTAAGAACACCGTCTATATATGGACTACGAGACCCTAAATAAAACAAGTACCTCTTTCCTCTAGCGAAGTTATGAGGCGACCTGTGGATCTCATGCGCATGCTCATAAACACTGATAAAACAGGGCTGGCGGCTCAGCTTCTGGGTTTCCCCCATTTCCCGTCACAGCGCTGCCGCGTCTCACACATACACTTGTTCTCTATGAGACTGCAACCTTCACAGCCTTCCCCTACCCGGCAACTGGTGATGCGCTATGTGCCAATATTCCTATTGGGCAGGAGCAGAGCATCAGCCAATCAGCAGGCAGAGTCTAGTTCTGTACACAGAGCGTGACAGGGAGACGCTGAGGTGAGTCGCTGTGATGTAACCGAGTTCCCGGCAGGAGGTCGCACACAGGAGGGAGATGATGGCCGCCCGCTCGCTCTTCCTGGTCCTGGCTTTAGTGACCCGAGCCCTGGCTGGTGAGTACACAATAGTGTGTGTGTGTTCACACTGTATAGCGCTGCCAGCATCTGTGGCGCGGTTCAGGAAATTCAGCAAATAATGACCATGGGGGTAACAGGTGGATAAGTGATAAATAGTTACACTAGTGTCATAACATGTATTCATATGAGGAGTGCTATAGCTCTGTCTTTAGCTGTGGCGGTGTACAGAGTGTGACGCATGAGAGTGGTGACATGCTGGTGACGTCATATAATGGTGAGAGCAGTAATGGGAGATGTGATGATATTATTATTATATATGTGATGCTGCTCTGGCCGCACATTGTCTGTTTCTGATCAGTCGTTAGATTTAATCATGTGAGCGATTGATTGATTTATAACGTTTAGTTTCACTTTCACTATTAAAGTAAAAACTACAAAACCACACAGACGCAGCTACTGGAATTTAAGGTGGGGCGAGACTCTAGGGCCAGTGCTCTTCTGTTTGGGGCATCCTAAATTATTCAGCCATGCTAGAGAGGAACAACCACAAGGTTAGTAAAAATTCTAGTGGTCGGTTCTCTGGCCCAAATCCCAGGTAAGTGGAACTTTGATCCTCATTTGGGATGCCACTGGGATTGCCTGTTTTCTCAGCTAGCGCCACACTCCCTCAACGCATGTACGAACTCACTGTTGTGTATATTAATACCTAAAGAATGGCCGCACCAACAGGGATAGTAAGGGAGTGTGCACGCTTGGGTAGCTAAACGTACCACACACACAATGAGGGAGGCTTCCACAAGGTCCCCAAACCCAAGAAACAATCTGCACCACTCCGTTTGAGAGACAAAGCTACTAATCTTTTAATAATTCATATGTACAAATGCAAAAAATTCAAAACTCATTGTTTGAACACTCCACTAGAGGGCACTGGTGGCATGGCCGGACTGAATGGGTCAGATCTCAAATATATATCCCTATGTAAACATGGCTGGGTCCTATTTCTCCCAATAAAAGTGCTATGTGCAATATATATGACTCAAAAAGACTAAAACATTTTTTAAAATGTGCAAGGATATAAAGTGACTGTGCAAAGTGAATCCATCACAAGGCAACAATATATTAAGTGAAATAACAAAAATAAATATCACACAGCTGGATAACAAGAGGGACAACACAACCATATACTTACATGTAAGCCATGCCAGCCTCGCCCCTCCCCTGTCCTACGCGTTACGTGACTGACGTCACTTCCTCAAGGCAGAGAATGTCCAGGTTGTGCATATTAATGCGCGGCAATGGAAACGAATGCTGGGCGCCTCCCACTGGCAACTCCGCAGGGCTGGAGGCATGTGCATGCTACGGCTAGAGGAAAGTTAAGGATGGATTCAGAGGCCAGTGCACATGCGGCGAGATCGACTTCCAATGTTAGTATGTGAGGGATTGATACAGCAGGGTATACTAAATCTGGATGCCCCAAGGGCAAGCTGTAACCTGGCCCTGGAGTTTTTTTAGACTCTAGAGCAGGGGTGTCAGACTGAAATACACAGTGTGACAAAATAAAAAACTTGTGAGAGTCAGGGGCACAACCTTGATATTAATTGAAAAATTGTCTATCCCATAGCACATGCGCGCAGCCAATCAGCACCCCTGGCTACATTAGACTTTTAGCTGACGAGAGCTAAGGGACTAATTGAGGCAAGTCCGCCGCTGACAGCATTTACGACTATGCTGGGTTTGGGTGAGTGCCTGCGCTGGCCATTCACAAATGCCTAGTGCTGGCCCACATCCAGCTATAGGTATAGCGGAGCAGATGTGCCATTGGATGGGGGGTCAGGTGAGTTTTCCCTCCAATTCGGGGGGTCTTAAAGGGTGATTTAGGATACTCTAGGTAGTGAGGATCAGACAGTCTTATGGACTTCAGGGCCGCTTTTGGTCCATTTTAATGGGCCAGCCTTGACATCTCTTACACTCCAGGGCCAGTCGGCTACATGGTTGGTCCTCTTTAATGCAGCGTGCCATTTTCCATAATGTTATGGGATCGGGTTCTCTGCCTTCCTTGTCAGGCTTCTTCCAGATGCTTATTTCAGAATTCCACTCTACTGCATGTGCAGCAGTTTACTCTCCCTGGTGACTGGAAGCAGTCAGAGCACTCTAATATACGCTCAGACATGGAGTGACGGTAGCGGGGCCGCTCAATCTGTGAGATCCCAGAACTTGCCAACCCTTTTTGTTTTTGGGCTTTTGAGTGCAATTGTATTTGGGATGTCTGCTTCTCTTGCTGAAGGGTCTCTCTGTCCTGCTGCATTTTGTTGCCAATTTATTTCACTTTGTTACATATAAAGCTGTCTGGACACCACTTAAACCGGACCAACACCCATTTTTTCTTTAACGGGTGTTGGTCCCGCTATCAGCTAATCACAATAAGCTCCATAATGCTGAAGTCCCCCTCACACATAACCCCTTAGAACGCCCGTAATGCTCACCTTCATTAGAAGCCAGCACCGGGAGAGTCACGCAATTGGCCGCCGGGCGGTTATGTGGGCCATGGTCATCCTCTGCGCCGGCCACCTTGACTGCCCACTGGCCAATCGGGAGACTCCTTTCCTGGCGCTGACTTGTAATGAAGGTGAGCTGCTACTGGACCAGGAAGAAGGTGAGTTTCTGGGCAACCTGGGGGGTTTCACACATGGTCCCATCCCAATTCTGGATGCCCCAGGGGGAGGGAATTTAACAGCCTTGGAATCTTTATAGATTTTAGGGCTGTCGGGGCGTGGGTTTTGGTCCACTTCAAAAATCATGCTAGGGCTTATTAACAGGGTAGGTCTTATTATCAGGGAGCTGGTGTCTATAGTGGCCCTATCCCTGTTCTAAGTACAATTAATCAACAGAGATCTGCAGACATACAAGTGCCCTGTGCAATAAGTATGAATAAATGTTTATATGGAACCAAACAGAACCTATAATATATAATAAATAGTCTATAGAAGTAATGGCTAAAAAATGTGCCAGGGATAAACAAAGCAAATAATAACACAGATAGTAATACTACAAATACATAATATACAGGGGAGTGTCACAAAGAATACCTATATTTAAATATATTTCTGGGGGGGGGATTTGTGAGGCATAGATGGCCATTGTATGCTTGTGCGCACATAGGAATACAGTGTGTGTACAGCGAGTGTACACATGCTCAGAGAGGGGTTGGATGCCCTAATTACAGCACCTGAGGAGTGGTTGGGGGTTAGGTGTCAGCACTTCAATCATGTCCCATGGCTGGGAATCGGAACTGCCACCCTCCGGTCACAACTGCTCCTTAGCATAAAGGTGGTGGGGGGTTCTAGGAAATGAAAAACAATATTTATGCCACTACACTCCTGTTTCTGCTTCACAGCCGACATTATTTGTATGCGTGATGCCTTACAGACGACTGCAGTGGCCATTATTCGGAAGGTTTCTTTGGCTGCATGTTTAGATTGTAACACTAGGTGGAAGCAGTGTGACTCTTCTCTGTGCCCAGCTGCACAGTAATGTGAAGTCATGCAGTTTCCTGGAAATCACTTGTTTCTTGTGTCTGCTATCCAGCAGGGGGCGAATGTACTGACCATAGGAAGCCTGTTCTTTGTTACAAAGGCCTTGATTCAATAAAGGAAGAAAAGAATTCTCATGGTAGTAAAAAATTCAATTCTTGAGAAAAAAGCCTAAAAATGTCAATGTTACTGAAACACTAGAAAAAAAGGAAATGAAAGTAAATGGCAGCTTTTACTACAGTGTAGAAAGAAGTACAAGTGAAGAACAGTTCTCTACTTTTCTTAGGAGTAAAAAATACCATTCTGTGATTACTCACCTATAAAATGGATATTATAAGTATGCATCACACCCTGCTTCGGAATGATTAATCACTTCTGGGTTATAGTCCACAAGATGGCGCTTTTCTGCAGAGATGGCAAAAAAAAGAAGCCCCTTGTGGTCCATAAATACCTGGGACCTCCCACACATTCCCCAGTATATGAAAGCAGTAAGGGGACCAGGAGAATCCAAAAATAAAATTAACATGAACAAGGAAAAATTCACCATATAGAGGATCCAAGATACAACTCAGGGTGTGATGCATACTTATAATATCCATTCTACCGGTGAGTAATCACCGAATGGTATTATTCCAAGTATGCATCACACCCTGCTTCGGAATGATTAATCACTTCTGGGACATCCAGTAGCAGTGTCCAACAATGGGTGGGGATCCCAAAAGGCAAAAAAGCACAAATCAAACCACTGCAGCGTGCAGAACTTTGTGGCCAAAAACAGCATTCACTGAGGCCCAAACATCAACCTTGTAAAACTTGGAAAAAGTTGAAGAAGACCAAGTAGCAGCCTTACAAACTTGTTCAACAGAGGCCTGGTGCTGAAAAGCCCAGGAGGCCCCAACAGCACGAGTAGAATGAGCAGTGATCCGGAAAGGGGGATCCCTCCCCTTGGAAGAATATGCCCTAACAATGGCCTGACTAATCCATTTGCTAATGGTAGACTTGACGGGCGCCAAACCCTTCCTAGGGCCAGAGGGCACCACAAACAGGGCGTCCGTCTTCCTGAAAGGCGCAGTAGCCACCAGGTAGTATTTTACACATCTAACGACATCCAGAGAGGGCAAAGCCCTCTCCTTGTCGTTACCAGGATTAGGACATAAGGAAGGAAGCACAATGTCCTGATTGAGGGGAAAAGCAGACAACCTTAGGCAAGAAGTCTGGTTTAAAGCGAAAAAAACACCTTGTCCCGGTGTCTCTCAAAGTAGGGGGCCTGAATGGACAGAGCCGCCAACTCAGAAACACGTCGGACAGAGGTGATAGCCACCAAGAAGGCAACTTTTCAGGTGAGAATAGCCAGTGCAGCTTCATGCACAGGCTTAAACGGAGGACCCTGAAGAGCCGACAATACCAAATTCAAATCCCAAACCGGTAACATGGGTTTGCGAGGAGGACACACATGAGTGACCCCTGGAAAAAAGTCTCGACCAAAGGATGAAGAGCGAAAGACCTCTGAAAGAAAACCGCCAGGGCGGAAACATGCCCCTTCAGAGTGCTGAGCTGAAAACCCATGTCCAGACCATGTTGAAGGAACTCCAGAATCCGAGGAATGGAGAACATCCGACAAGGGAAGGCCCTAGCCTCACACCAGTCAATGTGGGTCTGCCAGGTCCTGTAGTAAATATTAGAGGAAGATTTCTTCCCAGCCCTGACCAGGGTCTGAACAACCGCCTCAGACAGACCCTTTTCTTTTAGGATGGAGGTTTCAGCAGCCACGCAGTCAAAGCCAGCATTTGAAAATTGGGGTAACAAAGCCGACCTTGGGTGAGCAGATCGACCGCCAGCTGCACGACGTCTGCGAACCACACTTGTCTTGGCCACTTTGGGGCCACCAGAATTGCTAGCACACCCCGGTGAACCAGCTTGCGTACGACCTTGCCCACCATGGAAAAAGGAGGAAACGGATACAGGAGACCGAGCCCCCGCCAGGACCGAGATATGGCCTCCACCGCCAGAGCCAGAGGATCCTGGGACAGAGACACAAATGCTGGGAGTTTGTGATTGTGATGAGAGGCGAACAGATCCACCTCCTGCATCCCCCCACCTGCGACATAGGGATAGAAAGACCTCGTTGCTGAGGGACCATTCCCCCCGGCGAGAGGTCCCGCTGCTCAGAGAGTTCGCTTCCAGGTTCTCCACACCTGTAATGTAAACTGCACGTAACATTACCCTCGGCCCATGAAAGAATCAGACACCTCCCGGAGGGCACTTTTGCTGCGAGTCCCTCCCTGGTGATTGATGTAACCGACTGCAGTTCGGTTGTCGGAGCGAACCTGAACCGGTAGACTCTGGAGGTGACGTGTCAGGTGCGCCAGCACCAACCGAACCGCCCTCAATTCCAGAACATTGATGGGGGCGTGAGCCTCCTTTGGGCCCCACAGCCCCTGGAACTGATGGTCTCTCCAGTAGCCCCCCCCCCCCCAGCTCAACAGGCTGGCATCCGTGGTGACCGTCTCCCAGCGGGGCGCCAGAAAGGATCTGCCCCCCAGGAGATTCTTTGGGTCCAGCCACCACTGAAAAGACCGCCGGACCAGAGGGGACAGAACACAGGTCTGATCCAAAGACAGAGGACATTTGTCCCAGGCCGATAATAGATAGAGTTGAAGAGGTCTCATGTGAAATTGAGCAAAGGCACTGCCTCGAAGCCAGCCACCGTAAGTCCCACCGGCCTCATCCCTTGCCAGATGGATGGACGAGGGTTGGACAAAAGGATATTAGGGACACCTAGGCTTCCGATTTCTTTTGGTCTGAACATAATAGCGTTTGCAATATGAGGTTTCTTATCCCCCCCCCCCCTCCCCAAATAAAGGCAGTAACCTTGAATTGCAAAAACGTAAGGACCATGCTCAGGAGAGTAACCGATCCAATGTAACCATGTCATCGTGATAGCAGAAATTGTCCCAAGCCAAGAGATGCTAGTTTTGACCAATTAATAAGTAGTTGAATGAGATTGGAAATTACTTTAAGCGGGTGGCATATCTACATCTCTTAAGACAGGTGTGGGAAGAAGGTAACCTGCACCCGTCACATAACGGCTACATAATTTCAGGTTCTAAACGGATAGGTAAGTTAGAGAGGTAGCAGTGGCCATTATTAGGAAGGTTTCCTTGGCTGCATGTTTTAGATTTGAGCACTAGGTGGCAGCAGTGTGACTCTTCTCTGTTCCCAGCCACACAGTTACCAGGATTTCCAGGAAATCACTCTTACAGCAGTGCTGTCAACACCAATATATAAAATATAAAATGTAAAATATATTTCCTTTTTCCTCTCTTTCAAAACCACCTTCTAGTTTTTGATGTACACTTTTCCTCCTACCAAGATTTGCTTGGGTTATAGATATAGGTGTAGATAGATGAATGTAAATGGAAATGGATTAGAATAGGAATATTTGGTGGACTCATTTCCATTTCCATTTTATTCTTATTTTTATACTTATTTTTATTTTGATATAATCCCTCACTTGGACAACTATATTGTAAACCCTTGTACATAAATATACACCACATTATCATTATATAATTTTTATGTGTGGTAATGTTGCTTGTGAAATTTTATATACATCTTGGTTGTGTATATATGTATATATTGCTCTTCCTCGCCTGTTCATTGTAGATGTGATAAGCCAATGATTTATAATCACAAATACAGATCAAATCTATTTTTGTATTGTATAGTTAGGGTATTTTAGTGGCATGTCAATAATGGGACATTTGTATATAATATTTTTTGTAACATTTATATTTAAATAATAATAATAAAGTTAGAGATGTTTTTAAATTACTCTTGTATACATACAAATGATACCTGTGTTTGCGAGCCGGCCTTTCCCTGACTGTGCGGTGTGTATATTCTGTGCGGCTGCGGTGTTTGGCTGCCGATCACCCCCTCCACGACGGCGTCTGTTGTCATGACCACGCGCTGCTGTGCGGCGGGGTGGAGTGACGCTGATTGCCGGGTGGTCTGGGGGGGGGTCGGCGGGGAGGCGCACGCAGCTCACATGTGCGACGTGATTGTTTCTCCTGCACGGGGCGTCTGCCGGCCGGGGACGCTGTGCGCGGGCTGAGGCGGATGGCGCTCATGTGATTCACCTGCGGATTGATCACTCAGGCGGTTTACTTAAGGCGAGCAACACAGGTACCCTTTGTTCTTTCCTGGCACCTTGCAAAGTGGTAGTTTCCACGGAGCCCGTGGGTAAAGGGGCACCAGGACTCAGCGGGATCTCCAGCCAGACTATTGGGTGATAGGATTTCTTTATACACAATTTATTTCATTTTAGGATCATCTTTGGGTTTGGTCATTGGATCAGTTTAGATGCACATTTTCTATCACATGATAGTTGTGGGATTTATTATTATTCTAATTAATATTGTGTAGTTTTCCACATTTTTTGAATACAGGTTGCTTTTTTGTATTGATTATTCACTGGTTCACATATATATATCCTTGTATTATATCATTTATGCACAATGACACTTTCTTATGGCTTGAGATTTTTCCCGTTGAGTTATTATGGTTTTTAGCAATTGTTGGATGAGCTCTATTTTTAATATGATGTAAATAATAAATTTATAATTGGAAATATATTTTATAGATAGAGAGATAGATATATAGATTGGTGGTGCAGATCTTTGGTGTTTGTGCTTTGTGGGGTACTGGGCCCCACACTATTTTTGTTGCAATCCTATTGCTTTTGTCACACTAATTTCTTGCACACCAATCTTACTTCTCTTTAACCAAGAGTGGTGCAGGGACAACCTAATTGTTGGTTTCAAACTGGTAACTATAACAATGAAAACAATCAACATACGGGGGATCCAAGATAATGCAAAACCAAGGGTGGGGTGGAGCAGGACGTACTGTATACTCATAATACCAATTCTACAGGTAAGTAATCACAGAATTGTATTATTCTTAGTATACAGTACGTCCTGCTCCAGATAGGTTACTTACATTGGGACATCCAATAGCAGTGTCCATAAAGTAGGGTGGGATCCCCAAAGGTAACAGCAGACAGGTCATACCACTGCCGCCTGTAAAACCTTGCGGCCAAAAACAGCATCAGCTGAGGCCTTAACGTCAACCTTGTAAAACTTTGAAAAGGTATGAACAGAAGACCAAGTAGCGGCCTTGCAAACTTGTTCAACAGAAACCTGGTACTGAAAAGCCTAAGAGGCACCAATAGCACGAGTAGAATGAGTAAGGGGGAAGGGAGGATTCTTCCCCTTAACAGAGTAGGCCTGAATCACAGCCTGACGGATCCACTTGCTGATAGTAGATTTGGCAGGAGCCAAACTCTTCCTAGGACCAGAAGGGACCACAAAAAGAGCATCAGTTTTTCTGAAAGGTGTAGTAGCCACCAGATAGTACTTCAGACACCTAACCACATCCAAAGAATTTAAGACCCTCTCCTTAGCATTATTAGGATTAGGGCACAATGACGGAAGAACAATGTCCTGATTCAAATGAAAGGCAGACACAACCTTAGGCAGAAAGTCTGGCTTGAAACGAAACACCACCTTGTTCTGGTGTCTCTCATAGTAGACACACGCCTAACAGAGGTGATAGCCACCAAAAAGACAACTTTGAGAGTAAGAATGGCCAGGGCAGCATCCTGCACAGGTTCAAAGGGAGCACCCTGCAAGGCTGACAAAACCAAGTTCAGATCCCAAACAGGCAACATAGGCTTACGTGGGGGACGCACATGAGTAACCCCCTGGAAAAAAAGTTCTGATCAGAGAATGCTGAGCAAAGGACTTCTGGAAGAAAACAGACAGGGCAGAAACCTGACCCTTCAGAGTACTGAGTTGGAGCCCCATCTCCAACCCATGCTGCAGAACCTCCAAGATCCTGGGAATAAAGAACACCCGACAGGGAAGAGACTTAGACTCACACCAGTCAATGTAGGCACGCCAAACCCTATAATAAATGGAAGAAGAAGACTTCTTCCTAGCCTTTATCATGGTATCAACAAAAGAGGTAGACAGCCCCTTCTCCATCAAGATGGAGGTTTCAGCAGTACTGATCTACTGCCAGCTGCACCACATCTGCGAACCACACTCTTCTTGGCCACCAGAATTGCTGGCACCCCCTCCAGAGCAATCTTGTGCAGAACCCTGCCCAGCAGGGAAAATGGAGGAAAGACATACAGAAGCTGAAAGTCCTGCCATGACATTGCAAGGGCATCCGTGGCCAAGGCCAGAGGATCCTGAGACAGGGAGACAAAGGCCGGGAGCTTGTGATTGTGACGGGACGCAAACAGATCCACATCTGGTTGGCCCCAACGGTGACACAGAGATTGAAACACCCTGTTGCAGAGGGACCATTCTCCCTGGCGAGAGGTCCCCCTGCTCAGAGAGTCTGCCTGCACCCCCGGGATGTACACCGCTGATATGCAGGGAACATTGGCCTCCACCCAGGTCAGGATCAGAGACACTTCCTGGAGGGTCCTCCTGCTCCGGGTCCCTCCCTGATGATTGATGTAGGCAACTGTCGTCTGGTTATCCGAGCGCACCTGAACAGGCAGGCCCCGAAGGTGACGAGTCAACTGAGCCAGAACCAACCTGATTGCCCGCAGCTCCAAGACGTTGATAGGTGTGTGGGTCTCCTGAGGGCCCCACCTCCCCTGGAACTGCAGGGACTTCCAGAAAACCCCCCCAACCTGACAGACTGGCATACGTGGTGACCGTCTCCCAGGAGGGGGTCAAAAAGGATCTGCCCCCCAACAGGTTCCTGGAGTCCAGCCACCACAAGAGGGACCGCCTGACCAGGGGGGAAAGCGCAAAGACCCGGTCCAGGGACGCAGGGTCCTTGTCCCATACAGACAAAAGGTGGAGGTGGAGCTGCAGAGGCCTCAAGTGGAACTGAGCATAAGGGGCCGCCTCGAAGCATGCCACCATCAGGCCCACCAGCTGCATTCCCTGCCTGATGGAGGGATGGTGACAAGATAGCAGGGACTGGACCTGCACAATCAGACTGTCCACCTTCTGCTGAGGAAGAAAAATCCTTGCCTGAACTGTATCCAGATTCATTCCCAGGAATGAAGTCATCAAGGAGGGAGACAGAGAAGACTTGGAATGGTTGATCACCCAGCCAAATGACTCCAGGGTGGACACTACCAGCTGAGCATCCAACTCCGCCTGATGTAGAGACTGGGAAGTGATGAGAATGTTGTCCAGGTAGGGCAGCACGCGGATGCCCTGAGACCTGAGCAGAGACATCACTCCTGCCAGCACCGTGGTGAACACCCTGGGAGCTGAAGTGAGACCAAAGGGCAATGCCACAAATTGGTAGTGTTGATCCTCCAGAGTGAACCTAAGGAATCTTTGATGACCTGGAAAGACAGGATAATGAAGGTAAGCATCTTTGATGTCCACAGACGTCATGAAATCCCCTGGGCGCAGGGAACTGATGGCAGAGCGCAGAGTTTCCATGCGAAAACGCCTGCACCTGACAAATTTGTTGAGGATCTTCAAGTCCAGGATGGGCCTGACTGACCCATCTTTTTTGGGCACGGAGAAGAGGTTGGAATAGAAGCCCTTGCCCCTTTCTCTTAAAGGGACCTTGCAGATGACCCCCAGCTTCCTCCTGAATCCACCGGTCTGAGACATGAAGCCTCCAGACGTGAGCAAAGTGCTGAAGTCGTCCCCCCACCCGGATGGGAGAGGGCGCCCCTTCATGCCTGAGGGGGCTTGGGAGAAGACTTAAGCTTGGAGCCCCAGGAGGAGCCAGGGCGACCACGTCCTCTTCTCCTACCCCAGAAGTCTCCTCGGGCCCCTGTAAAGGAAACCCCCCTCCCTTGTCTAGCACCACGGTAGGGGGAGGAAAAGGAGCCCTGACCCCGAAAGGGCCGAAACTGCCGCCTGCGCTGGGGTAACCTGCCTCCCTCAGCAAACAGGTCCAGGCGGTCCCCAAACAGGCGTTTTCCTTTGAAGGGAAAACCAGTGAGGGCTTTCTTGGCAGGGTTGTCAGCAGCCCACTGGCGCAGCCAAACCGAGCGGTGTATAGCCACCACAAGGGCAGATGTTCTGCCACACATTCTAATGGTGTCATCCAAGGCAGAGAGGACATAGGTCACAAAAACATCACAACGAGAGAGAGCATTAAACCCTAGACACATCATCAGGGGCACCATCGAAGATACTTCTGAGCAGGGTCCTAATAGCCACAGCTGTAATGGCAGAGGCACAGACTGGGCGCAGCGCCGTCCCCACACATGCAAAGGCATGGGACGCCAGCTGATCAATGCGCCGGTCCTCAGCATCCCACAGGGTAATAGAGTCAGGGGAGTGCATGACAGAGGTGTTAGATAACCCTAGGCCTGGGGCATCTACTTCAGGAGGGGATGACCAACACTTCACCACATCAGCAGGAAAGGGATACTTCCTATCCCAACTCTTAGGTACACCGGGAAGCCTGCTGGGGCGCTCCCATTCCTTGAGCACAAGGTTATTAAAATGGGCTTGTTCAGGAAATTCCAAGCATGACTTAGCAGTATGAAACAATTCCCCCTGTTGCCTGGGGGCCGCAACAGGGGGAGAAATACAGAACCTCAAAAATCTGAGCCAACAGTCTATCAGTATCATCTGGGGCCCAGGGGTCAGAGCCAGAATCATCATGACCCCTGGGCCTCTCATCAGATGACCCCGAATCAGAGAATAGCTCCCCTTCTTCCAAGGGGGTATAGCCAGACAGTTCCAAAAACTCATCAGCTTCCATAGGGAAAAGAGTGACATCAGGCGTTAAATGCCGCTTTTTTGCAGAGGCCTTACATGCCAAGGTATTAGCAATCAACTTCTCAACACTAGCCAGTCATCAGGCTGAGAATCCCCCTTGTATGCAACTCAATGGGAGTGAGATTTAAGCTTGGGGGAGTAGGTGAAGTCATACGAGGCGCAGGCCCAGCCACTGGAAAACCAGGCTGCAGCGCAAGCACCTGCTGGGCACAAGGACCCGCACATTGTCAGCGCTAATAGGGGACACCCCACAAGCTACACAGAGCCGGGCTTGTCCCGAAGGAACCCCGAGCACATTATGCTGAGACGCCTCCATATGGTGACTATAGCTGCACAATAGGCCGATAGGGATTGACGCTATAAAAGCAACCCGGGATGCCCCAATAACCCGCTAGGGAAGTGGGAGTAATTAAACACTAGGCCTCACAAGTTAAATAACTAATTAGAGGGAGTAGGGCCGGGAGAAGCCAATAGGGTTCTGCCCGCCTGAAAGACATAAGCAAAGGGGAACCGTAAGTGACATGTAAATGACAATGGCAAATAAAGCCTCCTGCGAGGGCACTCACGGACCGCGGTGGGTAGATGGCAGTCACGTAGCAGCCGGAGCCAAGAAAAAATGGCGCCGAGTATACCTCAAGGGGCGGGCCGCAGGGACAGTGACGTGGAACGCGCCAAACGCGGGCCCCACCCCCCCCCGAAGAGCGCAAAGCCGTACACGTGACAAGCAGCCAATAACGCCGCACAAGCGTCTGAGGTAACGCCGCCGCCAAGCGCGGAACACAGTGGAAGCGCGCACGGCAGCGGCGACAATTTAAAAAAAAGACATCCAGTACAACCAAGTCAGCGCGGCGACTGACACCAATAATAAGAACACAATACAGTGAAGCACAAAGGCAAATACACATACACAAACCCCCCCTCCCCCGAGGGCTACAAGGGAGAGCGAGGGAGGACAGCGGCCACTTAACAGGACCCACCGATAGACAGGGGCAAGGGGCAATAGGGCGGGAGGGGCATCCCATAGAGGCTCACCAAATGCCTATACCGCCTACCCTTTGGTGGGGGATTGCGGTGGAGCAGAGCTCCTAAGCACCTGACAGCGGTGCTGCCTACCATCACCCGACCAGCGCAGCCAAGGCTGGGAGGCACATTACTAATGGAACGGGTGGGAATAGTCCTACAGGGCCGCAGGCTAATAGCCCCGCTCACCTGCGAGAAGAGAGAGCCATCTTCTTGTCCTTTGCAGTCCAGACTGCAGAGAAGATCTGGGGATTGTGGGAGGTCCCTGGGTATTTGAGGGGCCAGGAGGAGCCTGTTTTCGATGTCTCTGCAGTCCAGCACCATCTGGCGGAGTAATAAGTAAGTGTAAGTAATCTATCTGGAGCAGGACGTACTGACGTAAGAATAAATGCGTTTGCCACCCCAGGAAGGTCTGTTTCACTATCTGGAAATGCCGTCTGGGTTACATGGGGCCCCTGCTACCTTTCAGAGGCTGACGGACATGATCTTGAGACCACATCACAATTATGCCGCTGCTTACCTCGACAATGTGGTCATTTTTTCGTCTGATTGGAAGAGTCACCTCTGCAAAGTACAGGCCGTCCTAGACTCAGTAATGCTGGCTTAACCATAAACCCTGAGAAGTGTGCAGTGGGTCTGGAGGAGAGAAAATACCTGGGCTACGTAATTGGTAGAGGGTTGGTTAAACCCCAGATCAATAAGGTGGAGGCAATACAGAACTGGCCCAGACCACTTACAAAAAAACAAGTAAGAGCCTTCCTTGGTATAACCGGCTACTACCGTCGGTTCGTGCCCAATTTCGCGTCAATGGCTGCCCCATTAAGTGAGTTAACAAAGGGTAGTAAGTCAGTAATGGTGGAATGGACCCCAGAGGCAGAAAAGGCTTTTCTAAGCCTAAAATCTGCCCTGTAGCCTGTCCTGTGTCCCCGGATTTCAGCAAACAGTTTTTAGTACAGACGGATGCGTCTGATTCAGGTTTGGGTGCGGTTCTATTACAAGAGGTGAATGGGGAAGAACACCCAGTATTGTACCTGAGCAGGAAACTGACCCCAGCAGAGAAATTACCCGATAGTGGAAAGAGAGTGTCTCACCATTAAGTGGGTATTAGAAGCCCTAAAAATACAATTCTGTGAGAATCTCACCTGTAGAATTGGTATTATATGCATACAGCACGTCCTGCTCCAGAACATATTCATAACGTATGGGTATACCTCCGCCTTCAGCGCCGTGCACTGCAGATCACGAAGAAAACAAGCTCCTCCCGGCCCTACATATACCGGAGGACCTCCCACAATCCCCAGCATTGAAAAGCAGTGATCATAGAAGCCAGGAGAAGCACAACCACCCAGAATTTCTGGTAATAACACCAAGTGAGCACAATCACCATACAGGGGATCCAGAACAAAGTGAAACCAGGGTGGGGTGGAGCAGGACGTGCTGTATGCATATAATACCAATTCTACAGGTGAGATTCTCACAGAATTGTATTATTCTAAGCATACAGCATGTCCTGCTCCAGAACATATTCATAACGTATGAAACATCCAATAGCAGTGTCCACAATCGGGTGGGATCCCCATGAAAAGGCACAGCCAACAGTAAAGCGCTGTCACCCTTAACCAGGTAATCAACAACGAGAGCAATGCTCAACCTCAACCTTTGAACCTTGTAAAGGGAGAATAGAACTCAAGCAGCGGACTGGCCGGCTTGATTGCCAGAACATAGTGCTACTGGGCAAACCCAGCACTAATGGTACAAGAACTACCAACAATAATAGGGAGGAAGAATCTTCCTCTAAAAAGATAGGCCAAAATAACTGTCTAACCATTCCGCTACAAGAGGGGGTAACCATGGTAGCTCAAAACTTTTCCCCCCCCGGGGAATACATGTCCAGGTCACAGACGAGACCAACAGAAGTGCTAAAAACGATATTAGGCAAGCCAAAAAAGTCCAACAAGTCCGGACGGACGAGCAACCAAACAGGACCAGGCCAGAGGTCCCTAATCCATGGCCACAATCAACCCGGCACATCCAGAAGGGGGCACCGGAAGACCCCAAAATAAGATCCCATCAGGGACGAGACAGTTCCGGCAGATCTATTACCCCAGTAAAGGGGCACAGATCCCTTCATCTCATAGTGATTAGACCATAGTCCCGAAACCAGAGGATCCGTCCAAGGGCAAAAGGGACGAAGTACCGCCTGGATCCCAATTAGTGTGAGGCTGGTACCCTCACCTCATGGTATAGCTCTATACCAAAGAATGCATATATATAAAATATATACCTGGAGTAACTCCCCAGAAGAGCAACCTAATGGAAGAAGCAGGTCAGACAAGGACCTGACTAAAAACTGTGGAAACCCTTGGTAGGGTTTCAAAATAAGTCCTCCCCCCCCAAAGGGGGGACTAGGGATGCCCCAGGAATGCAGCTGAGCAGACCCTGAGGAATGCCAACAATAATATTGGGTCAGATCTTGTAATAGGAGAACAGATCAGGCCCCAACAATAAACAGAATCAATAGTGAGCCCACACCAAACACTGCTTGTAGGACCCTAATCCCGAGAGCAGATACCAACCCGCCAGGGAAGGGGCTTAGGCCCAGCTCATAGCATAAGGGCAGCATAAGCTCAACCAGCGTGGCAGAAGGAAGAGGATAAGGAGGAAGACAAGGTCCCGAACCTCCAAAGAACAAGACACCTCGAGATCTGTCATCTCGGGCAGGGCAAGCCCCCGATCCTGCCAACGCTAAAGTAAGTCTAAGGTAGTCTAGGAACAAAGCGCAACCACTGACCTATTAAGCAGAAAGTCCCCCAATGGACGAGTACAAGAAGGAGAAGTCCCCCACTAGGACCCACAACTTGCTACTTATGACCAAAATTCACCTAGGAAATCAGAACCTTCAAGGTCCCTTCCTAGGAACCCCCGGGGAATTCAGAAGAATAGGCCCCCTTTGTGCCAGAATAGGTACCATGGTAACCATCAGGGAAAGGCAAGGAGTATGGAATGCTCCCCCGCGGTACCCACGAGCCCAGTAGAAGAGTAAGTGCCTCCGCAAGGTGAAGTCAAAACCAGGCCCAGGGTGCAACCCTCTCATCCAGGGCTAATGGCTAAGTCACTTCAGAGCCCAAGAACCAAACACGCCCAGCAGCCAGGGGGTCCCTGGGGCATGGGGCACAGACAGCCCTGTCGAGGGCGCCGGGCCGAAAGATTATGTACAGATGCCACACTCTTCTAGGTGTTAGGCAGATAAGCTCCCTCATCCTAGAAGGGAGAGAGGAAGGGAGAGAAGGAGGGGCAGACCCGCTCAGGGGCCCCAGTTTCTACATGATAATGGCGTTCAGCAGGGAAGCCATACCTGGCAGGCCCAGTTAAGCCTGCACCCATGCCTGAGGACGGGCACGGAAACATAGACCTCTTAACCGACTCGGGGAAGGACTGCCCAGCAAACACCATTCCATCTCTAGGGTAACTACCTAAAGCCACCAGAGCGAAGCAGGATGCCTCCTGATAGGAGTAGAGTGCTGCGGCCTTCCCCTCACCCAGGTGGGTGAGGGCGCCCCATCATGCATGAGGGAAATCAGGGAAGGAAAAGGACTTAGCCCGACTGGAGGGCCCCGGGCCCTGAACGTCACTCCTGGGGCGGGAGATTGGGCCAGGTCCAGCAGGGGGCAACCCCGGGTCCTGTGCAACGGAATGATATGGAGGGGGAGGGGTGCCTCTGCCCAGCGGGGGACGTAGCGGCCGCCTCTGACTGGGTGGAGTGGCCTGTTTCTCAAAAAAATCCAGACGTGCCCCAAACAGGTGATGTCCTCTAAAGGGGAGCCCCGCCAAGATCCTCTTAGTGTCATCATCTGCCCCCCACTGACGAAGCCAGAGAAGGCGACGTATAGCCGTCTGGGCAGAGGTCCTAGCACACATTTTGATGGTGTCATCCAAGGCCATAAGGATACATTTTGAAGAGCGGCGGGACATTCCCACCCTTTAAGAACAAGTGTATGGAAGTGAGCCTGCTCGAGAAATTCCAACCGAGGCGGGAACCGCGCCGGGAGGCGAAACGGACAGTACCTTAAAAATCCTGAGTAACATGCCGTCAATGTCACAAGGACTCCGCAGAACCCATAGCACAGGCCGAAGCCGCGGGAGATCGTTGTCTAACAGGGCTGATCCGGCCAGACAAACCTTCCACGATCTGGCCCAACGTGGGCCGTCTAGGGGAGGGATCTATTTGTACCCCCTCACCTGTACAAGACACAACGGGAGTGAGGTTTGGGGAAGGGTTAAGTGGTGGGAAAGGGCGAGAAACAACCGCAAGCGTCGCTCGCAGCTCCAGCGTCTGTTCGGAACATGACGCGCAGACCCGTGCCCCGTCCGCCTCAGCGTGGGGGAGACCACACGATATACACAGCCGGTCCTGTCCCGATGGGACCCCGGTAACACAATCCTGAGATGCCTCCATATGGTGATTGTTCGATTATAGTATGTCGATAGGGATTTATGCCGTAAGCCACCCTGGATGCCCCAACTACCCGCTGATCAATGTGGGAGATTTTGGGAAGGCCCGCTCCTTATACTAGTGAGTATAGCAATGTATACGTATAAGGTACTTATATGAATGTATATATGTATATGAGGCCGGGAGAGGCCGCCGGGAACTCAGCGTCTGCAAGACACAATGGGAAAGAGATGTCAGGAACGTGCGCAGATGGGCAGACAAAAAAGAAAGGGACTCGCCCACAAGGGCACTTACAGCTCAGGTGGAGGAGGAGACCGTCACGACGCGTGCGCGGGAAGCTAACCAAAATGGCGCCCAGTGAAGCTCGAAGAGCGGGCTAAATACTTCGCCGTGACGCGGAGCGCGCCAGACAAGGGCCCCGCCCATTCTGAAGAGCGCTAAGCTCTGAAGGAAAATTAAGGCAATGGAGTAACAGCCGACCTAGCGTATCATAGAGCGGACGCCGACAGTAATCTCGGAGACCGCGGCAATTCTATTAATTGACAATCATTAGACAAAAACACACGGGCAGTCGAAAGAAACGCTCGGCGCGGCCCTGACATCTCTGATTTTAGTGAAGGCATAATATAAGCCACGAGCGTGACATACCGGTATACTAAGACCGCCACACGCGTACCCTCCCCCCCTTTCATTTCCCCGAAGACGGAGAAAAGAGGGAGAATGGAGACCCTAATAGGGCTCAGGACTACACGGGGTACGGGACAATAATGCGGGAGGGGCATCCCTTAGAGGCTCACCATCAGCCTAAACCGCCTACCCTATGGTTGGGGAATTGCGCTGGAGTCTAGCTCCATAAGCACACTAGGTGCTGCCTACCTTCACCCGACCCGCGCAGCCCAGGCTGGGAGGCATATATTTCACAATGAGGACGGGTGGAAATAGTCCCGCAGGGCCTCGGGCTGTCAAGCCCCGCTCGCCTGCGAGAGCGTGATACTTCATGTCTTCGCAGTCCCAGCACTGCAGAGAAATCTGGGGATTGTGGGAGGTCCTCCGGTATATGTAGGGCCGGGAGGAGCTTGTTTTCTTCGTGATCTGCAGTGCACGGCGCTGAAGGCGGAGGTATGCCCATACGTTATGAATATGCTGGAGCAGGTTGTGCTGTATGCTTAGAATATATTACCTGTTGGGTCGAGAATTTGTCTTGATGACAGATCATGCTCCGCTGGCCTGGATAAAACAAAATAAGGAGAGAAATGCAAGAGTGACCAGATGGTTTCTCTCCTTACAAAACTTTAAGTTTAAAGTGGAACATAGGCCGGGGAAGTTACAAGGGAATGCAGATGCTTCGTCTAGAGTTTACTGTATGATCGGTGAAAATTGTCAGACCTCTGGTCTGAAGAAGAGGGGGGGGGGGATATGTGGTAAGGTGTATGGAAAAGTAATAAATGGTATCTATTTTTCCTCTGCTATGCTCTATCAGGCACAATCCATGCCGGGTTTTCAGGACCCAGTTCAATTCCCCTGTGAATGACAGACCTGGATTAAAACCGAAGGACTTTGCTTGTGTCACCCCAACCTTGGACTTGTGGGGATTAACAGCGTGGGCTCATACGCCCTGGAAGTGGACCTTTGTACAACAAGGACAATTTCAGTTTGCTGCATTTTCCTACCCTGGACTTTACTAGAGCCGGTGAGGTAACCTCTTGCTATTCTGCATTTTGGCTGCAACCTTCTCTGATGTTAAGAGAAGTCTGGCTGTTGAATCTTTATTTTCAATAAATCACGTTTGATTTGAAGGAGAACTGTCGTCTGAGTCACTGCCGTTCGCCCCAATCCCTGACTATATTTATAAGGTTTTTTCCACATATTTCACCCAAAAATAGTGAGAAAGTCCTGGGCTTTGGTCCTAGCCTCCCGGGCACCACGTTCGGAGATGCTCCACTGTGTGAACCCCGCCCACAGGTCACTTGAATTAATTCGCCTCTTCCCGGTTCTATGGCGCATGCACAGCCTCTCGTACAATCAACACACTCAGATCCGCTCGCCTTAGACGAAGGGGCGGGAGCGGATCTGAGTACGCTGATTGGACGAGAGTGCTGGAGGTGGCATCCTCTAACGGGCATGTGCCCTGTTAAAGGGATTATGGGGATGCATCTGCTGCTCGCACATGCGCCACTGGATCAGTTAGGGAAGATGAGTTCATGGGCGACCTGGGTGGTTTTACACAGTGGGGTACCCCGATTTTGGATGCCCCGGGAGGAGGGAATCAAACGGCCCTGGAATCTATAAGATCTCTGTGGGTTTTGGTCCACTTTAAAGCCCAAACTCTGATAACAAAACATATATAATTTTCCTGCCCATTCTTGGAAATTCCTGCAAAAATCCCAGTTAAACATATATAGTGTAAAATCTTAAAAATTGCTTTCCAAGAAGAGGTGTTATAACCTCCTATTCCTCCCTCAATAAGGGTTCGTGGTATCCCCCTTCCCATTCACCCATATAGGCAGTGTGGCATCCCCCCTCCCATTCCCCCATATAGGCAGTGTGGCATTCCCCCTCCCATTCCCCATATAAGCAGTGTGGCATCCCCTTCCCATTCCCTTATATAGGCAGTGTGGCCTCCCCCCTCCCATTCCCCCATATAAGCAGTGTGGCATCCCCCTCCAGTTCTCCCATATAAGCAGTGTGGCATCCCCCTCCCATTCCCCCATATAGGCAGTGTGGCATCCCCCCTCTCATTCCCCCATATAAGCAGTGTGGCCCCCCCCCCCTCCCATTCCCCCATATAAGCAGAGTGGCATCCCCTTCCCATTTCCCCATATAAGCAGTGTGGCATCCCCATTTTCCATGTAGGCTGTGTGGCATCCCCCTCCCATTCCCCCATATAGGCAGTGTGGACTCCCCCCTCCCATTCCCCCATATAAGCAATAAGCAGAAGTAAAAAAAATAATATTTTGTGAGTACTCCCCTTTAAAATGGATATTGTCAGTGTGTCACACACCCCGCTTCCCCTTTAATTCTTACGATCGGGTTACTCCACCAGCAGGTGGCGACGTTGCAGAGAGAAGTCTTGAAAACGAGCCCCTTCCGGCCTACATATACCTGGGACCTCCCACTTAACACCCAGTGAATTCAAACGCAGAAAGGCAAGGTACCAGGAAATGCAATGGTAACCTCAAAATAAAGAAAAGCTTCACCATATAAAGGATCCAGGATACCAAAAAGGGCGGGTGATGCGGGGTGTGTGACACACTGACATCCATTTTACAGGTGAGTACTCACAAAATAGTATTATTCTCAGTGTGTCACACACCCCGCTTCCCCTTAAATTCTTACAATCAGGACATCCAAAAGCAGTGTCCACAAGGGATGGGTATCCGAAGGCAAAATGAAGCATAACTTAAATGACTGCAGTCTGCAGAACCTTGCGGCCAAACACAGCATCCGCTGAGGCCCGCACATCAACCTTGTAAAACTGTTGAAAAAGTATGAACAGAAGACTTGTTCAACAGAAGCTTGGTGCTGAAAAGCCCAAGACGCTCCAACGGCGCAAGTAGAATGAGCAGTGATACGAAAAGGGGGAACTTTCCCCTTAGCAGAATAGGCCC
Source organism: Gastrophryne carolinensis (assembly GCA_027917425.1). Taxonomy (NCBI): domain Eukaryota; kingdom Metazoa; phylum Chordata; class Amphibia; order Anura; family Microhylidae; genus Gastrophryne; species Gastrophryne carolinensis. The sequence goes on along the minus strand of CM051235.1, from coordinate 25,492,410 downwards.
CAGTCACGGCCTGACGTATCCATTTGCTAATGGAAGATTTGGTTGGAGCCAAACCCTTCCTAGGCCCACAGGGCACAACAAAAAAGGCATCAGTTTTACGAAAAGGAGAAGTAGTAATCAAATAGTACTTAACACAGCGTACTACATCCAAACAATGCAAAACCCTCTCCTTGTCATTCTTAGGCTTAGGACACAAGGAGGGAAGAACAATATCCTGATTAAAATGAAAAGCAGAAAAATCCAAGTTCAAGTCCCAAACCGGGAGAAATGGTTTCCTGGGAGGCCGCACATGCGTAACCCCCTAGAAAAAAGGCTTTAACTAAAGGATGAAGCGCAAAACGCTTCTGAAAAAAGATAGATAAGGCAGAAACCTGCCCTTTCAAAGTACTCAGCTGAAGACCAGAGTCCAGCCCTGGTTGCAAAAACTCCAGAATCCTGGAGACCGAAAAGACCCTACAAGGCAAAGATCTAATCTCACACCAAACGATATAGGCTTTCCAAGTCCTATAGTAGATGATAGAAGAAGACCTCTTCCGGGCACTGATCAGAGTCTTAACGACCGAGTCAGAAAAACCCTCCTCCTTCAAGATGGAGGTTTCAGCAGCCAAGCCGTCAAACCCAGCGTTGGTAAATTGGGGTAACACAGCCGACCCTGCGTGAGCAGATCGGGCCGCCTTGGAGCCACGAGAATGGCGGACACCCTTTCCAGAGCCAGCTTCCGTACCACCTTGCCTAGCATGGGAATCGGAGGAAACAGGTACAGAAACCCCAGATCCCCCCAGCTCAGGGACATGGCATCCATCACCATAGCCAGAGGATCCCGGGAGAGCGACACAAAGGTCGGGAGCCTGCAATTGTGACGAGAGGCAAACAGGTCCACCTCCGGTGTCCCCCACCGGAGACACAGCGACCGAAAAACCTGAGGATGGAGAGCCCATTCTCCCAGACGGGAAGAGCACCTGCTCAACAGATCCGCTTCCCTGTTTTCCACACCCGGAATGTAAACTGCAGAGAGGCAAGGAACATGGGCCTCCGCCCAGGTCAGGATCAGGGACACCTCTCTGAGGGCACCCAGACTGCAAGTCCCTCCCTGATGATTGATGTAAGCAACCGCTGTTCGATTGCCCGAGCGAACCTGAACCGGAAGGCCCAGAACATGTTGAGTCAAAAGAACAAGAACCAGATGGATGGCTCTCAGTTCCAGAATATTGATGGGCAAGTGGGCCTCCCGAGGCCCCCACTGCCCCTGGAACTGAAGATCCTTCCAGAATCCCCCCCATCCCGAAAGACTGGCGTCCGTGGTGACAATTTCCGAAGAAAACGCTGATGAGCCTGGCAGATGGGAACATGAAGGTAAGCATCCTTGATGTCTATGGACGTCATGAAGTCCCCTTGTCGAAGAGAACCGACGGCCGAACGCAAAGTTTCCATGCAAAACTTCCGAGCACGGATGAACCTGTTGAGGAACTTCAGATCCAGGATGGGGCGAACCGACCCGTCCTTCTTGGGGACTGTGAAAAGATTGGAGTAAAAACCGAGGCCCACCTCTAAGCGCGGCACCGGCCGGATGACCGCCATTTCCAGAAGATTCCTTACCGACGCCAGGAGCCCCTGCACGGCCAAAGGATCGGTGGGCACCCGAGACCAGAAAAAAACCATGAAGGAGGGCGAGACTCGAACTCCAGCTTGTAACCGGACGACACCACCTCCCGGATCCATCTGTCCGGAACCTCCTGGTCCCAAACCAGGGGGAAGTGTCGCAATCGTCCCCCCACCCGCACGGGTGAGGGCGGCCCCTCATTGCTGAGCGGGCTTACCAGCAGGCTTGGGCTTGGTGCCCCAGGACTGACCGGGACGGCCACGGCCCCTCCCCCGGGTCCAGCCTGCACCCCTGGTAGCGGGAAAGGACGCCCCTCTGCCCGCTCTGACTCCCCGAAGGGAGGGACTAAAGGAAGTCGCACCCCGAAATGAGCGACGGGGCCTCTTGCGTTGAGGCAATTTACCACCCTTGGTAACTGAATCCAATTTATCGCCAAACAGGCGCAAACCTACAAAAGGAAGCGCTGTAAGCGCCTTCTTAGAGTTAAAGTCCGCCGTCCACTGGCGCAGCCACACAGACCGAAGAATAGCAACCAGCAGTGCCGCTGTCCTGCTACTCATTGCAAGTGCATCGTCCTGGGCGGTCAAGACAAAGGAAATAAACGACTCACACTGCTTGAGAGAACTAAACTCAACACAAGCGGGATCAAGACCTGCGTACAGATCCCTAATAATGGACTTAAATGCCAACAGAAGAAGCGCCGAAGCACACACCGGCCGCAGTGTCGATCCGGCACTGATAAAACCATGGCGAGCCAGTTGATCAATCCGACGATCCTCACCATCTTTAATGGTAGTAGTGTCAGGGGAGTGCAACACAGCAGTGTTTGACAGCCCTAACACAGGTGTATCGACGTCAGGGGGAACCGACCAAAGCTTCACCAAATCCTCCGGAAAGGGATAACGTTTATCCCAACTAGGAGGAATTCCAGCCAGGCGCGTGGGTTGTTCCCATTCTTTAAGGACAACTCTCACAAAGTGTTGTTTCCTGGGAAACACCAAACGCGTCTGGGGCACATCAAACAACTCACCCTTTGGTGGAGGGACCGCCTCAGGTGGATCCAAAGCCAAAATTTCAAACATTTGAGCCAAAATGGAAGGAGTGTCAAGGGACACCCCCACAGCCTGATCGCCAGCGGTGTCAACCAATAGCTGGTCTGCAGGCTCATCCGACTCCACAAGGAGTTCCCCCTCCTCATCAGGGGGACAATCGGACCAATCCAAAATTTCAACTACCTCATCCTCCGAAGCAGGCGCTGCCGGAGAAAGGTGCTTCCGCTTAGCCGTAGCCTTCTGAGCTACCGTGGCGGAAATTATCTTCTCGAGGTTGGCCAATCGCGCACGCACCTCGGATTGCGAATCCCCACTTTTGACAATGTCACACGGGGTCCGGAATAAGGGAGGGGAGGTAGGAGATGACGGAAGTTGCGAGGAGCCAGAAGCCGGAGCAACGGACTGGTGCGCAATATTCTGCTTTGCACATGGAACGCATAATATGACATCATCGCCTGGGAGCGGAGCCCCACAACCCCCACACAGCCTGGATAGCCCCGAAGAGCCATTTCTGGTAACGTCGGAAGCCTCCATATGGTGAAATTATGGTATTCGCAACAACCCAGGGTTTTACGCATTAAGCAACCCGGGATGCCCCTTTATAATTAAAGTCCCGGGAGTAGGAGGATTTTTTTTTTTTTTTTAAACCTAGGAAAAATCCCAATTTGGAGACTAAGACTAGCCAGGTATACCAGAACCGGGAGAGCCCCGCCCCCAGTACAAGAGCGACGCGGCCCGCCGAATGGCGGCGCCGCATGCAGGCGGGCGCTCCGACGCCCTCAGGCGAAGTGGGGGGGAAAAGTTTACAAAAAAACACCTAAGTAGAGAGAGAGAGAGAGCCCCAGCAGCTCAGGCCAAGCGGCCGCACACCGAAACACACACATGCCAAGAGTAAAGCACCCCATGCAAAACACCCCCCCCCCCCCCCAAGCGAAGGGAGAAGGGACCGAGCGGGAGAAGATGGCCAAGGGGAACATCGGGACAGGGGCATCCCAAATCCGGATCACCATGCCGGATAGCCGCATTGCCCCACGCGGGGGGTCGAGCGGAGGAGATAAGCTCCTAGGCACCTAGTGCCATCTACCGTTGCCCAGCCAGCAGCCTGGGCTGGGAGGCTTCCATTAACCATCTAGGCATGTAAACAATTGAACTGGGCAGAAATAGACCAAAAGGGGGTGCCGGGGAGACTTCTTTCTTCTGTCTTGTCGAATCTTGCAGAGAGAAAACACTGGGTGTTAAGTGGGAGGTCCCAGGTATATGTAGGCCGCAAGGGGCTCGTTTTCAAGACTTCTCTCTGCAACGTCGCCACCTGCTGGTGGAGTAACCCGATCGTAAGAATTAAAGGGGAAGTGGGGTGTGTGACACACTGAGAATAAAAGTAAAACTCACCGCTGGCAAGTGGCCGGCTCTGTGAATCGGGTGGGTGCAGGCCACACCCACACGCTCTATGGCACCGGTGGGCTCTGTCCCCGTCCTCGCCGCTGCTATCGCTGTCTTTTCCAGCAGCGGCAGGGACAGCGCCCGCCACTCCTCCATCTGCTGCCTCCTCCTGCCAGGGCACCACGAATACCCGGGTCAGGGCAGCCTCGACATCAATGTGGGAGCACCAGTAACCAGTGAGTTTACTTTTTTTACATTCACTGATAAGATGCACGGACATCTTATCGGGCTCCCACTTTTGGGGAAAATTAAGTGCGTCTTATAGGGTGAAAAATACGGTAAATAAAATACATTTTATCGGTGAGCTGTTCCGGATTGTTGGAGGGGCAATTTTTTCGTGCTAGATTTACATCTTTGCCTACAAGTGTTTATAACAATCTTCTTGGAATCATGTGACCTAGGAATCCTGTGATGAGCTCTTTCACAAAATGTAACTTCCCGAGCTCTCTGAATGTCCCTTTCAGTTATTCTCCTTTTCAGCAGCTGATCCTCCTCTGCACGCCCCCCCCCCCGGATGCAGGATGGGTGCTGGGTGCAGCCTCTCCTGGGCGACATTGTTTCACTTCCTGCTTGTACTCGCTGTTGGAACTTTCTGCATTTGTTTCTTTTCCTTGCTTTCACTCCTCTAACGTTTATATCAAGAAGGATAATGATGGTGACCCTTTTGCTGCTTTTTCTGTGGGTATCACGAGCGTGTACCGGTAAGTATGTCTCTCCCATGTCTATCTATATACTCCCAGCACTCCTCATGCTGTATGTGACATGTGAACCAGCTGCTGAGTGTATCTGATACCACATTGTTTATTATAGCAATGACTTTCGCTATAGACCTCAACCTGACCTATTCCATCGGTGTGAACTTTCTCCGGGCCAGCAATTAGCACTGATGGTTTACCTAGTTATTACTGGACTTTGTAAAGATAATTCTGTTTTTTATTTCAAATGAGATGTTGGACCAGAGAAAAACCTGGCTGATGGAAAAGGTCGCGCTGGTATCCATGGACCCCAACCCTCATCTCCAGAGCCACCAACGGGTCAGATTTTGTGGATTTCTACCCAGACGCACTGGTGAAATAATTAGTGCACTGGCAGAATGATGTGATCCATCAGCGCTATCACAAAACATGACCTGTTGGTGGGTCTTGGGGAGAGAACACTGCTATGGACCATACTTATACTGTAGTTATGCAATCATATATACAGGGTTATTTAAGAAACGCTAATGCCACGTAGTACTGCGTAGTGTCAGGTGAACGCCGGGCGCAGTATGTGAAAACCATATATATGAAAGTCAATCTGGTGAGCGCCTCTAGTAACGTCATATGCAGGGCCGGACCAAGTGTGGTGGTGGCCCCTGGGCGCAAAATCTGGTGGAGGCCCCAGGTACAGTATTTTAAAATAATAGTCCAGCCAAGTAACTGATTTATGGCTGTCTGGCACCCGCCTACTTTCTGGAACATCAGATTGAGTTCCTTGTGCCAGCGACTGTGCTTGGTGGCTTAGGTGCAGTGAGTATCACCGATTCACAGCTCTGCACGCACCCATCACTGTAGCGCTGCTGTGGTGGCTTTGGTTACAGGTTTGCAAAAAAAGGCTTGCCCAGGTGCAGGGGGGGAGGGGCACTGCCGCCAATAGCTTTGTTGCTGGCCGCAGACCCAAGACTGAAAAGCCTCCAGGACCAGGCCACAACCCAAAGATTGGTGGAGGCCCCCTTTGCAGGGCAGGTGGTGGAGGCACGTGGCCCGTGCGCCCCCTCATAATACTGCCCTGGATATATGTATTACTAGCTGTGGCTCAGTGTAAAGCGCCGCCGTTGTGAGTTCAGCAGTGCCATGTAGCACCTGTTGCTCAATAGCGTTCTCCCATACATTTCAATGGGCTTGAACGGTTACAATTATTTTGGCATTTTAGAAGATTTTATTTTTGGGGCTGGTGCATGTGCCATGGAATCCCTGGGCTTGTTAGAATTATTTTTGGATGCATTTTGGGCCTTTTTTTTTAGTGCTGCAAACTTGTGATTTTACCCGTTTGTCATCTAGTATCTAGTATCCCTAATTCAATTCTCATTTTTATTTAAAAAATAAAATATTGATCCTAAAAAAAAATGGAATTCCAACAGGCGCTGTGTGCCTGAATTTCTTTTTTTGAGCGCCTTTGGGAGCACTTGGATTTTTTTCTTAAATATGCTCAGCTTGCTGCGATCTTGGCCGGCAATGTGAACACTGCCTGGCTGGGAGCGCTACAGCTGATAGCACTGGCAGCCTGAAGCCACTGTGGCGCGGGCGCTGCTGAGCATCTTGAAGGAGCTAACACCACACCAATAATAATATATTAGCCTTATATACTGTAGTAGCTTGTAATGATCTACGAGGGGGATTTCACTATTATGTTCAGCTACAGTTACATCTCTGGCCTCAATTTCTACTACCCCGGAGTTTGGCAAAGTGTGACTTTTTCTTCTGGTAATTTAAAGTGGACCAAAATGCATGGTGATTGACCAGAGAATCTATAAGATCCCCTCCCCCCCGGGGCATCCAAAATCAGGTCGCCCTGCTGTGTGAAATCCCCCCCAGGATCGCCCATACACTTGTCTTCTTTCCTGGTCCAACGGCACATGCATGAGGCGCGGCTGCATCCCCGCTATCCCTCTAGCAGGGCACATGCCCGCGCCAGGCATTAGTGAATGTCCGGCGCGGGCACACTCCCTGTTAGAGGGTAGCGGTGAATGCGGCCATCAGCACGCTAGGAGCTGCGAGTTGGTTTTGGTGACCTGGGGGGGTTTCACACAGCGGGACACCACCGATCGGGGTGACCCGGGGGCAAGGACAAAAACCCAGGACAGTCAAAATCCTGGGTTTTGGTCCACTTTAAAGTCCCCTTATTCTTTAGTAAATACTGATTAAGTGTGGTGTAGCCAACTTACATTCCCAAAAATGCAGCAGAAGGTCTGCAATTGAAGGAGAAAGCATCTGATTACATGTAAATTTCTTATGTATTCTAAGTGAAGTTAGTGGCTAAGCTGGACACACTGGATACACTCCTGGGTATAAATATATTCAGGGTCAATACAAAGATCTGTCCCACAATCTATTTATACATAGTTATTAGATCACCCCTCAGGTGTCTTTTTTCGAAACAAAATAAACCTAACTTTCAGGGTACTCTAGCCCCCGCACTCCTTTTATTAACTTAGTTGCCCTCCTTTTAATGCGCTCCAGTTCTGATATATCCATTTTAAGGACAGGTGCCCAGAACTGTACACAGAACTCCATATGGGGTCTTAACAGTGACTTGTACAGGGGTAACATGATGCTCTGGTCATGAGCACCTATGCCCCTCCTGATGCACCCCATTATCCTGTTTGCTTTGGCAGCTGCTACCTGGCATTGATTACTACAGTTGAGCTTATTGTTAACTAAAACCCCTAGATCCTTTTCCATTGTTGTTTTACCAAGTGTTTCTTTATTTAGTATGTAATCATGACACAGATTTCTCCTTCCCATGTGCATAACCTTACATTTATCTGTGTTAAACTTCATTTGCCATTTAAATGCCCATGCTTCCAATTTATCTAAATCTGTTTGTAGCTGCCTGCTGTCCTCTTTTGTTTTAATTACTTTACACAGCTAAGTATCATCTGCAAAGATTGAGACTTAACTGTTTAAACTGCATTTCATCGTGCAGCTTTATGAGTGAGGAGCATGTTCTGCTGTGGTCAGAGACAGCTGCAGGATCACTGTCGCAAGCTGCATGGAGCGCATACCCGCACCAGCCATCCAGAAATACCTGCCACAGCTACATGCCTCCGCTAGAGATACCTGCGCATGCACTGTGGGAATGCAGGCTACTTGAGTTTACTTGCTGATCCTGGGATTTACACACAGCCAGGAATGCGAAAATCAGTTCAGGGCCGTACTTCCCATTAGCCTGTGCCTAGAGTAGTAACCTACAGTGGGGTGTGAACTAAAAAAACCTTTGCTTGTACTTTAGTGGGCCCTTATGGTTGCTACTGCCACGGCTGGCTGCCATTAAAAAACATTAAAAACGGAGGCCCCCGTACACAGAAGTTCCTGGTGTATGGAGGCCCCATTGTTTTCATGGAGCCAGTCATACCCAGGCCACACCCAACAGCCGGAACCCGGAAGCAGAGCTCCTGGTGTAAGGCTCTTACCGCCTCGCCGTCCCCGGTCCCGCAGTACGTCTTCAGGCGGCCAGCTACCGCCTCCGGTCCGGCGGTCTCCTTGTGTGGTTGCCTCTCGGCGCTGTGGGGTCCGGGGTTCGGCGGCGGCGGGGTGTGCTGGTGGCCGCGCTGCGGCCCGCTCAGTGTGGCTGGGCGGCCCCGCCAGGCTGTCCGCCGATGCGGCTCTTCCTCCCTCTGGCGGGGGCGCGCCCGGTCAGTAACGTGCTGGCGCGCGCGCGCGAGCACGTCTTGTTTATGCCTCCCGGCGGCGCTTCCCCCAGCGCGTCCGCCGGAGGCGGATTTAAAGTGACCAATCCTCTGCATCCTGGTGGGAGTCGGGCCCAGGGGCTGGACGGTCTGTCTGGCCTGGGCAGTCCAGTTCCTGGGACCGCTCCCGTTTTTTATAGTTGCACCAATCATTCCCATTCCCTCCTTTTGTTCCCTTTTCCTACTGGCCAGTACTCCCTTTATATTCAGGCTGCTCCATTTTCCCAGTGCCGTTATAGCCTCTGGGTTGTTGGGAGCGTGATAGACTGACCTATATCATTAATACTCGGCTTGTTTCTTCTGACCATCCTTGCTTGCTGCCTGCCCTGACCTTTTGCCTGCCTGACCTCGATTTTTGCCTGACCCTTCTGATACCTTGCCCCGTGACCTTCTGGATTGACCTCGGCTTGTTTTGACTCCTCTTTGTTACCTCCGCTGAATACTTCGCTTCGTGATCTCCTGGTTTGACCTCGGCTAGTTTTTGGACATCCGCCTCCTAGCATCCTCATCTGGGACTCCCTGCCGTTCATCAGTCTCCACCTTAAGCTGGTAATCTTTGCGCCCATTAAGTCCTGGGGGTAACCGAGTCTGGAGAGGCATTATCCGCGTCTTCTGCGAGCGGGGACTTGTCTATAGGCAGAAGAGGCGGTGGAGATTGGGGATTATCAGCTTAAGACAGAAAGGTGTCCGGCACAGTCCTTACCCCTGGCTTCTCTGAGACTCCAGGACTGCTTGATTCCCTCTTCCCAGGGCATCCCAATTTGGAATGCCCCGCTGTGTGAAACGATATGAACCCACAGCACAGTGTTCCTCATTACAGGCAGTGTGCAGCATCTCCCCATACAACCTGTCACCCACACACACACCTTACCAGTGACCAAGTACCTGCTCACCACCGCTGCTGACACACACACCTTACTGGTGTCTGACCTTGGTTCCGGGCAGTGGGTGGCCTCTGATCTGTTACCGAGAACTGGAGTGACAGCGGACACCGGTAATGTGTGTGGGTGCCAGCAAAGGGGGCAGCCGGCCAATAGGAAGATGTGTGTGTCAGCAGTGGTGAGAAGCAGGTGAACAGGAGCATCCAGACATCCATAGGTAAGGTGTGTGTGTCAGCGGGAGCCCGGGCTGCTACAAGAGTCGACCAGCGGCATGAGAGCTACAGTAATGTACACTTTTTCGCACCATAAGATGCAATAACCTTTTCCTCCTTTGTGTGTGTGTCTTATGGAGCAGTACAGTAAATAATTAATAATAAAGTGGATTAAAGATGCAGCCCCTGACAGCCAGTATAGGAAGAGCATCAAGTAGCATAATTTAACTCTTTGCCTGGAATGTCTCTTTAAATATATTATTAATGTGCAAATGCATACGCTTAAAAAAACTCTAACATAATCCCTAACACACATGCCCACCCTTTTCCCAATAACCTTTCTCACGAAAAATAAAATAAAACAACTGAAAGAGGAAAAGCAGCCCTTAAAGAGGAACATCGGAAATCCACTTGCTTCCGAATTGATATGCCCCGCTGTGTGAAACCTCACTCACCTTCTCCTGGAGCCCTTATCACGGCCGCATCAGCTGTGAGAGTATTACATTGTAATAGCAGACACAAGGCTGCTATACAATGTAAGACATTGCAGCATTGCAGGGCGCAACTCTTGTTATATTGTAAAGACAGCCATGCATCTCATTGTTACAATGTAAGCAGGACACACAGCAGAAAGCTGGATAGTTATTTACAATGTAACATCAATGTGAAAATGTATTATTTCTCTCAAAGCTTCTGCCTCTGCAAGAAGGTTGTGCTGTCTTTACATTTTCCTAGATGTTTTCCATGATGTTCTCCATTTGGAGGCAATAATCACAGCTAACCCCTATAAGTTTGGTTTCGCCCAAACTTTAAACAAAAGCTCAGTTCCGGTACCCGATCTTGAGCTGAACCTGGTTCCCATTGAAATAAATGTGGGTCTAAAAATGGGCCAAAATGATATATGAGGGGCGACCGACGGGTGGGTGACAGGCGGGCCCCCCCCACTTCACACCCACCTGTTGGTCGCCCCCCATATGCAATTTTCAATAAACCCCGGTGGGTGGTGGTGTCGAGTTAGGGTGTCCTTTAAGCTAATGCAGAGTACACAGCAGATAGGAGGCGACTGGACACTTACCTGAGCTTGCGATCAGGTTGGCCTTTCTTCCTATGACAGGATGTCCACGGCCGGGGCTTCAATAAGATGACCGCCCCCATGAGTGAGGACATTTTACATTGTAAGTTGCTGCCAGTGTCCTCACTCATGGGGGCAGCCATGTTACTGAAGCCCTGGGTCGTGGACATCCTGTCATAGGAAGAAACGCAGACTTGATCGGCTTAGGAAAGTGTACAGATGATCCCTATCTACAGCACACGCTGCATCAGCTTAAAGGGAACTCCTAACTTGCCGCTATGGGCTGAAATCATCAACCAGCTTTTTGGGGTTGGCCGAACTCCAAACTTGAACACGAACTTCTGACTGGAGTCTGTGTGTGGTTCGGGTTCACATAACACTCATCACGGCCACTATGTCTCTGTTGGGGCTGTGTATATTTGTCTAATGGTGATTCACAAACACACTGGTTGAAGTACTGCTACAAAATGTCCATGTTTATATAGTGGCCAATGAAATCTTGCAGTGCTCATGAAGATGTTAGTTTAGAATGTTCCACCAGGATCAAGATCAAGATACTGACACTGACCTGAGAGCAAGTGTGGGTCTGCAAGAATTTACTCGCCTTTACGTTTAGCCTAATAGCTAGAGAGAATATTTTATCAATGGGGCCAGAAAATATATTGGGGGACCTGGAGATCAATGCCTAGATCCCAGGAGTAAGCCCTAGTAATTTTTCTTATTTCCCTTCAGTCAAAGTGTTTGTACATCTCTTTCAGAAAGTCACACTCTGCGCTATTATTACACTGTGATCTCAAATAAAGGGTCAGGTCTGCTGGAGTTCTCGGTGGTGGCATTTGTGGATGACTGGGAGGTACTGCACTACAACAGTGAGACCCACTTGGCTCAGCCTGTGTCTCAGTGGATGAAGAAGAATGAAAGACTTGAGTACTGGGACCGGATGACTGAGACCTTCAGAGCACATGAGTCTGTTCTGATCCATGACATGAGGGCAACTCTGACCCGCTTCAACCAGACTACAGGTAGGATAATCATATCTAGCAATAGCAAATGGACAGGGGTCTATCTAGCTTGGAAGCCATTTGTTTAAATCTATTCCGTTTTTTTACACAGCTAGTCTATATTTAATACTGTATTTTTCGCACTATAAGACGCACCTGCCCATAAGATGCACCTAGGATTTGGAGGAGGAAAATAAGAAAAAAATATCCTGAACCAAATGTGCTAAAACACTGTCCACTGAGTGTGGCATTCTCTCCCCTTCCATTCTCCATTATAGGCAGTGTGGCATTCTCCCCCATCACATTCCTTTTGGGCAGTGTGGCATTCCCCCACCCCATTCCCCATACGCAGTGTGGCATTCCCCATAGGCAGTGTGGCATTCCCTCCTTCCATTCCTCAAAGGCAGCAGAAAAAAAACTCACATAAACTTCCCTCCCGCGTTGCTGGCCAGGCTGAGACCCAGTCCCCTGCAGTGGGTGGGCATGGCCTGCGCCAAGCATCCATTTGTCTATGGACTCCATTTGGACGTTTCATATGCAAGTTTACTTGCCCTTCCTCATGAGTGAACCTAGCCTCTTTGCTGCATCAGACAATTATGGAACAGTGCCCCCCAGGATGTGGCGCTCCATACATCTATGGGGTACTATCCTATGCCGCCTGGCTCCTTCTTATGAGGGAAGCAGCCCTCACTTGCTGGCAGAGGTGGGGCTGCATCCACTGAGCCACCACTGATTGACTGTATTTAAAAAAAACATGTCCACTGATTGCTGCCACGCCAACCCCCCTCACAAGACCAACCCCCACCTGAGGGAACTGCCTTACATGGTCTCATTATAGATGCATTGCTGCCGCTCCCCCCAGCATCTATCTCAGTCATTACCAAACAAGCTACTTGAATGTCCACCTTTATGTAGTAGCAGGTTCAAACAGCACACTGAAAGAAATGGTGGAAAGGGACACCTTGCTCCTTGTTTCCATTTTATTTCAATTGCCTGGACTTTCTGTTTACAATTCAGCCTTTTGGCGGGCCAAAGGCAGAATCCCCCTTGAATTATTGTAAAATCCCTTCCAATTAAAGCCCCAGTCCTTATCAGTGATCTGATGCTGATAAAACAAACAGCTCCCCACCACCCTCCAGCACAACATCTTCACTAACTTTAGAAAAACCACAATGTAAAGTTGTTTACCGTGGCTCAACTGAAAGAAACTGGCAGGTGCGACTCCTGCACAAAGTGCAGCTAAACCCAGATATATACATTACAATACATTACAATACCACAAATGTTTGAGGGATATATAGTTGCTAAACCCTATTTGGCTGAATAGGTATAGCCATAAACTATGTAACACATATCAAGAGTAACAGTTTCTTATCTAATGCATGTGAATATCAAATGTGCTCAGGAACTTCTAACAACTCTGCTACAGGGAGGTTTCTGCTCTGCAGGAACCTTTTCCAATGCACTTGCCACTAATGAGGACATGGGCAGCAGGTGCACCTCGTCCAATATCAGGCAGGAAGTGTGTAGCTATTTCTGAGTCCCCTGTCAGACAGAACACTGAGAGAAAAATTATCTCCAAAATAAAGGGCTTTAGGGTGTGGGTTAAAGTCCCTGTCTAGGTATGAACATAAAAAGTCTATACTCACCTTTTGTCCAGCAAAGCTCATCTGAGCAGCTCTGGTGTCTTTAAACTTACCAATAAGGGAGAGCTCCCATCCTCCATGGCGGGTCAGACACGGTGGCGTCCATCAGCATAGTGTTACTCCCCCTAACACACATACTCCATTTATTACAATAGAGGGGGCATTCTGAGATAGGGTGTGCTGAACTGGCCTAGGGGGCATAAACAAGGCTCAAATGATGCTTCCATGCCACCATACTGGAGTAGTACTGGAGTAGTTGTGGGGGTTCCACCCTGCACGGGGCGGGAGCAAAAAGTGAGAATAAATTTTGTTTTTGCCTTGCCAATGCCTGAGGCAGGGTTTAGGTCTGCTTTAAGACTAGTTTCACACTAGTGTTATTAATTGTTTAGATAATTGATGGTTTTGGTGGGTGGGGGCCCTTGAGCAAAAAGTCTAGTGTCCCCCTAATTCATTGCATGTCACTCACACACACACATCACAAAGAGTTACACACATCTTTTTCTTACACACACACACTTACAGCAGACCAAAACTCACATTTTTAACTAGCATCCCCTGAATTGCTTCCCCCATGAAGAGGAACTTTTGCCAATTTTCACTGCTCCTATTTCACCCTAATCCCAGATAATGGCACCTGTTTCAGCTGTAAAGCTCCACCTCCTCCATTCATTGCCACTGTTGAGTGTGGCAATGAAGTCATTGGCACACCTATGCAATGGCTGATCACCTGCCATCTTACAGAGATGGACAGCAAAAAAAAACTATGTTCCAGGGCGATTTGAAAAGCGAAAATATCCATTTCTAGTTCTACACCCTAAGTAGGGAGTTTTGGCAGGGGTTTCGGCCAACTGTATTTTGCAGGTACAGTGGGCACGCACCTCCCTTTCACAGAAACATTTTTCACAGAAAAAGACACAATGAATAGAAGCTGGCCCTGGGTGGTATCATCATGTTTTCAGAAGATGCTTTAAACGGACATTCCAGGGAAAGTGGTAAAGGGACAGGCCAGGCAATGGCATTAATAAGACAGCAAGGAGCTTCCATGAAGCCTATCCCATGTGCCTTTTTCTACATTTCATGCAGTGTGTTATAGATGTTGCCCATCCTTTCCTTTCCATTTTTCCACAACCACCTCCAAATGTGGTCACGTGGCACAGACCCCATCCCTGAGCATCAGTGCACTCTAGGACATGATAGGTTGCTAATTTCACTGCCTATGGCCAGCATCTAAATCTTTAACCCACCTCTATGCTTGATATTTACTCCTCTTCACATGATATTATTTTGCTGCTGTGTAACATGTTCCTGTTCTGTGCAGGTTTCCATTCCTACCAGAAGATGTACGGCTGTGAGCTGCGGGAGGACGGGAGCATTGTAGGCTTCAGCTTCTATGGATATGACGGGAGAGATTTTGCATACCTAGACACACAGAAATGGGTATACACACCAATCATTGAGCATGCTCAATTTTTGACCCAAGCATGGAACAGCATGGGGGTCAGACGAGGAGAAGTGGTTAAGAAGTATATGGAGAATATCTGTATCAAAGATCTGAAGGAGTTTTTAGAGTACGGGAGAGAAGACCTGGAGAAAAGAGGTATGTGTATACTATATGCAGAGGATACTACAACCTTATCCATCAACCCACACAAGCTCATAATGCATAGTCCTTGTTGCAGCACTCACTTGCATGTTTTAAACCTCCCCTGAAATCAGAAGCAAAAAAAATACAATTCTGTGAGTACTCACCTGCAGAATTCACTTTGTAGTATACAGCACGTCCTGTTTCACAGAATTCTTTACGCTTGGGATATCCCGCCACAAGGTGGCGTAGTGGACTGCAGAAAGACTTGTGGCATCTCCCGGCCCTATAAAAGGACAGGAACCTCCCACAAATTCCAGTGTTACAAAGCAGTTAGACAAGAAGCCGGGAGAATAAAAATGAAGGAACCCCAACCAAACATTTGAACAAATCACCATACAGAGGTAACCAAGAAAAATGATAACAAGGGAGGGGTGAAACAGGACGTGCTGTATACTACAAATCAATTCTACAGGTGAGTACTCACAGAATTGTATTTTTCCAAGTATACAGCATGTCCTGTTTCACTGAATTCTTTATGCTTGGGACGTCCAAAAGCAGTGTCCGTAAAGTAGGGTGGGATCCCCAAGAACAACAGCGGGCAGTTTAAACCACTGCCGCCTGAAGAACTTTGCGGCCAAAAGCAGCATCAGCTGAGGCCCTAACATCAACCTTGTAAAACTTAGAAAAAGTATGAACAGAAGACCAAGTTGCGGCTTTACAAACTTGTTCAACAGAAGCCTGTTGCTGAAAGGCCCAGGAGGCACCAATAGCACAAGTGGAATGAGCAGTAAGGCGGAAGGGAGGTTCCTTCCCCTTAGCAGAATAGGCTTGCACCACCACCTGACGGATCCACTTGCTGATAGTGGACTTAGCCGGAGGCAAACCCTTCCTAGGTCCAGAAGGAAGAACAAAAAGAGCATCAGTCTTCCTGAATGATTCAGTAGCGACCAAGTAAAACTTCAGAACCCTGACCACATCTGAAGAATGCAGAGTCCTCTCCTTGGAATTAGCAGGATTAGGACACAAGGAGGGCAAAACAATGTCCTAATTGAGATGAAAAGCAGACACAACATTAGGCGAGAAATCAGGCTTAAACCGTAACACCACCTTGTCCTGGTGTCGCTCAAAATAAGGAGGTTTGACGGAAAGCGCCGCCAACTCAGAAACACGCCTGACAGAAGTGATAGCCACAAAAAGGCTACCTTAAGAGTCAAAATGGGCAAAGCGGCCTCACGGAGAGGCTCAAGGGACGACCCTGCAAAGCAGGTAACACCAGATTCAAATCCCAAACTGGTAACATAGGTTTATGTGGCGGACGCACATGAGAAACCCCCTGGAAAAAAGTCTTAACCAAACGGTGACTGGCAAAAGATCTTTGGAAAAAAATTGCCAGAGCTGAAACATGACCCTTGAGGGTACTAAGTTGAAGGCCCAAATCCAAACCATGTTGCAAGAACTCCAGAATCCTGGGAATAGAAAACACCCGACAGGGAAGAGATCTGGACTCACACCAGGCAATGTAAGCATGCCAGACCCTGTAGCAGATAAAGGACGAGGACTTCTTCCTAGCCCTAATCAAGGTATCAACAACAGAGGCAGGCAACCCCTTCTCCATCAGCAGCCAAGCCGTCAAATCCAGCGTTTGTAAATTGGGATGGCACAGCTGCCCCTGAGTGAGCAGATCTGGATCCATGGGCAGGACGTACTGATCCACTGCAAGCTGCACGATGTCTGCGAACCACACCCTTCTTGGCCAACAGGGGGCCACCAGAATGGCTGGCACCCCTTCCTGGGCTATCTTGCCCAGCACCCTGCCGAGCAGAGGCAACGGAGGGAACACATAGAGGAGCCGAAACCCCTTCCAAGGAATTGCTAGCGCATCCGTGGCAAAGGCCAGAGGATCCTGTGACAGAGAGACAAAGAATGGAAGTTTGTGATTGTGACGTGAAGCAAACAGGTCCACATCGGGCAGACCCCAGCAGTGGCACAGGAAGTGAAACACCCTGTTGCTGAGGGACCACTCCCCCAGCCGAGACATCCCCTGCTCAAGGAGTCTGCCTCCAGGTTCTCCACCCCCGGGATGTAAACAGCCGATATGCAGGAAACATTCTCCTCAGCCCAGGACAGTATCAGGGACACTTCCTTGAGGGCTCACTTGCTCCGAGTCCCTCCCTGATGATTGATGTAGGCAACCCCCGTCTGGTTGTCCGAGCGGATCTGAACAGCCCGACCCTGAAGGTGTGGGGTCAACTGTGAAAGAACCAACCTTATCGCCCGGAGTTCCAGAATGTTGATGAGCCTCCTGAGGACCCCACTGACCCTGCAACTTCAGAGACTTCCAAAAGCCCCCCCCAACCTGTCAGACTGGCATCTGTGGTGACAGTCTCCCAGCATGGGGCAGAAAGGGCCTGCTAGGAGATTCCTTGATTCCAGCCACCACGCAAAATCCAGCAAATTCCTGATCCAGGGACACTGGGTCCCGATCCCAAATTGACAAGAGGTGCAACTGAAGAGGTCTCATGTGAAACTGAGCATAGGGAACCGCCTCGAAACAGGATACCATCAGGCCCACCAACTGCATCCCCTGCCGAATGGAGGGATGAGGGCACAAAATCAGAGACCTTGCCTGCGTCTGCAGGCTCTCCACCTTCTGCTGAGGCAGAAAAACCTTGACCTGAGATGTATCCAGAGTCATGCCCAGAAAGGACATCACCATGGACGGAGACAGAGAAGACTTGGGGTAGTTGATCACCCAACCGAAGGAGTCGAGCAAGGAGACCACCATCTGGGTATCCAGCTCGGCTTGATGGAGGGACTGAGACGCAATCAGAATGTGGTCCAGATAAGGAAGGATGCGAATGCCCTGAGATCTCAACAGAGCCATGACCCCGCCAGCACCTTGGTGAAGACCTGAGGGGCTGAGGTAAGACCGAACGGTAAGGCCACAAATTGGTAGTGCTGATCCTCCAGAGCGAACCCGAGAAATCTCTGATGACCTGGAAAGATAGGAACATGAAGGTAAGCATCTTTGATGTCCACAGAAGTCATGAAGTCGCCCGCCGGGCGCAAGGTACTGATCGCCGAGTGCAGAGTCTCCATGCGAAAATGCTTGAACCTGACAAATTTGTTGAGGCGTTTCAAATCCAGGATGGGCCTCAGGGACCCATCCTTTTTGGGAACCGTGAACAGATTGGAGTAGAAGCCTCTGCCCCTTTACTGGAAGGGCACCAGACAAATGACCCCCAAATCCAAAAGGCTTTGGACGGCAAGCCGCAAGCCCTGAGCTGACAAGGGATTTTGAACCATCCGGCATCTGATAAATCCTGGGGGCGGCCAGGCTGCAAACGTGAGCAAAGAGCCACAACCGTCCCCCCACCCGGATGGGTGAGGGCGCCTCCTCATGCCTGAGGGGGCTTGGGGGAAGATTTGGACTTGGGACCCCATGAGAGCCCGGGGCGACCATGGCCTCTACCCCGGCCCCAAGGGTCTCTACGTGCCCCCGCAAATGGTGCACCCCGACCGGACCTGGGAGCACAGAAGGAGGGAAGAACCAGCCCCCCGAAGGGGCCACGGCTGCCTCCTGCGTTGAGACAGCCTACCATCCTTGGCAAACAGATCCAGACGCTCCCCAAAAAGCCGTAGCCCAGTAAAGGGTAAGCCAGTGAGAGCCTTCTTAGCAGCATTATCATCCGCCCACTGACGCAGCCAGAGAGGCGTATAGCCACCAAAAGGGCAGAAGTCCTACCACACATCCTGACCGCATCATCCATAGCAGAAAGAATAAATGCCACAAATTCATAGCAAAGCAGGGATCTATACTCCTCCCCCCTATTGGCATCCGAGGCATTATCCTGAAGGCACTTGAGCAGCCCTTTAACAGCAACAGCCGTGATGGCAGAGGCGCACACAGGGTGCAGCGCAGTTCCTGCACAAGCAAATGCATGCCAGGCCAGCTGATCCACACACCGGTCCTCACCATCCCTCAGAGTACAAGTGTCAGGGGAATGCATGACCGAGGTATTGGACAACCCAAGCACTGGAGCATCGACCTTGGGGGGACACGACCAGCGCTTAACCATATCAGCAGGAAAGGGATACCTCCTGTCCCAACTCTTAGGCACCGCGGGCAATCTGCTAGGACGTTCCCACTCCTTGAGCACCAAATTATTGAAGTGGACCTGCTCAGGGAACTCCAAGTGTTGTTTAACCGTGTGGAAAAGCTCACCCTGCTGTCTTTACGCCGGGACAGGAGGTGTATTACACATTACTTCAAAAATGTGAGCCAACAGCCTGTCAGTATCCTCAGGAGACCATGAGTCTTCTCCAAAAGGAGACCCAGTACCACCATAAACCTCCTGCTGCTCCTCAGAGGAATCAGAATCAGAGAAAAGTTCCCCCTCTTCTAGGGGGTACAGGCCAGGGAAAGAAAACTGTCCCTCATCCTCCTGAGGAAAAAGGGAAACAGCGGGAGTTAAATGCTGCTTTTTGCCAGAAGCCTTACAAGGGGCCGGCCCAGCAATATGCTTTTCCAGGCTGGCCACCCGCAAGGCCAATGTGATTCCCCACTAGCATGTTCCTCACTAGGGGTCAAATGCAGGGCGGGGGGGGGGGGGGGGTAGGTGATGTAGAAGGGCGTAGCAGGCAACCCAGACTGCAGCGCAAGTACCTACTGGGCGCAGGGCACACATACCCTGACACCGTCACTCACAGGGGATACCCCACATGCGGCACACAGCTGGGCTTGTCCCGAAGGAACCCCAAGCACATTATCCACGGAAGCCTCCATATGGTGATTAGAGTGGGCACACTGGCCAGTATAGGGTTAAGGCTAACGAGAGCCACCCGGGATGCCCCAAAACCCGCTAGGGAAAGGTGGGAGAAGGAAGGGAAGAGGGCCGGGAGAAACCACAGTCACATTTATCCCGCCTGAAAGACATAAGAAAACCACACATAACATTCCCATAATGTGGTGACAAGAGCACAATACAACCCCGAAGGGGACTCACGGACCAAGAAGCCGATCGCACATCCAGGCAGGCCAGCAGCGCGCCACAGTACCGCAGGTCAGGAGAAGACAGACTCCAACCAAAATGGCGCCCGTCAGGACCTTGAGGGGCGGGCCGCGGAGGTATGACGCAAAAATACAATTCTGTGAAATACTCACCTGTAGAATTGGTATTATAAGTATACAGTACGTCCTACTCCAGATAGATTACTTACACTTGGGTTATCCTCCACCAGATGGCGCTGCACTGCAGAGACATGCAAAACAGGCTCCTCCCGACCCCTCAAATACCCGGGGACCTCCCACAAATCCCCAGCATTGAAAAGCAGTGAACAAGAAACCGGGAGAATTTAACCACCCAAAAACTGGTACCATAACAATGATGACAATCACCATACAGGGGATCCAGAATAATGCAACAGGGTGAGGTGGAGCAGGACGTACTGTATACTTATAATACCAATTCTACAGGTGACTATTTCACAGAATTGCATTATTCTTAGTATACAGTACGTCCTGTTCCAGATTACTTACACTTGGGACATCCAATAGCAGTGTCCATAAAGTAGGGTGGGATCCCCAATAAAAAAGGTAACAGCAGACAGTTTAAACCACTGCCGCCTGCAAAACCTTGCGGCCAAAAACAGCAACAGCTGAGGCCTGAACTTCAACCTTGTAAAACTTTGAAAAGGTATGAACAGAAGACCAAGTAGCGGCCTTGCAAACTTGTTCAACAAAGGCCTGGTGCTGGAAGGCCCAAGAGGCACCAATAACACGAGTAGAAAGAGCAATAAGGCGAAGGGAGGATTCTTCCCCTTAGCAGAGTAGGCCTGAATCACAGCCTAACGAATCCACTTGCTGATAGAAGACTTGGTAGGAGCCAAACCCTTCCTAGGACCAAAAGGGTCCTAAAGAAATGTTGGAGGACTCCATCGCCCAAACAGAGGCCTGAACCCTGAACCCTCAGATTAAAGATCTGATGCTCTACCGACTGAGCTATCCGGGCTCTTCAGTGTTCCTGTGTGCAGAAGCCACCGGATAGTACTTCAGAAACCTAACCACAACCAAAGAGTGCAAAACTCTCTCCTTAACAAAGCTAGGGTTAGGGCACAAAGAAGGAAGAACAATATCCTGACTCAAATGAAAGGCAGACACTACCTTTATGCAGAAAATTAGGTTTGAACGATACAACACCTTGTCCTAGTGCCTCGCAAAGTAGGGGGGCTGAATGGACAGCACCGCCAGATAGAAGTGATAGCTACCAGAAACACAACCTTGAGCGTAAGAGAGGCCAAGGCAGCATCCTGCACAGGTTTAAAGGGAGCACCCTGCAGGGCAGGCAAGACCAATTCCAAATCCCAAAAACAGGGACCATAGGTTGGCGTGGGAAACGCACCTGAGCAACCCTCTAAAAGCAGTCTTGAACAGAAGACTTCTGAAAGAAGACAGACAAGGTAGAAACCTGATCCTTCAAGGTACTGAGTTAGAGACCGACTCCAACCCATGCAGTAAAGCTCCAGAACCCTGAAAACTGAGAACATCCAACAGGGAAGAGACCAAGACTCAACCAGTCAATGTAGGTACGCCATACCTTATAACAGATGGAAGAAGAAGACATCTACCTAGCCTTCACCATGGACTCAACCATCGAGGTAGACAAATCATTCTCCATCAAGATGGAGGATTCAGCAGTCAGGCCGTCAAGGCCAGAGTTTGTAATTGAGATGGCGTTAGGGGTCCTAAGTGAGCAGATCTGGCGCTCCAGGCAGAAAGCACTGATCTACTGCCATCTGCACCACGTTTGCTAACCACACTCTTCTTGGCCACCTGAGGCCACCAGAACTACTAGCACCTCTTCCAGAGCAACTAGCGTAGAACCCTGGAACCAAGAACTGAATGTCCTGCCATGACATTACAAAGGCATCCATGGGCACGGTCAGAGGATCCTGGGACAGGGAGACAAAGGCCGGGAGCTTGTGATTGTGACGGAACGCAAGCAGATCCACATCAGGTTGGTCCCAACGGTGATACAGAGATTGGAAAACCCTGTTGCAGGTGGAAACCCCCCCCCCGGAATGTACAGCACTGAAATGCAGGGACCATTGGCCTCCACCCAGATCAGAATCAGAGACACCTCCTGGAGGACCCTCGTGCTCCGGGTCCGTGCGCCCCTGAACAGGCAGGCCCTGAATAGAGTAGTCAAACGAACCAGAACTAACCTGATCGCTTACAGCTTCAATACATTGATAGGTGAAAGGGCCTCCTAAGGGCCCCACCTCCCCTGGAACCGCAGGGACCTCCAGAAGAACCCCCCCAACCTGATAGACTGGCATCCGTGGTGACCGTCTCCCAGGAAGGAGCAAAAAGGTTCCGCCCCCCAATAGGTTCCTTGAGTCCATCCACTACAAGAGGGACCTCCTCACCGGGGGGGAAGACACCCAGACCCTGTCCAGGGATGCTAGGTCCTTGTCCCATACATACAATAGGAGAAGTTGCAGAAGCCCCAAGAGGGACTGAACACAAGGGGCCGCTTAGAAGCACGCGACCATCAGGCCCACCAGCTGCATCCCCTACCTGGTGAAGGGACGGGGACAGTTAGAAGGAACTGAACCTGTGTAAAAAGATTGACCACCTTCTGCTGAGGAAGGAATATCCTTGCCTGAACTGTGTCCAGATTCATTCCTAGGAATGAAGTTACCAAGGAAGGGAACAGTGAGAACTTGGGGTGGCTGACCACCCATCCAGACGACTCCAGAATGGACACCACCAGCTGAGTATCCAACTTGCCAGATGTAGAGACTGGGAAGTGATGAGGACGTCCATGGAGTGCAGCATGCGGACTCCCCTTGGCCTCATCAGAGACATCACCCCCACCAGCACCTTGGTGAGCACTCTGAGAGCTGAAGAGAGGCCAGATGGCAAGGCCACAAATTGGCAGTGTTGATCTTCCCACGTGGATCTGAGGAATCTTGGTGTCCTGAAAACACAAGGATGTGAAGGAAAGCATCTTTGATATCCACAAATGGCATGAAGCCCCCGGGTCACAGGGAGCAGATGGCCGAGCGCAGAGTTCCCATGAGGAAAGCGCCTGTACTTGATAATTTGCTGAAGATCTGTAAATCCAGAATGGACCAGACTGACCCATCTGTTTTGGGAGCTGTGAAAGGGTTGGTGTAGGGTCCCTTGCCTCTGTCTGTTAAGGGAAATCTGCAAATGACCCCCAGACCCAGCAGACCCAGCACGGCCTGCGCCAGCACCTGAGCAGAAACAGGGACCAGGTAATCATAGGGGGGGGGGGGGGCGCACAGCAAACAGCATCTAGTAGCCGGAGGACACTACCTCCTAAATCCACCGGTCTGAGGCGTGGTGCCTCCAGACTTAAGCAAGGTGCCGCAGCCGTCCCTTCACCCCGGCGGGTGAGGGCGCCCCATTATGCTTGAGGGGGGCACAGAGGAGCAAGGGTGTTGTCTTCTGCTCCTGGGACAGGGAGTTGCGCGAACCCCCACCAAGGACGCCCCTGGTTCCCGTTAACACCATGGTGGGGGGTGGAAGGGGGGCCCTGGCCCCGAAGGGCCCGAGACAGCCGTCTACGCTGGGGTAACTTACCTCTCTTACCAAACAGGTCTAGGCGGGCCCCAAACAGACGCAGCCCTTTAAAGGGGAGCCCGGTAAGGGCCTTCTTCGCAGCATTGTCAGCACCCCACTGTCACAGCCAGACCAAGCGACGTATAGCCACCACAAGGGCAGAAGTTCTTGCACACATTCTAATGGTGTCATCCAATGCTAATAGGATAAATTTTACAAACACATCACAATTGGAGAGTGCATTAAACACATCCCAAGGGAGATCATCAGGGGCACGATCGAGCATTTTTCTGATGAGGGTTCTAGTGGCCACAGCAGTAATGGCAGAGGCACAGACCGGGCGTAGCGCCGTCCCCGCACATGCAAAGGCGTGGGAGGCCAGCAGGTCAATGCGCCGGTCCTCAGCATCCCGAAGGGTAGTATAGTCGGGGGGGGTGCAAGAAAGGGGTGTTAGATGGCCCTATGATCAGGACATCCACCTCAGGGGGGAACGACCAACATTTAACCACGTCAGGGGGAAAAGGATACTTCCTATCCCAATCTCCTGGAACCCCTGGAAGTTTACTGGGGCACTCCCATTCCTTGAGCACAAGGGTATGGAAATGTGCCTGCTCTAGAAATTCCAAGCGTGATGATGCTGTATGGAAACGCTCCCCTCTTTGCCTGGGAGCCTCACCAGGGGAGAGATAGACAGAACCTCAAAGATCTGGATCAATAATCTGTCAGTGTCATCCTGGACCCAGGGATCAGCGCCAGAGTCTTCATGGCACTCCGGTCTCTCATCAGATGAGCCTGAGTCAGAAAAGAGCTCTCCTTCATCAGAAGGGGTATAGCCACACATATTCATAAATTCCTCAATTCCCATAGGGAAAACAGTAACATTAGGCGCCAAGTGCCGCTTCTTAGCAGGGCACTTACGCGCTAAAGACCTCGCAATAATATGTTCAGCCGTAGGCAGTCTAGGAGACAATTCAGGCTGAGAATCCCCACTTGTGTGCGACTCAGCAGGAGTAAGATTTACACTTGGGGGAGTAGGTGAAGTGAGACGAGGTGCAGCCACTGGCAGGCCAGATTGCAAAGCCAGCGCTTGCTCAGCACAGGGTACGCTGACCCATGCCTTGTCAGCATCAGCATGAGGTTGTCCACACGCCATACACCGCCGGTCTTGTCCCAAGGGGACCCCGGTCACATTATCCTTAGATGCCTCCATATGGTGATTATTAGGCACAATATGCCAGTAGGGATTGACGCTATAAAGCAACCCTGGATGCCCCAATGACCCGCTAGGGAGTGGGAGTAAATTTACAAGGCCTGCTATCAATTACACCGGGCCGGGAGAAGCCAATGGATTCACCCTCTGAAAGACACAATGAGAAGAAGGGTGTCAGAACCGAAACACACTACAGTGAATTATAAAGCCGCCCGCAAGGGCACTTACGAACCACGGTAAGTAAGAACGTCACACACACACACGCGCGACCAGACAATATGGCGCCAAGAACCTCGAAGGGCGGGCCAGCGCGAGCCATGACACGAGGCGCGCCATGCCAGGCCCCGCCTCCCCGAAGAGCGCGGAGTCCAACAGACAAGCAGCCAATGAGGACGCAGAAGCTTCTGAGGTAACGCCGCCGCCCGGCGCGGAACATCCAAATGAAGGAAAAGGCGCGCGCGGCGGCGGCCTTAACAGTGTAAAAAGACAAGTCAGCGCGGTGGTTGACACCACATATACCAGTCCAAGCAGACATTACAAGGAGGGCCATAAGCATGTAAACACAGTACACGGACATCCACACACCCCCCCCTTCTCTTCCTCCCGAGGGCTGCTGGGAGAATGAGGGAGGATGGTGGCCCTTTGTACAGGGTCCACCGCTACCGGGGCATGGGACAATAATGCGGGAGGGGCATCCCATAAGGCTCACGATCAGCCTATACCGCCTACCCTTTGGTGGGGGACTGCGGTGGAGCAACGTTCCTAAAGCACACATGGTGCTGCCTACCTTCACCCGACCAGCGCAGCCCAGGCTGGGAGGCACATCGCATCAAGGACGGGTGGGAATAGTCCAACAGGGCCGCAGGCTTTAATAGCCCCGCTCACCTGCGTCAAAGTGATAATTTCATGTCTTCGCAGTCAGCACTGCAGAGAAATCTGGGGATTTGTGGGAGGTCCCCGGGTATTTGAGGGGCCGGGAGGAGCCTGCCTACCCCCCCCCCCCCCGAGAGCCCCCCTAGGGAGAGCGAGGCGGAGAAGGGCAACGGTAGGCACACCCAAGACATGCTAGGGAGGAGGAGGTGACAGTGGAGGGGGGGGGCAGGGGAAGGCCCACCATAAGGCAGGTCCCACAAGGCTCACCATAAACCTGAACCGCCTACCCTTGTAGGTACAGGGATTGCGGTTGGAGCAGCGCTCCTCCAGCACCTGACCCTGGCGCTGTCCTACCTTCACCCGAACCAGGCAGCCGAGGCTGGGAGGCAGTGGGTCCAGAACGGGTGGAAATAGTCCTGCAGGGCCGCAGGCTGATAAGCCCCGCTCGCCTGCGTAATATAGAGAGCCATCTTCTATCTTCGCAGTCCAGACTGCAGAAGAAAACTGGGAATTTGTGGGAGGTTCCTGTCCTTTTATAGGGCCGGGAGATGCCACAAGTCTTTCTGCAGTCCACTGCGCCACCTTGTGGCGGGATATCCCAAACTTAAAGAATTCTGTGAAATAGGACGTGCTGTATACTTGGAAAAATGATTACATTGAGCTTTAGGAATTGGGTTTCTATGGTTGAAATGCTGAACAGCTGTTGGCTGGGATTGTGTAAATCGCATTGTCATTGGACTCTGGAGAGGTGGAAATGTATTATCTGTAGGTCAAGCTTCACTATTTGGTATTGTGTGGAAAAAATTCAGGCTTATTGGATGCTAGAACACGTCTGCTTGTAAAGTTTAGTAATAGATGTAAAGTTTGGTGGTGTCAAAATAATGGCCAGGGGCTGCTTCTCATTGTTTTGGGTATGCTACAGCATACATCAATATTATGAAGAATTGTGTGCTGTCATTTTCCAAAAGAAACTCTAAAGAAATGGACCTGTGCAATTACTAGACCTCTTCCCCAGTGATTATGGAGGTTATTTTTGCTTTATCCCTTTAAAGATTCAACCAAGGTAAAGGGAGTGACCACCCAAACATTTACTCTGTTTTGTACCTGGTGGTTGATATAAAGCAGCAGTTCTTTAATTTTCAGCCATCGTTCTGTGCCTGATTTTTAACTGTAGAAATCTGTCATCTTCCTGTCTCTCACTAGAGTTCACCAATGTAACAATATGCTGCTTGCATTCTCTGAGCCCTCTCTCAGCATCTCTTCAGCTAACTTGCATTCAGAGTCATCTCTATATCAATGCCTGGTGGCGGTGGTTCTATAACTATAAATTATTGCCACACAGTATATATACAGTACAGTACAAGAAATTCTTTACCTTTAGCATTTTTTTTCTTTGTCCTTATCTCTTTCACAGTGTGTCCAGAGGTAAAGGTCTGGAGTCGTCATTTAGATGGGATAACAAGACTTCATTGCCTCGTGTACGGGTTCCACCCTCGAGCTGTGGAGGTGAAGTGGGTGAGGAATGGGGTAGATATCATGCCCTTATTGGAAGCCAAGACCATCCTCCCTAATCCTGACGGCACCTATCAGATCAGAGTCAGCACAGAAATATCAGCAAGGGAGGATGAATCTTACTCCTGTCACGTGGATCACAGCAGCCTGGACAAGATACTGCGCATCAAATGGGGTGAGAGAATTAGAATATACTGCACTTTATATACTATAAATTATGTACATAGATTATTTTATACCATGCTTTGTATTTATATTAACTCTCACACACTGAAAATAAATTTTAAGATGTTTCTCTGGGAAATTTGCACGACCAGAGGGAGAGGCCTCACAAGATGCACTGCAATGACTGGTCACTGGAGGAGGTCTGCACATGCGCCCATAAATAACAAGCAAATTGGGGGGTTCACGCCCTATTTTGTGCACCAAAACTTGGGGGGGGGTCAAATGCTCGACCAAGGCTCACTAGCAAACTGACCCTGTGCACAACTCAACAGAGATCAAAAATAAAACACACTTTTATAATAATTTAGTGCATAGCAAAAAAATTCCTTATATTTTGTATATTTTGGTGTATTTTCACCATATAAGTCGCACTTACTTTCCCCCACAATTGGGGGGGGGGGATGTCAGTGCGTCTTATCATGCGAATGTAAAAAAAAAAGAAAAGAAAAAAAAGCTCACACTTTAACGGCCCTTCCACATTCCTATTCCTGCCGGGGCTGGCTGCCACACTGCGGGAGGCCAGAAGAAGCTAGAGCTCTGTCCCAGTCCCCGCCGCTGCTGTCACTGTCTTTTCCAGCAGCGACAGCAGCTTCTGCCTCTTCCGGCTGGGGTACACGCGAGCACCCGGTTCCATGCAGCAGGTGGGCGTGGCCTGCATCGAGTCGGTCCAGGCCACACCCACCCACTGCCCTGACCCAGGTGTTCGTGCGTGCCCTGGCAGGAAGAGGCAGCAGCTGGAGGGCAGAAGTTAGAGGAGCAGCGGCCGCTGTCTCTGTCCCTGCCGGAAAAGACAGCAATGGCAGCGGCGGGGACAGGGACAGAGCCCGCCGCTGCTTCTTACTGGCCGGGCCATAGTGCGGGTGGGTGTGGCCTGAGCTGACAGTGCAGGCCACGCCCACCAAATTCGTGGAGCTGGCCGCTTGTGTGTTCCCTAGCTGTCAGCGGTGAGTAAACTTTTTTTTTTTTTTTTTAACTTCTGCCCATGTGGGGAACAGGAACGGGAGGGGGGTGCCACAATGCTTATATGGGGTAATAGGAGGGGGAGGTGCCACACTGCCTATGAGAATGGGGAAAGGGGGAATGCCATACTGCATTTATGGGGAATGGGGGAGGGGGGTGCCACACTACCCATATGGGGAATGGGAGAGGGAATGCCACACTGTCTATATGGGGAATGGGAGGGGGAATGCCACGCTGCCTATATGGGGAATGGGAGGGGGGAATGCCACACTGCCTATATGGGGAATGGGGGGGGAATGCCACACTGTCTATATGGGGAATGGGAGGGGGAATGCCACACTGTCTATATGGGGAATGGGAGGGGGAATGCCACACTGTCTATATGGGGAATGGGGGGGGGGATGCCACACTGTCTGTATGGGGAATGGGAAGGAATGCCACATTGCTTATATGGGGAATGGGAGCGGGACATGCCACACTGCCTATATAGAGAATGGGAGGGGGATATGCCACACTACCTAAATGGGGAATGCCACACTGCCTATGGGAATGGGGGGATGCAACACTGCCTGCATTGGGAATGGGAGGGGGGATGCAACACTGTCTATATGGGGAATGGGGAGGAATGCCACATTGCTTATATGGGGAATGGGAAGGGGGAATGCCACATTGTCTATATGGGGAATGGGACATGCCACACTGCCTATATAGGGAATGGGAGTGGGAATGCCACACTGCCTATATGGGGAATGGGAGTGGGAATGCCACACTGCCTATATGGGGAATGGGAGGGGGGCATGCCACACTGCCTATATGGGGAATGGGAGGGGGACATGTCACATTGCCTATATGGGGAATGGGAATGCCACTCTGCCTATATGGGGAATGGGGGGGGGGATGCTACACTGTCTATATGGGGAATGGGAGGGGGAATGCCACACTGTCTATATGGGTAATGGTGAGGAATGCCACATTGCTTATATGGGGAATGGGAGGGGGGAAAAGCCACACTGTCTATATGGGGAATGGGAGCGGGACATGCCACACTGCCTATATAGAGAATGGGAGGGGGATATGTCACACTGCCTAAATGGGGAATGCCACACTGTCTATGGGAATGGGGGGATGCAACACTGCCTATATTGGGAATGGGAGGGGGGATGCTACACTGTCTATATGGGGAATGGGGAGGAATGCCACATTGCTTATATGGGGAATGGGAGGAGGGAATGCCACACTGTCTATATGGGGAATGGGAGCGGGACATGCCACACTGCCTATATAGGGAATGGGAGGGGGACATGCCACACTGCCTATATGGGTAATGGGAGGGAATGCCACACTGCCTATATGGGGAATGGGAGAGGGACATGCCACACTGCCTATATGGGGAATGGGAGGGGGACATGTCACACTGCCTATATGGGGAATGGGAATGCCACTCTGCCTATATGGGGAATGGGAGGGGGAATGCCACACTGCCTATATGGGGAATGGGAGGGGGAATGCCACACTGCCTATGGAATGGGGGCATCCCACACGGCCAATGGGAATAGGAGGGGGCATGCCACACTGCCTATGGGAATGGGATGGGGGCATGCCACACTGCCTATGGGAGGGGGCATGCCACACTACCTGTGGGAATGGGAGGGGCGAGTGCTACACTGCCCATGAGGAATGGGATTGGGGAATGCCACACTGCCTGTAATGGAGTGTTTTCGCACAACATTTAGTTTAAAATATATATTTTTTTATTTTCCTCCTCAAAATCCTAGGTGCGTCTTATGGACATGTGCGTCTTATGGGGCGAAAACGATTGTACTTTGTGCTGTATGTTGCATTTTATTTGAACTCACAGTGCTTAGATCCAGCGATCAGGTAAGTGCCAGGCTAGGAGAGATCGTCTGCAGGGGATAAAAGGTGAATATAGCATTTTTTATTACTATTTTAGTGTCTGGACAATAACCTTGATTCAGTGAACTTGCATCAAAGGTGAACAAAACCTGATATTTTTTGTTCCCCCCACCAGGAGCATACTGATTTGTGATGCCTTGCTGTGTGAAACCTCCCAGGTCGCCCATGAACTTATTTAACTTTTTCTTCCCACAGCGCACGTGCAGCCAATTGCGGCACATGCTTTATACAGCTTTTTACCATGCGGCTCCAAGCTCAAAGAGGCGAGTAAAGCTCAATGAAGCACAAGCCACTGGCTGCACCCCCCACTCCCCAGTGTTCCCACGCCAGGCATTCACAGAAGGCTGATGCGAGTATGCGTGTAGGGAGGAAGTTAGCATACGACTTGCACCTAAAACGTTCAATACTTGTTTCACTTAAAGAAAAACTTTAGTAAATATTATGCTTCACTCTGAAATAAAAGTTTTAATTGTTAAACTAACATTTGAGAACTTTTAGGCATTTATAAGCTTTCTTTTTTGAAGTACACATCTTATTCATGAGATACTGTTATTATTTCCAAGAGATATTTTAAGTAAAGCTCATTCAATCAAGGCATCACAGTTCCACTGCATGACCTCTAAACGGTATTACTTTTGCAGTTTGCTTGGCTCAGTAAAAGAGACCAAAACAGGGATGCGGCCTTCGGCACGCTCGGGTCCACGCGGCTAGACTCGACTCAAGTCTTAGAATATCCTTAGATGAGTGGGCGGGAGCAGATCGGAGTCCGCTGATGGGACGCATGTACCATAGGACTGGGGAAAGGTGAGTTGGATTGGGCGGTTTCACACAGCGGGGCATCTTGGATCAAGGTGCCCCCGGGGGCAAGGACCAAAACCCAGGATAGTAAAAATCCTGGGTTTTGGTCCACTTTAAACGAAAACCAAACACAAAGAATGAGCATTGTCAGGAAACCGCGGGTCACGTGATCCAACTATAAACCAGGGACCTCCGGACACACAGACCACGTTCCCAAGAAACCCTGTCCGAGTCCTCCTATCAGGAATACCAGGCCCAAAGCCTGCGGACACACAGATTCTCGGTTTAAGGCAAACAGATCGCTCAAGTTAAAATTTAAGTTTTAATGCTATAAGTGCACTAGGCAGTGATAACAAACATTTGGCTATGATGGAATATGAAATGATACAGATGATACAAAATGCGGTTCTGAGACGGTTACAGGATAGAGTGAGTTACACAGAGAAACAATAGTCAGTTACCTTAATATGCAGTTTGCAGAGTAGTAGTGATGGGGCTCCCACAAGAGGTAAGTGGCAAGCTGTGTGGGTGGACACCTCCAGCACGTGTGAACGGTGACCTCTCCAAATAAGTGACAAATGCCTGGCTCAGGGTTACCCTATAAATGCGGCGAGACCCTTCCACCCCCTCCCCTCTGTGGGACGGATTGTCACCTCCCACTGTTCTGGGGCTCGCTTCAGCCCCTAAACCCCTTTAGGGGTTATAACTTTGGGCAGGGGGTTCGTATGGCTTTGGAAGCGGCACCAGAGGATTGGGCTGGACGCTGGGCATCTGATGAGTCCAGAAATGGGGTCCCTTAGTGGGTCAGAACCTTAGATCTTCATTTTCCTAGGTTTCAACGGGCTTGGCGACAAAGGAAAACTATCTCCACGTGCAGTTTTGTGGGTCGGTTCTGATTCTGTACCTGGTTTGGTAGGAGGGTGCAGCTATGGTCCGATTGGTGTTGGTGCTGGATGTCCGCGGCTCCCATCTTTCATGTGACAAATTCACAGCCAGGGGTCCCAGTGGAGTCTTCTCAGACTAGAGGTGTGAGAATTGCCAGCGGGGAGTCCATGATCTGCCCTGCTTAGCCTGTAAATGTTCTCTTTCTTCAATGTATCTTGAGGAGGCTCTTGTAGTGTCTCCTTCTTACACTGTACTGTATGTTGACTTTTGTGTTTCTCTCTTTCAGAACCCGACAATGGTCTTTCAGTTTATTACATTGTTGGTGTCACCACTGGCTTCCTGGCTGTTCTCATTATTGCTGTACTGGTTATAGGTGGAGTCAGGAGTAAGTATTATTACTGAAGAATTTTGTTTGAAGTTTATAATAAGGATGTTCCAAAACTCTTATTTCACATTGCAATGCTGTGATTTTACTATGGATTACTATGGGTTATAAATCGGTATAAAGCCCGTGAATTTGACTTTCCTTGCCCCACTGTGTGAAACCCCCCCTGTTTGCCTTGTAAAACTCGTATCTCCTCATTCCGATGGGCATACACAGGTTCTTGTCCAATCCGAGCCCTCTGCCATGTTTACAGCCCTTAGCTTTGATTGAATTTAGAGGGAAGCTTGTGCTGCTGCATCCTGCATATTCCTGGGCTGCTGGTGGGTTTTGTGGACCAAAACCCAAGGTACGACAGCCCTGGAGTATGTAAGATTCCAGGACCACTTGATTCCCTTCCACCAGGCCATGCGGAATCAGGAAGCCCCACTGTGAGAAACCCCCCAGGTTGCGCAGAAACTCAACATCTTCCCCTGTCCAACATGCGCATGCACAAGCAGCAGCTGCATCCCCACTATACCTTTAACAGTCACTATTAGTAGACTGAGTTGGTAATACTTTCATAGGTCTGTCTTTTCAAACAGACTGAATAACCTGAATAATAGACTGAATCGTCTGAGCAACCTCAACAATAAAGCTCATATGGATGAATTCCAGTCCTAGAACCCAGAAGTGCTGGTTTTAAATTGTGGAATGGGAATTATTAAATGGACTGTAAACCCAACAGCAATAATAAGCCAGCAAGCAGCTCACCAGATGCCTGTCCCATGTGTCTCACCCTCCACTCGTATCCTCCGGCATTTGTGCCCCCTTGTAGGTGAAAGCCAGCCTCCAATAACTGCAATGGAGGGGTCATGCTGGTACATGTGGTAGATTTCTTGGTGGGGACCAAAGTCAGAATGTTTCCAGTGTTTGGAGCTTAATTATGGCAGTGATGTGTAATGTTCTTCCCTTTTAATGTATCTCTTTTATTTGTTTTAGAAATGAAACAACCCTACAAGATCACCAGCAGTAAGTAACCCTTTATGACAGGTGTGGTGACATGTGTTCCATGTGAGCTGAGAAAGGTCCTGTGTTAGAGTCTCCTGTTTTGTAGTCACATTGCTGTGCTGTCTACTTGTTAAGAGTAAAATAAACTACCGCTGCCCTGTTAGTAGCCTAGCACATAGATGCTACTCTTTGGAGTAAACATCAGTGGCGTTACAAACGTGGTTGCAGGGATCGTAGTTGCGCTGGGGCCCAGTGACAGATGATCACATGAGGTGCCCCGCCGACAACTCACCCAGTTGGTATCCTGTGTTGTACTTAAAACTGCGCAATGGGATGAGGCTCAAGGTGCGGGGGCTCAATGCCGGACCTTCACCCTAAATAAGAGCTTATCTTGTATGTTTCCCACACCCTGTACATACAGATTCCTCACATTAAAAATCATCCTACCTGCATCTATTGCGTTTTTTAAACCTTTTAACATCCAAGATGGTGGCCCCTGGAGTCTCAGGCTGCCTGCAGGCAGGAAGTGTCTTCTGACTATGCCACTCAGATTCTGGGATTGATGTCCTTTTCCTGACCCCAGAACTGCTCTGTCTTTGCAAAACACAGCTATAGCCCCACCCTCTGCCCTTTAATCCCCTCTCCTTAGTATGTGATGAATCTGAGGGAAGCTGGCGGCACACATATCCTTGAGTCCTGAACACAGTTAAAGCCCAGCATGGGAAATAAAAAAAAAGCGACTAAAAACTTAAAATATATTAATGTTAGATGCTGGGGAATATTTTTTAAGGGTTTGAGCTTTTCATTAAATGATGCTGAAGGTCCAGTTTAATATATTGACTAGAGGAATCACTTCCTACCTTCCTCCCTCCTTCCCGTCGAATCTTAGTCCTGTGTGAAATTCCAAAGCCGCCAGTTCACTGCCCAGTGCCTCCCAACTCCCACTCGTGATTGGTGGACTTGGCAAGAGGGCGGGGCATAGCATACTTCACCTTATCCAGTGATCGATGTGTGCTTCCCAGAAGGGACTAGAACACAAGGCGTGCTCTCCAGGAAGAATAAGGCCCTTATTTATCACGGGCTAGCGCCAGGTAGTGTCTGACGAGCGCCAGGTAGCGGCAGCTAACGGCGACTACCGACTCAAGTACGCCCGGCGGCGGTCACAATGATGCATTTATCAAGCAAAATGAGGCTAGCGCCGGCGAGAGCGACGGCTAGCGTGGCATTCATCATGAAGCCGCCTGGACCGAACAGCGCCGCTGCAAATTCCCTCACAGCGCCAGGTATGACCTGTCGCTCCCTGGCGATGTCCAATGCATTTCAATGGAGCAATCTATAATTAATCATAATTAATTGTTTTTTTTTTTTTTATTTTTTAATGTCAAAAATTCGGAGACCACTTCTGCAATGTTAGGATTTATTTTTAAGTCAAAAAAATTTTTAAAACTAATTTGTGCAGAATTGATCTAACAGGTCTGAGATTAATGTATTCATATTACAAAATGATTCTAAAAACATGTATAATGTTACATTCAAAAAATATGGTTGTTTAGGGGTTAAAAACTAGTTAATACCCATCGCCGCCAGCGCTCTGGGGTTTAAACAAGGAATGGACAGCGACAGCACATTCGGAGCGTGATTTGTTCATGAATATGAAGCTAGCCGTTCGCTCTGGCCATTCGTTGTCAGGCGCTCACATACAACGCTGAACCTGTGAAACAGCGACCCCCCAGCCCGTATTCAACATTACCGCACACCGACTGAGTCGCTGTCATCAAGCTAACGCCGGCCAAGCACAGCGAATACTGGCTGGCGCTGAAAAAATCACGCTACAGTCGCTCATCTGGCGCTACATGGCGCTATTAATGAATCGGCCTCTAAGTCTGTGGTGGCATTGCAGGATTCAGCGGGACACAGGCCTGAATAGTAGGTGAGATGATTTCATTCAATTTCATGGTCTACCATTGCTGCTGGATTTACTGTTTAGGGCAGTGTTTCCCTCAACTTTTTAAGGTGCGGTATTTCTTTAAGATTTTTACCTTTTGGGATGCCCTGTTGCAGGAAAACCCTGGGATTGCCAAGCCGACAAACCCAGGGGTTTCACACAGAAGGGCATCACAAAATAGGATGCCCCACTTAAGTGTACGAAGACCCTGGTTAGTGGGTTTGGATCAGTTCGAATCTACTTTTGATTGGCAGACTTCCCTGAAGGTAACATGGCATATGAGCAGGTTGTGCTGCATTTAATTTTTTAAATTTCTAATGCATAGATGGCCATTGTATGCATGCGCACACATAAGAATTCTACCTCCGCATTTAACCCATACGTGCAGTGAGCGTACCCATGGCTGGAGCGGTGGGCTGCCCTAATTACGGCGCCCGGGGTTAGGTGCCATGCTCAAGAGCACTTCAGTCATGTCCCAGGATTCGAACCTGCCACCCTCCAGTCACAAGTACGCTCCCCTTACCTCTAGGCCACAACTGCCCCCATACTCAAGTTACTGTTTGTGCCAGCCATCTGTCTGAATGGCCACTGCAGGAGCATCTCCTTGGAAGAGTTTGAGTCAGCTCCAGTCTAGAACTGCCCAGCCACCCAGCTCATCCAGATAGATGGCTGAGCCTGAAAGCAGCAGGGGATGCAGTGCAACCCATGTATGCGCCGTGATATCACCAGCTAGGTGAGTATAGCGGGCAGTCAGCCAGGACAGGGTATGAACCAGGAGTCTTTAAGACATCTGTGCAGGGGTTGCGTTGCCAAAGGGCCTGGTTACAGGTGGTCACATGGGGGTTTTCTTGTGTAGCTAAAACTACGGTGGGTGAGGTGCTGAGGGCCAGCACCAGTAGTGGTAGGAAGGCGAGTGCGCCCAGCTCCTGTGCAGTAAATTGGAATGGGAGAACTCTGGACAGAGCAGAGCCCACAGCAAGCCCGGTGGCGGCAGGTAAGATAGGTTGCCTCTGGCACTATTTGGTCTGAGGTCTGTGGGAAAGTAAATGGTCACAGACATTTTAAAATATTGTACGCATAATAGTGGTTTAAGATTGTATTGTAGGACAATAAAGGCGAAAGAGAGGGGCAATGGTACAGGAGGTCATGTGTGTGTGTGGGGGGTCCAGAATTTGCTCTGGGGCCCATAGGATTGTATTTATGCCATTGGTAGACACTGTATGTGTGTGTGGGGGGGGAAGGTCCAGAATTTTCTCTGGGGCCCATAGGATTGTAGTTATGCCATTAGTAGACAGTGTGTGTGTGTATGTATGTTACTTCATATAGAATAAAGAAAGCATCACTTTGTTTTCAGCTTCAGAGACCGGTTGTGACTCAAGCAACAGTGCAGAAACCTGAGTGGAGGACTTATAATGTGAGGAGCACCTCAGAGGTCACAAGAGGAGACATCATCGCACCAACTCTCATTTCATTAATACTTCTGATAGCATGTAATGTAAAGAGAATCTGTTATGCTATGTCTTCTGTTTGTTTACAGTGAATCACAAATCGAATACTCTTTGTAAACCTAATGGCAATAATCGGGCAGCAAGCATGATGGCTCACCTGATGCCTGTCCCATGTGCCTACATTTCTTGCCGCAGCAGCCCTCCTATTATTTTCATTCATTTTGGACCATGCAAAAAAGTGGTGACAGCTATTCTGTCCCTTGGTGCTCTCAGTGGGAGCAAGCACAGCAAGCCACAGCCGTGCCACAGCTGTCTCGGAACACAGTAGAGCATGCTCGTGATTCATAAAGCTGCTTTATGACACGCCCTTTCCAGCTCAGTCACGACCCAGAAATAAAAGCAGCTTCACTTAGAATACATAAGGTATGGGACCCCCCCTCCCTCCTTACGGGGAGGATCCCTCATTCATGTAGCTCCTGCTATATCTGAAGTTAGGTCTAAAGCAAGTGGACTTGCTGTGCCATCCAAATATCTTTCAGTCATTTTGAACTTCCAAAACAATGAGGATAAATAAGGGTTACATTTTTTTTTAAAGGAGCATTATTGTGAAATATGCTGGGTGGCACAAGGAGTTGTGACTTCTACACTGAGCATAAAAAATCCAGCCAAACTTGTTTCTTTCTTTTAATGGAAGGAAGAGGAATTAAGGGTTTCTGAACAAACCATTCTGCTTTTACAGGAGAGATCTGCTCGACTTTAATGGCCAATCATCTGAGCCTGTGTGGTAATAGCGTATTGCTATTGCAGTTCATTCTGGCGTGTGTTTTTACCTATTATGCAATGCTTCGGACAGATACATAGAGTGGTTATTGCAGCTGCACCCCACAGGTTGGCTCAGGAGACCCACCCATGTACAAGTGGAATGGTACGCTCAATACCTAGTGCCCCAGAGGAAAATGACAAGCAAGCTCGGTGGGATTTTTTTTTTAACTTAGGTTCTCTTTCTATTACTATCCACCATGTTTATATGGACTTTTAATATTATGAACACTACTGGGACCGCACCAGCTATATAGCAATTACTGGCGTGCGCAACTACTGGGTGAGACAATACTAATCCAAACAACCAAGGAAGGGAGTCCCACTTCTCCCTAACCCACCCAAGTAAACTCGTGGCACCACCAACTATCTTCATACATCAATGTTTATTACAATAAGTAGTACATAACATACAAACATTTTAAAAAACATACCCATTAAAAACATATACACTACATAAATCCTCTCCAAGGAACAAGGGAAGGGGCGGGGTAGGCCAACCACCGGTCAATGTAACCCTTAATGTTGTGGACCTGGAGGTTAAAAAATACTCCTATATAGGTTTAAGTCCGCCTTAATCCTAACTGTGGGTGGGTTAGGGAGAAGTGGGACTCCCTTCCTTGGTTGTTTGGACTTTTAATATTAGTGATTTCAGGAAACAGTAGAAATCAGACCAAACCCCTCAATCCCACTTTTTAAAAAAAACTTTTACTACCCTAGCCACACGCTCCCCGCCTCACCCCCGCCAATGTGAAATTAATGTTTGGCTGAGCTCAAATTTGCAATGTGACAGGAGAATCAAGATTTGGGGTGCCCTTGTTTGTGAAACAACTTGTTTTCCCATTAGTTATCTCAGCCTGGAACAGAGCATGCATGGGCTCCTCCAATTATTATTATTATTATTATTATTATTATTATTATTATTAATAATAATGTTTATTTATATAGCGCTATCATCTTCTGTAGTGCTTTACAAGTTATGATTACAGACAAGGTAAAACATAGTCCCGGGACCAATACAAAATATCATTCAGTGAATGATCATTGCATACCTAAATGGCTGGAGGTGGGTGCACACAACCCGAGCATCCTTGTGAGGTTATGGCATTGCCATACACCTGGCAAAACTGCCTCCTACACTTGTAGCACAGTACAGGGACAACCAGGGTTGCAGTATGGAACATGCTTGGTAGGTACTCTTCACCACACATTGCACTATATCATATTGCGCTGTTCTGTTATTTTATGCTGCACTTGTAATGCATTTAATACCTATCCCGTGTACCTGTAATATCTATCCATCTCCCCTGTTGTGGACCAAATATGGCCAGTGATGCAAAACCGATTTAGCCAATCTTCCCGATAACCACTCCCTAATCCACTCCCTGAACGTAGAAAAAGAAATTTCTATTTTTGCTTACCCTGCTTTATATTGTAGACCCTCTTTTTGGTGTTCTTTTTCCGGGCTCCTCTGTCATAAGATTGGGGCAGACATG
Organism: Gastrophryne carolinensis; assembly: GCA_027917425.1. NCBI lineage: Eukaryota > Metazoa > Chordata > Amphibia > Anura > Microhylidae > Gastrophryne > Gastrophryne carolinensis. Next base: position 25,453,427 of record CM051235.1, on the reverse strand, counting down.
GCCTAGTGGTTAGGGGACCATTCTTGTGACCCTGGGGTTACAGGATTAGTTCCAAAGTGGGGGCATGACTGAAGTGCTCTAGAGCATGGCACCTAACCCCACAACTGCAATGATACCTACGGCAGCCCATCACTCTGGGCGTGCGCACGCACTTATTGAATGCTGAAGCACATAATGGTCATCCATTATCATAATGAAAGAGGACCAGCACCATGAGATTTGAACAACAGCATGTTCAAATTCCAGGGTCTGAGTCATGATGCAATCTAGCAACTGCTGGCCCTACCATTCAACCCCCTGGCAATCTAGGACTTTTGCTGAGAATAGAGAGAAGGCAGGATGGAGAAACCATCCAAAAGGTACTAAAGAGGGCTGGCAGCCACTCAGACCAATAGATAACTAATCTGGAAGGTGCATGTGAGCAGGGCAATTAGAATACACAAATCTTAAAGAAGCCACAGCACTCAACCCTGTTAGTTAGCAAATAAGCCTATAATCTGTCTCTAAAATCTGGTTAAAAACAGAGGTCTTGGTTGGCACACATACAGAAGTATGTCTGAGCTGCACCACCGAGTGCCAAGGTGTAGGTGCAGTCCTAATCTATGAGAGCCCCATTTGGAACATACAATGCAATGGGTAAATTGGGAGCAGCCCTATAACCTTGTGTGCAGCAGATCGGAAGGAAGGGTCTAAAGCCTCCCCCATAAAGCTCAAGACCCTCTACTCCATGTGCTTGCACAAAATCAAAATATAAGGTAAGCTGCTCCCAATTCATTGCATTGTATTGCCCAAAGGGGCTCTCATAGATTATATTAAGGGCTGCACCTACACAGAGGTGCTGTGCTGTTTGGTGGTGCAGCTCAAAAATACTTCCGCAGATGTGTGCCAACCCAGACCTCTTTTTTTTAAGTTTAGAGACAGATTATTGATATGGTTGCTGTGGCTCCTTTAATGTATGTGTCCAAAAGGTACTGCCTGTGGCGTGAGGGATGTAGGGGAGAATAGTTAGTTTGATCTACTTTTAAGCAGTCCCACACCCATTTCCTACAAAATGGATTTGGGGCCGCATTGTAACAGCCTCAGGAGGGCATCAGATTGCTGGAGCCGCCCCCCCCCCCCCCGCAACCCCTGCATTCATTACATGAATCTTCATGCCCAGCAATCTGGAGGCCCTCCCAAGACTGTCACAATGGGGCCTCACACCTGCTATGCAGAAAATGGGTGAGGGACTGCTTCAAGGTCCTGCCTCTTTATTGTTATATAAAGCCATGTATTCTGAAATTCTGCACCTGTCTTTTTATTGTGCAAGAGAGCCTGTTCTCAGCTGCACCTGGTCACTTCCCCTGGAGCCGGTTGCTGTAAATATTTGTGCATATTTATCGATAAAATAATTCTGCACACATCCTGTGGTATTAAAGCGGACCTTCACTCTGAATCAGAGCCTATCTTATATGTTTCCCACACCCTGTACATACAGATAGCTCACATTAAAATTCATCCTACCTGCATCTACTGCATGCTATAAGCCTTTAAACATCCAAGATGGCGGCTTATGGAAGCCGCCATCTTATCAGGCAGCCTGCAAACAGGAAGTGCCTCCTAACTGTGCTGCTCTGCATTCTTTACCTGACCCCAGCTCTGCTCTGTCTGAGCAAAGCACAGCTATAACCCGCCCCCCTGTACCTTATCCCACTCTCCTCTCCTCAGTAAGTGTGATGCTTCTGAGTCAAGATGGCGGCGCCCATATCCTAAATTCCTGAACAGAGTTGCAGCCCAGTGGGGGAAAGAATTATAAGTTAGTGACTATAAATGTAAAATATATTAATTTTAGATGCTGGGGAACCGTTTTTTAAGAGTTTGGGCTTTTCATTAAATCACGCTGAAGGTCCGGTTTAAGTGCCTTTTTTCTAATCCCTACACCCTACTCTTCCACCAGCAGCCACTGCAGGTGCTATAAAGTACTGCGGCAGATTAGTGAGCCGGTAAAAGAATACATGGGACTGGGTCAGGGGTGGCACTGCAGAGGGGGCAGCAATTTACCTGTCTATGTATTTATATTAAATATAATTTTTTATTCTAATTAGTGGATCAGTGGAGATTGCGGCATCATTTTTTTAAGTCAGTTATTGGTGGCTCAGCAGACACTGCCCCTGCTCCCACATTGCTCCGTCTTTCTATAGTATTCCTCAGGCAGCAGAGGGGCTAGGTTCGACCCTAGGTGGGGTTCACGTAGGGAAGTGTTCCCCAACCCTCTCCTGAAGAGCCACCAACAGGTCAGGTTTTGTAGATCTCCATACAGGAGGCTCTATAACACTGAGCACTGATTACTTCACCTGTGTGTCTGTGTGGAGATCTGCAAAACGTGGCCGTTTGGTGGCTCTCCAGGATGTAGGGACCCAGTGATCCACTCTGCAGCACAGTACCCAGACTAGAACCCGCCAGCTGGGTTTCTTTAGGTAGTTCTAGGTGATCGGTATCCCCCAATGTCCAGAAAGATCCTGCAGAATACTCCTTTACCCATTCACATAGGAGGGCATAGATTACTGGAATGGCTAAGGGGGTAGCTTTTCATTTTATTTAAAGTAGATGCTGTGGGGCGGGGGGGGGGGGGGTATCCTGGGTGAACTGTGGGGTTATGGCAGCAGGGGCAGGTGGGTGCTGCTGCAGTGTTTAGTAATGTAGCTGCCATTTCCACTTGGGTAAACTGTAATCACTCACTGGGAGCTAGGGGAGTTTTTTGGGTGCAAAAGTGCACAAAGTAGGGTGCTGGTCCCCTTTTGATGTTCTGAAAGGAAGCATATCAGCATGTGTCAGTGAAAGAGGGAAATACGATTTAAATTAATATTTGCTGCACATTAATCTCCAATATTTCTGCTAGAAATGAATATTATAAATATTGCAAATACTATGGTAATTATCATATCAGCCCAGCGGCCACTAATGTGATACAAACCAATGGTCGCTGAGGCTGTCCCCATACATCCAGTAAAAAATCCTTAGGAGAAATATATAATACTTTAAATACTTTGCACATACAATTTATTGTGTGAGAAATTATCCACCACACACACAGTAAGATGTATAAATGAAAATGGGTTTAATTACCAGCACAGTAAATCACTAACCCAATATGTTCATGAAGTTTCCCCAGATAACCTTAGATATTATAGGCAGTTGTTACATGTTAAAATAAAGTAAGTTTACAGTGTAATAAATGTTATAATGGAGAGAGAGAGATAAAATAGAGATAATAGAGCAATACTTAGCACTTAGCCACTATGGTTGCATCCAGGTTGCAGGTCCATCCATTGACTACCTAGCCGTCCAAGCAGCCTCACTAATCTACCAACACTGTGGCCAGCATTCCCAGCCTCCTGGGTGTGTCTGCAATGATCTGCCCACAACCGGCCTCTTTGAGATTAGATGCATATTCTATAAAGGGTATAACTCCCACAATATGCATGTTATCATATTGTAACCATGAAATTCATTATCCCTATTAATTTTTTAGTTGAATGAACCTAAACATCAAATACATATCATGCAGAGTATGATATATGTAGGCCATGTTTGATATCAAATGAAATGTCTTATGACTATAGTAATGAGAGAGTCTTATTCAGGATTATAACTGACATATTTCAGGAGTTACACCGCTCTCCCGCAAATAATATCCAGTGACTGTGTGTAATGTGTATTTGTGTGTCTGAGTCGGAGGCCAACCTAATTAGGAATTCAAGGATTCCTTTTCAAGGGGAAATAGGCTGCAGCTCAGAAAAAAAACCCAGCTATTGAGCTTTTTGGCAGTTAGGTGTGAATATGTGAATATAGGTGTCTATTGTCATGGTCTGTTTATTATAGACATGGCAGGATTTCAGACGCACACTACTTAGGAATTCAGGTGCATAATTCTAATCTATAATCAAAGCACAAAAAATATGCCTATAATTATTATACGTCCTTTGCCCTTTAACAGTCAGGCTTCTCATTGGAACTTTTAAAGGAGACCTTCACTCCAAATGGATCTCATCCCAACAGCCCCCCCCCCCCCCCCAGTGGTGGCATACCAATTTTTAATAACACACTGCACATCCTCACATGCATTGCCTTGTTGTGGCCACTGGTTTGCTACCCCATATGACCACTATAGGACCAAATGGATTTGCATGGCAGGCAGTGGTCACATGGGCTGCGTGTGTGCAGGTGTGGGTATCCAAAACACAGATGCCCCCCAGCAATCTAAGCTGACCAGCAATAGTTTTTTCACAGTTTTTTTTCCTGTAACCTGGGTCTTGGTCCACTTTAATGGGGCATCCTGATTGTGGATGCCCTGGGGGGGGGTTTGCCCAGCCCTTGAGTCGTTTACACCCCAGGGCCAGCAGAAGCAGCTTTTGGTCAGAGGTGCTAAGTAAGACCACTTTCACTTTACATTACCTTTAACTAACTTTTCTAGCCACTTACTTGGATTGAGAAGAGGTGCGGGGGGGGGGGGGCGCTCAAAGTTAACACTGCCACCACTTGTCTATCTTCCTAGCGAGCATGCACGCCACACAGGAACTATTCCCGGCTATTTTAGTCTCCTGGAAACAGGTGCCAGTTGGCTCGCTAAGAAGGCAGAAAGATGGCAGCAGTACAGGTTGAAAGCCTGCACAGGTGCCATGGGATTGCTTGAAATGTGGGTATGCCGGTGATTCCAGGGGGTTTAACACAGTGGGACATCCCATATTGGGATGTTCTGAGAATGGAGAATCAGCCAGTTTGGTCCACTTTAAAAGGCAGAACAGCAGAATGGCACCCCTTCCTTCTGATCCAACTAAACAAGCTGGTGGGCATCAAGCGGGTGGGAGCAGCTGTATGGCACCCCCCCTGACCATGGCATCCTGTTCGATGGAACACCTCAAAGGACAACCCTGGGCACCAGGATTAAGAGAATGTCTGCTCACAGCATTTTCTTTCTATGTGGTGCTGTGGGCAGACATTCAAGTCTGCCGGGCATAGAACTTGGATGCCTCCAGAGCCCCCTTCCCACATACACTGTGGGACCAAGGTTCAAGGTGGTAATATGAGAAACCTGGGGGGGGGGGGCAGACTGCAGAGCAACCCAATTCGTGATTGCCTCTAAGGGAAGGAATTAACCCAGACTTTTAGACTCTAGTTCAGATTGTGGTCCATTTTAAAGAGGACCTGCAGTCAAAAGAACCTGGTGGTCACCTGATTGTGGCAGCATGGGGGCATTCCAATTTGGATGCCCTGCTGCACATGGCCACTTTAGTAAGCCCTGCGCTAAACACATAAATGCACCTTCCCTGTCTTGTGCCAGGCACTGTCCTACTGCGGAGTCCAGCGATACCCAGGTCCAATGTCCTGCTGGGGAGCAGAGGCTACGACACTGGTGCATAAAATGCTCTCTTCCCCACATCAGGGCATTCCCCAAGGGTGTAAGTACCGGGGACGTTTATCCTCCTGAATACTAGATGCCCCCTTCTATGTGACGTGCATCACCGTGGAGGGGAAAGACATGGAGGGAACAAGCTGCCAGAGGCGAATATACTGAATTTAATTATATTACAATGTTTATTTAGTGTCCATTTTTTATTTGTTTACTTCAAGCGGACAAACAGTCAAAAATGACTTAAACCAGACCAACACAACAAGTGCTCATATGCATCCCTCCCTGGGGCAATTTAAATTGCTGCACATAAAAATTATTTTTCCTTTTTCTAACTCCTGCTGGGGCCAATTTTGAAAACAAGATTCATGCATTTGCAGGCCACCTGCATACAGGAAGTGCTGCTGGGCTCCCGGTTACTAGGCATGTCAGTTATGTCAGTTCGGGGTGGAAGCTCCAAAATGGCTGCTACCTTTCTTTTTCAACTGTGCCAGGTCCGGTTTAAGGGCCACTACAGCAGTTCAAAGGGTAGGGGGCGAGCAAGTTCTTGCCAATACCCCCTGCCCGATTACCCACTAGCCAGGGGGACACCGAAGAGCCACTGGTGCCCAATGCCATGGGCCTGGTGTATTGCCAGGCTGGGAGCTGGCCACATGGTCCCTGGGTTACCAGCAATATACAACTTCTATCTTAGTCTATTGCTGGAGTGACTTTTGCTAGACTTTATGCAGTTTACAGTTAGGGCAGTAGATGTTATTACCAATGCTTAACTGTAGTTTCTATATGCATTTTTTCTGATGTGTAGTAATTCCTGTATATTCGGCTGCACTCTATTATTTATTTTTCCTTTCTGTGGTATCCACCATGTTTAGGTGATATTCTCCTACTGGATACATGTTCCAGAACAGACAGTTACTGTTACACAACACAACACAACGTCTATCTGGATTTAACCCAGCACCAACACAAGCAACAGGTTATGGGCCCAGAGACTGAATGAAGCCTCAGTGACAGGATAAAGTCTAGTGATCAAGGGCAGCCTAGGAAGAACGGGAGACAGAACAGCCAGTGGTGAGATCGACATAAGGAAGCTTCCACAGAGACATATCCTGTATACAAGTAAGACTGTTCTTATATATAAAGGAGGGAGAATGGGCAGCAGCCTGGAGCTTAAACTCTCAGTGGCCAAGCTGTAGAAGTTTATAGTGGAAATGCTATTATCCAGAGATGACTTGTGGGAGGTTATCACCACAGCATAATAATCAGGACTGGGATAGGAAAACAGACAGGCACGTGCCACCATAAGCTTACTAGTAAAAGATGATTAGCTTATTCACATACGTCGTGAGAATACAGCAAAAGGCATGTGGGCAGGGCCGTATCTGCCGCAAGGCAAATCGAGGTCGGTGCCTAGGGGCGCTTGCGTCACAGAGGGGAGAGTGTCCCTGTGTGTGTGGGCAGAAAAAAAGTGATTTTTTTTTTTACTATGGCCGCGCCGCCGCATGCTCCTTGCCCCCCCCCCCCCCCCCCCCGATCAGCTGCTGCCCGCCTCCATCTCGGCCGGCTCTGACAGGAAGCCTCTTGATTGGCCTCCTCGTCCCCCCCCCCCCCCCCATCAGCTGCTCCGTCGCACTGCCCCGCACATGGGCGCCTGGCGCGCGTGCTCCTCGCCCTCCCTCCCCCAGTCGATCAGCTGTTCCCTGGCGCCGTCCGCCTCCATCTCGGCCGGCTCTGCCAGCCAGCCTCTTGATTGGTCTCCTCATCTCCCCCCCCCCGATCAGATGCTCCACCTCCCGCACCTGCCCCGCGCGTGGCCGCCTGGCGTGCATGCCCGTGGGGTCGCCAGTGCTCCTCGCTACCCCCCATCATCTGCTCACCCGCGCTCGCACCCGCCCACCTCCATCTTGGCCGGCCCTGCCTCGGCCATTGGTTATGGAGCAGTGCCGGCACGGGACATGAGAGCTGGCCGCCGGGCTCCACCCACCTACTGAGTCACGGACGCGTGATTAAGTGCTGAGGAAGAGACCCCAGAGGAAAAGGTGAGAGCGCCTGTATTAAATAAATAAATAAAAAATAGATGTTGATTTTGGAGAGGGAGGGTGTGTGTGTGTGTTTTTTATTTGTTTTCAGTTTGGTCACGGGCTCCCGAGCGCGTGCCCCATGACCAACAATTAAATCTGGCCAGCTTGGTGGTTCCGGCGCCCTTCCCCCAAGGGCATCCCAATTTGGAATGCCCTGGGGGGGGGGGGGGGAGGTCAGAGGCCAGCCCCCACAATACCCATAGATACTCAACTCTCCCCGGTCCAATGGTGCATGCGCAGACTCTCGTCCAATGAGAGCTGTCCACTGTCACTAGGTAATTCGACAGGTGGCTCTCATTAGTATCAATGGGGATCCCAGCCTGTTGAATTACGCGGTGACGGTGGGCGGCTTTCATTGGACCAGAGCCCGAGCATGCACCGTTGGCCAGGGAAGGTAAGTGTTTACTGGACTTTTTGGGGGGGTTATACACAGCGGGGTATCCTGGGACATAGCCCACGGATAGTCATGAAATCTTTTGTTACGCTTTAAAGAGGAATATCAGATTCAGGGCCATCCGAGGTCCACTCCCAATTCAGGATTCCCTATTGTGTAAAACTCCCCAGAAGCCCCGTTTCACCCACCTTGTCCCAGAACCCTTGCCGCGGCCACCTCCTGGCCCACCTCTAGCTGTGCACACACCTGCGCCTGTCCTTTCTGAATGGGCAACGCAGGCATGCAACAGCTAGGAGGCGAGCAGGGAATGCGGTCGTTTGTGCAATCGGCTCCCTTCTGTGCTGCTCAGCTTCGTTGGCTGGCTCATTTTCATCCTGGCTCCGATTCTGCACTGAGAGAAACAACACCCAAAAATAGGAAAATTTAGTGTGTTGTTCCCCTTTAATGAGTGTGTCTCTGCAGGCCGGGGGGTGGCAGCTGGTGAATTGGGGTGTACATGTGTGCATGGCAGATGCAAAGCACTATACCTTTAGCCGCTATACCTTTCTTTTAATTTTTTTACACAATGATCAAGTGGTGGCGGCCGCCCGTCCTACATCAGCTGAGTCCCCCACCACCACCCAGTACCTGTCGGACTCACTATCTTTTCGATGAAAAAAATGTCACCATGAGCTAAAGTTAGTATTTTAGCAACACCTGTATCTGCACACGGGAGTCATCGCTGGAAAGCTCTTGGGACTATCATTAAAGCAGAATAAAACCCAGGACTGCTGGCCTTCCCCGGGGGCATCCTGAACTGGGATTCCCTGCAGTGTGAAACCCCCAGATCTCCAGTATTGGCTTACCTTTCTCCAGACCAACAACACATTCACAGACTCTTGTCCAGTCAGAAAAGTTAGCCGTGCCTATGTCATTTGGCAAACAGCTCTGATTGTTTACAATGGGGAGCGAAAGCTGTCACATCCCCTGCATCTTCGGACTGTGCAAATGCACCCGCCCTAGCCAATCAGATAGACAGCGACAGGAGCATGCGTCGGCGAGGTTGCAGTGGATGCAATTGCTTGTGCTCCCCATTGAAGTCTATCAGAGATGTTTACTAAATGACATGGCAAATGGCTCTAATTGGACGAGAGCCTGCACATTGGCCTGCCATTGGACCTGGAAGAGGTTCGTTTATCCAGGCATTCTGGGGGGTTTCACACAGAGGGGCGTCCCAATTTGGGATGTCCCTGGGGCACGTAGCAAAACCCATAGTCAAATTCCCATGTTTGCCATAGGATTGCCAGGGAGGAGAGTACACAGCCATTTAGTTGCAGCGGGTGGGGCCGCACACTGCCAAGGGGGAAAGTGAGCGATGCACGCAGTTAACTCACCTTTGGAGTCTCATAGGCTCCAGGGTGGGATATGGTCTACTTTAACTGCTGATTGGCCAAGAGCCTGCACAAGCACATCCCAAATTGGGATGCCCTAATTAAACAGACCCAACTCCATGAAAGGGAGAATCAATCCCAGTGGTATGTCCACTTTAAAAATTGGGGGGGGGGGGGGGCGCATGACCAAAAAAGGCCTAGGGCAGCTCCAATTCTAAATACGGCCCTGTGCATGTGGGATGTACTGCAAACACTACATGAGAGATCCAGTTTAAACAGCAAACTGTTTCTGCTGAGGAAACTATACAAAATGAAGCATAGCAGAGAGCAGGACATGCAGGAGCATATAAATGCCATGCTGGAAGTGATCGCACAACTCAGATCAGTCGTTGAGAATATAACAGACAGTCACGTCGCCGCTGCCATGTTGTTGCGCTTACCCAATACATATATTGTACTGATTAATGTGCTGGAGACACAGCCTGAAACAGATCTGACGCTAGCATTTGTAAACACCAGGCTCATAGATGAGTATCAGCAAAGAAAGGAGCTTGTGCATGACTCCACAGAAACTGACACCAGAACAGCTCTTAAAGCTCCGGCCCCACGATACACAAGAAGGAATAGGAGAAGGTGTGCTTTAGCTGCAATAAACAAGGAGGCATAAAGAGAGACTGTACTGTATGAAAAGCAGAGCAAATGAGACAGCGTCCCTCTTACACTAAACAGAAGGTCTAAGCCAAAATCTCTGATCCATGTGAAGGGAACTGGAAAGCCACATTTAAAGTGACAGGCAACCATGCATTTGACAGCTGAATTTGAAATTTCTGCGAAAACCTCTCATACTTTGGCGCTATAATGGAGGTGAATTCACAGAGCACAAAGTACAAGAGTACTTAAAGTGGACCAACACCCAGGATTTTGACTATCCTGGGTATTGGTCCACTTCCCCGGGGCACCCCGATCGGGGGTGCCCCGCTGTGTGAAACCCCCCAGAAAGCCCCAAAAACTCACCTGACCCCGCTCCCACGTGACTCGCTCGTCTACAAACTTCAGAGGAGTATATATGGTCTAAAGCAAGCTGCTAGAACATGGAATGTGAAAATAATTGATGTGCTTATACATGAGGACTTTCAAAGGAGAAAAGCAGACCCCTGCTTATACACAAAGACATTGGGAAACAGATGGATCTTTGCGCTTGTTTAGGGGATGAAGTTGAAAAACTGCAAACCCTGAATCAGCATTTCAAGTTTGAGGGATCTTCAAGAACAGGGACTTCTTGAGTTATTTTATTGCCCTACTGAGGCTATGACAGCAAATATCCTTACTAAGCCCCTGAACATTGAAAGACTCTCGAGGCTTACAAAGAAGATGGGTTTAACAGACTAAGCGTCAGCTGCTGAGAAGGGGTGTTGGAGATACAACTTCTAGCTTAGTTTTGTTAGATTTGATGCAGTTTACAGTTAGGACACCAGATGTCACTGTTACCTGTCAGGCCCTGTGGGACACCCGCCTTCTAAGTAAGTCCGCAACCCCCATCTGCCGGGACGCTTTATACGCCCCACCGGACACGGTAGCCCCTAGGACTTGGTAGCACAAATGATGCAGACTTACGGGGAGGAAGGCAGATGAACCAGGAACGAGACTGGGCGAGGTCGGGCAAGCAGGGGTCATACACGGGAGATCAGTCCAGATAAGCGCGGCACAAAAGGATGAGACGGAAGAGTAGTCAAAGTCGAGCCAAGGGTCAAGCCGAGAGGTCACGGGTACGCAGTACAAGGGAGCAGGCAAAGGTCGGTCCAGGCGGCAATCACGGGATGGTCATACACAGCAAAATCAATAACGGAAAGTTTGGATACAGATAATCACACCCAGCTGCACGCTATCACAGGCAACGAACAACTGCGGGGAACAAAACTTTATTGGGAAGGAGCTGACAGGATTGGACGGAAGGGAGTGCGATGATTGGTGCAACTATGAACTTTGTGCTGATTGCCCAGTTTAAGTACAAAAAGGCGTTTCCGCCCCAGTAAAGGTTGGACCTATTGGTCCACCTTAAATGTAAGGGCTCATTGGCCACCTTAAACCAGCCTCCGGCGGGCGCGCTGACTGCAGCGCCGCCGGAGGTCATAAGACAGCCGTGCTCTCGCGCGTGCGACCACAAGCTGTCAGTGAGGCGAGAGGAGGCGTGAGAGGAGGCGGACACAGCCCGCCAGAGACACGACCGCTGAGCGGGGACGGAAGCAGACAGGCGCCGGAGCCTGTGCCGCCCGCAGACGCCGCGGGACTGGCGGACAGGTGAGTTGTTCGTGACATTACCAATGCTTAACTGTAGTCTATCTATGCATTTTTCTGATGTGTTGTCTTTCCAGTATATTCTTTATCCTGATTTCTTTTTCCTGTCACTGTTAGCCACCATGTTAACATAGAAACATAGAAGATTGACGGCAGAAGGAGACCATACGGTCCATCTAGTCTGCCCTTATGTGTATACTGTATGTTCTCTTTATCTTAGGATAGATGTGTGCTTATCCCAGGCATGTTTAAATTCAGTGACTGTTGATTTTTCAACTACCTCTGCTGGAAGTTTGTTCCCGGCATCTACTACTCTTTCTGTAAAATAATATTTTCTAACATTGCTCCTGATCTTCCCCCCGACTAGCTGCAGGTTGTGCCCCCTTGTTCTATCATTAAGTTTCTTCTTAAAAACACTTCCCTCCTGAACCTTATTCAATCCTTTCACATATTTAAAGGTCTCAATCATGTCCCCCCTCTCCCTTCTTTCCTCCAGACTGTACAAATTAAGTTCTTTAAGTCTCTCCTGATAAGTTTTAAGTTTAAGTCCTTCCACCATTTTTGTTGCCGGCCTTTGGACACGTTCTATTTGAATAATGTCTTTTTGCAGGTAAGGTCTCCAGAACTGCACACAGTATTCTAGCTGTGGCCTTACCAGGGCTCTATACAGCAGCATCACAACCTCCCTCTTCCTACTGGTGATGCCTCGAGCTATGCAGCCGAGCATCCTGCTTGCTTTTCCCACTGCCTGGCTACACTGTCCACTCATCTTGCAGCTATCAGTAATCAGTACCCCTAAATCTCTCTCCTCCGAGGTCCTGGCTAATAAAGTGCTGCCCATACGGTACTCAGAGCAGGGATTCCTTCTACCCAAGTGCATGATTTTACATTTAGAGACATTAAACTCTAGTTTCCACCATTTTGACCATCTATCCAGTAAAGCTAAATCATTTTCCATGTTGCAGACACCTCCAGGAATATCCACCCTATTGCTAACCTTTGTATCATCAGCAAACAGACAAACTTTTCCCACCAAGCCTTCTCCTATGTCACTTACAAATATATTAAAAAGAATGGGGCCCAGGACAGAGCCTTGCGGCACACCACTTGTAACTCGCCTTTGTTCAGATTGCACGCCATTTACAACAACGCTCTGATACCGATCCCTCAGCCAACTGGAAATCCACTGAACTATCCAGGGATTGAGTCCTACCTTCAATAACTTATCTATGAGCTCCTTATGTGGTACAGTGTCAAAGGCATTGCTAAAATCCAGATAGGCGATATCCACAGCACCACCTTCATCTAACACTTTAGTGACATTGTCAAAGAAATCAATAAGATTGGTCTGACATGATCTGCCCTCAGTAAAGCCGTGCTGTTTTGGGTCCAATAGGTCATTAATTTTTAGATGGGAAATTATCTGTTTTTTTTTAAGAGTGTTTCCATTCATTTGACCACTATAGATGTTAAACTAACTGGCCTGTAATTACTGGACCAAAACCCACGGAGATCAGCCGTTTGATTCCCTATCCCCGGGGCATCCAAAATCGGGATGCCCGCTGTGTAAAACCCCCCAGGTCGTCCATAAATTCACCCTCATTCCCGGTCCAGCAGCGCCCGCATCCCCGCTATTCCCCCAGCAGGGCGCGAGCCCGTGCCAGGCATTTGTAAAAGGCTGGCGCAGGAAAGCTCCCTGTTAGAGGGTAGCGGGGGATGCGGCTGCCAGCGTGCTTGGATCCGCTCACGTTAGACGAAGGCTTAGACAAGCTGACATGAGCGGATCTGATCGTGCTGATTGGACGAGAGCCTTCGCATGCGCCTTAGGACCGAGGAAGGGTGAGTGCGATCGGGCAACCTGGTGGGTTTCACAGCGGGGCACCCCCGATCGGGGTGCCACAGGGGCAAGAACCAAGGCCCAGGATAGTGAAAATCTCAAGTGTTGTCCTGCTTTAACTCTTCCATGTATCCAAAGCTGATCAATAGCTGTCATTTAGGCCCCTTTCACACTCCCCTGTTAAAAGCAGGGAGGTCAATAGGCTCAATCCATGGACTAATGGACACAGCCCATAGATGCATATAGCGCAGGTAAAGTGCATGTATTACATTTTACCGTTTACAGTTGAAGGGCTGCATACTCATCACTGCCTCCCAGTCTCGCCAGTGCCATTGTCTCATCCACTGGGTCCTGATGCCACGGTCCTGCTGGTGTTGCTGCCACCTTGATCGGGACTCCACTGCCACCACTGTGTTGCAGTGTAGTTAAAGGGGGATACTTGAGACGATTAGACCTTTCATTGGTTGTCTTTTCTAATTGATCCAATAGCCCCACACACATGCCAAGTACAACTCTAGGCATCGTCTAGTTAGCAACATGTGTGAAGACTGCCACCAGACACCACTTTACCAGGGTATTGACAGTAATACTATTACAATCCAGTTTGGTTATATCAATCTGTCTCACCAACAGTCACTGCTAGACCGGGATGGAACAGAGAGCTTTAACCGAGTGGTAGATATACAATGGCAATCGGATAACTGCATAGATTTCTTATTTCTAAATTCAGAGCACTATAACCTTACTTATGATTTTTAGATTTAATTAGAAAAGACATAAACATGGTACAATAGAGAAATGCGAGTAAAAACTGTTACAGATATAGGGCTCGACAAAGGTAGAAATAAATTCGTGTCGCTCGGAAAACCATTTCGCATGCATAAAATTTTAACTTTTTCGAGTGATTCAAAAAAGGGGTTGAATTAAATACGTGCATTGGAAAATGCGATCGTAAAATTTTCAAATCACTCGTAAAAAGACTGTCGCAAGCGAAAATTATTGGAAAATGTACTTGAATTTGTTTTCTATTGTTGCATGATGTTGTAAGGCTTTTTAATGGGTAAATGTAAATGTATATTTTTTTTCAACTTTTTAAGTTGCCTGTGTAGCTGTATGTACATGGCTAACATTGTGGACAGATGTAATAAAGAGGCAAGGTATGCTGTAGTGGAAGTACTAATTAAACAGTAATATTTGTAAGAGGTATGTATGTTGTTTTCTTTTTGAGTTTGGTTGGATTGCCAGGGACCTGGATTAAACAATTTTTCCTTTAATGCAGAAATGTGGCCATTGTTTTCTATACAAAGCTTGCTCACATAGCACCACGTGTCCTTGGGTGCAGGGTGCAGCTCTTTGCTAGCTTTGCATATGTTGCCAATGAATGAGATGCTGGAGTGCCTGGCCACGAGGATAACCCAGTGGTATGCCATTCTCATTGCATCATGCTTACACTTTAAAGTGGACCAAAACCCAGGATTTTGACTATTCTGGGTTTTGGTGCCCCACCAAACCCAAATGTCGACCACTCCGATCTACCTTCCCCTGTTCTTATGGCGCATGCGTGGCCTCCCATGCATTCATCCATATAAATGGTCCAGACGCAAACTGGTCTAGGGTTGTTTAAGGACTCAGCTACAGTCCAGTTGAGCATAGTATAACTGGGTTATACATCCATGCTAGGCTGGAACAGGGAGTGTGTCTCCTCCAGACATTTACGAATGACTGGTACCATGGCATACCCTGCTAAAGTTATAGCAAGGAGTGTCCCCTGCTTGTGCATGCATCCTTGAAGTGTGGCAGTTGGTGAGTATACTAGGCAACCTGGGTTGTTTCATACAGCAGAGTATGTAAAATTATAGTCAGCCAAAGGCAAGGAAACAAGTAGCCATAGAGTTTTAACAATTTCTGGAGCAAAGGTGGTGGTTTTGGGGGCACTGTAAGAGCACGTCAGCAATAACGCTATTGCCTATATAGGCAAGCCCATGGCAGTCACCAAATAAGCAAATAAATGGGCAAAATGTAACACTTCCATACTCAAACCTTTGTGCAACAGCATCAAGGAACAGCATACTTTGGGACCTTAACATCAGTTGCAGATTCTAAATTCCTATAAGGGTAAGGCTAGCAAGGGGTTAAAAGGTTGGAGCTTTCCAAAATGTCACAAGCACTCTGCACAAAGTTAGGCAATAATGTTTAAACACTTACCAAGAAGCCATCCACCAGATAAATGCCCCTCCTCAAATAGTCGAAAAATTGATGCATTTCGCAGAATGTGGGTATCATGGCATGATCTGGGAAAGCCAGCCACAGAGCTAAGTATTTTGAGATCTGGACCAGCAATCATCTGTACATTCAGTGAATGTCCCATCTTGCGATTGCGGTAGATATATTTATCCACACTGGGTGGGATAAAGCAAACATGGGTGCAATCCACAGCCCCCATGACATGTGGCATGCCAGCAATGCAACCCTGTTTTACTACAGTCCATTCCTGGGGTGAGGAGGGTAAATGCATATACTGTGGCAAAATGGCACGCATTGCCTTTAAAAATGTATCTACAGCACAACATACAGAATTTTGGGACATGCCAACCGCCACACCACCCAAGCGCTGAAATGAGCCATTGGCCAGAAATTGCAAGAAAACTATCAGATTTGCCATTCAGAGATTGCATGTCCTCTACCAGTTAAAGGTGCCAAAGATTATTCCAGCAGGCTATAGAGGTCTTCCAAAGCTGCACGATTTGGGCCTAGTAAGCCGGAAAAGTGCTTGATCTGGCAGCTGATCCACATCCAAACATGTCCGAAAATACTTGGGAATGGGTAGTCTGCGCCTTCTTTGCGCCACATCATCTGCAATATTTTCAAAGTCAATGCAAAGAAAGTAGAAGGGCTCCATTGTGAGAAAGAGAAAAATGAGTTTTCTCCTGCTGAAAGCTGCATCAAAAAACTAGTGTGAAACACTCTAATTTATATCATGTGTGTGGCTCATCAAGTCAACCTGAATCAGTAGTAACATTTTCGAATCGCAAAATGCAGTAGTAAATTTTTCGATCCACTAATTTATTTCGCACTTTTACAATCGCAATTGAATTTAATTCGAGTGACTCGTGTTTTACAATGGTTCCAGGTTGCTGAATCACTCGTAAAAAAACGTTTGCAAAATCGCAACTTTTTAAGCACAAAACACACGAAAAATCAATTTTCGACCTATATTGAATCAAGCCCATAGTATAAATGGAAAAATACTATAACCAAGCCACTAGCAAAACAGATTTAAAAATGGATAACAAGTAAAAAGAATTTTTATACATATGTCTGGGAGATTTGTGCATCAAAAGTCCAGATTAAAAAGAGAAAAAGGCCAATAAATCGGAAAAGGTTTCGGAATGTGATGAGTGGTAGCACAAAGTGGTGCCTCCCATCACGGCTCGAGCGTGGGGTTTGACCGATGAGCCCAGAAAATGTCTGGGGGCCCCACAGACCACCCAGTTATCTGAACCAGGCCAGGAATATGATTTTCCAGACCAGCACCTAATTGATTGAATCCAAAAAGACAATTCTGTGAATACTCACTTGTAGAATTGCTTTTACCATGCATGGCACGGCCTGCTTCACAAAGTCATTACATCTAGGTTATTCTGCCACAATGTGGCGCAGTGTACTGCAGAAGAGTTGTGGCTCCTCCCGGTACCATATAAAAACTGAATTACCAATGTTGGACTCCCGGAAGCCGTAGTATCCCTCATCAGGTCCTCTTTCCCATTCAGGTGGTCATCACCCACACTATCTTATTTAGGTACGAAGATCTCGAAAGACGCCGAAGATATCTTCAGATACAACTTTGTTCCTATGCTGAATAAAATCAAGGCAGATTTAGCGGCATGGGACTCTCTTACACTTACCTGGTTGGGAAGGATGAGTGCCATAAAAATGAAAAATGAAATAAAATACTCCCAAGAATATTGTACCTTTTCCAAACCCTCCCGTGCCACATACCGGCAAGCTACTTCAAGAACCTGAATACACTATTCCTAAAATTCATTTGGGGGGGTAAGAAGCCAAGGATCCAATTTGGGCTCCTACAGAGGTCACGAACGAAAGGAGGCCTGGCTGTCCCAAACCTGAAGAGGTACTGGCAGGCAGCTCACTTACAGAGAATAGTAGACTGGGGTAGAAATGGAGGGGAGAAAAAATGGGTCGCAGTGGAATCTAGCTGCGTAGATACCCAGTTGAAGGAGATCCCATGGGCTACAGAGACCTCAGGCCGATGGGGAGGCCCCAACCTAATGATCGGGGCGACTCTCAGGGTTTGGGATGCGGTCAGGAAGCTTAGTGGGATCTCACCTTGGCCGTCACCTTTGATCCCTGTAATTGGGAACCCCGAGCTGCCTATTAGCCTGGGATTGCTAACCAGAGGGAACTGGAGAGACCTGGGAACAGTTAGAGGGAGAGACCTACTGAGAGGAGGGGAATGGTGCAGAATAGAGGAGCTTAGAAGCAAATGGAGCAGCCCACACCTAGACCCCTGGCAGTTGCTACTTTTCCAACACTTCCTACAAAGAACAGGCTCGAAAAACGCATTCGGACGAGATCTTACCCAATTTGAAACCTTGGTTATGCAAAAGGATTCACCTTAGAAGGTGATATCCCAGATATATCAGCTTCTTGATGCAGAGCAAGAGACGACACCTGCCTTTTGCAGAGAATGGGAGAGAGAGCTGGGCAGGGTGTTCACGAGGGACGAATGGAAGAAAATATTCTCACTCGCTCATAAATCGTCAATCTCAGCACAGGTGCAGGAAACGAACTATAAATATCTATCTAGATGGTACTACACTCCAAAGAGACTGGCCACCATCTTTCCGAGCTCCTCACCTATGTGCTGGAGATGTAAAACAGAAGAGGGCTCACTAATGCACATCTTATGGTCATGTCCCAAAGTCACAGCCTTCTGGAAGAAGATCACAGGAACTATGACTGAGATCATAGTCCCGCTCTGCCCAGCCCTCATGCTGCTACATCACACCACTAGCAGTGTGACAGCATACAAAAAGTCGATTCTGAGGCACCTAATAAATGCAGCCAAAATGTTAATTCCTAGGCTTTGGAAGACTGAATACACCCCGACAGAAAATGATTGGATCCGAGAGGTGGACAAAATAAGGGAAATGGAAGAGCTGATGGCAGCAGCTCAGGACAATGAGGAGAAGACCCGATTACTCTGGATGCCGTGGTATATGTACCGACCCCCGACAACTTGCCCCGTCGCCCCCTCGTCCTCGGGACCCAGTGCGGGACCTGGGGTGAATGATAGTCAGTTACGTGGCCACTGGCTGTGTTCTTGCCTAGGAGTGGAGTGTGGAGACCCCCCCTCTTATACCTCTTCCCCTCCCCCCCCTTTTTTTTCCTTTTTTTTTTTTTATTTATTTTATTTTTTTTCTCTCTCTCTCTCCTTTTTTTCTTTATCCCTATTCCTTATACATTAACTTTCTCTTGCTGGCCTGGTTCTGGTCGTGTAATATCCCAAGTAGACCCCCAAATTTTCAAGACAAACTGGACAAATTGAACTTGACAGACAAGGAGCTCACTGAGATATCCTGGTAAACAGCGAATAGATACTCGGAGATCCGAGTCATTATTTTATGAGCCGAGAAAAGTGAGTATAAGCCAAAAACCTTCCGGGGAGACAGACAATGGAGAGATGCTGTCAGTGTCTGCTTACGAACTCCTGGACCCACTAGGACACTTTAGAGATACATAAACCATAAGAATGTGGGGGTTAATCATACATATGACAGGCCAGAGCTACTGTTACCTGTATGTTATTCCTGTATCTACTTTGAACCTTTTGTACCCTTTTGTACTTTATTACACTGTATTTGAAAACTAAATAAAGAATTAAAAAAAAAATAATAAAAACTGAATTACCATAGACTTCTCCAGTGTTGACAAGCAGTTATTTCAAGAAACCGGGAGAAAATAAAGATAAAACAGGTAATAGAATCCCAACTAACTTGGAACAATCACCATAAAGAGGCAACCAAGAACAACGATAACCAGGGTGGGGTGAAGCAGGCCGTGCCATGCATGGTAAAAGCAATTCTACAGGTGAGTACTCACAGAATTGTCTTTTTCCCAATGCATGGCACGGCCTGCTTCACAAACCATTACATCTGGGACTTCCAAAAGCAGTGTCCATAAAGTAGGGTGGGATCCCCAAAGAGTAACAGCAGGCAGTTTAAACCACCACTGCCTGAAGTACCTTGCGGCCAAAAGCAGCATCAGCTGAGGCCTTAACATCAACCTTGTAAAACGTGGAAAAAGTATGAACAGAAGACCAAGTTGCGGCCTTACAAACTTGTTCAACAGAAGCTTGGTGCTGAAAGGCCCAAGAAGCACCAATAGCACGAGTTGAATGAGCAGTAACCCTAAAAGGAGGAACCTTCCCCCTGGCAGAGTAGGCCTGCCCCACCGCCTGATGGATCCACTTGCTGATAGTGGATTTAGCCGGAGGCAAACCCTTCCTAGGTCCAGCAGGAAGAACAAAAAGAGCATCAGATTTCCTGAAAGACTCAGTAGCAACTAAATAAAACTTCAGAGCCCTAACAACATCCAGAGAATGAAGGGTCTGCTCCTTGGCATTAGCAGGTTTAGGACACAAAGAAGGCAAAACAATGTCCTGATTGAGATGAAAAGCAGACACAACCTTAGGCAAGAAATCCGGCTTAAGCCGAAACACCACCTTATCCTGATGCCTTTCAAAATAAGGAGGTTTGATGGAAATCGCCGCCAGCTCAGAAACTCGCCTGATAGAGGTAATGGCCACCAAAAAGGCCACCTTAAGAGTCAGGATGGGCAAGGCAGCCCCACGTATAAGCTCAAAGGGAGGACACTGCAGAGCAGACAACACCATATTCAGGTCCCAAACAGGTAGCATAGGCTTACGTGGCGGACGCACATGAGTAACTCCCTGGAAAAAAGTCTTAACCAACCGGTGATTGACAAAGGATCGTTGGGAAAAAATTGCCAGAGCTGACACCTGTCCCTTGAGGGTACTAAGTTGAAGGCCCGAATCCAAACCATGTTGCAAAAATTCCAGAATCCTGGGGATAGAAAACACCCGACAAGGAAGAGACTTGGACTCACACCAGGCAATGTAAGCATGCCAGATCCTGTAGTAGATAAAGGACGAGGACTTCTTCCTAGCCCTAATCATGGTATCAACAACAGAAGCCGGCAAACCCTTCAAGATGGAGGTTTCAGCAGCCAAGCCGTTAAAGCCAGCGTTTGTAAATTGGGATGGCACAGTTTTCCCTGAGTGAGCAGATCTGGATCCTTGGGCAGGGCATACTGATCTACTGCCAACTGCACGACGTCTGCAAACCACACCCTCCTTGGCCAACAGGGGGCCACCAGAATGGCTGTACCCCTTCATGGGCTATCTTGCACAGCACCCTGCCCAGCAGAGGGAACACATAGAGGAGCCGAAACTCTGTCCAAGGCATTGCTAGCGCATCCATGCAAAGGCCAGAGGGTCCTGTGACAAACCTGGGAAGCTTGTGGTTTTGGCGGGACGCAAACAGGTCCACATCCGGCTGACCCCAGCGGTGACACAGGGAGTGAAAAGCCTTGTTGCTGAGGGACCATTCCCCCAGCCGAGACGTCCCCCTGCTCAGGGAGTCTGCCTCCTGGTTCTCCACCCCCGGAATGTAAACCGCCGAGATGCAAGAGGCATTCTCTTCCGCCCAAGACAGTATCAGAGACACTTCCTTGAGGGCTCGCTTGCTCCGAGTTCCTCCCTGATGATTGATGTAGGCAACCGCCATCTGGTTGTCCGAGCAGATCTGAACAGCCCGACCCCAAAGGTGTGAGGTCAGCTGAGAAAGAACCAACCTGATCACCCTCAGGTTCTAGGACATTGATGGGAGCATGGGCCTCCTGGGGGCCCCACTGACCCTGGAACTGCAGAGACTTCCAAAAGCCCCCCAACCGGTCAGACTGGCATCTGTGGTGACAGTCTCCCAACACTGGGGCAGAAATTTCCTGCCCTCCAGGAGTTCCTTGAGTCCAGCCACCACGAGAGGGACTGTCTGGCCAGGGGGGACAGAGCAAATTCCTGATCCAGGGACACAGGGTCCCGATCTCAAACTGACAAGAGGTGCAACTGAAGAGGTCTCATGTAAAACTGAGGAAAGGGGACTGCCTCGAAGCAGGACACCATCAGGCCCGCCAACTGCATCCCTTGCCGGATGGAGGGATGGGGACACAAGAGCAGAGCCCGTGCCTGCTGCTGAAGGCCCTCCACCTTCTGCTGAGGCAGGAATACCTTGACCTGAGAGGTATCGAGAGTCATGCCCAAAAAAGACCTCACCAAAGACGGAGACAGTGAAGACTTGGGGTAGTTGATCACCCAGCCGAAGGACTCGAGAGTGGAGGTCACCACCTGAGTATCCCTCTCGGCCTGATGAAGAGACTGAGCCACAATCAGAATGTCATCCAGGTAAGGAAGGATGCGAATGCCCTGATGCCGCAGCAGAGCCATCATGCCCGCCAGCACCTTGGTGAACACCCGAGGCGCTGAGGTGATACCGAACGGTA
This sequence comes from Gastrophryne carolinensis, assembly GCA_027917425.1. Lineage (NCBI taxonomy): Eukaryota > Metazoa > Chordata > Amphibia > Anura > Microhylidae > Gastrophryne > Gastrophryne carolinensis. The sequence goes on along the minus strand of CM051235.1, from coordinate 25,431,460 downwards.
AGGCCACAAACTGGTAATGCTGATCCTCCAGAGCAGACCTGAGAAATCTCTGATGACCTGGGAAGATTGGCACGTGAAGATAAGCATCCTTGACGTCCACGGAGGTCATGAAGTCGCCCAGGCGAAGGGTACTGACAGGCGAGCGTAAGCAAAAGTGCTTGAACCTGACCAACCTGTTGAGACCCTTCAGGTCCAGGATGGGCCTCAAGGACCCGTCCTTTTTGGGGACCGTGAACAGATTGGAGTAGAAACCCTGACCCCATTCCTGGGGAGGCACCAGGCAAATGACTCCTGACTCCAACAGATGTTGAACCGCAAGGCGCAACCCCTGAGCTGACAGAGGGTTGTGAGACATCCGGGATATGATGAATCTGGGGGGCAGCCAGGCTGCAAACTCTATCTTGTAACTGGAGGACACCACCTCCTGAATCCACCGGTCTGAGACGCGGAGCCTCCAGACATGAGCAAAGAGCCTGAAGCCGTCCCCCCACCCGGATGGGTGAGGGCGCCTGAGGGGGCTTGGGAGAAGGTTTAGGCTTGGGGTCCCATGAGAGCCCGGGACAACCACGGGATCTGTCACGGTCCCAGGAACCCCTGCGGATACCTGAAAAGAGGGGGCCTCGACCTCCTCTGGGGGCACGAAAGGAGGAGAAGCGGAGGGCCCCCAAAAAGGCCGAGGATACCTCCTACGCTGAGGCAGCCTACCATCCTTGGCTAAAACATCCAGACGCTCACCAAAGAGCAGCAGCCCCACAAAGGGGAGCCCAGTGAGAGCCTTCTTAGCAGAAGCGACAGCTGCCCACTGACGCAACCAGAGCGGCACATAGCCACCAAAAGGGCAGAGGCCCTACTACTCAGCCGTACCACATCATCCACAGTAAGGATAAAGGCAACAAATTCAGAGCAAAGCAAGAGGGCCCTATACTCCTCCCTACCAGCGGTAGGGCCATCAAGGAGACGATTGATCTGTCTACTAAGAGCAGTAGCTGTTATGGCAGCGGCACAGGCCAGGAGCAGCCCAGCCCCCACAAATGTAAAAGCATGGCAGGCCAGATGATCCATACACCGGTCCTCGCTGTCTCGCAGTGTAGTAGTGTCAGGGGAAGGCATGACTGAGGTGTTGGACAGCCCTAGAACGGGAGCGTCCACCTCGGGGGGACCCGACCATCGCTTAACCAGGTCAGCAGGAAAGGGGTATTTCTTATCCAACCCTTTGGGCACCACGGGCAATCTACTAGGATGTTTCCACTCCTTGAGCACCATATTAGTGAAATGACTCTGCTCAGGGAACTCCAGACGCTGCTTAACAGGACGAAAAAGCTCACCCTGTTTCCTCTTAGCCACCTCAGGGGGGACAATGTGCAAGATTTCAAAACTGTGAGACAACAGATTAGCAGTGTCCTCAGGGAACCAGGAATCCTCAGACTCAGACCCAGGATCACTGTCGCAGCCCACCTGCTGGTCCCCAGAGGAATCAGAGCCCGGGAAAAGCTCCCCCTCCTCTAGGGAGTAACAGTCATCAAAAAGATCAATTTCCTCATGCTCCTCAGCAACCCAGGCAGGCGTGAGAGCCCCCTCACTGGGGGCTAAATGCAGTGCGCGGGGGGGTAGGCGATGCCGAGGGGCTGGGAAGCGAAGTTGGCAGCCCAGACTGGAGCGCAAGGATACCTTGGGCGCACGGCACACACACCGTGACATCCTTACTGATCCTTACGGATACCCCACACATGGAACACAGCCGAGATTGCCCCGAAGAACCCTGGAGCACATTATCCCCAGAAGCCTCCATATGGTGATTAATGGCTAATAAAAGCCACCCGGGATGCCCCCCCAAGGGATTCCCCCATTATAGTAAGGGGAGAATAAGGAGCCGGACCGGGAGAAACCACAACCCACGGGTGTCCCGCCTGAAAGACATAAGCAAAAATACATAAGTATCCCGCAGCCCATGCCCCAAGGACAACAAAAAAACCCAGAGGGGACTCACGGACCAAGCAGGACAAGGATCGCCAGCCGCCGGAGGAAGCGTCACAGGCAGAAATCACCGCCGCAGCCCAGGGATGAAGGAGCCCCAGACAAAGATGGCGCCGACAGAGGAACCTTGAGGGGCGGGCCACGGGAGAACGACGTAATACACGTCATCTGCCGCCCCCCCCCCCCCCCGAATAGCTCGAAAACGGCGCTCACGTGACCTCGCGTCATCAACCAACGTCCTCCACACAGTAAAAACGCCTCACAGATATATAGCGCCACCCGCCGCGGAGCATAGTACAAAGAGCATTCCACCAAAAACCATCCCCCCCCCCCCCGAAAACCCGTCAGAGGGGTGGGGGAGAAGAGAGCGAGCAGGCAGCGGCGAAGCCCAGGCCGTTGGGGGGGCGGGGGGGGGGACCCCGAACACCAGAACAAGTCACATAAACCCCAAAACACTCACCCCCTCGGAAGCTAGTACAGGAACTCCGCATCCCTAGTAGGCTCACCATAAAGCCTATGGCCAGCTACCCTTTGTGGTACAGGGTCTGCGGCTTGGAGCAGCGCTCCTTGAGCACTTGACCCTAGTGCTCCGCTACCCTCACCCAATCCGACAGCCGAGGCTGGGAGGCACAGAGGGTCCAGAAACTGATGGAAATAGCCATGCAGGGCCGCAGGCTTGGTTGCCCCACTCACCTGCGCATAGAGAGAGCCATCTTCGATCTTCGCAGATATCACTGCAGAGGAAAAACTGAAGAAGTCTATGGTAATTCCGTTTTTACATGGTACCGGGAGGAGACACAACTCTTCTGCAGTACACTGCGCCACCTTGTGGCGGATTACCCAGATGTAATGACTTTGAGAAGCAGGCCGTGCCATGCATTGGGAAAATAAGACAGGATTGTGGCAACCCCTCTAAACACTTATTTGGGTTCTAAGGGTTTCTGAAGCCATCATGTGGGCAAGTCTCATATCATTCTGTAGCTTATAGCCTCAATCATCAAATGAGTTTATGGGGAATATAGTATGACTTGACATGAGAAAAGCTATTCAAAATAATAACTTCTATTTGTACATTTTGTGCCTGCAGTGTGGGGATAAGATGAGCGGCCCAGGGGGCCTTCCTTTGTGGTGGTGAAGTTTGTGCAAAGCACCTAGCTGTAAATGAGCATTTGCCTTTAGAAGTGCAGAGGCATTCTATAGCACAGATGCACACTATAATTTATGATGTCTGTAACCCAGTGGGGGAAAATCTTGGGACTGAAGGAACATTTGTGGCCAGATGCTAATACAAATGCAAAAATACACATTTTGAGGAGGCCTGAAACAGGAATAGCTAGATATTATTGTAAAAATCTAGCTGGGAATATGATATAATGGCCTTGATTCACTAAGAAATTCTCATGGTAGTAAAACATTCAGTTCATTAGAAAAAAGCCTGAGAATTTCACTTTAAGTGAATCACCAGATAGGAAGTCAATAAAAGTCAATGGCACTTTTTACAGAGTAAAAAGAAGTAAAAAGTTCAATACTTTTCTCAGAAGTAAAAAGTGCCATCGACTTTTTATGGCCTCGATGCATCAAGAGTTAAAAAAAATTCTCGTGGTAGTAAAAAATTCATTTCATGAGAAAGTCTGAGAATGTCACTGTTGATGAATCACCAGATAGGGAGACAATGAAAGTCAATGGCACTTTTTTACTCCTAAGAAAAGTAGTGAACTTTTTAGATATTTTTACGCTGTAGTAAAAAGCTGCCATTGACTTTCATTGTCTTACAATCTGGTGATTCACTAAAAGTGAAATTATCAGGCTTTTTTCTCATGAAATGAACTTTTTTACTACCATGAGAATTTTTTTCAACTCTTAAAGTTGACCAACACCCAGGCGGATCGGCCGGGGAATCTATAAGATTCCAAAATCAGAATGCCCCGCTGTGTGAAACCCTCCAGGACGCCCAGCAACCTTACCTGGATACCGATCCAACGACCACGGCCGCATCTCGTGCTTCTCTCTAGCAGGACGCGGGCACGCTCCCCGTTAGAGGGAAGCGCGAGATGCGCCCGCCAACGTGCTCGGAGCTGTTGTGATAATACATCTCATTGACGCGCATACCACAGCGGCTCTGAGCGCTCTGATTGGACTAGGCCCGCGCATGCGCCGTAGGAGCAGGGTGAGGTGAGTTTTTATTGCCATTCTGGGGGTTTCACGCGGTGCCCGGCGGAAGTGGACCAAAACCCAGGATAGTGAAAATCCTGGGTGTTGGTCCACTTTAAGAACACCGTCTATATATGGACTACGAGACCCTAAATAATACAGGTACCTCTTTCCTCTAGCGAAAAGTTATGAGTCGCCCTGTGGTTCTCATGCGCATGCTCATAAACACTGATAAAACAGGGCTGGTGCCTCAGCATCTGGGTTTCCCCCATTTCCCGTCACAGCGCTGCCGCGTCTCACACATACACTGTTCTCTATGAGACTGCAACCTTCACAGCCTTCCCCTACCCGGCAACTGGTGATGCGCTATGTGCCAATATTCCTATTGGGCAGGAGCAGAGCATCAGCCAATCAGCAGGCAGAGTCTAGTTCTGTACACAGAGCGTGACAGGGAGACGCTGAGGTGAGTCGCTGTGAGGTAACCGAGTTCCCGGCAGGAGGTCGCACACAGGAGGGAGATGATGGCCGCCCGCTCGCTCTTCCTGGTCCTGGCTTTAGTGACCCGAGCCCTGGCTGGTGAGTACACAATAGTGTGTGTGTGTTCACACTGTATAGCGCTGCCAGCATCTGTGACGCGGTTCAGGAAATTCAGCAAATAATGACCATGGGGGTAACAGGTGGATAAGTGATAAATAGTTACACTAGTGTCATAACATGTATTCATATGAGGAGTGCTATAGCGCTGTCTTTAGCTGTGGCGGTGTACAGAGTGTGACGCATGAGAGTGGTGACATGCTGGTGACGTCATATAATGGTGAGAGCAGTAATGGGAGATGTGATGATATTATTATTATTATATATGTGATGTTGCTCTGGCCGCACATTGTCTGTTTCTGATCAGTCGTTTGATTTAATCATGTGAGCGATTGATTGATTTATAACGTTTAGTTTCACTTTCACTATTAAAGTAAAAACTACAAAACCACACAGACGCAGCTACTGGAATTTAAGGTGGGGCGAGACTCTAGGGCCGGTGCTCTTCTGTTTGGGGCATCCTAAATTATTCAGCCATGCTAGAGAGGAACAACCACAAGGTTAGTATAAATTCTAGTGGTCGGTTCTCTGGACCAAGACCGAGGTAAGTGGAATTTTGATCCTCATTTGGGATGCCACTGGGATTGCCTGTTTTCTCAGCGCCACGCTCCCTCAACGCATGTACGAACTCACTGTTGTGTATATTAATACCTAAAGAATGGCCGCACCAACAGGGATAGTAAGGGAGTGTGCACGCTTGGGTAGCTAAATGTACCACACACACAATGAGGGAGGCTTCCACAAGGCCCCCAAACCCAAGAAACAATCTGCACCACTCCGTTTGAGAGACAAAGCTACTAATCTTTTATTAATTAATATGTACAAATGCAAAAAATTGAAAAACTCATTGTTTGAACACTCCACTAGAGGGCACTGGTGGCATGGCCGGACTGAATGGGTCAGATCTCAAATATATATCCCTATGTAAACATGGCTGGGTCCTACTTCTCCTAATAAAAGTGCTATGTGCAATATATATGACTCAAAAAGACTAAAACATTTTTTAAAATGCGCAAGGATATAAAGTGACTGTGCAAAGTGAATCCATCACAAGGCAACAATATATTAAGTGAAATAACAAAAATAAATATCACACAGCTGGATAACAAGAGGGACAACACAACCATATACTTACATGTAAGCCATGCCAGCCTCGCCCCTCCCCTGTCCTACGCGTTACGTGACTGACATCACTTCCTCAAGGCAGAGAATGTCCAGGTTGTGCATATTAATGCGCGGCAATGGAAACGAATGCTGGGCGCCTCCCATTGCTTAAGCATACTTCTGCAGATGTGTGTGACCGAGCTCCCTGTTTTTAACCTAGTTTAGAGACAGATTGTAGGTTGGTCAGCAAGCTAACTGGTTTGAGTGCTGTGGCCCCTTTAAGACTTTTGTATCCCATTGGCAACTACGCAGGACTGGAGGCATGTGCATGCTACGGCTAGAGGAAAGCTAAGGATGGATTCAGAGGCCAGTGCATATGCGGCGAGATCGACTTCCAATGTTAGTATGTGAGGGATTGATACAGCAGGGTATACTAAATCTGGTTGCCCCAAGGGCAAGCTGTAACCTGAGTTTTTTTAGACTCTAGAGCAGGGGTGTCAGACTGAAATACACAGTGTGACAAAATAAAAAACTTGGGAGAGTCAGGGGCACAACCTTGATATTAATTGAAAAAATGTCTATCCAATAGCACATGCGCGCAGCCAATCGGCACCCCTGGCTACATTAGACTTTTACCTGATGAGAGCTAAGGGACTAATTGAGGCGAGTGCGCCGCTGACAGCATTTACGACTATGCTGGGTTTGGGTGAGTGCCTGCGCTGGCCATTCACAAATGCCTAGTGCGGGCCCACATCCAGCTATAGGTATAGCGGAGCAGATGTGCCATTGGATGGGAGGTCAGGTAAGTTTTCCCTCCAGTTCGGGGGGGGGTCTCAAACGGTGATTTAGGATATTCGAGGTAGTGAGGATCAGACAGTCTTATGGACTTCAGGGCCGCTTTTGGTCCATTTTAATGGGACAGCCTTGACATCTTTTAGACTCCAGGGCCAGTCGGCTACATGGTTGGTCCTCTTTAATGCAGCGTGCCATTTTCCATAATGTTATGGGATCGGGTTCTCTGCCTTCCTTGTCAGGCTTCTTCCAGATGCTTATTTCAGAATTCCACTCTACTGCATGTGCAGCAGTTTACTCTCCCTGGTGACTGGAAGCAGTCAGAGCACTCTAATATAAGCTCAGACATGGAGTGACGGCTGTGAGATCCCAGAACTTGCCAACTCTTATTGTTTTGGGGCTTTTGAGTGCAATTGTGTTTGGGGTTTCTGCTTCTCTTGCTGAAGGGTCTCTCTGTCCTGCTGCATTTTGTTGCCAATTTATTTCACTTTGTTTCCAATTTATTTCACTTTGTTACTTATAAAGCTGCCTGGACACCACTTAAACCGGACCAACACCCGTTTTTTTTTAACGGGTGTTGGTCCCGCTATCAGCTAATCACAATAAGCTCCATAATGCTGAAGTCCCCCTCACACAACCCCTTAGAACGCCCGTAATGCTCACCTTCATTAGGAGCCAGCACCGGGAGAGTCACGCAATTGGCCGCCGGGCGGTTATGTGGGCCATGGTTGCGTCCTCTGCGCCGGCCACCTTGACTGCCCACTGGCCAATCGGGAGACTCCTTTCCTGGCGCTGGCTTGTAATGAAGGTGAGCTGCTGCTCGCACACGCTCCTTTGGACCAGGAAAGAAGGTGAGCTTCTGGGCAACCTGGGGGGTTTCACACATGGTCCCATCCCAATTCTGGATGCCCCAGGGGGAGGGAATTTAACAGCCTTGGAATCTTTATAGATTTTAGGGCTGTCGGGGCGTGGGTTTTGGTCCACTTCAAAAATCATGCTAGGGCTTATTAGCAGGGTAGGTCTTATTTTCAGGGAGCTGGCGTCTATAGTGGCCCTATCCCTGTTCTAAGTACAATTAATCAACAGAGATCTGCAGACATACAAGTGCCCTGTGCAATAAATATGAATAAAATGTTTATATGGAACCAAACAGAACCTATAATATATAATAAATAGTCTATAGAAGTAATAGCTAAAAAATGTGCCAGGGATAAACAATGCAAATAATAACACAAATAGTAATACTACAAATACATAATATACAGGGGAGTGTCACAAAGAATACCTATATTTAAAAATTTATTTCTGGGGGGGGGATTTGTGAGTCATAGATGGCCATTGTATGCTTGTGCACACATAGGAATACAGTGTGTGTACAGCGAGTGTACACATGCTCAGAGAGGGGTGGGATGCCCTAATTACAGCACCTGAGGAGTGGTTGGGGGTTAGGTGTCAAAAGCACTTAAATCATGTCCCATGGCTGGGAATCGGAACTGCCACCCTCCGGTCACAAGACTGCTTCCTTACCTCTAGGCCACAACTACTCCTTAGCATAAAGGTGGTGGGGGGTTCTAGGAAATGAAAAACAATATTTATGCCACTACACTCCTGTTTCTGCTTCACAGCCGACATTATTTGTATGCGTGATGCCTTACAGACGACTGCAGTGGCCATTATTCGGAAGGTTTCTTTGGCTGCATGTTTAGATTGTAACACTAGGTGGAAGCAGTGTGACTCTTCTCTGTGCCCAGCTGCACAGTAATGTGAAGTCATGCAGTTTCCTGGAAATCACTTGTTTCTTGTGTCTGCTATCCAGCAGGGGGCGAATGTACTGACCATAGGAAGCCTGTTCTTTGTTACAAAGGCCTCGATTCAATAAAGGAAGAAAAGAATTCTCATGGTAGTAAAAAATTCAATTCTTGAGAAAAAAGCCTAAAAATGTCAATGTTACTGAATCACTAGAAAAAAAGGAAATGAAAGTAAATGGCAGCTTTTACTACAGTGTAGAAAGAAGTACAAGTGAAGAACAGTTCTCTACTTTTCTTAGGAGTAAAAAATACCATTCTGTGATTACTCACCTATAAAATGGATATTATAAGTATGCATCACACCCTGCTTCGGAATGATTAATCACTTCTGGGTTATAGTCCACAAGATGGCGCTTTTCTGCAGAGATGGCAAAAAAAAAAGAAGCCCCTCCCAGTCCATAAATACCTGGGACTTCCCACACATTCCCCAGTATATGAAAGCAGTAAGGGGACCAGGAGAAGCCAAAAATAAAATTAACATGAACAAGGAAAAATTCACCATATAGATGATCCAAGATACAACTCAGGGTGGAACGAAGCAGGGTGTGATGCATACTTATAATATCCATTCTACCGGTGAGTAATTACAGAATGGTATTATTCCAAGTATGCATCACACCCTGCTTCGGAATGATTAATCACTTCTGGGACATCCAGTAGCAGTGTCCAACAATGGGTGGGGATCCCAAAAGGCAAAAAAGCACAAATCAAACCACTGCAGTGTGCAGAACTTTGCGGCAAAAAACAGCATTCGCTGAGGCCCGAACCTCAACCTTGTAAAACTTGGAAAAAGTATGAACAGAAGACCAAGTAGCAGCCTTACAAACTTGTTCAACAAAGGCCTGGTGCTGAAAAGCCCAGGAGGCCCCAACAGCACGAGTAGAATGAGCAGTGATCCGGAAAGGGGGATCCCTCCCCTTGGAAGAATAGGCCCTAACAATGGCCTGACTAATCCATTTGCTAATGGTAGACTTGACGGGCGCCAAACCCTTCCTAGGGCCAGAGGGCACCACAAACAGGGCGTCCGTCTTCCTGAAAGGCGCAGTAGCCACCAGGTAGTATTTTACACATCTAACGACATCCAGAGAGGGCAAGGCCCTCTCCTTGTCGTTACCAGGATTAGGACATAAGGAAGGAAGCTCAATGTCCTGATTGAGGTGAAAAGCAGAGACAACCTTAGGCAAGAAGTCTGGTTTCTTTCACAATATCTTTATTGAAAGATTCAGGTTGGACAGCATTGTGATAGTACAGTGACATATCATTACACATCATTGATATCAACAGCATAACGATCACTTATCTGAATCAGTGTTTTTACCATTTTTGTAACACTTATAACGAGAAAAAAGAGAAAAATAAAAAAGAGAAAATGAGGAGAACATTACCTAAATATTAGAGCATGGACCTACAAGACAACCACCAGACCACATGGGGACTGGTGGGGAAAGACGCTAGACAAGGGGAACCAAGGGAGGGGGAAGGAGAAGTAAGGGAAGAATTAGGAGGGGAAGAAAAGGGGGGGGGGGGGAGTTGCTCGTCCCACATAAGCCCAAGGGTGTTTATACCTCTCTATCCCCAGTAAGTCAATCTCCTGATCATTTATTTCTGGCCTCTTTGGGCGCAGTGCTTCTGCCATGGGTCCCAGACCAAATCATACTTCTCCCTTTGCAGATTGGCTATAGCTGTCAGCTGTTCGTTGATCATTATGTTAGACATTCTGGCTTCCACCTCCTTCCACAGTAACTTCGGGGCCTTCCAATTTGCAGCTAATGTGAGTCTGACCGCCACCAAGAGGTGTTTAGTCAAGAGCCACTCATCCTTAGAGAGGGTATTCTGCTTCAGAGTTAATAATACCTCTATTGGGTTAGGGGTGCATATTTTCCCCACCATTCGGGATAGGACTGTGTATGCCCTCTGCCAGAGCGGCCTTACCCTCGGGCATGCCCACCACACATGGAGGTAATCCCCCACCTCCCCACAACCCCTAAAGCACATGGGGGAGTGAGAGGCAGGGCACCTATGGAGCCTAGCGGGGGTATAGTACCATCTCAGTACCAGCTTGAAGGCATTCTCTGTTGCCAACACATTAAGCGAGGTGGAGCGAACTGTTTTCCAAATTCTCCTCCAAGACTCGTCATCAATCATAACCCCGAGTTCTGCCTCCCACCTCGCCATATACCCATGCCTGGGCGGGTCGACCTGATTAACCAAGATCCCATAGATGTGTGTAATCACTCCTGTAGCGTATGGCTGTTGATAACACATCTGTTCCAGACCTGTCCACCTGAACGGCTGGGAACCCCCTTTCAATATGCCTCTAACAAAGTGGGAGAGCTGCAGATACCTGAAAATCTCAGATGATGGAATCTGTTTAGTTGCTCTTAGGTCTTCAAAGGATCTCATACCCCCGACTGTGCATAGATCCAGCACCACCTCCAGACCATTAGCTTTCCACCAGCTGAAACCTGAGGTATGTGTCACGCCAGGGGGGAACATGGGGTTGTTAAAAAGCCTCATCAGCGGAGTATGCCCAGAGATCAATCCCGCCCTTGACTTACAGCTATCCCACCTCCCCAGCAGGCAGTCCAGAACAGGGGATATACTTTTGGGTCTGATACGTCTCGGGAGCCATGGCAGCGCACTCACATCCATTGGTTCAGTCCTCCTGGCTTCCTCTAGGACCCACAGTGGAGGGGATTCTTTTACATGCAGCAATAGCACCGGAGCAATCTGCGCCGCCAAATAATATTTATAGAGAGAGGGTACACCCAGCCCACCCTTGGTGGTGTGATAATACAGTGTTTTCCTATTGACTCTCGGCCTGGTTGAACCCCAGATATACTTCAAAACTCTGCTTTGTAAGGGTTTGAAAAAGGACAGTGGAACTTTCACCGGGAGCACTCTGAAAAGGTACAGCAGCTTAGGCAATAGAACCATTTTAATAGCAGCCAGCCTCCCCAGCCATGACATCCTCAAATTGTACCATGGGTTCAAGAGCGTGTCAACTAATTTCGGGATATGAGAATAATTGGCTTTAAATAATGTCTCAAAATTAGAGGTAATTTTAATACCCAAGTAGGGCAGCTGATGTGTCCAAGTCCACTGATAATTAGCCTGCAAGGATCTCTTGGTTGGCTCTGTTAACGACACATCCAATGCCATCGACTTTGTATCATTGATCCGAAGCCCGGACAGACCACCAAACTCTAACAGAATATTAATTAAATTGGGGATAGTGATGTGGGGAGCTGTGATCATGAGCAACATGTCGTTTGCAAACAGGGACAGCTTGCTCTCCCCAGCTTGAGACACTATGCCTCTAATATTCACATTGTTTCGTATCTTAATGGCTAAGGGCTTTATTGCCAAAATAAATAAGATTGGCGATAATGGGCACCCCTGCCTAGTACCCCAAAGAATCGAGAATGGGGCCGACATTGCACCCGCATACTTCAAAGCGGCTTGAGGGGCATTGTACAAAGCAGATACTGCCGTCTGAAGTCCAACCCCCAAACCCCATTTCTCCAGCACCCACTGCAGGTACTCCCAGGAGATGGAGTCAAACGCCTTCTCCACATCAAGTGACAGTAGCATAGCCTCTTGACTGGTGCCTTTGACTGAATCAATCAACTGAATTATGCGTCTGACTCCATCCCCCACCTGTCGGAGAGGGACGAAGCCCACCTGGTCCCGGTGTACCAGGGAGCCCAAGAAATCATTAATTCTAGTAGCCCAAATTTTAGAAAATAATTTAAGATCGGTGTTTAGCAGAGAGATGGGTCTATAATTACTCCATTGTTGATGGCTTCGGGATCATAACCACGTTAGCCTTCAGCATCTCGCTCTCAAATTGGTTTCCTTCCAAAACATAATTAAACAGGGTAGTCAAGGGGGGGGACCACCTCCTGGGTAAGTTTTTTTTATAAAAGACCGCCGTCAGGCCATCAGGGCCAGGCCTCCTCCCTGATTTAAGGGTCCCAATAGCCCTCCGCACCTCCTCAGTGATGGGGGCATCCATCCCCCGCCTCTGCTGCTCAGAAACCAATGGCAGTTCAATATTTTCAAAGAATGCTGTAGCTTTCCTATGATCTAAACCCTGGGGGGCCCCGTATAACTTAGATAACCCACTCCTAAATGTTTCCAGGATCTTTTCAGGATTGGTAGTGAGTTGGCCTCCATTCATTTTTAACTTGATGGGAGGCATCGGAAAATCTTGGCATCTAAGTTGAGATGCTAGTAATGAGTTTGGCTAATTACTACATGCATAATATCTTTGCCTAGACCATCTGTATCGAGTTTCAGCCTGTTCAATCTGCACTTGATTCAAGGCCACCCTCGCCCTCTCCAGCCTGACCTCCTCCTCCCTCCTGCCCGTATCTTTAAACCCCCTCGCGGCTTCAGAATATTCCCGCTCCAAGCGGGCCGACTGTGCTATTCTTTCCCTCTTCTTTCTCGAGGCCTGCCCCAGAAAGTGTCCCCTTATAACTGCCTTAAATGCCCCCCAAAGTGTCGCCGGGGATTGCACAGTGCCCATGTTATGCCCAAAGTACTCCAATGCTACCTGCTTAGCTCCCTGGACCATTTCCTCTGACGCCAAAAGGGATTCATTTAAAACCCATGGGGATGGTCCGGTTCGCATCACCAATCCCGAGCAGACTATAAGGACCATATCATGGTCTGTCCATGGCACAGCCCCTATCTCCGCCCGCCTAACCCGCGGCAATAGACCTCTTCCTACAAAAATATGATCAATCCGGGAATGAAGATGGTGCGGGTGGGAATAGTGCGTGTAATCCCGCTTCCCTGGGTTTAGTTCGCGCCAAACATCCACCATCTGCACTCCTTGGATTATGCCAAGAAAGGCTTTAGATTCCCCCAACACATGAGGGGAGGGCAGAGAGGACCTGTCAAGCCTGTCAGGCAACGTCAGATTTGAGTCCCCACACATTAGAATGGTTCCCTGTGCATAAGCCTTGAGCAATTCCTGGCCAGAAAGCGGACCTGGCAACTGTTAGGAGCATAGTAACACAATAATGTAACTGGCGTATCCTGCAAGGTCCCCACTAGCAGTAGGTACCTGCCCCTGGGGTCTATCATCTGTTTAGAGCATGTGAAAGGGGAATTTCTATGAAACGCTATTAATACCCCACAGTGCTTCTTTTCGGCTGTGGCCTGGTAAAACTGCGGGTATTTCGGGTGGAGGTACCTGGGCGAGGATGAGGACGAAAAATGTGTCTCCTGTAAGCACACCACATCTGCTTTAAGCGCAACAAAGGCTCTAAATGCCCTCGGCCGCTTATTAGGGGAGTTGAGGCCTTGAGCATTAAGGGAGACCACCTTCACCGACATCTCTCGCTTTCAAGACCGCTATAGTTGGCATAATTAATCCTTTTCTGAGGGACAGCAACTCCCCGGGTACTAGGGTGGGGGGGGGGGGGGGGGAAGGAAAGGACCGGGCCAAGGGGGGAGGGGATGGGGGGTAAACATAATAAGACAAGACAGTACACACTATTAAGCATTATCCAAATATACACATAACAACCTACAGTATCTAAAAACATGTGTAGGCCAATAACAATCAGCCTATTGTGGACAATCCACAATTAGCATACCACCAGAGTCATGCCTCTGGGGGAATGCTAGGGGTAGGCATGGTATAGCCCCCGGGCCGGCGGGGCAGCTCAATCAATCGTTTCCTTATCTGTACACAATAATCAATTTTTCACTGTGGCACTAAACTGCAGACAGGTAGGAGCTTCGTATCAGAAAGGAATCAGCTCACCTTGTAACATACAGGCGACCTGCTTCCAAGAGCCCGATCTCAAAATCAAATTATACCAAGCAGGCCAGGCATAACGGGGAACTTAGGGCCCACCCCCCCACACCGATCAGAGTGCCCGGGATAGGCCCCTCGCCACCCCAGCCACCCAACAGTGCAAATAGCCATTAACTAATCATACATCTGACAAGTAAATTAAGAAATAAAGATGGCATTAATGGAAAGGTTAAGCATGTAAAACCACACAAAATTCACTTTCCCAATAGCTGGGAGTGTCCAGAACTTCCACCCACAAAGAGGGTCACACCACCAAACCTCAGTAGTTGCCTGCTGGTCATCCCTCCGAAGTTGGCTGGAAAACTTGCGAGGACAAGTTCCTTAGGGCCAGCGACCGGTCGACCCCCAATTTCTTCTGCTGTGAATCGTCCACCGTCGCGGCGGCATCTCTCCTTTGCTGCGAGTTTGGGGCTGAAACTGTAGGTAAGTCCTGGGGGGCCTTAGATCCAAATAGGTCAAGCTGCAGTAATAGGTCCCTTAGTTCCTGGGGTTTCGCCGCTTGATGGATGCGGCCATTATAAGGAAAGGACACCTTGAATGGAAAGCCCCATCGGTAGCTTATATTGTAGGATCTAAGCACTTGTAAATAAGGTTTAAGGGCTCGCCGCTTAGCTATAGTGGATTGGGCAAGGTCCGCAAAAACTTGGTAGGAGTGACCCTGGAACTGCGTAAGGCCTTGCTCCCTTGCTGCCTTCACCACCGCCTCCTTGGTCTGGAAGTAGACAAATTTTACAATAATGTCCCTCGGGGGTCCATCAGGGCTGCGTCTGGTGAGGGCCCGGTGTGCTCGTTCCAGCTCCAGCCTTTCAAGTGGTATGGTAGGAGTCAGCTCTCGCAGTAACGCCATGATAGTACCCTGGGCGTCCTCCATCGACTCCGGGAGCCCCCGGAATCTGAGATTGGAGCGGCGGTTCCGGTTCTCCAGGTCCTCCTGCATGTCTCTCAAAGCAGCGATTTCTTCATGCAAAATCTCCAGTTCCTCCTCATGGCCGTTCAGAACCGTGGTAACATCAGTTATATTGCTCTCTAAGGAGGCTATTCTCTGCCCCTGCGCTTTCAGCTCCTTGATTAACTGGGAGGTGTTCTTGGTGATTGCAGCCACCTCTTCCCGGATCACGGCTCTGATATGCTGTAGTGAAGTATGATCCAAAGCCATCTGCGGGCACTGGTCTTTCAGTTCAGAGGGGAATTGGGTTTGGCTGTCCCCTGAATCTAGGGAGTCCTCTGAATGGGTCACCGAGGGGGCCGGGGCTCCCCCTTCCTCCTCACCTCGTGCTGCGCGTGCAGTGACTGGGTGTGCTACAGCCGCCATCTTGCTTCCCGGCTGCAGGGCCCTGTGTGGTTTCGGCGGCCTTTGCTTGTTTCTGCGGGTCTGACGCATATTCCGACCGGAGGAGAGTCACCCCCCGATCCTCTCCCCGCTGTTTGCGCCACTTATCTGTGCTTTTCGCTGCGTTAGGCCGCCCCTTCAGGCCCGGGTTTGCAGAGCTCTAGCAGAGTGCGACCATCCGCCGGCTCCGCGCGCATGCGCTCCCCAGAAGTCTGGTTTAAAGCGAAAAAACCACCTTGTCCCGGTGTCTCTCAAAGTAGGGGGCCTGAATTGACAGAGCCGCCAACTCAGAATCACGTCGGACAGAGGTGATAGCCACCAAGAAGGCAACTTTCCAGGTGAGAATAGCCAGTGCAGCTTCATGCAGAGGCTCAAACGGAGGACCCTGAAGAGCCGACAATACCAAATTCAAATCCCAAACCGGTAACATGGGTTTGCGAGGAGGACACACGAGTGACCCCCTGGAAAAAAGTCTCGACCAAAGGATGAAGAGCGAAAGACCTCTGAAAGAAAACCGCCAGGGTGGAAACATACCCCTTCAGGGTGCTGAGCTGAAAACCCATGCCCAGACCATGTTGAAGGAACTCCAGAATCCGAGGAATGGAGAACATCCGACAAGGGAAGGCCCTAGCCTCACACCAGTCAATGTAGGTCCGCCAGGTCCTGTAGTAAATATTAGAGGAAGATTTCTTCCCAGCCCTGACCAGGGTCTGAACAACCGCCTCAGACAGACCCTTTTCTTTTAGGATGGAGGTTTCAGCAACCACGCAGTCAAAGCCAGCGTTTGAAAATTGGGGTAACAAAGCCGACCTTGGGTGAGCAGATCCGGAGGCAGCGGGTACTGATCGACTGCCAGCTGCACAACGTCTGCCAAACTCACTTGTCTTGGCCACTTTGGGGCCACCAGAATTGCTAGCACACCCCGGTGAACCAGCTTGCGTACGACCTTAACCACCATGGAAAAAAGGAGGAAACGGATACAGGAGACCGAGCCCCCACCAGGACCGAGACATGGCCTCCAGAGCCAGAGGATCCTGGGACAGAGACACAAATGCTGGGAGTTTGTGATTGTGACGAGAGGCGAACAGATCCACCTCCTGCATCCCCCACCTGCGACATAAGTATAGAAAGACCTCGTTGCTGAGGGACCATTCCCCCCGGCGAGAGGTCCCCCTGCTCAGAGTCCGCTTCCAGGTTCTCCACACCTGTAATGTAAACTGCCGAGATGCACGTAACATTACCCTCGGCCCATGAAAGAATCAGACACCTCCCGGAGGGCACTCTTGCTGTGATTCCCTCCCTGGTGATTGATGTAAGCGACTGCAGTTCGGTTGTCGGAGCGAACCTGAACCGGTAGACCCTGGAGGTGACGTGTCAGGCGCCAGCACCGACCGAACCGCCCTCAATTCCAGAACATTGATGGGGGGCGTGAGCCTCCTGAGGGCCCCACAGCCCCTGGAACTGATGGTCTCTCCAGTAGCCCCCCCCCCCCAGCCCGACAGGCTGGCATCCGTGGTGACTGTCTCCCAGCTGGGCGCCAGAAAGGATCTGCCACCCAGGAGATTCTTTGGGTCCAGCCACCACTGAAAAGACCGCCGGACCAGAGGGGACAGAACACAGGTCTGATCCAAAGACAGAGGACATTTGTCCCAGGCCGATAATAGAGTTGAAGAGGTCTCATGTGAAATTGAGCAAAGGCACTGCCTCGAAGCCAGCCACCATAAGTCCCACCGGCCTCATCCCTTGCCAGATGGACGGACAAGGGTTGGACAAAAGGATATTAGGGACACCTAGGCTTCCGATTTCTTTTGGTCTGAACATAATAGCGTTTGCAATATGAGGTTTCTTATCCCCCCCTCCCCAAATAAAGGCAGTAACCTTGAATTGCAAAAACGTAAGGACCATGCTCGGGACAGTAACCGATCCAATGTAACCATGTCATCGTGATAGCAGAAATTCTGCCAAGCCAAGAGATGCTAGTTTTGACCAATTAATAAGTAGTTGAATGAGATTGGAAATTACTTTAAGCGGGTGGCATATCTACATCTCTTAAGACAGGTGTGAGAAGAGGGTAACCTGCACCCGTCACATAACGGCTACATAATTTCAGGTTATAACGGATAGGTAAGTTAGAGAGGTAGCAGTGGCCTTGGCTGCATGTTTTAGATTTGAGCACTAGGTGGCAGCAGTGTGACTCTTCTGTTCCCAGCCACACTGTTACCAGGATTTCCAGGAAATCACTTGTGTGCTGGTTATGCCTGCTATCTGCTATACTGAGCGATGTAACTCCCTGTGAAGAAATGTATGACGGTTCAATACAATAAACTGTACCTCTGTTCATCTGCCACATCTGAAGATCCCAAAAGAGCATGGATGTGAGCAGAATAAGTGTCCAACTTTTGTAGTTAAAAAAAAAAAAAAAAGTGTGTGGGTCACCACTCCTGAGGCTAGCAGCCTCTTTGGCACCCCCGGTAGGAACGTACATAAATCCACTATGGTGTGACTGTATTGTAGCCTTAACCTAGTTACTCGGCAGACAGACAGATTGTTGACAAGCATCACATAGAGCTGCTTGGAACCCCACTCATGTTAGCTCTAGGTGATTGACCACCTATCAAAAAAACAAAAAATGGAATATTCCCCTTTTTGTCCCCTGAGGCTGATCTGTGTTAGTCCGGTCAGCAACGCACTTGATCGCCACCTGGGCCCCAAACAAGGGTCAGGATTGACGCCATGTCTGACTCGCAACCCACCATTAGTGACTCGCGACCCGCCTAAAGCGCTGCCACACCATCTCTATTCATTGCAAAAGATTGCTGCACATAAAAAATAGTTTAGCTTTTTGTGACTCCCGTCGTGGTCGATTTCCACCCAGTGTCCAATGGAGCGGTCGGTAGCCCGCAGGGTTTCCTGTCGCTGAGTATTGTGGGTTATGTCAGTTAAATCCAAGCAGCTAGGGTACTGGGAAAGAAAGCCTCCTGGATGCTCTAAGATGCCGACAACCAGAAGAAAATCAGTGAGGCGACGTTTCAGCTTTTCAGCTGCTGGAGCAAATGTAAGTGATGACAGTGATTTAGTATCATGCATGCAGATGGGGAAAAGAAGTTTTTTTGTTTTTTTTTTCACTAGATCCAGTCCAGGTCGCCCCAGAAGTAATGACAGTTGGGTAGTCCGCCACCAGGTGGCGCAGTTACTGCAAGATCCAGAGCTGTAACTCCTCCCAGCCCCCTATAAAAATGAGCTGTCTCAATAGAATTCCCAGATTTTGTCTTGCAGTACTGCTGCGAGGATCGTCTGGAACTCTCTCTGGCAGCTGAGCAGGGCATTTTAAGCCTGTCGACCACTGCACCCCAATTACCACTGTGCCCGTGGACCCACTCATGCCTCCCAGCCTCGGCTGACGGGACTGGTGAAGGTAGGGAGAACGCCGGGGTCGGGTGTTCACAGAACTAGGCTCTGGGCCGCAGACCCTCCCTTAAAGGGTAGTCGGCCATTGGCGATGGTGAGCCTATTGGGGGGGAGGGGAGGAACCACTTAAATTGCCCGGGGTTATCCCTTATCTGTGCCTACAAGCTTTATTGCCATATGTTGTGCTTTTTACTTCATTTTTACCTCAGAATGTTGTTGCTGGCAGCTGTGTGGATACTCACCTTCCCCCACCTCTTCTCCTCCATCTTGACGCTGTGAGTGGGGGGGGGGGGGGGGGGGGGAGTGGCGCTTGTAGGGGCCTTCTTATAGGCGAGGCCTCACCCATGTGGTGCAGGCCCCCTGTTCGCGCCCCGCTCCTCCAGGTTCGTCCTTTCTTCTCTCGATCGCCATTTTCTGTGCTGCTCATTTTGTCAATTGCGGACCCCACGGGCTGATTGACATCAGTTTTCACCACTCACTGCCTGCATTTTCTGGTGCCTGCCTTCCGGACCACTGCTTCCTCACCGGTCAGATTCCGTGAGTCCCTCTTTTTTCTATGTGTTTTTTGTTATGTGCATGTGCTGTGGGATGCTCATGAATTCTTCCATTTGTGTGCCCCACTCCCTCATTGCCAACTGAGGGTTGTGGTTCTTCCCGGTCTCCTACACCCCCCCTCTCTCCTTGAAGAGGGATTACTAAAAAGAGGGACATTATTGGGGGTCACTTAGGTTTGGGCCGTTAGTGCCTTGTAACCTGTATTTTATTACCATAATCACCATAATGGAGGCTTCTGGAGATAATGAGCTAGGGGCCCCATCTGGGCGGGTTAAGCTCTGCCCCATGTGCAGTAACAGCCCTCCGTACTTTTGGAACATGTTAGGGCGGGCGTCACCGCCCCTAGCCCTCTTTTACCTGCGGCCTCGCCTACACCCCCGCTGCTGCATTCAGCCCTCAGCGAGGGGGAAACTAGCAAGGGGTCCCAAACCGATTTGACACACCGGGTGGCCAGCCTGGAGAGACAGTTATCTCGTACGGCTACTGGAAATGCCACGAGTAAGAAGCGGCACATCAAGCCGGGTTACTCGGATTTTGCTGATGATGACGATCTTTTTGAAGGTCGGGACTCCATGGAAGAGGGTCAGTTGTTTAAGGACTCGTTGCCTCAGGGGATCGGTCGGTTGACTGACAGCGAGCCTGGTTCCTCCTCGGATGAGAATATGTGGCTCCCTGACGACACAGAGAAGTTGCTGTCTTCTGTGTTTGAGACCTTACATATTGTCCCTCCTATAGCGGCTAAGAGGAAGCAGGGCGATTTATTCCGGCTTGAGTGACAGAGGCTTATCTTCCCTGAGCAGGCCCACTTTTCCAATATGATGTTTAAGGAATAGGAAAGACCTAATAAATTGCCATCGGTGCCTAAGGGCCTGGACAGGCTGTACCCCTTCCCTGAGGAGCTGGTCCGCCTCTGGTCTCGTCCCCCCCCAATGTGGATGCCCCTGTGTCGGGGTTCTCTAACACTACGGTTATGGCGTCACCCGATACTGCTTCCTTACGCTACCCTGCTGACAGACGCATGGATCAGCTGGCTTGTCATGCGTTCACTTTTGTGGGTGCTGGACTTCGCCCTGTCTGTGCCGCGCCCATTGTCTCATTGGCCATCAAGAAGAAGGTGAGACGCCTTGTTGATATTGCCAAGTCTCGCAAGCGGGTGGAGGAGTATAAAGACCTCAAAGCCTGTGTGGATTTTATTGCCTTTGTAGTCTCGGCTATGGACGATAGTGTCCGGCTTGGCGCCAGGGCTTCGGCCCTGCTTGTTGCGCTTCGTCGCTTGCTCTGGCTGCGGCAGTGGTCGGCTGACGCTGCGGCCAAGAAGTCGCTCACTAGTATCCCCTTCCTGGGGCTCAGGTTATTCAGGGAGCGGCTGGACCTTCTGGCCAAGGATGGAAGACTCAGTGACTGAAGCCTGCGCGGCCCTTTCGGGGTTCATGTGCCTATCACTCCTTTCCAGGAGGCAAAGGCTCTTTATTTTCTGGTGGCCGCAGAGATTCCTGGGGTTGAAGTAGGTCTCGCGGCTGACCCAATCCCTCCTGGGAGCTAATTCCAAACCCCCAAGCCCTCTCAGGCATGAGGGGGCCACCTCACCCATCCGGGTGGGGGGACGGCTTCTGCTATTTGCTCACTTCTGGAGACAGCACGTCTCGGTGGATTCAGGAGGTGGTTTCCTCCGGGTACACATTAGAGCTGGCAGTTTGGCCACCCTCAAGATTTCTTCAGTCGTGGATTTCCCAGAACACATTGACGGCGCAGGGTCTAAGAATGGCCGTTCAACGCCTTCTGCTATCAGGTGTGATTTGTCCCGTGCCTTGCCAGGAACGGGGTCGAGGGTTCTACTCCAATCTGTTCACGGTGCCCAAGAAGGACGGAACACTGAGACCTTTCCTAGATCTGAAGGGTCTCAACAAGTTTGTCAGAGTCAGACATTTCCGCATGGAAACCCTGCGGTCCGCGGTGAGGTCGCTTCGGCCCGGTGACTTCATGACCACGTTGGACATCAAGGATGCTTATCTGCACATCCCGATATTTCAGGGACATCAGAAGTTCCTGAGGTTTGCTCTGGAGGATCAGCATTACCAGTTTGTGGCACTACCTTTCGGGATAGCCTCAGCCCCTCGTGTGTTCACCAAGGTGCTGGCGGGCATCATGGCTGTCCTGAGGAACCAGGGCATTTGTGTTCTTCCTTATCTGGACGATTTACTGATTGCGGCTCAGTCCCTTCAGCAGGCCGAGAGCGACACCCCGACGGTGTCATCCACTCTCGAGGACATCGGTTGGGTAATCCATTACCCCAAGTCTTCTATCACTCTCTCAATCGTGAGGTCTTTTCTGGGTATGACGTTGGACACCTCTCAGGTCAAGGTATTCCTGCCACAGCAGAAGATGGCGGGCCTCCAGACGCAGGTGCATGCCTTACTGTCTTGTCAGGGGCCATCGATCCGTCTGGGGATGAAACTGGTGGGCCTAATGGTCTCATGCTTTGAGGCCGTGCCCTTTGCTCAGTTCCACATGGGACCTCTTCAACTGAATCTGTTGAACAGTTGGGACCGGACGCAGGAGTCCCTGGAACAGGAATTTTCGCTGTCTCCCCTGGTCAGACAGTCCCTTTTGTGGTGGTTGGACTCCAGAAATCTGTTGGTGGGCAAGTCCTTTCTGACTCCCCGTTGGGAGATTGTCACCACGGGCGCCAGTCTGACCGGCTGGGGAGGTTTTTTTGCAAACTCTTACGTTCCAGGGTCAGTGGGGGCCACAGGAGCCCACTTGCCCATCAATCTCCGAGAGCAATCCGGTTGGTGCTTTTTCACTTGACTCCCCATCTAAGGGGTTGTGCAATCCAGGTCCGTTCAGACAATCAGACGGCTGTCACCTATATCGATCACCAGGGAGGGACTCGGAGCAAGCGAGCCCTCCAGGAGGTGACCCAGATCCGGTCCTGGGCGGAGGAGAATGTTCCCTGCATCTCAGCAGTTTACATCCCGGGGGTTGAGAACCAGGAGGCAGACTCCCTGAGCAGGGGGGCCCATCGTCTGGGGGAATGGTCTCTCAGCAACAAGATCTTTCAAGCTCTGTGTCTCCGCTGGGGTCAACCGGATGTGGACCTGTTTGCGTCCAGACACAATCACAAGCTCCCAAGGTTCGTCTCCCTGTCCAGAGATCCTCTGGCCTTGCTCTGGCAATTCCGTGGATGGAGTTCAGGCTCCTTTATGCATTTCCTCCATTTCTACTCCTGGGCCGAGTACTGTGCAGGATAGCCCAGGAGGGGATACCAACCATCCTGGTGGTTCCTCGCTGGCCGAGGCGGAGTTGGTTCGCGGATGTAGTTCATATGTCAGTCGATCGTTACATCATGCCCGACGACCCAGGGCTTTTCACTTGGTCGCTGCGGCACCCCAATTTACAGACGCTGGTTTTGACGGTCTGGCTATTGAAACCTCAATCCTGACGGAAAAGGGGTTGTCTGCTAAGGTTGTTCAGAGCATGATTCAGGCGCGGAAGAAGTTTTCTTCCATGATTTACTATAGAGTTTGGCATGCCTATATTTCTTGGTGTGAATCCAAGAGTTTCCCTTGTCGCACATTTTCTATTTCTAGGATTTTGGAATTTTTACAACACGACCTGGGTCTACAGCTGGGCACCCTCAAGGGCCAGGTCTCAGTCTTGGCCATCTTTTTCCATTTTTTCTATAGACTGATCAGGACTTTTTTCCAATGGGTTACCCATGTTCGTCCACCGCGTAAGCCTTTATTACCAGTGTGGGATTTGAATTTGGTGCTTCTGCTCTCCAGGGTCCTCCCTTTGAGCCTCTGTGCGATGCTGCCTTGTCTATCTTGACCCTACAGGTGGTCTTTTTGGTAGCTATCACCTCGGTGCGTCGTGTGTCAGAACTGGCCGCACTTTGTATGAAGCCTCCTTACTTTGAGCGGCATAAGGATAAGGGGGTTTTTAGCTTTAAACCTGATTTTTTGCCTAAGGTCGTTTCTCCCTTTTATCTTAATAAGGGAGTTGTTCTGCCTTCCCTGTGTCCAGAACCGTCTAATTCTAAGGGCACCCTCCATGCCTTGGATGTGGTCAGAGCCATTAAAGTGGACCAACACCCACGGGTGATCGGCCCGGGAATCTATAAGATTCCCAGGCCGATCACCTCCCTCCCCGCGGGACATCCGAGATCAGGATGTCCCGTGGGGTGAAACCCCCCCAAACTCCTTACCTTATCCGCCTCCCTCGCGCCCCTCTGGACGTGCCCGCGCCGGCCGTCTGTGAATGGCCGGCGCGGGCACGCGCACGTCAAGAGTGACGCGCGGGAGGCGGCGGCGGAGGAGCCGCTTGTCCGCGGCTTGTCCGTCGGCGCTGGGAGCGGGGAGAGGTGAGTTTTTCGGGGGGTTCGGGGGGGTTTCACACAGCGGGGCACCCCGATCGGGGACCAAGACCCAGGATAGTCAAAATCCTGGGTGTTGGTCCACTTTAAGTACTACCTGGTTGCGACTGAATCCTTTGTTCTCACTGAAGGTTCCTGAAAGGGTTTGCCTCTGGCCAAGTCCACTCAGTAAGTGGATTAGGCGGTGGTGCAAGCATATTCTGCCAAGGGGAAGGAACCCCCCTTTTCACATTACAGCTCATTCTACTAGAGCTATTGGTGCTTTCTGGGCTTTTCAGCTCCATGCCTCTGAACAAGTTTGTAAGGCCACTACGTGGTCTTCTGTTCATACCTTTACTAAGTTTTACAAGGTTGACGTTCGGGCCTCAGCTGATGCTGTCTTTGGCCGAAAGGTGCTTCAGGCGGTAGTGAAATGAATTAAATGCTGTTCCGCACTGGGGATCCCGCCCTAATGGACACTGCTTTTGGATGTCCCAACTGTCATTACTTCTGGGACGACCTGGATATAGTGAAAAATACAATTCTGTGAAACTCACCTGTAGAATTGTTCTTGAATATATCCAGTCTAGGTCGTCCCACCCCGCCCTGGTTTCATTATCTCTTTTTTGCCTGTTATGGTGATTACCTTTTATATTGGACCGTTGTCCTTAGTTTTTGTTTGAGAGAGTACATGCTGAAGCTGTGTGAGTTGACATGGTTTCTTGGCCTCCCGGCCTGTCTTTTTACTGCTCTTTGACATCTGAGAATTCTATTGAGACAGCTCATTTTATAGGGGGCCGGGAGGAGTTACAGCTCTGGATCTTGCAGTAACTGCGCCACCTGGTGGCGGACTACCCAACTGTCATTACTTCTAGGACGACCTGGATTGGATATAT
Source organism: Gastrophryne carolinensis (assembly GCA_027917425.1). Classification (NCBI taxonomy): domain Eukaryota; kingdom Metazoa; phylum Chordata; class Amphibia; order Anura; family Microhylidae; genus Gastrophryne; species Gastrophryne carolinensis. The sequence goes on along the minus strand of CM051235.1, from coordinate 25,406,658 downwards.
TTCAAAACAATTCTACAGGTGAGTTTCACAGAATTGTATTTTTTCAACTGTCCAAGGATATTATGAAAGTAGGGACCATTATATTATCCTTGTAGTGTAGTGTAGTATGTTTTCCATAAATTTCACTCGAAAGCCAAATACACCTAACTTTGTGTATAATGTTTATAAATATATATAAAATGAAAAGCATTTTATGTACCACACATTTTGTAACATTATTGAACAATTCATTTATTGGTGGTGATCCCCCAGATTCACCGACTGAACATAATCAGGTCAAAGTAAGCAGCTGCCATTTTTAAAGTGGAACAACGCCCGTTTTCTCTCTAATGGATGTTGGTCCCGCTGCCATCAAACAAAAACCAGCTCAGGTGGGGGCATCCAGAATGCTGGAGCCCCCCCTGCACCTAACCCCTCTTACCTTAACCTAGAGCCTGCCCCGGAAAAGGATCCCATGCGATTGGCTGCCGGGCAGTCACATGGGCCATGGTCGCGTCCTCTGCTTCCTGCCCACGTGAGAGCCAGTGGCCAATTGCAGGGATCCAGGTCACGGATTTCTCAGCAGAGAAATCCAAATTGTAGAGAATGACCAGAAATTGAGGCTGCGAGACAGAAGCGGATATGCGGCAAACCGTGTTTAATAGTGACAAACAGTACACACACCAAACAGACTGCTGTGCGGATATATAGGTAAACCTAAACACACTCTGGCTGCTGAATGAATACACAGGAGGAGTCCGGAAACATACATGAATAGAGATCCAATGAAAGTCCAAAGATAGATTCAAGGCTGAGACAAGAAAGGAAAACACAATAGCTGTGGCAGGAGTCCTGGGTTCAGAATTCTGGGTTCAAGAAAACAATTCAATGCTGATCCACTAGCTCCATGTGTGGATCAGCTTATATAGGCCAGGAAGTCCCAGGTGCTGATGATTACCAGCACCTATGCAGGAAAGCGCCATCTGCTGGTGGAGCGGCATATAGCAGGAGAAAGTCCCAAAAAGGGAGCAGCCGAAAGCCATACAGAACAGATTCTGGCTCCCAAGCTGTGGAGGAACTCCAGACCTGACACTCCATTTCCAATGTTGGAGCAGGGTTAAGGTAAGGATTATTACCAGCATTCTGGAAGCCCCCCTGAGCTGGCTTTTATGTGCTTTAAGTGGGACCAACAGCATTAGAGATAAAACGGGCATTGGTCTGAAAAGGTTTCCTTGGCTGGGGTTGCATGTTTAGATTTATTTGTAGCCACTACCATGCAGTGTAACACTAATCTGTTCTCTGCTCAGCCACTCAGTTAGGGGAAGTCATGCAGTTTCCTGAAAATCACTTGTGAGGAGGAGGTGATCTCCAGCAGGGAGAGTTGTACAGTGGCCATTGGAAGAATGTTCCCCGTTACTGATTATATGTAACTGTTAAAGTGGACTAACACCCAGGGGGATCCAATCCCTCCCCACAGGGCATCCAAAATCGGGATGCCCCGCTGTGTGAAACCCCCCCAGGACGCCTTACCTGAATGGCAGTCCAAACGCATTGTGCATGGCCGGCGCGCTCCCTATTAGAGGGAAGCGCAAGATGCACCCGCCAGCGTGCTCGGAGCTGCTGATGTTTGACGCGCACACCTCAGCGGCTCCGAGCGCGCTGATTGGACGAGCGGCCGCGCATGCGCCGTAGGAGCGGGGTGAGTTGAGTTGAATCGGGCGATCTGGGGGGCTTCACATAGCGGGGTGCCCCGGGGAAGTGGACCAAAACCCAGGATAGTCAAAATCCTGCGTGTTGTTCCACTTTAACTGTTCTGCTGCACCACCAGGGAGGCCGAAACTATGCACCATCCATCCTGGGAGTACCCTCCGGGGTCTATGTGCAGGGCAGCTGCCCATGTCCCTCTGGAATTGTGGTTGGACCACTCCCGGAAGAGGTTTACTGTTGCCCATAGCTGTGACCTTTACCAGCGGCTTCCACAACACTGCAATTGCCGACCGACGCATCCCCGTCTTCCCAGTGGCTGTGCATTCCCCCGCAGCTAGCCTGTCTGAATGGCTGGGAGCGTGAGCACTCAACGTGAAAGCCCGAGCTCTCTATTCAGATATGTTGGGATAGGAGCACTTACGCTGCCGCATCCCCTGGCTGTGCGCATGCTCCTCTTTCAAGTCAATGAGGGCCTCCTGCTGAAGATATAGTCACAGTAGGTGGCCATCATTTGACGAGAGCCCACGCATGCGCCATTGGAGCGTGGAAAGGGGAGTTTTTTTTGGGCGAACTGGGGGATTTCACACAGCACATGCTTTGAAAATGTATTTTATATTAACCAAGCCACACTATGGATTTCAACAGAGCAAGCCGATTGGAGGAGAGGATGCACATGCACCGTAGGGCCAGGGAAGGGCGAGTGAGATCGGGTGACCTGGTGCGTTTCACACAGTGGGGGTATCCCCGATCGGGGGCCAAACCCAGCATAGTCAAAATCCTGTGTTTTGCTCTACTTTAATTAACCTCCCACTTGGGGGTTCTTGGTTGGAACTAGGGGGTACTTGGCATCAAAAGGTTGAGAACCACTGTCCTAGAATACAGTGCTCTGCTTTTGTTGTGAGACTAGGCCGACTGGGACCAGATGAGTTATTTTCCAGTTTCATAATCCATATCGAGGTTCGGTCTGCTTTATCAAGGAGCTTGGATTATATAGGGTAAAGCACACAGACCCAGGGTCACCATTAGGGCAGTGCAGACAGGACTCCCATATGGCATACCCTCCAACATTTCAGGGTGATTAAAGAGGGACAATTGTTAAAAAAAGCCCTATTGAGGGATAGATAGGAGATGGGGTGTAACAGTTACAACAATATAAACACTTTGAATAAGCAAATAAATTATTTATTGATACTGATTTTTATGTTACACTTCAAAGTGGGACAAAGGAGAACAACCAGAGACGGGAACATGGACTCCAAAGAGGAACAGTCCCTCCAAATGAGGGGCACTTTGGAGGTACTGTATGCATATGGGACTAACAGCTGGCCTTGATGGAAGCCCTGCAGGATCTTATCCTTATGCTTTCCAGCCACTCCCTGCCCATCAGATATTAGGTGCAGATTGCTGGTGCTGCTGGTTTGGATTGTGCAGCTGAGCATGAACAGAGCAGGGCTACCATGGGACCCAACCATTACAAGTGTTATAGGTTGTGGGTTATACAGACAGCCTATATAGAATTTGCCCCCCCCCCCCATAACAGGTTGCCTATATAGTGTATGTGCGCCCCACAGCATACAATATGTATGGCGGATTATGCACCACTATCCAGTTAAAGACAAAAAAAAAAAAAAAAACTAATATCAAGTTTCTTATAACTTTGTGGGACAAAACCTACAGTGACCAGCCCTTGAATCCAAAAGATCTCAGGGCCATCCGCTAGCCTTCCCCTGGGGCATCCCAACATGATATGTCTCGCTGTGTGAAACCCCCCAGGAGGGCGGTAAACTCGCCTTGTCCCTGTCTCCCTTGGTGATGTAAACATCCAGCGGCTGCATCCCTAGCATGATCGGACTGTGCGCGCTCCCATCCCTAGCAATTCAGATGGGCTGGGGATGGGAGCACGTCCACTGCTTGGGATGCGGCTGATCTCTTCCCTATTGCCATAAACAGAACAGTTTACATTAAATATGCACGGAAATTCTGCATGCCAGATCACGCAATTGACTGTCATTCATGCTGGGGATGATAGACCACTATGGGTTGACATTGAGCAGGCCAGTTGTACCCCGATAGATTATAAGACGCTGTGCGAAGATGTAGCGGTGCCCCTCCCAGCATACACGAATAGATGGGAAAAAGACCTAGGGATAAGCCTATCGCCGAGCGATTGGAGAAAGGCATGGCAGAATTCATTCTCCTGGTTTCTGAACACCGGTGCACAAGAGGTCAACATCAAAGTCCTACTCCGCTGGTACCTTGTCCCAGATATGATCCACAGATTTTGTCCACCTTACCCACCGGAGTGCTTTAGAGATTGCCGGCTTCAGGGCTCATACATCCATATCTGGTGGGAATGTAGGGTGGTTCGTTAATTTTGGGCTAAGGTCTATTACCTCTTAAGGAAAGCAACAGGCTTACACCTGACCCCCTCGCCCCAATTGGCCTTGCTTAATCTGAAACCCCCTGACTGCGCAAGGTCACAATTTGAGCTTATAAGACATATCTTGAAGGCTGCCAAATAGCGCATTCATGGAAAAAACAATCCCCAATGGGAGTTTGGTCCCACGCATCAATGAAGTAATGCTTTTTGAGAAGATGGCAGCTTTGATGCAAGGAGATCTCACCCCCTTCATGTCTACATGGGAGGGCTGGATCGCTCACTTCCTTCCCAAAAACTTTGATTGTTCCCTCCTTGCATCTCAATGACGCACTGCACTCATCTCAAACTAAGCGGAGGCTGGACCCTCACCCCCATTCCTTCCCCCCGCCCTGTTCCTCTTCTTCTGTCTTTTTCACTCTAGCCCACCTCCTTTTACCTCCCGTCCCCTATCCCCTGGCACGTGGCTTTGCCCGACGCGTAACTCATATTTTGTCTAAATCGACATTGTTGCTTACTGGTGTACAAGTTATCTTTTTGAATCTTTTTATATATACTAACCTTACAAAATGTATCTTATGACTGTACGCTGATGTACCTCTTTCATAATCTAAATAAAAATATTGTTAAAATAAATATGCATGGAAAATGACTCTAATTAACCCTTTAAACGCCAGCCACGTAAATTTTACGTGGCTGCCTCTCCAACAGTTAAACGCCAGCCACGTAAAATTTACGTGCCTGACTTTCCCCAGCAATAAAAAAAAAAGTAAAAATAAAAGACACTTACCTGACCCCTCGTTCGATCCGGTCGGGTCTCCTCTTCAGCCAGAGGGGCTCCGATCGCCCATCGGGGCTCCTCCGGCTGCAGGGGAGGGCCCGGAACAGGGTGCCCCCCCCCCGTTTCAGCAGCCGCCCGGTTTCCTATAAAAAAAAAAACAAAAAAAAAAAAAACAGTCACCTCCCTTTGTCCCCGCCGGCTCACGCAGGCTCTCCTCTTCACGGGGGGGGGGCTCCGATCCCCCCCCGCTCTTCTGTCTTCTGGAGGGGGCATAACAGCCCTCCTCCCTTGCCGTCTTCCGATAACGGCCGCCATCTTGGTGACGTCACGTGGCGGGGCCAGATGACGTCACCGCCGGGTGTCATCGGGGCACCCGGCAGTTCATCTCTCAGATGCCGGTGACGGCTGGGCGGAGAAGGAGGGAGGTAGGCGATCCTCCGATCGCCTGCCTCCCCCCTTCTCTGCCCAGCCGTCACTGACAGCAGATCGCCGCGGGACACAGAAGATGAAGATCGGAGGTGAGTAAAGTAAAAGTTTTTTTTTTTTTTTAATAAAGTCATTTTCAACAACGTGTCTTGTCTTTTTTTTTTACCTTTTAACCCTTTGTGAACTGGTAAGGGGTCCATGTGACCCCTATACCAGTTCACAGGGCTCGGGGGTCTGGCAAGTCACCTGCGCTAGCGGGTGGCTTGCCATTAACCCCTGGCACCCCCATTACCTGCCTCCCCAAAGGCCAGGGGGGGGCAGAAGAGCCCGGGCCCACATAGGCTATGTGGGCTCGTAGGCTGCAGGGTGGGGGGGCCACAAAAGCTGGCCCCCCCACTCTGTGCCTACAAGCCCCCATAGCTGGTCCCGGGCTGGTTACTGTGGGTAAGGGGGACCCCACGTCAATTTTTTTTTTGATTTTTAAGGGTTTTTAACCCTTAAAAATCAAAAAAAAATGGGGTCCGCCCCCCCTGGGAGGGGGGACCCTATGTCATTTTTTTTTTTTGATTAACCCTTTGTGTTCTGTCATCCAGCAGCTATAAAAGGCTTCTAGCAAGTGAGCAGAAGCCAGTGATCGCCGAGGGACAGAGGGCTCCAGGATGGATGGGAGGTGAGTACAGTGTAAAAAAAAAAAAAAAATAATAAAATATTTTTTCTCTTTTGTGTGTCTGTGTCATTTTTTACTTTTAACCTCTTGTGAACTGGTAAGGGGTCCATGACCCCTATACCAGTTCACAAGGCTGGGGGGATGGCAAGCCCCCGGCACCCCCATTACCTGCCTCCCCAAAGGCCAGGGGGGGGCAGAAGAGCCCGGGCCCACATAGGCTATGTGGGCTCGTAGGCTGCAGGGTGGGGGGGCCACAAAAGCTGGCCCCCCCACTCTGTGCCTACAAGCCCCCATAGCTGGTCCCGGGCTGGTTACTTCGGGTAAGGGGGACCCCACGTCAATTTTTTTTTTGATTTTTAAGGGTTTTTAACCCTTAAAAATAAAAAATGGGGTCTCCCTCCCCTGGGAGGGGGGACCCTATGTCATTTTTTTTCTCGATTTAACCCTTTGTAGTGTGGATGGTTTTTGTGTTTTTTTTTTTGTGAATGTTATAAAATACTTGTTTCAGTTAGGGGGGGTCTCCTGGGCAGGAACGGGGGGCTACCGATAAATATGTGGTACCGTTCTAATCGGTAGAAATGGGGCTTTCACATGCAATATGATTTTCCTTAATAAAATACATTTTTTATTTAAAATAAAGGAGTCAATTTTCTAAAAAAAAAATTTTATTTATTTATTTTTTTTTTCACTTAATATTGTAAAAAAAAAAAAAAAAAAAAATTACAAACAAGACATTTCATGTTAAAGTCTAAACTCTGCTGCAAAAAAAAAAATATATAATTTTTCTGAAAGTTCCAGCAAAAATGGCGCAAAACATGTCGCAAAACATGACGCAAAATGGGGAAAAATGGCCTGTCAACAGAGGGTGACAAAATCTCAAGTAGGCTGGCAATTAAAAGGGTTAATAGTACCTATGCATGTTGGGTATTGTTCTGTTCGGGGGACCTTGCGCTTTCAGACTTAGCTTGTTTTTTCTGGTTTGCATATTTATATTTTAGGAAAAGGTGTTTTTTATTCAGCTTTTTTATAAATTTTTTAGGGAAACCCTGCGCAACCAAAGAATTCTTTGAGGAATTAATTCCAGAAAGATGAGCCCACTACAACAAGCTGGGTACCCTTAGAAAGCTTAACGTGTGTACTTTCAGGGAATATATGGTTTATGGGGGATATTCCAAATGTAAAGGGTTGTTTTGGTTGAAAAATCGCAAGGTGCGCACTTTGTCTGCAGAGCTGAAATTTTCAAGTAAAATTACCGTTATGCGCATGCTTTACTTTGGGGTGTTTGGCAACTCTTCCCTTGACAGAACCTATGCATGTTGGGTATCGTTCTGTTCGGGAGATGTTGCTTTTTCAGATTAAACTTGATTTTTCTTGTTTGTATATAGTTTTTTAGGAAAATGTGGCTTTGATTCTGCTTTTTTATCCTTTTTTTAGGGAAACTCTTTGCAACCAAAGATTACGTTGAGGGATTACTTCCAGAAAACTATGGCCACATCCACAAGCCTGGTACGCCTAGAAAGCCTGAGGTGTGTACTTCCAGAGAATATATAGTTTGTTGGGGGTATTTTAAATGTAAAGGGTTGTTTTTCTGGAAAAACCGCAAGGTGCGCATATTGCATAGCATAGTTGTATTTTATCTGAAAATCTCCTAAAGCGCTGTTTCAGTTTGGGGGAGTCTCCTGGGCAGGAAAGGGTGTCTACCTATACATATGTGGTACCGCTGTAACCGGGAGAAATTGGGATTTCACACGCAATAAGATTTTATTGACAAACTTACATTTTTTATTCCAAAAAAAACTACAATATGTAAAAATTTTTTTTTTTTTTTTTTGCACATATTTCACCCAAAAATATTAAGAATACACCTAACAAATGACAAACAAGACATTTCATGTTAAAGCCCAGACTCTGCTGAAAAAAACAATATATCATTTTCCTGGGAAATCCCTGGAAATCCCCTCAAAAATCACAGTTGAACAAGGGGAGCGCAAAATAGTGCAAAATGGTCTGGCAACAAAGGGTGACAAAATCTCAAGGTAGGCTGGCGGTTAAAGGGTTAAATGAGAGCCCGCGAATGCACTGAAGGATCTGGGAAAGGCGAGTTGTACTGGGCGAGTTGTACTGGGCGATTTGGGGGGGGGGGGGTTGACACAGCAGGGCATCCCAAATCACGATTTGGGAACAAAACCTGGGATAGGTCTAAGTCCAGGGTTTTGTTCCCCTTAAAAGGAGCACTATCGTGAAAAATGGCCCAATGATGAAAAGCCATATAAATATGCTGGATGGTGGGAGGGGGGGAATACTTATTCTCCCGGCATCAAGAAAAAATATCCAAGCAGACTTGCTTCTTTTAATGGAAGGAAGAGGAAATGGGGGGGGGGCAGGTTCTATTACCCCTAATACACTCAGAAACCTGTCACCTTATTCCTACCAGGAGAAGAAAACCACAAGCAGGAGTTTCATTCAGTTGGGGTGTATAAGTGACTGCTCTCATTAGCCGATGTGTTTATATGGATTTTTAATATTACACAATTACACGATACATCTCCTCCTCAAAAAAGATACTAATGAACAAGAAGTTTACCCAGAATGTGTGACTTTTCTGCAGACATTATGTAACATTATGTAAATCTGAGCTCAAACTGAAAATAAAAGTAGCAGAATTCTGTGGCATGTGAGACATCATCTGAAAATTCCTCAAATGCTGAGTCTCTGCTCTTTAACCCACCACCACCCACCACTATCTTACTAAAGTGGCTCAGCCAATGAACTATAAACACACAGGTACAGGGTTTAAAAAAAAAGTGTTATAATGTACATATCAGAAAGCAGTAATCTTTCTCATCCTTTGTTACAGTCATGCAAATTACTAGAGGGTGGAGCCTCATTTGAAAAGTTATAAAGCTAAAATATTAATTGTCCTTTAAGAGGTTTATGTACAGTACATGCTGAGAGGTGCATGCTACAGTCCAGACAAAAAAATCAAATCCCTTTTAATATTTAGCCTTTACATTCTACTGCAGTTAAATCAAAAGTACCAGATCCCAAGGGTCCTGTGGCACTGTTGATTCAGCAGTGACCACCATGCCCTGTGGCTGCCCATTCATTAAAGTGAATGGTGTGGGCGTGGTTAGTCTGTGTTGACAGTCGGGAGAAGTAACTTGTCACAGTGCTGCCTAGTACGTGGGAATACTGCGAGACTCGATCTTGGGATCCAGTAAGTTTTATTCAACTGGACTAGAACGTAAAGACTGTGGGGTAGAAAAGGGGAGCATTAATGGCGTCAATTCAGCTCCAGGTGTAAAAACTGAACTTCTGTTTCATTCTTTATGTAAAGTGCTCTTCCTGCACCTGGTACTGAATCAACCCCAGGACTGTAAATAGAAATCAACCACAGCTCCGGTATGACATCTTAGAGAAGCCCACAGAAGCTCTAGATACAACATTTAAGGCTGTCTAGCAATGGTCTGACCACTGCTTTATCCAGTTACTACCAATTTGTAAACAAAGGCTAATGACACATGACCAGAGGTTAGACATGTCACGAAAAGAGGAAGTGAAACAACTTGCAGGCTGGTTTTGATATCCCAGACTGGGTTGTATTTGAACAGACAAGCGGGGGCATTCATGAATGGGCGGATGTAGCTACCTCATACCTCAGCTTATGTGGGAATATGCTCGTTCTAGCAAATTCCATGTTATGCTATTGGCAACAACAAACTGGAGTTCACTGATAAGCTCAGTAGACTACGGAAATAGAAAGGGGGCCAATAAGTGGAAGCATTGTCAGAAGTTTGGGAAATTATGGAAAGCCTTGTGAAGGAAGATAAAGAGACCAAAAAGGCATTTGCAAAAGGCCTGGAACTAAAGTCCACTCTGGCAACCGGGGCATGGCCTAAGTAAGGTAACCAGCTGCAGGAAGCCTACTGAGCTCACATGGTCCTCCACTGAACTGGCTAAGGAGGTGAAAGATATCTGTTGCTTTAAAGAGGAACTCTTCATCGGCGCTGCTAAAGGAAGACAAATTGGCCAGCCAAATACTCGTCTGTCAGGTTGCACTTATCACTTGAATTTATTTATTCTTAGTATACAGTACGTCCTGCTCCAAATATAATACTTACACTAGGGTTATCCTCCGCCAGATGGCGCTGCACTGCAGAGACATGCAAAACAGGCTCCTCCCGGCCCCTCAAATACCCGAGACCTCCCACAAATCCCCAGATTTCTCTGCAGTGCCGACTGCGAAGACATGAAGTATCACTCTCTCGCAGGTGAGCGGGGCTATTACAGCCTGCGGCCCTGTTGGACTATTCCCACTCGTCCTCTTGTGATGTGCCTCCCAGCCTGGGCTGCGCTGTTCGGGTGAAGGTAGGCAGGCACCATGTGTGCTTATGGAGCCATGCTCCACCGCAGTTCCCCACCAAAGGGTAGACGGTTTAGGCTGATGGTGAGCCTCTATGGGATGCCCCTCCCGCATTATTGCCCCGTGTAGCGGTGGACCCTGTGCAAAGGGTCGCCATCCTCCCTCGTTTCTCCCGTAGCTCGGGGGGGGGGGGGGAAAGAAAGGGGGGGTGTGGCGGTCTTCGTGTACTGCGATTACACGCTTATGGCCTTAGTATTGCCCTTGACTTGCAACTGGGTGTCAGAGCCGCGCTGTTTGCCTTTTTATAGTGTTTTGGCTGCCGCCGTGCACGTTTTTTCTCTTTTACTTAACCCTTTCAGTGCCAAGCCCGTAGATTCTACGTGCTCGCTTCCACTCCACCTAAGTGCCAAGCACGTAGAATCTACGGGCTTGACTTTCCCCCCTGACAGTAAAAAAAATATAAATCAAAAATACTCACCTGACCCCTCGTTGGATCCGGCCGGGTCTCCCCTTTAATTTGGTGCCATCCGATCCCCCGTGGGGGGTCGGATGGCTCCAGGAGAGCCCCCGGAATAGCCCCCCCCCCCCCCGCTTCGGCAGCAGCAGCTGCTAAATGTAAAAAAAAAAAAAAAAAAAAAAAATGACATTTCCTTACCTGAGGCCGCGCTGTCTCCCGATGGGTGTCCTCTTCACTGGGGGGGCCTCCGATCGCCCCCCCAGCCTCTTCGGTGGCGAGGAGAGGGCAGAAATTGCCCTCCCCCCCCACTTCCTGGAACGGGTCTGCTAGCCCCGCCCCCTGGGGGGCGGGGCCAGGTGACATCTTATGATGTCACCAGCAGCCCTCTTACTGCCGGGACGTGAGACAGACAATCAGTCTGCTCGTGTGCCTGGAGGAGGGCAGATGGGGAGGAGGAGAGGGCTGAGATCGCCCCCCCCCTCCTCCCCAGGCTCTCTCCTTCAAACACACGAGCAGGCTGTCAGCGGAGATCGCCGGGGGACACAGGATCGGAGGTGAGTAAAGTAAAAAAAAAATAAAGATCTTTTATATCTTATGTCTCTGTGTCTTTTTATTTAACATTTAACCCCTTGTGAACTGGTAAGGGGTCCATGAGACCCCTTATACCAGTTCACAAGGCTGGGGGATGGCATGTCACCCGCTTGCCGCAGCGGGTGACTTGCCATTAACCCCCGGCACCCCCAATTACCTGCCTCCCCAAAGGCCAGGGGGGGGCAGAAGAGCCCGGGCCCACATAGGGTATGTGGGCTCGTAGGCTGCAGGGTGGGGGGGCCACAAAAGCTGGCCCCCCCACTCTGTGCCTACAAGCCCCCATAGCTGGTCCCGGGCTGGTAATGATGGGTAAGGGGGACCCCATTTCATTTTTTTTTTGGATTTTTAAGGGTTTTTAACCCTTAAAATTCCAAAAAAAAATGGGGTCCGCCCCCCTGGGAGGGGGGACCCTATGTCATTTTTTTTTTAATAAACTCTTTGTGTTCTGTCATCCAGCAGCTATAAAAGGCTTCCAGCAGGTGAGCAGAAGCCAGTGATCGCCGAGGGACACAGTGCTCCAGTATGGATGGGAGGTGAGTACAGTGTAAAAAAAAAAATTAATAAAATATTTTTTTCTCTTTTGTGTGTCTGTGTTTTTTTTTTTACATTTAACCCCTTGTGAACTGGTAAGGGGTCCATGACCCCTATACCAGTTCACAAGGCTGGGGGGATGGCATGTCACCCGCTTGTCGCAGCGGGTGACTTGCCATTAACCCCCGGCACCCCCAATTACCTGCCTCCCCAAAGCCCAGGGGGGGGCAGAAGAGCCCGGGCCCACACAGGCTATGTGGGCTCGTAGGCTGCAGGGTGGGGGGGCCACAAAAGCTGGCCCCCCCACTCTGTGCCTACAAGCCCCCATAGCTGGTCCCGGGCTGGTAATGATGGGTAAGGGGGACCCCATTTCATTTTTTTTTTGGATTTTTAAGGGTTTTTAACCCTTAAAATTCCAAAAAAAAATGGGGTCCGCCCCCCCTGGGAGGGGGGACCCTATGTCATTTTTTTTTCTCGATTTAACCCTTTGTAGTGTGGATGGTAGTTGTATTTTATTTGTAAATGTTATAAAGTACTTGTTTCAGTTAGGGGGGTCTCCTGGGCAGGAACGGGGGGCTACCGATAAATATGTGGTACCGTTCTAATCGGTAGAAATGGGGCTTTCACATGCAATATGATTTTCCTTAATTAAATACATTTTTTATTTGAAATAAAGGAGTCAATTTTCTAAAAAATTTTTTATTTATTTATTTATTTATTTTTTACTTAATAATATTGTAAAAAACAAAATAAAATTTACAAACAAGACATTTCTTGTTAAAGCCTAAACTCTGCTGCAGAAAATATATGTATAATTTTCCTGAAAATTCCAGCAAAAATGGCGCAAAACATGGCGCAAAATGGGGAAAAATGACCTGTCAACAGAGGGTGACAAAATCTCAAGTAGGCTGGCAATTAAAATGGTTAAAGGTAGCTATGCATGTTGGGTATTGTTCTGTTCGGGGGACCTTGCGCTTTCAGACTTAGCTTGTTTTTTTCTGGTTTGCATATTTATATTTTAGGAAAAGGTGTTTTTTATTCAGCTTTTTTATACATTTTTTAGGGAAACCCTGCGCAACCAAAGAATTCTTTGAGGGATTAATTCCAGAAAGATGAGCCCACTACAACAAGTTGGGTACGCTTAGAAAGCTTAACATGTGTACTTTCAGGTAATATATGGTTTATGGGGGATATTCCAAATGTAAAGGGTTGTTTTGGTTGAAAAATCGCAAGGTGCGCACTTTGTCTGCAGAGCTGAAATTTTCAAGTAAAATCACTGTTACGCACATGCTTTACTTTGGGGTGTTTGGCAACTCTTCCCTTGACAGTAGCTATGCATGTTGGGTATCGTTCTGTTCGGGGGATGTTGTTTTTTCAGACTAAACTTGTTTTTTCTTGTTTGCACATAGTTTTTTTAGGAAAATGTGGCTTTGATTCTGCTTTTTTATCCTTTTTTTAGGGAAACTCTTTGCAACCAAAGAATACAATGAGGGATTACTTCCAGAAAACTATGGGCACATCAACAAGCCTGGTACGCCTAGAAAGCTTGAGGCGTGTACTTCCAGAGAATCTATAGTTTGTTGGGGGTATTTCAAATGTAAAGGGTTGTTTTTCTGGAAGAACTGCAAGGTGCGCATATTGCGTAGCACAGTTGTATTTTATCTGAAAATTCCCTAAAGCGCTGTTTCAGTTTGGGGGAGTCTCCTGGGCAGGAAAGGGTGTCTACCTATATATATGTGGTATCGCTGTAACTGGGAGAAATTGGGATTTCACACGCAATAAGATTTTATTGAAAAACTTACATTTTTTATTACAAAAAAAACTACAAATTGTAAAAATGTATTTTTTTTTTATTTTTTTTTCACATATTTCACCCAAAAATATTGAGAATACCCCTAAAAAATTACAAATAAGACATTTCATGTTAAAGCCCAGACTCTGCTGAAAAAAACAATATATCATTTCCCTGGGAAATCCCTGGAAATCCCTTCAAAAATCACATTTGAACATGGGGAGCGCAAAATAGTGCAAAACGGTTTGGCACCAAGGGTGACAAAAACTCCAGGTAGGCTGGCAGCGAAAGGGTTAATGTGCTGCGCCGGGCGGCAGCATCGTCTAAGATGCTGCGGCGTCTCCATTGGCAAATCGCTTGCTAAGTGTGTCATATACTTCTCTTGTCAAGATTTCGCTCTCTTCGGGGGGCGGGGACCTGGCTTGGCACGCTCCGTGTCACGGCCCGCTCTGGCCCGCCCTTCGAGGCTCGCTTGGCGCCTTTTTGATGCTCTTCGCGCGCGTGGTAACTGTCCCCCTCCTCCCTTGGTCTGTAAGTGCCCTCGCGGGCGTTTTTCATTATTATTTTTATTACTGCGCATGGCTCTGACACCCCTTATTCCCATTATGTCTTTCAAGACTCCAGTTGCTTCTCCCGGCCTGACAAATTATAGCGGGCCTTGTGAAAATTCTCCCACATTCCTAGCGGGTCTTTGGGGCATCCAGGGTTGCCTATTGCATAAATCCCTGCTGGCATATTGTGCCTCAATAATCACCATATGGAGGCATCTCAGGATTATGTGACCGGGGTCCCTCTGGGACATGACCGGCTGTGTATAGCGTGTGGACATCCCCATGCTGATGCTGACAGAGCACGGGTCTGCGGACCCTGTGCTGAACAAGCACTGGCCCTGCAAATGGTTTGCCAGTGGCTGCACCTCATTTAAATTCACCTGTCTCCCCATGCTTAAATCTCACTCCTGCTAAGTCGCATACGAGCGGGGATGGCCAGCCTGTCGTGCCGCCCAGACTGCCTACGGCTGATCAGATTATTACGAGGTTGTCAGAGCGCTTGGGCCCTGGTAAGAAGCGGCACTTGGCGCCTTCCGTTTCTCTTTTTCCTATGGGAACTGAGGAGTTTACTACTCCGCGTGCTTTTACCCCTTCTGATGAAGGAGAGCTATTCTTTGACTCAGGCTCATCTGATGCAAGGCCGAGGAGTCATGACGATCCTGGCCCTGAATCCTGGGGCCAGTGTGACACTGACGAATTGTTGATTAAGGTCTTTGAGGTCCTGTCCATCTCTCTCCCTGGCGAAGCTCCTAAGCCTAGAGGGGAGAGTTTCCATACAGCAACACCGCGCTTGGAATTTCTGGAGCAGGATCATTTCCATGCTCTTGTATTCAAGGAATGGGAATGCCCTAGTAAACTTCCAGGGGATTGGGATTGGAAATACCCTTTTCCCCCTGATGTGGTTAATTGTTGGTCATCACCTCCCGTGGTGGATGCACCGATCATAGGGGTTCCTAACCCCCCTTTATCACGGCCCCTGCTTATAGTACCCTTCGGGATGCTGAGGATCGGCGCATTGATAGGCTGGCTTCTCACGCCTTTTCTTGTGCAGGAACGGCGCTGCGCCCGGTCTGTGCCGCAGCCATTACTGCAGTGGCCGCTAGAACCCTTATCAGAAAGATGCTTGATCATCACCCTGAGGATCTTCCCTGGCAGATGTTTAATGCACTCTCCAGTTGTGATGTGTTTGTAAAGTTTATCCTTTTAGCACTGGATGACACTATTAGGATGTGTGCAAGGACCTCTGCCCTTGTGGTGGCTATACGTCGCTTGGTCAGGCTGCGTCAGTGGGGTGCTGACGATGCTGCTAAAAGGACTCTGGCTGGGCTTCCTTTTAAAAGGAAAATGCCTGTTTGGGGCCCGTCTAGATCTGTTTGGTAAAAAGGGCAAATCACCCCAACGCAGGCGGCCGTCTCGGGGCAGGGGCACCCCTCCCTATCACAAGGTTAAACAAGAACCAGGGGTGTCTTCCTGGGGGCTCGTACAGACTCCTGTCCCAGGAGTGGCAAACTACGCCCTGGCCCCTCCGGAGGGGCTAAGCCTAAATCTTCCACCAAACCCCCTCAGGCATGATGGGGCGCCCTCGCCCGCCCGGGTGAGGGGATGACTGCGGCGCCTTGCTCCTGTCAGGAGGCATCATGCCGGTGTCACGGGTGTCTTTAGGGGACAGTGTCCTCCGGATTCAGGATGGAGCTTGCTGCGCGGCCTCCCTCAAGTTTATCAGGGTACTCCGGGTCCCTGTCTCTGTTCAGGTGCTGGCGCAGGCCATGCAAGGCCTGTGGCGTCTGGGGGTCACTTGCAGGTTGCCCTTAACAGGCAGAGGCAGGGGCCGCTACACTAACCTTTCCACAGTTCTCCAAAAAGGATGGGTCAATTTGGACCATTCTAGATTCACAGATTTTGGCAGTCCCTGCATGGAGGTTCTTAGTTTTGCTATCAGCTCCCTGCGCCCTGGGGGCTTCTTGCCGTCTGGAGATCAAAGATGCTGATTTTCGCATCCCTGTGTCTTCTGGACACCGAGGCTTCTGGTTCGCCTTGGAATTCCAACACTGATAATTGTGGCCTTGTGATATGGCCTCTCTTCAGCTCCCGGAGTGCTCTCCAAGAGGCGGACGGGGGCGATGTCTCTGAGACCAAGGGGCGTCCGTGCGTTTACCTACCTGGACGTCCTTCTCCCCTTCTAAGTTCTGTGTCAGGCTAAGTGGAAGACTGGACTGGTGGTGTCCTTTGGGAGTCATTGGGATGGGTGATTATTCACCCCTAGTCCTCATTGTCCTCTGATTGGTTACTCCATTCCTAGGACTGGATTTGGATACGGTTCTGGCGACAATCTTACTGCCGCAGCAACGGCATTCTGGTTGCATGGGCTCCGTCTCTCATATCTGTCTCTGTCCCTTCGCCAGGCAGGGATGCAGCTTGTGGGCACGTTGGTGGCTTGCTCAGAAGAGGTCCCTTATGCTCAGTCCCCCTTGGGTCCTCTGCAACTTCTATTGTCAGTACAGGTCAGGGATCCAGCATCCCTGTAGCAGGATCTGTGTGCCTTCCCCCCTGGCAAGGAGACCCCTCTTGGAGCAGTTGAACTCTAGGAACCTGTCTGGGGGCAGCCCCTTCCCGGGGATGGCTACTATGGATGCCAGTCCATCAGGTGGATGTGGGGGGGGGGGGTTTCTTCTGAAACCCCCTGCGGTTCCAGGGGAGGTGAGGCCTTTAGGAGGTCCATACACCTATCAAATTGTTGGAACAGCGAGTTTTCAGTTGCTGCTATCTCTTCTGGGACAGGCCGTTTGGGGGGCGCTCGGCCCGTCTTCCCCCAGTGGCTACATTAATCATCTGTGTGGGAACTGGAGGAGGATGGTTCTCCAGGAGGGTATCTGGTCCTGATTGGAGAGCTATGTTCCATGCATGTCAGTGGTATTCGCTCCAGTGGGGGTCCCTCTGCGACAGGATGTGTTAATCCTGGTATCGCTATGAGATCTAACCAGTATGGATCTGTTTTTGCCCCGTCGCTATTACAAGCTCTCGGCCCCTCTTTTCCCCGTCTCAGGATAAAGGTGGCTGTGGTCCTTATGCCTTGGTATCTTCATGGCTGGACATTCTGTTTTGTATATCTTTTCTCCATTCCCCCTGCTGGGCAGGGTTCTGTGCAAGATTGCTCTGGAAGGGGGGACCAGTGATTCTAGTTGGCCCTTGGTGGTCTAGTAGAATGTGGTTCGCAGACGTGGTACCGGGGACAGTAGATCTGTACGTCTGCCAGGAGTGCCAGCTCTGTTCGCTCGGGCGCCTTGCGTCACCCCAAACTACAGACTCTGGCCTAGACGGCCTGACTGCTGGATCATCTTTCTTGTGGAAACAAGCTTATCTGTCTCTGTGATTGAGACTGTAGGAAGACTAGGAGCAAGCTTCTTTTTCTTCTTCCATCTTTTATAGGGTATGGAGTACCCATATTGATTGGCGTGAGTCTAAGTCTCTGCCCTGTCGGGCGTTTTCTGTTCCCAGGGTTCTAGAGTTATTACAGCATGGGTTGGAGTTGGTTCTCCATCTCAGCATTCTGAAGGATCGGTTTCTGCCCTGTCTACCTTCGTTAGAAGTCTCTTTGCTTGGTCTTCCTTGTTAAGACCTTATTCAAGGGGTTGCCTTGTGCGTCCCCCCGTGATCCTATGGTCTCTGTTGAGTTTTGAATTGATTCCGTCTGCCCCGCGGGGCGTTCCCTTTGGACCTATTTAGGGGACTGCCTGGCTGTTCTTCCTCGAGGTTGTCCCTCTGGTGGCTGTTACTTCAGTCAGGCGTGTGGCTGTGTGGGCGGCTCTGTCTATTTAGCCCCCGTTCTTTGAATTGCATCAGGTAAGGGTGGTGCTCCGCCTTAAGCCGGACCTTCTGCCCTAGGTGGTGCCTTATATTCTTGATTCAAGATCTTGTATTCTAAGTATGTCACACACCCCACTTCAATCATTAATTATTACAATAGGGGTTTACTCACCGCTAGGTGGCAGCATTGCAGAGAATCTCCAAAAAAGCAACAGGCCCCTCCCGGTCTATACATACCTGGTACCTCCCAATAATCTCCCAGTGTTATTCTCTGCAAGGTGGCAACAAGACAGAAGAAAGAAGTCTCCTGCTTGCAGGTAGCCGGGGTATCACCCCGCCCCCCCCCCCATGGTCTATTTCTGCGTGGTTCTTTTTTGTAACATACATGTTGACTGGCAGCCTCCCAGCTTTGGCTGTAGGCCAGGCAAAAGGTAGCCGGCACCTTAGGTGCCTAGGAGATTAGCTCCTCCGCTCGACCCTTCATTGCGGGGCATAGCGGGATTCCCGGAGTGGTGATCCGGATGTGGGATGCCCCCATTTAACTAGCTGTTAGTTAGCCTTCCAGGATTTTGTCTGGCCCTAGGTCAGTGGTCTATTCCTTGCACAGGGTGTCATGGATGTTTGTGTGTGTGTGTGTGTCTGTGGCTGATCTGGCTGGTTTATGTGAGGGCTCCTGCGCTTGCTTCTCTGGGCGTTGTTCCGCGGACGTTTGGTTGGTGTGTTTGACCGTCATGCCTGTGTGTGTTTTACTCTTTTGCGGCATATGCGTCTTTGGCGGTTTCTCCTCATTAGCCGGGGGGCGGGGTCACGCGGCGCGCTGCGCTTGTGTGCCTGGTGTGGCTGGTATGCTCAGGGGGAGAGTGCGTGTGGCCATTTCTCTTTGGGACCGGCAGGTAGCTCCGCCGGTCCCGTTATGGGAGGTAGCGCGGTTCGTGAACGGCCGCTCGGTGACGTCGGAGTGGGGCGGGACCGCGTCGTGCGCGGTCTGCGCGTTGATTGGTCCGTTTGGAGGGGCGGGGCTGACTCGGCTCCTGCGCTTCCAGGGCTCGTCTCCTCTTTCCTCTCAGGCACGGAGCGGTGATCAGGCCGCCATCTTGCTGCAGGTGTCACGCTGCGGTTGTATTCTCCTCTGGGTAGGCGTATGTGTGCTGTGGCAGATTAGCCTGCGGGGGTGTTTTCTGTCTTACAGGAATGTTTGCCTTGTCCCCCGCTTTACATCCTCTCTTCCCCCCTCCTCCTCGCTCCCGCCCACTTTTTGAGGTGCTGGCTGTGTGTATGTATATATATATATATATATATTTACTTTAACCATCTGCTTGATCTATGGTTAAAGGGGGGGGGGGGGAGAAGTATTATTTATGATATTCTGTGTGATTTGCATATGTATTCTTGTGCCTGGAATGATTGTTCCCTGTTTTTTTGGGTTTTTCAGATCCTGGGATCCCGTCTTGCAGGGCTCTCCCGGTCTTATATACCTGGCTAGTGGGGGTTGTTTTCTAGGCCATTGTTCCATCATTTGGATATATTTTATGCTAAATTCCCTTGGTCAGGATTTTTAAAGCATTTTAGATATATAAGGGGCATCCCGGGTCGCGTACTGTGTAAATCCCTGGGTTCTGCGAATACCATAAATTTCACCACATGGAGGCTGCCAAAGATACCGGAAACGGTCCTTCGGGACAATCCAAGGTGTGTGGGGGTTGTGGGGCTCCGCTCCAGGGAGATGATGTCATTTTGTGTATTCCGTGTGCACAGCGGAACATTGAGCGGCAGTCCAGCACTCCGGTGCCTAGCACTTCATCGGCCGCGCCATCTCCTTCTCCCCCTCGTTTGTTCCGGACCCCGTGTGACGTTGTCCTGGGTGGGGATTCGCAATCTGAGGTATGCGCCCGTTTGGCCAGCCTTGAGAAAATGTTTTCCGCAGTGGTCGCTCAGAAGGCTCCAGCTAAGCGGAAGCATCTGTCTCCGCCTCCGCCGGATTCAGATGAGGAAGTTATTGGAGATCTGGACTGGTCAGATCGTCCCTTCGAGGATGGTGAACTCGTTGAGGAAGAGGATTCCGAGGGTCAGCAGTTGCTGGGTGCTGAGGGGGACCAGGCTGAGGGCCTTCCCTTTGATTCGTCTACCATTCTGACTCAGATGTTTGAGGTTTTGGATTTGGATCCTCCGGCGGTTGCTCCTAGGCCTAAGGGTCAGCTTTTTGGGGTGTCCAAGCAGCGCTTGGAGTTTCCCAGTCAACAGCATTTTGAAGAGGTTGTACTCAAGCAATGGGAGCAACCTACGCGTCTCGTCGGTGTGCCGTCTAGTTGGGAAAGGAAGTATCCTTTTCCGGCGGACTTGATGAAGCGTTGGTCTGTCCCTCCTGAGGTAGATACTCCGGTCTTGGTACTGTCCAACACGGCGGTCGTGCATTCTCCTGACACGACTTCGCTCAGGGACGGCTTTGATCAGCTGGCCCGCCATGGTTTTGTATGTGCGGGTTCGGTGTTGAGGCCTGTCTGTGCTTTGGCTCTTTTGACTTTGGCGGTCTGGTCTATTGTCAGGGACTTAGGTGTGGATCTCGATCCTACTGGTGATGAGTCTCTTGCGCTTAAGCGCTGTGATTCCTTCTTGTCTTTTATCCTGGCTGCTCAGGAGGATGCCATGTTGATGTGTGGCAGGGCTACTGCCTTGCTGGTAGCTATCCGTCGCTGTGTGTGGTTGAGACAGTGGACGGCGGATTTTAACTCTGAAAGATCACTCACGGCTCTTCCCTTTTTGGGTTTGAGGCTTTTTGGTGAGAGGCTGGATTCTGTTGCCAAGGGAGGTAAGTTACCTCAGCGCAAGAAATTTCGCCGTTCCTTTCGGGGGACGGTCTCTTTCAATCCGTCCTTTCGAGGAGCCAGAGCCGGCAGGGGTTCGGGCTTCTCGGCCTCCAGGGGCGCCAGTTGGAATAGGGGTAAAGGCCGTGGCCGCCCCGTTCACGTCTGGGGCGCTAAGCCCAAGCCAGTTGCCAAGCCCGCTCAGCAATGAGGGGGCGCCCTCACCCGTACGGGTGGGGGGACGGTTGCGACTCTTCTCCCGGGTATGGGACCAGGAGGTCTCGGACAGGTGGATCCGGGAGGTGGTGTCGGCCGGTTACAAGTTGGAGTTCGAGTCCCGTCCTCCTCCAAGGTTCTTCAGGTCTCGGGTATCTTCGGATCCTTTGGCCGCGCAGGGGCTCCTGGCGGCGGTAAGGAATCTTCTAGAATTAGCTGTCGTTTGCCCGGTTCCTCCTCCAGAGGTAGGGCGCGGGTTTTATTCCAATCTCTTCACTGTCCCCAAAAAGGACGGGTCCTTCCGTCCTATTCTGGATTTGAAGTTTCTCAACAGATTTATTCGTCCCCGGAAGTTCCGCATGGAAACCCTGCGGTCTGCGATCGGTTCGCTTCGGCAGGGGGACTTTATGACGTCCATAGACATCAAGGATGCGTACCTACACATTCCGATTTTCCCAGCTCATCAGAGGTTCCTTCGTTTTGTGGTGGAGGATCGGCATTTTCAGTTTGTGGCTCTTCCATTCGGCCTCACCTCTGCTCCGAGAGTGTTCACCAAGGTGTTGGCGGGGGTGATGGCCCTGCTCAGAGCTCAGGGGATTCGCATTGTGCCTTACCTAGACGATCTTCTCATCATGGCGCCCTCCTTCAGTCAAGCAGAGGGGGACACCAGCATGGTGGTGTCTATGCTGGAGAAGTTCGGCTGGGTGATCAATTACCCCAAGTCCTCTCTGGTTCCGGCCAGGGTGGTGACTTTTCTGGGGATGTCGTTGGACTCCTGCCAGCACAGAGTGTTTCTCCCTCAGGCCAAGGTTCTGTTGATTCAGGAATTGGCTCAGCTTCTTCTCTCCCATCCTCGTCCGTCCATTCGACTAGGGATGAGACTGGTGGGGTTGATGGTGGCCTCGTTCGAGGCAGTTCCCTTTGCGCAGTTTCATACGAGGATGCTTCAACTTCATCTTTTGGCGTCTTGGGACCGGCGTCCGGGGTCGTTGGATCGGTCCTTCCGGATGTCCCCTCGGGTTCGGCAGTCCCTTCTGTGGTGGTTGGTCTCGGACAACCTTTTGAAGGGCAGGTCGTTTCTGACCCCGTTTTGGGAAACTGTCACCACGGATGCCAGTTTGTCAGGATGGGGAGGTTTCTGGAAGGATCTTCAGTTTCAGGGGCAGTGGGACCCTCAGGAGGCCCACTTGCCCATCAATGTTCTGGAATTGCGAGCCATCAGGTTGGTTCTGTCTCGCTTGACGCATCATTTACAGGGCCTGCCGGTTCAGGTTCGATCGGACAATCAGACGGCGGTTGCTTACATCAATCACCAAGGAGGGACTCGCAGTCTGGGTGCCCACAGGGAGGTGTCTCTGATTCTAGTTTGGGCAGAAACTCATGTCCCTTGCATCTCGGCAGTTTACATTCCAGGAGTGGAAAACACAGAGGCGGACTTTCTGAGCCGGTGTGCGTCCCGCCGGGGGGAATGGTCTCTCCATCCCCAGGTGTTTCGGTCGCTTTGTCTCCGATGGGGGACGCCGGAGGTGGATCTGTTTGCCTCTCGTCACAATCACAAGCTTCCGACATTCGTGTCTCTGTCCCGGGATCCTCTGGCTCTGGCGGTGGATGCCATGGCCCTGAGCTGGAGGGACCTGGGGTTTCTTTATCTGTTTCCTCCGATTCCCATGCTAGGCAGGGTCCTGCGAAAGTTGGTTCTGGAAGGAGTTCCCGCCATTCTCGTGGCTCCAAGGTGGCCAAGGCGGGTGTGGTTCGCAGACATCGTTCGTCTGGCAGTAGATCAGTTCGATCTGCCTCTTCGGCCAGATCTTCTCACTCAAGGCCAACTGTGTTACCCCAGTTTACAAACGCTGGCTTTGACGGCTTGGCTGCTGAAACCTCCATCTTAAAGGAGGAGGGTCTTTCGGATTCGGTCATTCGGACTCTTATTAGTGCCAGGAAGAGATCTTCTTCTTCTATCTATTATAGGTCTTGGAGATCTTATATTGATTGGTGTGAGGCTAGATCTTTGCCCTGCCGGGTCTTTTCTATTTCTAGGATTTTGGAATTTCTTCAATCAGGGCTGGACTCTGGTCTTCAGCTGAGTACTTTGAAGGGGCAGGTTTCTGCTTTGTCTATCTTTTTTCAGAGGTCTTTTGCTAGCCATTCTTTGGTCAAGACTTTTTTCCAGGGGGTTTCGCATCTGCGGCCTCCTAGGAAGCCGTTGCTCCCTGTTTGGGATTTGAATTTGGTTCTCTCTGCCCTTCAGGCTCCTCCTTTTGAGCCTTTGCGGGATATTGCTCTGTCCACTCTTACTCAGAAGGTTGCCTTCCTGGTGGCCATCACTTCGGTTCGGCGTGTTTCGGAGTTGGCAGCTTTGTCTATTCAGGCTCCTTATTTTGAGGAACATCAGGACAAAGTGGTTTTTCGCTTCAAGTCAGAATTTCTCCCTAAAGTGGTTTCTGCTTTTCATCTTAACCAGGACATTGTTCTTCCTTTGTGTCCTAAGCCTAAGAATGTCAAGGAGAGTGCTTTGCACTGCTTGGATGTTGTACGTTGTGTCAGGTATTATCTACGTGCTACGTCTTCTTTTCGTAAGACTGATGCCTTTTTCGTTGTGCCCTGTGGGCCTAGGAAGGGTTTGGCTCCGGCCAAGTCCTCCATTAGCAAATGGATTCGTCAGGCGATTGTTGGAGCCTATTCGGCCAAGGGGAAGGATCCCCCTTTTCGTGTTACTGCTCATTCTACTCGCGCGGTTGGAGCGTCCTGGGCTTTTCAGCACCAGGCTTCTGTTGAACAAGTTTGTAAGGCTGCAACTTGGTCTTCGGTTCATACCTTTTCTAAGTTCTATAAGGTTAATGTGCGGGCCTCAGCGGATGCTGTTTTTGGCCGCAAGGTTCTGCAGGCTGCAGTGGTTTGAGTTTTTTCTGCATTATTGCCTGGTTGGATACCCACCCTTTTCTGGACACTGCTGTTGGATGTCCCTATTGTAATAATTAATGATTGAAGTGGGGTGTGTGACATACTTAGAATAATACCATTTTGTGAATACTCACCTGTAAAATGGGTATTATAAGTATGTCACACACCCCACTTCACCCGCCCTTTTTGGTATCCTGGCTCTTTATATGGTGAAGTTTAGTTCTTTACGTTTGAGGGTTACATTTGTTTGTTACTGGTACCTTGTCTTACTGCTGTTCTAATACTGGGAGATTATTGGGAGGTACCAGGTATGTATAGACCGGGAGGGGCCTGTTGCTTTTTTGGAGATTCTCTGCAATGCTGCCACCTAGCGGTGAGTAAACCCCTATTGTAGTAATTAATGATTGAAGTGGGGTGTGTGACATACTTATAATACCCATTTTACAGGTGAGTATTCACAAAATGGTATTTTTATCCTTCTGGGCCTTTTTCCTAGCATCGCTGAGGAAAGGGTTCTGCATTCCTTGATCAGGGGCTAGGAGTGTTTCCTTGGTAGTTCTTGGTGCCCTTTAAGAGATCGGATGCTCCTTTGGGCCTACGGGCAACTCCATACTGTATGTGCCCGATCTCGTCTGATCGAGAGGTTGGCGGCCTTGGGCCTGGTCTTTATTTGGTTGGGATGG
The DNA here is from genome assembly GCA_027917425.1 of Gastrophryne carolinensis. Classification (NCBI taxonomy): domain Eukaryota; kingdom Metazoa; phylum Chordata; class Amphibia; order Anura; family Microhylidae; genus Gastrophryne; species Gastrophryne carolinensis. Next base: position 25,382,031 of record CM051235.1, on the reverse strand, counting down.
TTCCTTCTGGTCCTAGGAGAAGTTCTGCTTCTGCCAAGGATACTGTTAGCTTTTGGACTTGTCAGGCTGTTTCTCAGGCCTATTCCACTATGGGGAAGATTCTTCCTTCTCGCTTTACTTTTTATTCTACTCATGCCCTTGGTGCCTTTGGGCTATTCTAAGTATGTCACACACCCCGCTTCAAGATATCCATAACATGTGGGTATTACCGACCTGAAGAGGGCGTTCTGCAGAGATGATAGCAAAAAGAAAGCCCCTCCCTGATCCATAAATACCTGGGACCTCCCACTCATTACCCAGTTTTCCATCTCTGCAGACGGCGAGCAAGTCAGAAGATGATGTCTCCTCCTTGCACAGGGGGATTTCAGGTAGCCGGGATGACTCCCGGCCCTTTATTTATCTATTTCCGTCCGGATCCTTTTTATCTGATACCAATACATGCCTCCCAGCCTTGGCTGATGGTCCGGGTGAGGGTAATTTAGCACCTCTGGTGCTCAGGAGCAATGCTCCACCGTGAGACCCTATATAAGAGGGTAGGCGGCTACACCGGGATTGGTGACCCCGGTTTGGGATGCCCTGTCCCTTAGTCTCAGTTAATGGGTGGCCCCTCTATGGATCCCTTCTCCCTAGCGGGGATGGGGGGTGGGGGGGGTCATTTCTACGTTTGGTGTGATTTATGCTCTTGTGTGTGTGTGTGTATGCTTTCACTTTAAGTATGTTCTTCCTGTCTGGCGCCGCGGCCGCCATTACACTGCGGCGCCGGTTTTCATGAGGTAAAAAATTTAGCTGAGGGGAACCTTCCCCTCACGCACTGCAGTCGGGGGGCGGGGCCGGGCTTTCGGCGCGAGGCCGCGGCCCGCCCCTCTTGTACTAGGCGCCGCTGAGTTATCTGTGCGGGAAGCGGGGTCGGGTGCTCCGCTGGTTGCGCCCGCACTCCCTCCCTTTATCCTTCTTCTTGGCTTCTTCAGACCGTCGCCGCGGCTGCATACTCAGCCGCGGCGCCGGGCCTTGATACACTTTGGTGGATGGGGAATTTCTCCCCTCACGAGTTTGCTATCGGGGGCGGGGCCGGAATTTCGGCGCGTCGCCGCGGCCCGCCCCCTTCTACTACAGGCGCCGCTGAGGAGCTCACTGTTCTGTATATGTGATCATAGGGGGGGGGGCGGAGCATGGCGCTTCGCTCTGCGCTGTCCACGCCCCCCTTCTCCTCTCAGTCTTTTGCTTCCCTCACGGGCTGAGGTCGCCATTGAACCCCGCTACCGTTGATACTGTGAGTGGCCCTGTGGGCCCCCCCCCCCTTCTCTACTATTATCATTTTAATGTATGTTGCTTGTGTCTGTGCCTGCTTATTCTCATTAGATCCCTTTGTGTACTTCAGGCGGATCTACAGTGATTTTGGTTTTTTTTTCTCTTGGTCCTGGGTTCCCTGGGTATCCTTATTGGCTAATTACAAATCCTCCCACTCGGGACATTAAAAGGGCATCCCGGGTTGCTTATTAGCGTAATTCCCTCGGTCATAGCGACTTATTACAAGCTCACCTTATGGAGGCATCACAGGATTCCGGGCTCCCATCGGGACAATCCCGGAAGTGTATGGGTTGTGGGGTATCCCTAACTGGGGATGACGTATTTTTATGTATTCCATGTGCACAGCAGACTATTTCACGGCAGTCCGGACCCCAGGCTTCCGGGTCAGCACTGCCGGATTCATACCCTTCTCCTCCCACCTTGTCCCGTGTCCCATGTGACGTTGTCATGGGTGGGGAGTCGCTATCTGATGTGTGTGCCAGATTGGCCTATATTGAAAAATTCATTTCTACCGCGGTCGCCAAATTGGCACCGGCTAAAGGAAAGGATTTATCACCGGTCATCCCGGCATTTGAATTTGATGATGATGTGGATTGTCTGGATTGGTCAGATTACTCCCCACTGGAGGAAGGGGAGTTATTTGAGGAATCTGATAACTCAGATGATCAGCAATTTGTTGGCGCTGATTCTGGGCGGGGGTCAGGGAGTTCTTCGGATTCTCCTCACGTCCTGGTTCAGTTGTTTGAGGTTCTGGCTATTTCCCCTCCAGAGGTTACTCCTCATCAACAGGGGAGTTTCAGGAGGAATCCAAACCGTGATTGGAATTCCTAACCAAAAGCATTTTGATAAGATTATTTCTAAGGAATGGGAGTGGCCTGCTTGGCTCCTGGGCATTCCTCAGAGTTGCGTTTAAAGATATCCTTTCCCTTTGGATACGGTTTAGCGCTGGGCGTCCCTCCCTCGAGGTTGACGCACCAATTCTAGGGGTATCCAATTCAGCTGTTTTGAATAACCCTGATGGCTCCTCTCTTTTCACATGGCGAGGATAAACGCACTGACCAGATGGCTTGTCATGGTTTTGCTAGCGTTGGGTCAGCCATGCGGCCCGTTTGCGCTTCGGCGCTGATGGTGGTGGCCGCCAGGTCCGTGGTCAGGGACCTGTTGACTTCTGCCGGGCTTCGTCCTGGTAGTGACGAGTTCCTTGGCCTTAAACGGTGTGAGTTGTTTTTGTCTTTTGTATTAGCCGCCTTGGTTGACACTTTGATGATGCGTGGTAGGACGTCGGCTCTGCTGGTGACTATTCGGCGGTCGGTGTGGTTGCGCCTGCGGGCGGCCGATTTTATGTCCAAAAAGTCGCTGACGGCTCTACCTTTTGTTGGATTGCGGCTCTTTGGAGAGAAATTGGATTCTGTCATCTAGGGTGGTAGGTTACCTCAACGCAGGAAACAACGCCGTCCCTTTCGGGGGGCGCCTTCCTTTACCCCCTCCTTTTGTGGGGCCAGATCTGGCAGGGGATTTGCCTTCCCCTCTTCCAGAGGAGATTCCGGGTAAAGGGGCAGAGGATGTGCCCGTCCAGGTTACAGTTGGGGCTCTAAGCCCAAACCTGCTGCTAAGCCTGTTCAGCAATGAGGGGGCGCCCTCACCCATGCGGGTGGGGGGACGGCTGCGACACTTCTCCCAGGTCTGGGATCAGGAGGTCTCGGACAGATGAATCCGGGAAGTGGTGCCTTCCGGTTACAAGCTGGAGTTCGAGCTCCGCCCCCTTCCAGATTTTTTTCAGGTCTCGGGTGCCGCAGTAGAGAGTCTTCTGGACATGGCTGTCATTTGCCCAGTGCCCTTTTCAGACCAGGGCAGGGTTTTTTTATTCCAATCTGTTCACGGTACCCAAGAAGGGCGGATCGGTCCGACCCATCTTGGATCTGAAGTTTCTCAACAGGTTTATCCGGCCGCGGAAGTTTCCGCATGGAAACGCTGCGTTCGGCTATCCACTCTCTTCGTCAGGGAGACTTTCTGACGTCCATAGACATCAAGGACGCTTACCTACACGTTCCGATTTTTCCAGCACACCAGAGGTTTCTCAGGTTTGTGGTGGAGGATCGGCATTTTCAGTTTGTGGCACTCCCTTTCGGTCTCACCTCAGCTCCTCGGGTGTTCACCAAGGTGCTGGCGGGGGTGATGGCTCTACTCCGGGTTCAGGGGTGCTCTAGGAGAGGTTCGGTTGGGTGATCAACTACCCTAAGTCCTCTCTTTCTCCGTCCAAGGTTGTGACCTTTCTGGGAATGTCTTTGGACACTTCGCAGGCCAGGGTTTTTCTGCCCCAGGCCAAGATTTTTTTGATTCAGGAGTTGGTTCGCCTTCTCGTGTCGGCCCCTCGTCCGGCCATCCGGCTAGGGATGAGGCTGGTGGGGTTGATGGTGGCCTCATTCGAGGCAGTTCCTTTTGCGCAGTTTCACACAAGGACGCTCCAGCTTCATCTGTTGAAGGTTTGGGACAAGTCTCCGCTATTGTTGGATCAGTCCAGTTGGATGACCCCCCCGAGTCCGTCAATTCCTGCAATGGTGGCTGGGGTCTGCCAATCTGTTGAAGGGCAGATCTTTTCTGGCGCCGTGTTGGGAGACGGTCACCACGGATGCCTGTCTGTCTGGCTGGGGGTGTGTTTGGAAGGATCTTCAGTTTCAGGGTCTGTGGGGCCCGCAGGAGGCCCACGAGCCCTTCAAGGTTCTGGAATTAAGAGCCGTCAGGTTGGTTCTGTTTCGCTTGACTCATCAGTTGCAGGGCCTGCCAGTTCAGGTTCGGTCGGTCAACCGGACGGCGGTTGCTTACATCATCACCATGGAGGGACTCGCAGCAGGAGTGCCCTCAGGGAAGTATCTTTGATTCTGGATTGGGCGGAGACCCACGTCCCGTGTTTCTCAGCGGTCTACATTCCGGGAGTAGAGAACACGGAGGCGGACCTTCTGAGCAGGTCCTCCTCTCGTCAGGGGGAGTGGTCTCTCAGTCCCCAGGTGCTTCGCTCATTTTGCCTCAGGTGGGGGTTCCCGGCGGTGGACCTCTTTGCCTCTCGTCACAATCACAAACTTCCGGTATTTGTGTCTCTCTCGCAGGTTCCACTGGCTCTGGCAGTGGATGTCATGTCTATGAATTGGAGGGATCTGGGGTTTCTTTACCTGTTCCCTCCGTTTCCAATGGTGGCCAGAGTGGTGCGCAAGCTGGCCCTGGAGGGAGCGTCGGCGATTCTGGTGGCTCTAAGGTGGCCAAGGCAGGTTTGGTTCGCAGACCTGGTATGACTGGCAGGGGATCAGTTCGTTCTGCCTCTACTGCCGGACCTGCTCACCCAGGGTCGGCTACGCTATCCCATTTTACCATCGCTGGCTTTGACGGCGTGGCTGCTGAAACCGCCATCTTGAAGGAAGGTCTTTCTGACGCGGTGATTCAGACTCTTATTAGCGCCAGGAAGTGGTCTTCCTCTACTATTTACTATAGGACCTGGAGGTCCTATATTGACTGGTGTGAAGGTAGGTCGTTCCCTTGTCGGGAGTTTTCCATTTCCAGAATCCTGGAGTTTCTTCAACATGGTCTGGATCTGGGGCTCCAACTTAGTACCTTGAAGGGGCAGGTTCTGCCCTGGCGGTGTTCTTCCAAAGGTCCTTTGCACTTCATCCCTTGGTCAAGACCTTTTTTCCAAGGAGTTACGCATGTACGGCCTTCTAGGCAGCCCTTTGTTCCAGTTTGGGATTTGAACCTGGTTCTTTCTGCTCTTCAGGGTCCTCCGTTTGAGCCCTTGAATGAGGTTGCTTTGTCTTCACTTACTCAAAAGGTGGCCTTTTTGGTGCCTATCACTTCGGTTAGGCGTGTTTCTGAGTTGGCAGCTTTGTCCATTATAGATCCGTACTTCGACAGGCATCAGGACAAGGTTGTCTTTCGTTTCAAGCTGGATTTTCTTCCTAAGGTGGTCTCTGCCTTTCATCTGATTCAGGACATTGTTCTGCCTTCTCTATGTCCTAATCCCAGCAACGACAAGGAAAGGGCGCTGCATTCCTTGGATGTAGTTCGTGTTGTGAAATATTATCTGGTGGTTACGTCTTCCTTTCGTAAGACTGATGCCTTTTTTGTGGTGCCCTTTGGGCCTAGGAAAGGTTTGGCTCCTGCCAAATCTTCCATTAGTAAATGGATTCGTCAGGCCATCATTGGGGCCTATTTTGCCAAGGGGAGGAGTCCCCCTTTTCGTGTTACTGCTCATTCTACTCGTGCGGTTGGGGCGTCCTGGGCTTTTCAGCTCCAGGCCTCTGTTGAGCAAGTTTGTAAGGCCGCTACTTGGTCCTCTGTTCACACTTTTTCCAAGTTTTACAAGGTTGTTGTTCGGGCCGCAAAGTTCTGCAAGCTGTTGTGGTTTAAGTTGTGCCTTGTTGCCTTGTTTTGGATCCCCGCCCTTTTATGGACACTGCTATTGGATGTCCCACATGTTATGGATATCTTGAAGCGGGGTGTGTGACATACTTAGAATAATACCATTTTGTGAAATACTCACCTGTAAAATGGGTATTATAAGTATGTCACACACCCCGCTTCACCCGCCCTTTTTGTATTCTGGTTCCTCTATATTGTGAACTTTGCGTTGCTTTGGTTTATATTTGCCTCTTCCTGGTCCCTTACCTTACTGCTTCTATATTCTGGGTAATGAGTGGGAGGTCCCAGGTATTTATGGATCAGGGAGGGGCTTTCTTTTTGCTATCATCTCTGCAGAACGCCCTCTTCAGGTCGGTAATACCCACATGTTATGGATATCTTGAAGCGGGGTGTGTGACATACTTAGAATACCCATTTTACAGGTGAGTATTTCACAAAATGGTATTTTTCAGCACCAGGCTTCTGTTGAATAAGTTGGCTAGACCGCTACTTGGTCTTCTGTTCATACCTTTTCAAAGTTTTACAAGGTTGATATTAGGGCCTCAGCTCTTGCTGTCTTGGCCGCAAGGTTTTGCAGGTGACAGTGCTTTAAACTGTCTGCTGTTGCCTTTTTTGTTGGGGATCCCACCCTACTTTTTGGACACTGCTATTGGATGTCCCTAGTGTAAGTATTATATTTGGAGCAGGACGTACTGTATACTAAGAATAATACAATTCTGTGAAATACTCCCTGTAGAATTGGTATTATATAAGTATACAGTTTGTCCTGCTCCACCCACCCTGTTTTTTTGCATTATTCTGGATCCCCTGTATGGTGATTGTTATCATTTTTATAGTTACCAGTTGGTGGTTAAATTCTCCCGGCTTCTTGTTCACTGCTTTTCAATGCTGGGGAATTGTGGGAGGTCGAAGGTATTTGAGGGGCCGGGAGGAGCCTGTTTTGCATGTCTCTGCAGTGCAGCGCCATCTGGCGGAGGATAACCCTAGTGTAAGTATTATATTTGGAGCAGGACGTACTGTATACTTATACCAATTCTACAGGTGAGTATTTCACAGAATTGTATTTTTTTTTAATGCATAGATGGCCATTTTATGCTTGTGCACACATAGGAATTTGTCCTCCGCATTTAACCCATCCGTGCAGTGAGTGTACACGTGCCCAGAGCGGTGGGCTGCCCTATTTACGGCGCCCGGGGAGCAGTTGGGGGTTAGGTGCCTTTCTCAAGAGCACTTCAGTCATGTCCCAGGACTGGGATTTGAAACTGCCCCTTAAATGAATTTCTTATCCAGCACCACAAAAATGTCCACGCCAGCACGATCTCCCGGGCCGATCAATTCCCTCCACCCGGGGCATCGGAAATCAGGATGCCCCGCTGTGTGAAACTCACCAGGTCGCCCCGTTCACTTACCTTTGTTCCCGGTCTAAGGGCTCATGCGCTACCGCGTCTGCATCCCCGCTATCCCTCTAGCAGGGCCCGTGCCAGCCCTTTGTGAATGCTCGGCGCAGGTATGCTCCCTGTTAGAAGGAAGCAGAGGATGCGGCTGCCAGCGTTCTCTTAGCCGAGGTGAGTTCAATTGGGCGATCTTCACACAGCGGGGTGTCCCCGGGGAAAGGACCAAAACCCAGGATAGTCAAAATCCTGTGTTTTGTTCCACTTTAAACCGGACCAACATCCATTTTACAAAACGTAAATAGAGCAATGTAAAGCCCACAAACCTTCCCTGACAACTCGCTCCCTCTGGAAAAGGCAGCTCTGCGATTGGCCGGTGGAAAGTGGAAACCTGAGCACAGGAAATGTGACAGCCACCGGCCTATCACGGAGCTGATTTTCTCAGAGGAAGAGAGTTGTCCAGTAAGGTGTTCGGGCTTTACAGCGTTCAATTGAAGTAGGAGGGGACCCTGGCAGTTGGGGTGCCACTCCACAGCGGAACAACACCCATGTTTCGTAAAATGGGTGGTGGTCCGTTTTAATCCAACAGTTTGATCAGGGTCATCAGATTTGAGTATGTCACCAGCCTAATAGACTGCAGTGAGATCCTGTATTTGGGGCAGTGGTGTGGGCCAGGGGACACAATTTGAGCCTTAACACAGACAGGATGCTGCAGATGGTAATCAGATTGCAAGCTTGCCAGTGTTGTTGTTTGGGAATAGGGATAGTGGCAGGCTGAAAGCAAGGAAATCTACCTTTAGGATAAAGGAGGGGTTGAATAATCTGTCCAGGTCACACCTGCTTCTGCTGTCATTTCTCTCACTGCACACTGACTGTATTATGAAGGACAAAGGCCAGCAATCTAAGCAGGATCTAGGCGCTATGCCTCATGGGATTTGTAGATTTAAAGTGGACCAACACCCAGGGGGGATCGGCCCGGGAATCTATAAGATTCCCAGGCCAATCAGATCCCTCCCCGCAGGGCATCCGAAATCGTGATGTCCCGCGGGGTGAAACCCCCCCCAGGAAGCCCACAATCCTACCTTCTCCCCGTTCCAGCGCTGCATGCGTGTCTGCCGCCGCCTCCCGCGCGTCCCTCTAGCAGGGCGCGCTCCCGCGCTGGCCGTTTGTGAATGGCCGGCGCGGGTGCGCTCCCTGTAAGAGGGACGCGCGGGAGGCAGCGCCGGATGCCCTCTGCTTGTCCGTCGCTGCCTCTCGCTTGTCTGTCGGTGGGGATTGGCTGCAGCGGTCACGTGGGAGCGGGGGTAAGGTTGAGTTTTCGGGGCTTTCTGGGGGGTTTCACACAGCGGGGCACCCCCGATCGGGGTGCCCCACCGAAGTGGACCAAAGCCCAGGATAGTCAAAATCCTGGGTGTTGGGCCACTTTAAAGCAGACGAACAGTCAAAAATGACTCAAACCAGACCAACACAACAAACAGTGCTCATATTGCCCCCTCCCCAGCAGGGCCGTATTTAGGGTTCATGCTGCCCTAGGCACTACTTAGGCTTACGCACCCCCCCCCCCCCGGCCTTTATTAGCTGTACAGAAATAGCAATGCAGAGAGAAAACCGCATCAAAGGAAGCAGTAAGAGGAGAAGATAGAAAACCCAGTAGAGTAGACTGCAACAATGGAGGACAGTGCAGAAAAAAGCAAAAGCATAATCTGAAAGGATCAGCAGCGAGTGAGTGGAGGAGTCAGTGGACACTGGTGGCAAGTCTGCAGTGATGGGCGCCAGGAGGCCAAAGTGCAATGCAGTAAATGTTGCCGGCACTGCCCATAGGCAGATATGGATTTGCTGCATTCACTATAAAGGCAAACAGTGTATGTATCATATTCCTAAACATGATGCACAGGGGGGCTGGAAGCAGCCACGTGAACAGCAGCAGGTGCCAATCAGGGGTGCCCCGCTGTGTCAAAGCCCCCCAGATCACTGCAGCAACTCACCTGACGGCCACATGCTCCGCCTCCCTCTAACAGGCGCCCGCGCCAGTCATTCACAAATGCCTGCTAGAGGAATGGCAGGGATGCAGCTGCTGCTCGTGCATGCGCTATTAGACCGGGTACGAAGGTGAATCTGGATGCCCCGGGCAGAGGGAATCAATTGGCCCAGGAATGTTATAGATTCCTGGGCCAATCTTGTGGGTTTTGGTCCACTTTAAAGAGATCAGGGCAATATGAGTTTATCCTTTTTTTTGGGGTTACAAGATAAAAGATGATGAATGGCCCGTCAGCTCCACACAGCTCCTCTGATGGTCCCGCGCTGCACTGCTGAGGGTGACGTCATTCATCCCCAGCCTCCTCCGAGCTTCTTATCCAGGAAGTGAGCGGTGATTGGCTGCCTCATCAGTCACATGCTGTCTGCACACAGCACAGAGAGAGCGAGATGAACCATTAACTATTCAACCACCAAATAATGGTCGCCCCCGCCTGATCGCTCTCACCTATGCTGACCATCACCGCTGGCAGATTATTTATTTGTATTTTTTTATTAAATTGGTGCTGGCTGCTGCCACTATCCCTGCCGTAGCTCCGCCCTAGGCACGTGCCTGTAGCAAATACGGGCCTGCTCCCCAGGGCAATTTAGTTTGCTGCATATAAAAAATAATTTACCGTTTTCATGCTGTGGTTCATTTTAAAAACAAGATGGCGGTTCATGGACTTGCAGGCCACCTGCAAAAAGGAAGTGCTACTGGGCTTCCTGTTACTATGCATTGTCAGTTGAAAGAGGAAGCTCCAAAATGGCCCCTACTTTCCTTTTTCAACTGTGCCAGGCTGTTGGCTGGGTTTAATCTTGCTCCCACTGACCACGAGCTGGCTGCTGCAGGAAGGTTTATGTAGCTCTCCGGTGTATAGACACCTGCCGGCAGTTTGTGTACCACCGGTTGGGAACCCCTGGGCTCGATGGATGATGTTGCACGGTGCAGGGGGGTATCCCAAATAGGGATGCCTCCCGGATGGTGCCCAGGTGTGAGTGGGGTCATTCAGAGAGCAACTAATCAGAATTCATATGCTTGGCTACTGTAAACCACACCGACACTCTTGCCAGAGTTGGAAAAAAAAAAAAACCTTTCCGAAGCTCCGTTAGTTCATCTGCTGATTATCACCACACCCTGCGCCTCACAACTAAAAGCCTGCATGGGAAATCCCAGGCCAGACCTCCAGGGCTAACAGTTACATGCAGCTGCCTGCCTCCACTGGCCACACTGCAGATTAGACCTCCTCACCTCCCGAATGGCAACTAATGTTTATAACCCGACCTGGCTCATTACACACGGATTGTAATTGAACCGGACAATTACTGATTATGTCCAGTGACCTGCGGCCTCCCATCCTGGATACAGCATTAGACAGTTTGCTAAATCACATGAAACATAAAAAGCTACATGACATGGAGACAGTGTGAGTGAGGTGAGTAACAGTCTGCTTGTCTCTTCCAGACAGTCACACGCTGCGTTATTATTACACGGGGGTCTCGGACAAAGGATCGGGTCTCCCGGAGTTCTCTATAGTTGGCTATGTGGATGATCGGCAAATCAGCAACTACAACAGTGAGGTGGGTCGCGAGCGTCCTATGACTGAGTGGATGGAGAGGAACGAGGGGCCCGAATACTGGAAGGGGCAGACAGAGATCAGTAAAGGCACCGAACCTGTATTCAGACACAATGTGAGGACAGCGATGAGCCGCCTCAACCACACTGCAGGTGAGACCCTCTATATAATACTGTCCTCTATATTATAATACTAATACTGTGTACATATTACACACTATACTGTACAATACACACATTAGTCACACCTCGTGTACACAACCCTCTGCTATATTATATTATAACCCATCTTATCCTCGGAGGTAACGCTACAGCTGCTGCTGTGTGTCAGGAGACTGCAGGGCAACTGCCTGGGGCCCCAGTGCTCACAGATGGGCCCCCAGCTAGAGCGCCGACCCCCCCACCCCACAGTTCCCTGCCCCATCTACCTTTACTCATTGCCAGAACTGAGGGGCGCACAGGCAGTGACAGGGCATTCAGCTGCGTCTAATGCAGCGCTCACTCTGCTCCCAGCACGCAGAGGCCTGTCCTGACTCCATGCCCAGAGCATGGCATGGTGTAGCTGAAGGCCCCACTGCCAGTCTGCCCCCAGCCTGAGTGCACATCTGCCCGCCGAGAGCCTGAACTGGAGCATAGACAAGGTATGATGTGTGTGTGTATAGGGATCTTCATGTGTGTGTGGGGGGGGGGGGGTTGGCTGGCCAGCAGGATGGGGGGGGGGTAGCAGCCCAGACTATACAGTATATAGTGTTTGGCCCCTCAATAACCTGTATGTAATGACTGCAGCAAGATCAGGCATGACTGCCATGGGGCCCAGCCATCACTTTATAGGTTATGAAGGGGCCCAGATGCTGTAGCCTAGGTCGCTTTTATAAGCTATATGTGATGGATGGGCCCCATGCTTGCAGCAAGATCAGGCATGACTTTTATGGGGCCGGGTCCTGTTATCACTTTTTTGAGTTATGACGCTATAGAGTGTATAGCCTGGACCCATCAATAACCTGTATGTAATGACTGGACCCCATGCTTGCAGCAAGATCAGGCATGATTGCCATGGGGCCCAGCCATCACTTTATAGGTTATGAAGGGGCCCAGATGCTATAGCCTAGGTCCCCTTATAAGCTATATGTGATGGCTGGGCCCCATTCTTGCAGCAAGATCAAGCATAGCTGTCATGGTGCCTAGTAATCACTTTATAGTTTATAGAAGGGGCCAAAAACTAGAGTGTTTAGCATGGGCCCCTTTATAACCTATATGTTGTGACTGGGCCTCATGCTTACAGCCTGATCAAGATGCAGCTGTCATTGGGCCCAGGCATCACATTATAGGTTGTGGAGGCCCACACATACTAGTTTGCGTAGCCTGGGTCCCCCATAACCTTATACGTGATGCTTGGGCCCAATGCTTGCAGCATGATCTGGATGCGGTTGCCATTATAGTTTATCCAGACTATGTACATTATAGGCTGCGTAGTCTGGACCCCTCCATAACTTTATATGTGATGACTGGGCCCCATGCTTGGAGCTAGATCATGATCGTTTGTGGCTGCTATGGGCCCACTTCAGCAGGTTATCCTGAAGTAAGCTTTTGTTGCGTGGAACCCCCCCAAAAACCTACTCTCAACTTTTTCCATGCTCCCATGGTGCATGTGCAGGCTTCCTGCACACTGTGTGCCATGCATCAGGCAACATTGAATAGCTGGTGATGTGCTGTGCAGGGACGTGCCCCATGGGAGCGAGGAAGGAGGTAAATGATGAATTATGGAAGGGTGGTTTCAGACAGCAGTGCATCCCAAATGAGGATGGCTATGGGAGGACTTTCACCTGGTCGTAGAATCTTCTAGACTCCGGGCTGGATGAATGGTGTTTTGGTTGTGCATGGCATAAGGCCACGTTCTGGTTCCCCTGTGAAGTGTGCGCTTCCCTGCGCCGGACCTATCCTAATTGCTGGGCACAGGAGCGGCCCGGGGAGTGAATCCACATGCACTGACCCAAACCCCCACACCTAACCTCTCCTCCCTAGCTGGGGGTCCCACTTTTAAATTTTGCCGTGTGCCACATTTTGTCTAAAACCGACCGTGCCGTGATGGATCACCCCATGGATCACCGATTCCCTGACAGACTTCAGAACTATGAGTTTTCTCTATATCCAGTTCAGGTCTTCCCAGTGATGACATGTGGGTATTCCGCCCCTAGGGGGTGCTCGACTGCAAGATCATAAGCTGCAGCTCCTCCCGGCCCCCTATAAAGGCAGGTGTCCCTCTATGATTCTCCAGTGTTCATCTTGCAGTTTGGCTGCAGACGATTGTTGGATACTCGGTCTCGGATATTGGCAGCAGAGCGGGGCCTCCTAGCCTCTGCGGGCCCTATTCCCACTGATCCCGTCTGACCCATTCCTGCCTCCCAGCCTCTGGCTGCTTCGGGATCGTGACGGTAGGGTGAACGCCGGGGTCGGGTGTTCGGCAGAGCTACACTCTGGGCCGCAGACCCTGTTTAAAGGGTAGCTGGCCATAGGCTTATGGTGAGCCTAAAAGGGGGGGAACCACTAGCTAGGGCTCTACGTTTGCCTGTATGCCCCTCCCTGCCCACAAGCTTTATTTGTGTGTGTGACCTTGTGTTTTGACTTTGCACTTTGCTCCTCGCTGGCTCTGCTGGGCCTTGGAGCCTGTCATGCTTACCTCCCTCGCGGTACCTCATGGGCCTTGTCATATCCTCCTCCCTCCATCTTGACTCAGTCACAGATGCTGTGACGGGGGGGGGGGGGTGCCGCTCACACGGGATGGCGAGTCAGGCGCTCTATGCGTGGGAGCCGTGCGCTGCGCGGAGCTCTCATGTGTCTAGGCGCTGCCGCGGCCATGCTTTAATGGCCACTCCTGGCATGATGACGGTGGGCAGGCGCGTTATTCTAAGTATGTCACACACCCCACTTCATTTACTCATTATTATTACACTTGGGTTAACTCACCGCTAGGTGGCGCACTTGCAGAGATCTCCAAAAAAGCAGCAAGCCCCTCCCGGTCTATACATACCTGGTACCTCCCATCAATTCCCCAGTGTTGGTCTCTGCAAGATGGCGACAAGACAGAAGAGAGAAGTCTCCTGCTTGCAGGTAGCCGGGGTATCACCCCGCCCCCCCCCCCCCCCCTTTCATGGTCTATTGCTGCCCGACCCTTTTTTGTGGATCCCCCATGTTATGCAGCAGCCTCCCAGCCTCGGCTGTAGGTCGGGCAAGGGTAGCTGGCACCTTAGGTGCTCAGGAGATTAGCTCCTCCGCTCGACCCCATTTTGTGGGGCATAGCGGGATTCCCGGAGTGGTGATCCGGATGTGGGATGCCCCGATTCTCTAGGTAGTCAGGGAATGTAGCTCCTTTATTCTTCATGTTTTGTGGTGTTGAACTCCCTTCCCCCTTTCACCCCCCCCCCCCACTCCTCCTTTGTATGGTGTGCCTTGCGGCGGTTCCGGGAGTGCGTTTGGGCTCTGCGGCCCTTGGGTGACTGTTTCACGTGTAGGGGGGGGGGGGGGCGCCCTGTTGGCGCTGGCCGTTCCCCCTCTGGGGGTTTTTGGAAGCGGGGTCGTGCGGCGTGTGGCGCCGCGGGGACGCAATGTGGCGGCTGCCTTGGGTCCGCGCCCTGCTGGCGCTTATTATTCTGCTCGTGTCTAGGGGGTTGTGAGAGCGAGAGAGAGAGAGAGAGCACGTCTCTCCCTCTCTCTGTGTGTGTGCGCAGTGTGCGGTGTGAGCGCCTTGTCATTTCCCGCCTCTACGCGGCGCGGCCCTCGCTGGGCCCGACGCGCGGCGCGGTTGGGGGGCGGGGCCTCGGGACGCGCGGCCCGCGCGATTGGCGGTGCGTCAGGGGGGAGGCGGGGCCACGGCGGCTCCCGAGGTTCTTCGAGGGCACGTTATCATCTTCCCTCTTTCCCTGAGCACGGCCGCCATTGTCACGCGAGGTAGGTCCTCCCTCCGTTTTCTTTTCTTTATGCGGGATTTGTGCGGGTCCTCTTGCGTGGGGCGGGAGCGTCGCTAGCCCCACGCTGTGACTCTCCCCCTTGCTCTCTCCTCCTCTCATTCCTGTTGTGGAATGTTGTCAGGCTCTGGAGCCAGGGGTGACGTTCATGGTACTCTTATGTGCCTTTCATGTATATATTCATTTATGGCTGTACATAGCTTGCACTTATCTTCGCATGTTTTGCTGTCTACATATGTGGCATGTGCCTGGAATGATTGTTGTCCTTTTTTGTGTTTTCCAGATCCCGGGACCCCTTCCTGTTGGGCTCTCCCGGTCTTACATACCTGGCCTGTAGTTGGGAAGGAAATTTGGGATATATATATATGTATGTATGTATGTATGTATGTATGTATATATATATATATATATATATATATATGTATGTATATATATATATATATATATATATATAATATATGTATATATATATATATGTATATATATATATATATATATATGTATATATATATATATATATGTCTATATATTTACATAGGGATATTAGGCCTTCCCCGTGGTCCGGGTAGTGACGGTTTAAGTTAGACTTTATTAAAAGGGGGGCATCCCGGGTTGCTTACTTCGTAAATCCCTAGGTTTGCGAATACCATAATTTCACCATATGGAGGCTGCCAGGGATACCGGATCTGATCCTTCGGGACAATCCAGGCTGTGTGGGGGTTGTGGGACTCCGCTCCCGGGGGATGATGTCATTGTATGCATTCCATGTGCGCAGCGGAGCATTGAGCGCCAGTCCAGCACCCCGGTGCCTGGTACATCATCGTCCGCGCCATCTCCCTCTCCTCCTCGCCTGTTCCGGACCCCGTGTGACGTGGTCACGGGTGGGGATTCGCAATCGGAGGTGTGTGCCCGGTTGGCTAACCTCGAGAAAATGTTTTCCACCATGTCCGCACAGAAGGCTGCGGCCAAGCGTAAACACCTTTCTCCGCCGGACTCGGAGGAGGAAGTGATTGAGGACCTGGATTGGTCGGATCGTCCCCTCAAAGAGGGTGAGCTCGTGGAAGAATTGGATGATTCAGAGGGCCAGCAGGTGCTGGGTGCTGAGGGGGACCAGGTGGATGGTCCCGCCCCTGATACGCCTTCTATTTTGACCCAAATGTTTGAGGTTTTGGATTTGGATCCTCCCGAGGTTGCTCCTAGGCCTAAGGGCCAGCTTTTTGGGGGCTCTAAGCAGAGTCTGGAGTTCCCCAGTCAGCAGCATTTCGAGGACGTTGTCCTTAAAGTGGACCAACACCCAGGATTTTGACTATCCTGGGTTTTGGTCCACTTCGGCGGGGCACCCCGATCGGGGGTGCCCCGCTGTGTGAAACCCCCCAGAAATCCCAAAAAACTCACCTCTCAACGCTCCCACGTGAGCGCCGCAGCCAATCCCCGCCAACGTCCAGGCGGGGATCAGGAACGTCCAGGCCGCTTCCGCCGCCGCCGCCTCCCGCGCGTCACTCTCGGCGCGCGCCCCCGCCGGCCATTCACAGAGGGCCGGCGCGGGCGTGCGCACGTCTGGAGGGGTGCGCGGGAGGCGGCGGCGGCGGAAGCGGCGGCGGATCAGGTAAGGTGTTTTTGGGGTTTCTGGGGGGTTTCACCCCGCGGGACATCCCGATCTCGGATGTCCCGCGGGGTGGGGGGTGATCGGCCCGGGAATCTTATAGATTTCCGGGCCGATCACCCCTGGGTGTTGATCCTCTTTAAGCAGTGGGAGCATCCTACACGGCTCGTTGGGGTGCCGCCTAGCTGGGATAAGAAATATCCTTTTCCGGCGGACTTGCTGAAACGTTGGTCTGTCCCGCCCGAGGTGGATGCTCCGGTTTTGGGACTGTCTAATACGGCGGCTGTTCATTTTCCTGACACTACTTATCTGAAGGATGGCGAGGATCGCCGGATTGATCAGCTGGCCCGCCATGGTTTCGTCTGTGCGGGTTCGGGTTTGAGGCCTGTTTGTGCTTCGGCTCTTTTGGCTTTGGCGGTTAGGTCCATGGTCAGGGATTTATGTGTGGATCTTGATCCCTCGGGTGCTGAGTTTCTTGCGCTTAAGCGTTGTGACTCCTTTCTGTCGTTTATTCTGGCGGCTCAGGATGATGCCATGTTGATGTGTGGCAGGGCTTCTGCCCTGTTGGTGGCTATTCGCCGATCTGTGTGGTTGAGACAGTGGACGGCTGACTTTAATTCTAAAAGATCTCTCACGGCTCTTCCCTTTCTGGGTTTGAGGCTTTTTGGTGAAAAGTTGGATTCTGTTGCCAAAGGAGGTAGGCTGCCTCAGCGCAAGAAGTTTCGCCGTTCCTTTCGGGGGGCGGCCCCCTTCAATCCGTCCTTTCGGGGGGCCAGAGCCGGCAGGAGTGCGGGCTTCTCGGCTTCCAGGGGTGCGGTTTGGAATAGGGGTAAAGGCCGTGGCCGCCCCGTTCACGCTTGGGGCGCCAAGCCCAAGGCAGCTGCTAAGCCCGCTCAGCAATGAAGGGGCGCCCTCACCCGTGCGGGTGGGGGGACGGTTGCGACTCTTCTCCCGGGTATGGGACCAGGAGGTCTCGGACAGATGGATTCGGGAGGTGGTGTCGGCCGGTTACAAGTTGGAGTTCGAGTCCCGCCCTCCTCCAAGGTTTTTCAGGTCTCGGGTTCCTCTAGACCCGGTGGCTGCTCAGGGGCTCCTGGCAGCGGTTCAGAATCTCGTGGAGTTGGCGGTCATTTGCCCGGTCCCTCCTTCATAGGTGGGGCTGGGGTATTACTCCAATCTGTTCACCGTTCCCAAGAAGGACGGGTCGTTCCGTCCGATTCTGGATTTGAAGTTTCTCAACAGATTTATTCGTCCCCGGAAGTTTCGCATGGAGACCTTGCGGTCGGCGATCGGCTCGCTTCGGCAGGGGGACTTTATGGCGTCCATAGACATCAAGGACGCGTATCTTCACATTCCGATCTTTCCGGCACATCAGCGGTTTCTTCGCTTTGTGGTGGAGGATCGGCACTTTCAGTTTGTAGCTCTTCCATTCGGTCTCACCTCGGCTCCGAGAGTGTTCACCAAGGTGTTGGCAGGGGTGATGGCCCTGCTCAGGGGATTCGCATTGTTCCTTACCTGGACGATCTTCTCATCATGGCTCGTTCCTTCAGTCAGGCGGAAGGGGACACCAGCACGGTGGTGTCTATGTTAGAGAGGTTCGGCTGGGTGATCAATTACCCCAAGTCCTCTCTGGTTCCGGCCAGGGTGGTGACCTTTCTGGGGATGTCCTTGGACTCTTGACAGCACAGAGTGTTTCTCCCTCAGGCCAAGGTTCTTCTGATTCAGGAATTGGCTCAGCTTCTTCTTACCAATCCTCACCCGTCCATCCGGCTAGGGATGAGACTGGTGGGGTTGATGGTGGCCTCGTTCGAGGCAGTTCCCTTCGCTCAGTTTCACACGAGGACGCTGCAGCTTCATCTTTTGGCGTCATGGGACAGGCGCCCGCGGTCGTTGGATCGGTCCTTCCGGATGTCCCCTCGAGTTCGGCAGTCTCTTCGGTGGTGGTTGGTTCCGGACAATCTTTTGAAGGGCAGGTCGTTTCTGACTCCGCTTTGGGAAACTGTCACCACGGATGCCAGCTTGTCAGGATGGGGAGGTTTCTGGAAGGATCTTCAGTTTCAGGGGCAGTGGGACCCTCAGGAGGCCCACTTGCCCATCAATGTTCTGGAGTTGCGAGCCATCAGATTGGTTCTGTCTCACTTGACGCATCATTTACAGGGCCTGCCGGTTCAGGTTCGATCGGACAATCAGACGGCGGTTGCTTACATCAATCACCAAGGAGGGACTCGCAGTCTGGGTGCCCTCAGGGAAGTGTCTCTGATTCTGGTTTGGGCGGAGACGAATGTCCCTTGCATTTCGGCAGTGTACATTCCAGGAGTGGAGAACACGGAGGCGGACTTCCCGAGCCGGTGCTCGTCCCGCCGGGGGGAATGGTCTCTCCATCCCCATGTGTTTCGGTCCATGTGTCTTCGGTGGGGGACGCCGGAGGTGGATCTGTTTGCCTCTCGTCACAATCACAAGCTTCCGACATTCGTGTCGCTGTCGCGGGACCCTCTGGCTCTGGCGGCGGATGCCATGGCCTTGAGCTGGAAGGATCTGGGGTTCCTGTATCTGTTCCCTCCGATTCCCATGCTAGGCAGGGTGCTGCGAAAACTGGTTCAGGAAGGAGTTCCCGCCATTCTCGTGGCTCCAAGGTGGCCAAGGCGGGTGTGGTTCGCAGACATCGTTCGTCTGGCAGTGGATCAGTTCGATCTGCCTCTTCGGCCAGATCTGCTCACTCAGGGTCATCTGTGTTACCCCAGTTTACCAACGCTGGCTTTAACAGCTTGGCTGCTGAAACCTCCATCTTGAAGGAGGAGGGTCTTTCGGATTCGGTCATTCAGACTCTCGTTAGTGCTAGGAAGAGGTCTTCCTCTTCCATCTATTATAGGGTCTGGAGATCTTATATTGATTGGTGTGAGGCTAGATCTTTGCCATGCCGGGTTTTTTCTATCTCTCGGATCTTGGATTTTCTTTAGTCAGGGCTGGATTCTGGTCTCCAGCTGAGTACTTTGAAGGGGCAGGTGTCTGCCTTGTCTATTTTTTTTTTTCCAGAGGTCTTTTGCTAGTCATTCTTTGGTCAAGACCTTCTTCCAGGGGGTTTCGCATTTGCGGCCTCCTAGGAAGCCTTTGCTCCCAGTTTGGGATTTGAATTTGGTGCTCTCTGTGTTACAGGCTCCTCCTTTTGAGCCTTTGCAGGATATTGCTTTGTCCACTTTGACTCAGAAGGTTGTCTTTTTGGTGGCCATCACTTCGGTTCGGCGTGTTTCGGAGTTGGCAGCCTTGTCGATTCAGGCTCCTTATTTTGAGAAGCATCAGGACAAAGTGGTCTTTCGTTTCAAGTCAGATTTTCTTCCTAAGGTGGTATCTGCTTTTCATCTTAATCAGGACATTGTTCTTCCTTCTTTGTGTCCTAAGCCTAGGAATGATAAGGAGAGTGCGTTGCACTGCTTGGACGTGGTGCGTTGTGTTAGGTACTATTTGCGTGCTACGTCTTCCTTTCGTAAGACTGATGCTCTTTTCGTAGTGCCTTGTGGGCCTAGGAAGGGCTTGGCTCCGGCCAAGTCTTCCATTAGCAAATGGATTCGCCAGGCGATTGTTGGTACCTATTCTGCCAAGGGGAAGGATCCCCCTTTTCGTGTTACTGCGCATTCTACTCGTGCGGTTGGTGCGTCCTGGGCTTTTCAGCACCAGGCTTCAGTTGAGCAAGTTTGTAAGGCCGCTACCTGGTCTTCGGTTCACACCTTTTCCAAGTTTTACAAGGTTGACGTACGGGCCTCGGCGGATGCTGTGTTTGGCCGTAAGGTTCTGCAGGCTGCAGTGGTTTGAGTTTTTTCTGCGTTATTGCCTGGTTTGGATACCCGCCCTCTTTTGGACACTGCTGTTGGATGTCCCAAGTGTAATAATAATGAGTAAATGAAGTGGGGTGTGTGACATACTTAGAATAATACCATTTTGTGATTACTCACCTGTAAAATGGGTATTATAAGTATGTCACACACCCCACTTCACCCGCCCTCTTTTGGTATCCTGGTTCCTTATATGGTGAAGTTTTGTATTTACAGTTGAGGGTTACAATTGTTTATTCCTGGTACCTTGTCTTTCTGCTGTTTTAACACTGGGGAATTGATGGGAGGTACCAGGTATGTATAGACCGGGAGGGGCTTGCTGCTTTTTTGGAGATCTCTGCAAGTGCGCCACCTAGCGGTGAGTTAACCCAAGTGTAATAATAATGAGTAAATGAAGTGGGGTGTGTGACATATTTATAATACCCATTTTACAGGTGAGTAATCACAAAATGGTATTTTTTGGCGCCGGAGGGGGCGGAGCCGTGTGCCGACGCGTTCAACGTCATTAAGGCGCGGCCCACCCCGCCCCTCGAGGAACGCACTGGAATCTGCAAGTGTGCGTGTGCTGCTGCTTTCTGGCTGTGTCTGCTTCTGCTGCTGCTGCCTGGGATCCCATCTTCAGAAGTGTTTTGCTACTCCAGGGACTGTCCATTGTCGGTGTCGAGAGTCCCTCTTTTGAATGATCTGTTATTATTATGCCCCTTGCCTTTTGCAGAGTCTGATGGGCCTCTCCCCTTTGTCTTTTGTATAGGTCGTGGGCTTAGTGGTTGAGGGTTGTGGATCCTCCTGGTCCCCCTTTTTTATTAAGAGGGATCACATAGGTTTGGGCCGTTAGTGTCTTGTAACCTTACCAATTGACCATTATTTAATCACCATGATGGAGGCATCGGGGGATAGTGAGCTGGGGGCCCCATCTGGGCAGGTAAAACTCTGCCCCTTGTGCAGTAGGAATCCTCTGGGCGGATTCAGCACTGTTTGTACCACTTGCGCCAGAGGCGTTATTTTGGACCATGACCGGGCGGGCGTCTCTGCCCCTAGCCCTTCGCTGCCTGCGGCCTCTCCGGACCCTTCGCTGCTGCACTTAGCCTCCAGTGAGGGGGGAGCCAGCAAGGGGTCCCATGCTGATTTGGCGCATAGGCTGGCCAATCTCGAGAGACAGATCTCGCGGACGGCTGATAAGAAAGCCACAAGTAAAAAACTGCACCTCGAGCCCGTTTACTCGGCTAATGACAATCTATTTGATGATCTGGCTTCTGTGGAGGAAGGTGAGTGGCCAGATGATTCACGCCCCACTGTGGATTATTCTGCAATCCACTGTGGATTATTCTTCTGGAAGCAAGGTGATTTGTTTAGGCCCGAAAGACAGAGGCGGGTCTTTCCGGAGCAGGCCCATTTTTCTAATATGATTTTCAAGGAATGGGAAAGACCTAACAAGCTACCATCGGTGCCTAAGGGACTGGATAGGCGGTATCCCTTCCCTGTGTCGGGGTTGTCAAATACACAAATTATGCCATCACCTGATACCGCTTCCTTACGTGACCCGGCTGACAAGCGCATGGATTAGCTGGTCTGCCATGCTTTCACTTTTGCTGGTGCCCTGTGTGTGCCGCGGCGATTGTCTCTCTGGCCAGAAAGAAGGTGAGACATCTTGTGGATAGAGCTAAGGCTCGCAAGCGGGCGGAGGAGTATAAAGAACTCAAGGCCTGCTTGGAATTCATTGGTTTTGTTGCCTCTGCCATGGACGATGGAGTCCGGCTTGGTGCCAGGATTTCTGCCCTGCTTGTTGCCATCCGCCACTCGCTCTGGTTGCGGCAGTGGTCGGCTGATGCCGCGGGCAAGAAGTCGCTTACGAGTATCCCCTTTGTGGGGCACAGGCTGTTTGGGGAGCGCCTGGACCTTTTGGTCAAGGATGGTAGACTCCCTCAGGGACGGAAACCTGCTCGGTCCTTTCGGATTCCCTCTGCCTATCGCTCCTTTCGAGGAGGAAGAGGCTCTTCTTTCTCAGGTGGCTGCAGAGATACCTGGGGTAGAGGTAGGTCCTGCGGCCAACCCAATCCCGCCTGGGGAGCTAAGTCCAAGCCCCCTGCCAAGTCCCCTCAGGCATGAGGGGGCATCCTCACCCATCCGGGCATCATGGACATCCTGAGGAACCAGGGCATTCGTGTGCTGCCTTATCTGGACGACTTGTTGATTGTAGCCCAGTCTCTTCGGCAGGCCGAGAGCGATAACCGGATGGTGTTGTCAACTCTAGAGGCCTTTGGCTGGGTAGTCCGTTACCAAAAGTCTTTTATCACTCCCTCGACAGTGAGGTCCTTCCTGGCCATGACGATAGACACCGCTCAGGTCAAGGTCTTTCTACCACAGCAGTAGGTTTCGGGTCTCCAGACGCAGGTGCAGGCCTTGCTGTCCTGTCAGCGGCCGTCGATAAGTCTGGGGCCTAATGGTGTCATGCTTCGAGGCAGTGTCCTTCGCCCAATTTCACATGAGACCTCTTCAATCGAACCTGCTGACCTGCTGGAACCGGATGCAGGAGTCACTGGAACAGGAATCTTCACTGTCTCCCCTGGCCAGCCAGTCCATCTTGTGGTGGTTGGACTCCAGGAACCTGTTGGTGGGCAAGTCCTTTTTGACTTCCCATTGGGAGAGGTTACCACGGATGCCAGTCTGACCGGCTGGGGAGGCGTTTGGCAGACTCAGAAGATCCAGGGTCAGTGGGGTCCGCAGGAGATCCGCTTACCCATAAATCTCTTGGAGCTGGGAGCGTTCCGGTTGGTGCTTCATCGATTGACTCCCCATTTAAGGGGTTGTGCGATCCAGGTTTGCTTGGACAATCAGACGGCTGTGACCTACATCAATCACCAGTGCGGGACTCTGAGCAAGCGAGCCCTCAAGGAGGTGACCCAGATTCTGACTTGGGCAGAGGAGAATGTTCCCTGCATATCGGCGGTCTACATCCCTGGGGTGGAAAACCAGGAGGCAGACTCCCTGAGCAGGGGGCCTCACGTCTGGAGGAATGGTCTCTCAGCAGCAAGACCTTTCACACGCCGTGTCTCCGCTGGGGTCAGCCGGACGTGGACCTGTTTGCGTCCAGACACAATCACAAGCTTTCAAGGTTTGTCTCCCTCTAATGAGATCCTCTGGCCATTGCCACAGACGCTCTGGCTAATCCCTGGACGGAGTTTAAGTTTCTTTATGCATTCCCTCCGTTTCCACTCCTGGGCAGAGTGCTGCGCAAGATAGCCCATGAAGGGGTACCGACTATCCTGGTGGCTCCTCGCTGGCCGAGAAATAGTTGGTTTGTGGACATAGTTTAGATGTCAGTAGATCGCTACATCATCCCCGACGACCCAGGGCTTCTCACTCAGGGGTCGCTGCGGCACCACAATTTACGGACGCTGGCTTTGACGGCCTGGGTATTGAGTCCTCGATCCTGGCGGAAAAGGGGCTGTCGGCCACGGTTGTGCATTCCATGATTCAGGCACGGCAGAAGTCTTCCTCAATGATATACTACAGAGTTTGATACGCCTATATTGCTTGGTACGAGTCCAAGAGCACCCTCAAGGGTCAGGTCTCGGCTTTAGCCATCTTTTTCCAGAGATCCATTGCCAACCATAGGTTGATCAAGACCTTTTTCCAGGGAGTCACCCATGTCCGGCCACGACGTAAGTCAGAATTTAGTACTGTCTGCTCTTCAGGGTCCTCCTTTCGAACCTTTGTGCGATGCTGCATTGCCTATCTTGACTCTCAAAGTGGTCTTTGAGAGTCGAGGCGATCACCTCGGTGCGTCGTGTATCAGAGCTGGCCGCGCTTTGTATAAAGCCTCCTTATTTTGAGCGGCCTAAGGATAAGGTGGTTTTTCGCTTTAAACCTGATTTTTTGCCTAAGGTCGTTTCCCCTTTCACCTTAATGAAGAAGTTGTCTTACCTTCCTTGTGTCCAGCACCGACTAATTCCAAGGAAAGGACCCTTCATGCCTTGGGTGTGGTCAGAGCCATAAAGTATTACCTGGCTGCGACTGAATCCTTCAGGAAATTGGATTTGCTCTTTGTCCTAACAGAGGGCTCTAGGAAAGGTTTGCCACCAGCCAAGTCCACTCTCAGTAGGTGGATCAGACAGGCGGTGTTGCAAGCATATTCTGCCAAGGGGAAGGAACCCCCTTTTCGGATCACAGCTCATTCTTCCAGAGCTATTGGTGCCTCTTGGGCTTTTTGGCACCAGGCATCGGTTGAACAAGTTTGTAAGGCCGCCACTTGGTCTTCAGTTCATACTTTTACAAAGTTTTACAAGGTGGATGTTAGGGCCTCAGCTGATGCTGTTTTTGGCCCGAAAAGTGCTTCAGACGGTAGTGAGATGAACTACATGCTGTTTTGCACTGGGGATCAAACCAAATGGATACTGCTTTTGGATGTCCCACATGTCATCACTGGGACGACCTGGACTGGATATAGGGAAAAATACAATTCTGTGAAACTCACCTGTAGAATTGTTTTTGATTATATCTATTCCAGGTCGTGCTGTGTTGCTTATGTTGCTTCCCAGAGCTTAACGTGAACCAATCAGCCTTTGTCGACTATGGAGTCTAAAATGCCCCTGGGGCATCCCGATTTATGGTGAACCACTGTTTGAACCACCCGCAATAGCCCATAATTGTTTACCTTTACATCGGTCCCTCACCACGACTACATCCACGGAATTGATGCCTCTGAGACGCTCTCCCGCGTCCAGCCATTCAGATTGGCACACACTCCGCAAGGAAACCGGGTATGTGACTGCCCCGCTCCCTATGCCAACAGTTTGCCAACCATTACTCTGCACTGCATAAAGCAATACTTGGATGACTGCTCACTTATGCATCTTGGGAGTGGCAGTGAGCTGAGTGGGTAAACTTGGGGGTTTCTCAGAGTGGGGCATCTCAAATCAGGATACCCCAGGGACAAAGACCTATTACCAGGATAGTGAAAATCCTGGTGCTAGGTCCACTGTAAAGAGGAAGTCTATTCTTGTTGTTACCCTCCAGCCCCTCCCCCACCTTCTGTGTTAAAGAGGAACTTCAGACCTAAAATAAAAAGGGGCATTGGCCCCTACTTACCTTTTGGATGTCACCACTCTCTGCTGCTGCAACATCCTGCTGCCCCCGTCACCGGTGTTCCTCTTTAAGCATGCTCTGGATGTTTAAATAATAAAACTGATCACTGAAATCCTCCCCTGAGGCGCGAGGCTCTGCATGGCAGCCAAAGACTTAAAAGGTCCCAGCTTCCGCTTTTGTGTAGATTGCTCGTCCCCATGTGAGTTGTTTTCCATGTTATTGCCCAAATTTGGCTTAGCACATGGGGTGTGTGGGTAAAATGTTCCAACTTGCTTGGACTTTCTCTTTCGGACAGACCCCCCCATTTCACCCCCCACCACCTTCTTCACTGTGTGCAGTGGCCACATCCCCACTATCCCTTTGTGAATGACTGGCGGGGCACATTCCCTGTAAGAATGTAGCAGGGGATGCAGCTGTCAGTGCTTTCGGGTCCACTCCCCTAGATGAAGGGGGCGGGAGCAGATCCGAGTGCGCTGATTGGACGAGAGAGCGGCCTGGGGGGTTTCACACAGTGGGGCATCCCCGCATTTCTCTACTTTTAATTTTATTCCTCCTGGACCATGCAGAGAAGAGCTCCAACAGCCACTCTGTCCCTTGATTCTTTAAAATGATACTGCAATCAAAAGACATTGTTACGCCATTGTGTTTTCCAATTTTAAATTGAAGCAGAAACGGCAGAGATATCAGGGTTTACAGGCTCAGCCAATGACATTCTTTTTTTCATCCTGTGCCCCAGTCAGCTCAGCAGAGCAGGACAGAATTGCTGGTCCCTCCCTCCCTCCCTCCCTCCCTCCCTTCCTTCCTTCTCCTCCTCCCTCCCTCCCTTCTCCTCCCTCCCTTCTCCTCCCTCCCTTCTCCTCCCTCCCTCCCTCCCTTCTCCTCCCTCCCTTCTCCTCCCTCCCTCCCTCCCTTCTCCTCCCTCCCTCCCTTCTCCTCCCTCCCTCCCTTCTCCTCCCTCCCTCCCTCCCTCCCTTCTCCTCCCTCCCTTCTCCTCCCTCCCTTCTCCTCCCTCCCTTCTCCTCCTCCCTCCCTCCTCCTCCTCCTCCTCCAGATTCATCGCATTTCTAATCACTATGCAGCATCACAGATCCTTCTTTTTTTTTTCAGAAGGGAAATCATGAATTGAACCTGTAATTCCCGATATCCCGGCCATTTCTGCGTCAATTTAAAGGCGGAAAACCGTTTAGGACAGCACCAAATGTAGCCCAACGCAATGTTGTAATAATTGCCTTTGCCTGCAGTAGCACTTTAAGCATAAGGTAACATGGCAAACCACAGTGGTCCTACAGCAGAGCAACTCATGAAGATGCACCATGACACGTCTTTCCCAGCTCAACTATGTCCCAAAAATTGGAGCAAGGAAAACATCTTTGCTTAGAATACATAGGGTATTTACATAAAATCTTGACTTTGAGATGCTTTGAAATGTCTAATTTCTCTTCCATTTTACTTCAGGCCATCAGAGTAATTCAGAGACGATTGGGTTAACCTCTCAACCGAAGGGCGTGCACTGCAAGACAAAGGTGTGGCTCCTCCTCCCGGGCCTATATCCTCCTGGCTGACTTCCTTCACTTCAGTTTCTTTCTTGCAGTTGGAACTGAACTGCAAGGGTGCTATTGACTCCTTTGCGTTGTAAGCGGGGGTATTGGAAACCTGTCTGTTCCTGGGCCCTTATACTCCTCTGATCTGAATGGACCCACTTTGCCTCCGCAGCTATGCTGCATTCGGATCAGGATGGTAAGGTAAGCGCCAGGGTCTTTGGGCGCTTTGGAGTGTCACCTTTTTGTTTTTAAAAAAAAAGTTGACACTCCTGTGCTGAGAATTCCGCCACAGGTTTTTGTCTGGTGAACCTGAGGGGAACCAGGGGAATACATTTTTCTCAGTATTGCTCTTTTTTCCACGTGTTTCTACTGGTTAAAAAATTCAAATTTCGTGCTCCTTTAAGGGGGTGGAGTCTTGCATGAGGGGCGGAGTTAAGCAGCAGGAAGGGAGCAGAGGCTTCTTTCCGCCGATCAACGAGGAGCGTTCGGTCTTCTCCGGCTCAAAGCACTGAGTCTACCCGCCACCTCTGGAAACAGTTTCGCCTTAGCATAGCGCCGAGCACCGGTGTGCGGCGCTCCCTTTACCCTGCTGCGGCGAAGTACCGCCGACATTGCGGTTCTTCTCCTCCCGTCATCGCTGGAAAATTTTCGGCCGGGTGAAGCGCCAAAGTACCGCCTACATCGCGGTTCTTTCCCGGCGTGCACTATTTATTCTACCCGCTGCCTCTGGAACATTTTCGTCTAGGCGAGGTGCCTAACACCACCCACATCGCGGTTCTCCTCCGGCAGCGCATAATTACTGGGGTTGTTGGCCGGCAAAAGGGCTGCTTCTGAGCCACTGCACGGCCGCCCTCAAGCGGACCTAAACCTTTAGGTAGGTCATTTTGTTTATATTTTATTAGGATTATGTGTATTAATATTATGTTTTTTATTCATATATATTATGTTTTTTGTTTTTTTGTCTTTTAGATTGTGGGAAAGGATGGGCAATATATTGGTGTGGTTCACACTCTGAGGTCTCAGAATAGTCTTGTGACTATCGGGAACTGTTCATATACTAGGTTTTAGACCTCCTGGAAAATAGTCTAGTATTAATCACCATGATGGAGGCATCTGGGGTAATCATATCTGGTCGTTTAGCAGATAGATTCACCCCATGTCCAATATGCAAAAAGGGACTGGATGAGGATCGCA
Organism: Gastrophryne carolinensis; assembly: GCA_027917425.1. NCBI lineage: Eukaryota > Metazoa > Chordata > Amphibia > Anura > Microhylidae > Gastrophryne > Gastrophryne carolinensis. Next base: position 25,354,124 of record CM051235.1, on the reverse strand, counting down.
CGGTGTGCAGGCAATGTGCAACAGTGGTTGCTGAATACGGAAGACCGTTGTCTCCTCCTGCAAGGGCTTCATCCCCTGTCTCTGGGCATTTAGATCCTAAGTCCCCCTCGGCTGCCCAACCTCATGACAGGTATGTCCTCAAGGAGTTGGGAGATTGGCCCGCTTAGAGAGTCGCTCAGAATCACCGGCTCCCAGAAAAGCTTCAAGAAAGAAGAAGCATTTAAATTCCTCTGAGTCTGAAGAGGATATTATTGCTGCCATAGTCTCCCAGGAAGAATCCACTGGGGAGGCTTCATCCAATAGGGACTCGGATTCAGATTCTCTACACAAGGGGGCACTAATTTTAAGATGGATGAGTTGATTACATCCATTCTGGAGATTATGGATTTTTCGGGCCCAGAAGTCCCCAAAAAGAAAAAGGGGTTTAAAAATTGGTTTAAGCCGGAAAAACAGAGGCTGGTTTTGCCGGTGCATACGCATTACTCTAAATTGATTCAAAGGGAATGGCATAAGCCATTCCTAGAGTTCTAGATTCTATGTATCCTTTTCCTTTTGGGGATGTTGAACTATGGTCTTGTCCCCCTATAGTGGATGCTCCGGTGTCAGCTCTTTCTAAGACTGCGGTTATGTCACCACCTGCTTAGTGCTTCTCCAAAGGATCCAGCATATAAGTGCATAGATCAGATGGCACGCCATGCTTATGCTATCGACCTTGCGGCGAGCCTGTGCTACATCCATAGCAGCTTTGGCGAGCAGGAGATTGTTAAAGCAACTAGACTCTAAGACTCATTCGGGTCATTCACAGAGGTCATGCTCCCAGTTGATCAAAACGAGTTTGGACATCAACAGGTATATGATTACGACTATGGATGATTTGATGAAGTTAAGTTCCAGAGGCCTAGCTCTGGTGGTAACTTTAAGGCATATCTTATGGCTAAAACAGTGGTTGGCTGACACAGCCTCTAAAAAGCATCTAACAGGACTCCCCTATAAGGGGCGGCGTCTGTTTTGGGAGTGCTTGAAAGACATGGTCAAGGAGGCTACTGGTGGTAAGTCTACTATTCTGCCACAGAAGCCAAAGTCTAATACTGATTTCCGCAGGGCCTCTAACCCTCGGCCCTTTCGGGGAGGTAGAGGTTTTGCCTTTTTGGGATACTGTAGAGATCAAGATATAATAGATCAAAATGCCAAAATAAGGCAAGAAGACTTCGGCGGAACAAGGCCAAACCTCCTTCAACGCCTGCTCAGGCATGAAGGGACGCCCCCACCCTTGCAGGTGGGGGGACGGCTTCTGCATTTTTCACACATTTGGAGGCGCCATGTAACAGAAAGTTGTATCCTCAGGTTACAAGATAGTTAGAAGCCAGACCTCCTTGAAGATTCTTTTGGTCATGGGAAAGCAGAAGCAATGAGATCTCGCCTTTTAGAGATTGGAGTAGTCTGTCCTGTTCCTCCCTTAGAAAAGGGTCAGGGGTTTTACTCCAATCTATTCATAATTACCAAGAAGGACAAATCGTTAAGCCCAATATTAGATCTCAAGAGCCTCAACAAGTTCGTCCTTCTGAAAATATTTTGCATGGAAACATTAAAATCCACAGTGATGTCACTCCAGCCGGGAGATTTTCTGACCACAGTGGATATAAGGGATGCATACCTACACATTCTGATTTTTCCGGGTCATCAGAAGTATCTGCGGTTTGCAGTCTGTTGGGCCTGACGGTGTCTTGCTTCGAGGCAGTGCCCTTTGCACAGTTTCAAACAAGAACCCTTCAGATGGAATTGCTCTCGATCTGGGATCGAGACCCACAGACTCTGGATCATTCTTTTTGCATGACAGTCAACAAGGCAGTCTCTAGCCTGGTGGATGAGTCCTCAGCCTCTTCAGATTGGGAAAAATCCTTTCTTCCAGTTAATTGGAAGATCATCCCTACAGATGCCAGTTTATCTGGTTAGGGGGTGTCATGGAGTCAGACGATCCAGGGACAATGGAGTCCAAAGGAGAGCAGACTCCCTATAAATATCCTGGAATTGAGAGCGATTTGATGCGATTTGATTGTGTCTCAGGCATAGGACATCCCATCTGAAGGGGCATCCCGTCCTGATTAAAACAGACAATCGGACGGCGGTGGCATAAATCAATCACCATGGGGGCACCAGAAGCAGGCAAGCCCTCATGGAAGTGAGCCGGATTTTACTTTGGGCCGAGAAACAGGCTCCATGCATCTCAGCAGTATACATACCTGGAGTGGACAACTTGCAGGCTGATCATCTCAGCAGAAAGGCCCTGCATCAGGGGGTATGGTCTCTCAGTCAGAGAGTTTTTGAATCCCTATGCATGCGCTGGGGGATTCCAGACATAGATCTCTTTGCATCACAACACAATCGGAAGGTTCCAAAGTTTGTGTCCCGGTCCAGAGATCCTCTAGCAATAGCAACAGATGCCCTGACTCTTCAGTGGTCAGCAATAAAGCTTCTTTATGCATTCCCTCCAATTCCATTCCTGGGTCGAGTACTAAAGAAGATGGCTCGCGAGGGAGTCCCAACCATTCTGGTGGCTCCTCGGTGGCGAAGAAGAAGCTGGTTCTCAGACATAGTAAGGATGTCAGAGGGCGACCCGTGGAGGTTACCCGATGATCCAGATCTTCTCACACAGAAGCCTCTAAGGCACCCCAATTCACAAGTTCTAGCTTTGACGGCCTGGCTATTGAATCCTTTATCATCATGCAGACTGATTCAGGCCAGGAAGAAGTCTTCATCAATGATCTACTATAGAGTCTGGTGAGCATTAATCGCCTGGTGCGAATCCAGAGGGTTCGCTAGTAGAACTTTTTCTGTTCCCAGAATATTGGAATTTGCAGAAAGATCTTCATGAAGGTCTTCAATTGAGTACTTTAAAGGGACAGATATCTGCTTGATCTGTTTTTTTTTTCAGAAACCCATAGCTGGAAAAAAAATTATCGGAACCTTTTTTCAGGGAGTCGCTCATGTGCGGCCTCCTCGTAAGCCTCTTCTGCCAGTTTGGGACCTGAATTTAGTCTTATCAGCTCTTCAGGGTCTTCCCTTTGAACCACTGGTAGATGTCTAATGGCTCTTAAGGTTATCTTTTTAGTGGCAATGACCTCAGTAAGGGGGGTTTCTGAATTAGCAGCGTTATCTGTTAAGCCTCCTTAGTGTTACATAAGGACAAGGCCTTCCGCCAGCTAAGTCTACCATCAGTCGATGGATTAGACAAGCAGTGATAAGAGCCTATGTCTCTAAAAGGGAAAGATCCTCCCGTTAGGATTACTGCTCATTCGACACGAGCTATTGGAGAATCTTGGGATTTTCCGCATCAAGCATCAGTAGAACAAGTATGCAAAGCCGCTACTTGGTCTTCCGTTCATACATTTACCAAATTTTATAAGGTGGATGTTAGAGCCTCGGCGGATGCCGCTTTTGGTAGAAAAGTCTTGGACTGTAGTAAATTTAAATGTTTTGAAAGGTCTTGTTCCTCAGAGAAAGGAATAAGGTTTTTTGGGGATCCCACCCTGAAGCAAGGGTACTGCTATGGAGGTCCCAATAGTCTCTGAATTACTCTGATGGCCTGAAGTAAAATGGAAGAGAAAAGAGAATTCTGTCAGTACTCACCTGTAGAATTAATTTCTCTTTCATTATTACTTCAGGACATCAGACCCTATCTGCTAGGTTACTATGTCCATGCCTTGGATGCCTAGTCTTGGTGGACATGTAAATAGTGTGAAGTGTGATCAGCATTAAAAACCAAAATTAGACTCCTTTCTCCGATTATTTTTTTTTATCATCTGGTCTCCCAGCCTTTTGTCTCCAACAGGAGATATAGGAACGTCTCCTGGGTAGCTGTTCTACTGCTTTTTAATTAAACTGAATTGGAGGAAGTCAGCCAGGAGGATATAGGCCCGGGAGGAAGAGCCACACCTTTGTCTTGCAGTCCACGCCCTTCGGTCGAGAGGTTAACCCAACTCGTCTCTAAATTACTCTGATGTCCTGAAATATTAATGGAAGAGAAATCTACAGGTGAGTACTTGCAGAATTCTCTTTTTACACTGTTACCAAGGTGGGTAAGGTGGGTAGAAGTTAGTGTGTGCCTGGACAGGGACTTTAAAGTGAACCAAAACCTGGGATTTTAACTATCCTGGGTTTTGGCCCCCCCCCCCCCCCCGGGGCTCCCAGGTTTGGGGCACCCCACTGTGTGCCCCACTTGGTCCCCCAGGATGCCAAGCTAACTCGCCTCTGCTTGAGCCCTGGGTGTGGCTAGAGAAGCTAAATGTAATCCTAGCCGCACTTACAAGCGGCGTGCAGCATCACTTCCTCTCTCTGGCTGTGTGCAGTCACGCACAGCCATTCATTTGCGGCGGGCATGGCCGTGCACTGCTGAGAAGGGAGGCGAGTGATGCCGGCCACACATGCTCCATTGGGCTCAGGGGAAGGCGAGTTTACTGGGTGCTCTGGGGGTTTCACACAGTGGGGCATCCCTGCCCCCGGGAGAGGGTAAGCATCCCCTGGAGTCAAACTCTAGGGTGGGTTTTGGTCCACTTTAAGAATGATATGATGCAAATGACAATTTTCTTGTCTGCTAAAAGTTCTATTTAAAGCTGCCGTATGGTCACAAACAAAATGTCCGCCCTCCCATCCATCTTGACCCCGGCAAAGCCAGGTGACCCAATTAAAAGAATAAATCTTTCCTGTTCTTGATCCACTTTGGAGGCTGAGCTGTACTGGGATGATGGATGGCAGTCTCATCCCTATCAGAATAGAGAAGGATAGAATCAAGTGAGGACACCCGGTGTGGACACGGATATGGCGGGATGGAGGGGGGCATGGCATAAAGCACTGATATGTAAAACTTATTCAGCAGGGTGTCAAAGGGTTGGAACACCCGGGGAGCTTGGAGTAGTAATGGTATATTGGGGGGCTATAATGGACCAGTTAGCAGGAAGCTACAGTCATTGGGAGTGATGTGTGTAGATGTTCCATGGGAGGAAGATTATTGTAAGTCACTTGTGTTGGGGGAGGGGGGGACTTCCAGCTCTTTATGTTGGGGAAGTTACAGAAGCTATAAAATCTGATGTGTGTCACCTTCTTGTATATTCCAGGCCAGCTCCTAGGGGTGGGTAACATCAGGGAGTCATATTGATAATGTCATTTGGCAGTCTGCCTCAGCTCCTCATAAGTTAACCCCAGGATTGCCGCCAGGTGACTCCCACGCAGTGCTCCCCAATCTCAACTCACCATCACCACAAACCACAGTCATTTTTTCTGTTATTTAAAGCAGACTAACAGTCAAAAATGTCTTAAACCAGACCAACACAACAAACTGTGCTCATATGCATCCCTCACAAGGGCAATTTAGATTGCTGCACATAAAAATCATTTATCTTTTTCTAACTCCTGCTGTGGTAAATTTTAAAAACAAAACCATGGCTCATGCATCTGCAGGCCACCTGCAAACAGGAAGTGCTGCTGGGTTTCCTGTTACTGTGCATTGTCAGTTGAATCCAGGCAGCAGCATGGCTGAGATGCTGGAAGAGGAAGCTCCAACATGGCCACTACCTTTCTTTTCCAACTGTTCCAGGCTGTTGGTCCAGTTCGTCCACCCCCTGCTGACCCTGGATTGACCAGTTAATTACTTACTTGCCCATTTGTGTGTAGCCCAATGAAGGGCTGGGCAATGCAGGAGGTAAGCCCAACATCCAAGACATCACTGAAACATGGCATCTATACAGTCAGGTTTGTGTGCCTGTCGGTGCCCTAAGGTGGTGGCCATATTGTTCTTCTTTTCCCAGGATGCACTGCTGTCTTCTCCCAACTTCTAGCTCTTATATATCCCCAGCATACATTGTTTGGACCAAAAGCAATGATTTGCTCGGCCCACCCGCCATGTGCTCAGGGGCCCTTAGCAAGTACAGGTGTCTATAGCCTTCCCTGCTTAAAGCAGAACAAAACCCAGCCCTGAAATTTAAGATTCCAGAGCCGATCACTTGTCTTCCCCCTAGGCACCTCAAATCAGGTGTCCCGATGTGTGAAATGTCCCCGGGGCACCGCTACACTCACCTGACCCCTCACCGATGTAAACATGGGACGACCGCAACCCCACATCTCCTGGCAGTGAGTGCGCTCCTGCTCCCAGCCATTCAGATAGGTGGGGGGCTTGCACTCCCACTCACTTATTGCCGAGGCTCTACGTGTAAACAGAGCCGCTTGGCAGACATTACATATGCACAGCAAACGGCTCCGATTGGATGAGAACTCGTGCAAGCGTCTTTGGACCGGAAAAAGGTTGAGTTGATCTGTGGCGTTTCATGCATCCCAGTTTGCGATGCGACTGGGAACAAATTCCAGGATAGTCAAAATCCTGGGTTATGTTCCTGTTTAAAGCTGACCTACAGCCTTGAAAGCAATTTTGGTTTTATATTAATGAAAAATGAGTGTGAGACCCTCATAGAAGATGCAAGATGAATCCAGGTCCACAAGCACTACTCCTGCTGTCTTGACCCTCAAATGCTCTAGATACACACTTCATGAGCTCTATGATGGGGGGACATGAATAGCACTGCAGTGCTGCAGGCTCCCTATTGGAGGAGGAGGTGGAGTATCTAATGTAGGTCATGCTGTATGGGGGGGGGGGGGGTAGGTTACTTTGGAGTACCTGGAGCAAGACCCTCCCTGGTACAGAGTAGCAAAGTGGGGTTTAGGTCCACTTCCATGAATTCTCCTCTTCTGACATCTCATGTAATTGTATCTGATGCCACCATTCTGCACAGAGCAGTATAATGGGTTATACATCGCTCCACCCTCCCCCGCCCAAAGTAGCCAATCACCTCCCTGTTGACTGAACTTTTTTGGGGATGCTTGGATTTGTCATAGGTTAGGTAAAGTCCAGCACTGGGCTACTGTTTTCTGGCCCCCATACCAATGTACTTACCAGTTATAGCTACCTGCTTGCTCCTGCCCCCCCCCCCCCCCCTCTTTGCCTGAAACCACATGTAACAGTGAGAGACCTTTTATGTGGCTGGTATAAAACATGGAAAATAAATTGGTACAAAAAGCTGTAAACCAATCCAACTGATCAAATCCAACAATCATTTCTAGGATTGATGTGTCTAAATGCAGGAATCTGATCTTATTAGATGAATACAAACAAAGGCCCTTATTTATCAAGGGCTAGCGCCAGGTAGCGACTGGTGAGCGAACGGTAATGACGGTCACCGCCACGAGAATGCCGGCTCCCCTACGCAATCACACATTTATCAAGCCGATCCTGCTTAGCGAACGACAGAGCACCAGATAGCGAATCATTCATCATTATTCCAGCCTCACCACACAGCGCCAGCGAGCGAACTTGAACAGCGACAGGTATGACCTGTCGCTCCCTGGAGCTCTCCAATGCATTTCAATGGAGCAATCTTTAAATATTCATAATTAATTGATATTAATTTTTTTTTTTTCGTCAATGGCAAAAATTATGTGAACACTTCGGCAATGTTAGTTATTTTTTTAAAAGGAAAAAAAAAAAAAATTTTACAGAATTGAAATTACAGGTCTGATATTACTGTATTCATATTACAAAATGTAAAGAAAAACTTGTTTAATTTTTTAATCAAAAAATATGGTTGTTTGTGGGTTAAAAACTACTTTTAAGCCATCGCCGCCAGCGCTCTGGGGTTTAAACAAGCATTTCACAGCACGAGAAATTTTTGAGCGTGATTTGTTAATGAATATGCTGGGAGCCGTTCGCTCTGGCCATTCGCTATCAGGCGCACCCATACAGCGCTGAACCTGTCAAACAGCGACTCCTAACCCCGTATTCAACATTAACGCACACCGACTGAGTCGCTAACAACAAGCAAACAACGGCCAAGCACAGCAAATACTAGCGGGCGCTGTGAAAATCACGCTACAGTCGCTCATCTGTCGCTACCTGGCGCTATTACTGAATCGGCCTCAAAGTCATGTGTGAAGGACATGATAGAAAAAAAATGATTTAATGAGCCGCACATGTAACCTGATTGAATGATTGCTAGATACAAAAACAATCCGAAATAGTTAAATGAAGATTCTCGTTCGATTTCATCGAACTGAACAATCGACTAAAAGATCAGTGAATGCGTGAACATCATTCAAGTTATAACAATAAAGAGGAACTTTGCAGTTACACCCCTTGGGGCATCCCCTGTTACACTTACCTTGTCCCGAAGCCCTAGCCACATCCACATCCCAGCTCACCTTTAGCCGTGTGCACACCCGTGCCCGGGCTTTCTGAATAGATGACATGGGCAGGTCAAAGTTAGAGGGTGAGGGAGGGATGCATCCAGCAGTGCACTCGGTTCCCTTTCGGTGGAGCTTGGCTGCTTAGCGGGCCGTTCAGTCAATCAGCGCTCTCTCTTTCAGCTTGAGTCTGTGCCGTGGGAGCGACAGGCAGGTGAGTGTATATACAAACAGCGGGGCATCCAAATTCGGGATGCCACCGCATATAGGAACGGCACCCCAAAAGGTCAACATTGGGTGTGTTGTTACTCTTTTATAGCATCAATTTAGATTAATGAAAAGCTCTAAAACTTTTATTCTGTACAGTTTGATCAAACTTATTGTATAAATGAACGTCAGATTATATAACAATTGATGTGTGTGTGGTCTAGATAACAGAAGAAAATGCCTCATGAGCCACATGTGTGAACTAAATATTCTCATACCACCAAAAAATCTGAAAAACATAAAGTGGTAAAATATAGAATTCCATCCAGTCCGTGTGTGTGTGTGTGGCCATCACTATGGGGGTCATGCTAATTATATTCTTAGTATACAGTACGTCCTGCTCCAGATATAGTACTTACACTTGGGTTATCCTCCGCCAGATGGCGCTGCACTGCAGAGACATGCAAAACAGGCTCCCCCCGGCCCCTCAAATACCCAGGGACCTCCCACAAATCCCCGGATTTCTCTGCAGTGCTTACTGCAAAGACATGAAGTATCACTCTCTCGCAGGTGAGCGGGGCTATTACAGCCTGCGGCCCTGTTGGACTATTCCCACCCGTCCTCTTGTGATGTGCCTCCCAGCCTGGGCTGCGCTGGTCGGGTGAAGGTAGGCAGCACCATGCATGCTTATGGAGCGCTGCTCCTCCCGAAGTCCCTCACCAAAGGGTAGGCGGTATAGGCTGATGGTGAGCCTCTATGGGATGCCCCTCCCGCATTATCGCCCCGTGCAGCGGTGGGCCCTGTACGAAGGGCCGCCATTCTCCCTTGTTCCCCCCGTAGCCGTGGGGAAAGAAAGGGGGGGGTGTGCCTATGGTGTCAGTGTATTGTGATTACACGTATATGGCCTTTGTTCTGTCTTTGGACTTGTGTATTTGGTGTCAGCCGCTGCGTCTCTTTGTATTTTAATTTGTATAACTGCCGCGCGCTTTTTCCTTCGTTGGATGTTCCGCGCCGGGTGGCGGCGTTACCTCAGACGCTTCTGTGTCCTCATTGGCTGCTGGTTGGGCTTCGCGCTCTTCGGGCGGGCGGGGCCTGGCCAGGCGCGCTCCGCACATGGCACGCTCTGGCCCGCCCTTCGAGGTACACGGCGCCATTTTGTCCGTTCGCGCGCTACACGTGTGACGTTCCTGCTGACCGTGGTCCGTAAGTGCCCTCGCGGGCGGCCTAATACTCATTGTTGAGTTACTCCATTCTGACACCCTTCTATTCTCATTGTGTCTTTCAGACTGTTGAATACCATTGGCTTCTCCCGGCCCGGTGTATTGATAGCGGGCCTTGTAAAATTCTCCCACTTCCCTAGCGGGTCTTTGGGGCATCCAGGATTGCTTATAGCGTCAATCACTGCTGGAATATTGAGCCTAAAAAATCACCATATGGAGGCATCCCAGAATAATGTGACCGGGGTCCCCCTGGGACAAGACCGGCTGTGTATGGCGTGTGGACAACCCCACGCTGACAGGGCACGGGTCTGCGTACCATGTGCCGAGCAAGCACTGGCCCTGCAGGCTGGCCTGCCAGTGGCTGCACCTCGTTTCAATTCACCTATTTCCCCAAGCTTAAATCTCACTCCTGCGGAGTCGCGTACAAGTGGGGATTCTCAGGCTGTTGTGTCTGCCAGACTGCCTACGGCTGAACAGATTATTGCAAGGTTATCAGAGCGCAAGGGCCCTGGTAAGAAGCGGCACTTGAGGCCTCATGTTACTGTTTTTCCTATGGGAACTGAGGAGTTTACTACTCTGTGTGGCTATACCCCTTCTGATGAAGGAGAGCTCTTCTCTGACTCAGGCTCAGCTGATGAGAGGCTGAGGAGTCATGAAAATTCTAGCACTGAATACTGGGGCCAGAGCGACACTGACAATTTGTTGATCAAGGTTTTTGATGTTCTGTCTATTTCTCTCCCTGGTGAGGCCCCCAAGCAGAGAGGGGAGCGTTTCCATACAGCAACTGCACGTTTGGAATTTCTGGAGCAAGCACATTTCCAGACCCTTGTGCTCAAGGAATGGGAGTGCCCCAGTAAACTTCCAGGGGTCCCAGGGGACTGGGATAGGAAGTACCCTTTTCCCCCTGAAGTGGTTAATTGTTGGTCACCCCCCCGTGGTGGATGCCCCGATCATAAGGGGTTCCTAACCCCCCCTTTATTGCAGCCCCTGCTTATACTACCCTTCGGGATGCTGAGGACTGGCGCATTGACCTGCTGGCCTCCCACGCCTTTACATGTGCAGGGACGGCGCTGCACCCGGTCTGTGCCGCGGCTATTACTGCCGTGGCCGCTAGAACCCTCATCAGAAAGATGCTTGATTGTCCCCCTGATGATCTCCCCTGGGATGTGTTTAATGCACTCTCCAGTTGTGATGTGTTTGTAAAATTTATCCTATTAGCATTGGATGACACCATTAGAATGTGTGCAAGAACTTCTTCCCTTGTGGTGGCTATACGTCGCTTGGTCTGGCTGCGACAGTGGGGTCCTGGCGATGCTGCTAAGAAGACTCTTACCGGGCTTCCCTTTAGAGGGCTACGCCTGTGTGGGGCCCATCTAGACCTGTTTGGTAAGAAGGGTAAGTCACCCAAACGCAGGCGGCCGTCCCGGCCCCCGCGGGGCAGGGGCACCCCTCCTCCCCCCTACCATAGTGTTAAACAAGAACCAGGGGTGTCCTTCGCGGGGGCTCGCGCAGACTCCTGCCCCAGGTGCAGCAGACAACCCCTGGCCCCTCCGGTGGGGCTAAGCCCAAATCTTCCACCAAGCCCCCTCAAGCATGATGGGACGCCCTCGCCCGTCTGGGTGAGGGGATGGCTGCGGCACTTTGCTCTTGTCAGGAGGCATCACGCCTCATACTGGTGGATTCAGGAGGTAGTTTCCTCTGGATACAAGATAGTTTGCTGCGCGGCCTCCCCCAAGATTATCAGGTCCTGGGTACTCCTGGTCCCTGCCTCTGTTCAGGTGCTGGTGCAGGCCATGCAAGGCCTGCGGGGTCTGGGGATCTCTTGCAGATTGCCCTTAACCGGCAGAGGCAGGGGTCGCTAAACCAACCTTTCCACAGTTCCCCAAATGGAGGGGTCAGCCTGGCCCATTCTGGATTCACAGATTTCGTCAACTCTTCAATTACAGGCAGTTCCTGCTTGGAGGCTCTTAGCTGGACCATATGCTCCCTGCGCCCTGGGGCTTCTTGCCGTCTGTGGAGATCAAAGATGCTTATTTTCACATCCCTGTGTCTTCTGGACACAGAGGCTCTTCAGGTTCGCGTTGGAAGTCCAACACTGCTAATTGTAGCCTTATCTGGCCTCTCTTCAGCTCCCATAGTGCTCACCAAGGTCCTGACAGGGGCGATGTCTCTGAGGAGACCAAGGGGCGTCCGCGCGATGACTACCTGGACGTCCTTTTTACTTCCCAGTCTCTACGTCAGGCTAAGTTGGATACTAGACTGGTGGTGCCCATTGGGAGTCATTTGGATGGGTGATCAATCACCCCAAGTCCTCATTGTCCCCTTAATTGGTAACTCCATTCCTAGGAATGATTCTGGATACGGTTTAGGCAAGAATCTTACTTCCTTAGCAATAAAGTGGACAATCTGGTTGCATGGGTGTTAGTCCCTCATAGCTGTCCCCGTCCCTTCACCAGGTAGGGATGCAGCTGGTGGGCCCTTTGTTGGCTTGCTCAGAAGAGGTCCCTTATGCTCAGTCCCCCTTGGGCCCTTCTGCAACTTCTATTGTCAGTACAGGACAGGGATCCAGCGTCCCTGGGGCAGGGTCTGTGTGCCTTCCCCCCTGTTAAGGAGGTCCCTCTTGGAGTGGATGGACTCAAGGAACCTGTCTGGGGGCAGTTCCCTTCTTGCCCCTTCCTGGAGATGGTCTCCATGAATGCCAATCTATCAGGTTGGAAGGGGGTCGTTTTTCTTCTCAAACTCCCTGCGGTTCTGGGGGAGGTGGGGCCCTTAGAAGGTCCATACACCTATCAATGTTTGAAACAGTGAGCGTTCAGGTTGGCTCTGTCTTGCTTAACTACTACTATTCAGGGTCTGCCTGTTCGGGGGCGCTCGGTCTGTCTGACGACTGTGGCCTACATTAATCTTCTGGCAGGGACCTGGAGCAGGAGGGTCCTCCAGGTAGTGTCTCTGATCCTGATCTGGGTGGAGGACAATGTTCTCTGCATATCAGTGGTATTCGCTCCGGTGGGAGTCCCTCTGCGACAGGATGTGCTAATCCTTGTGTCACTGTGGGGTCCAACCAGTTGTGGATCTGTTTGTGTCCCGTCACTATCACAAGCTCTCAGCCCTTGTTTCCCTGTGCCAGCATCCTCTGGCCGTGGTCATGATGCCTTAGTAACGTCATGGCAGGACATTCTGTTATGCATGTCTTTTCTCCATTCACCCTGCTAGGCAGGGTTCTGCGCAAGTTTGCTCTGGAAGGGAGGGATCAGTGATTCTGGTGGCCCCAGGGTGGCCTAGTAGAGTGTGGTTCGCAGACGTGGTACTGAGGGCAGTAGATCTGTACTTTCTGCCAGAAGTGCCAGCTCTGCTCACTCAGGGCCCCTTTACGTCATCCCAATCTACAGACTCTGGTCTTGACGGCCTGACTGCTGAAACATCCATCTTGATGGAGACAGACTTATCTGTCTCGGTGATTGAGACTATGGGAAGACTAGGAGCAAGCTGCTTCTTCTTCCATCTATTATAGGGTATGGCGTACCCATATTGATTGGTGTGAGTCTAGGTCTCTTCCCTGTCGGGCGTTCTCTGTTCCCAGGGTTCTAGAGTTATTACAGCATGGGTTGGAGTTGGGTCTCCAACCCAGTACTCTGAAGGGTCAGGTTCTGCCCTGTCCGCCTTCCTTTAGAAGTCTTTTGCTCAGTTTTCCTTGGTTAAGACTTTCTTCAGGGGGTTACTCATGTGTGTCCCCCACGTAATCCTGTTTGGGATTTGGGATTTGAACTTGATTCTGTCTGCCTTGCGGGGTGTTCCCTTTGGACCTATTCAGGATGCTGTCTGGCTGTTCTTACCCTCAAGGTTGTCCTTCTGGTTGCTGTTACTTCGGTCAGACTTGTGTCTGAGCTGGCGGCTCTGTCTATCTAGCCCCCATTCTTTGAGATACACCAGGATAAGGTGGTGTTCCGCTTTAAGCCGGACTTTCTGCCTAAGGTGGTGTCTTATGTTCTTTGCTTCAAGATATTGTTCTTCCTTCTGTGCCTTATTCCTAACAACGCTGAGGAAAGGGTTCTGCATTCCTTGGACAGGTGTTGGAAGTTTTCCTTGGTAGTCACTGTGTCCTTTAGAAGAACTGTTGCTCCTTTGGGCCTACGGCCCAAATGCGCCTGATCTTGTCTGATCTCGGGGGGGCTAGGCTGCGTTGGGCCTGGTCATTACTTGGATGGGATGGTTCCTTCTGGTATTAGGAAAGGTTTTTTGGCTTCTGCCAAGTCTACTGTTAGCAAATGGATTCGTCAGGCTGTTACTCAGGCCTATTCCACTAAGGGGATGAATCTTCCCTTTCACCTTACTTCTTATTCTACTCGTGCTTTTGGTGCCTCTTGGGCTTTTCAGCACCAGGCTTCTGTTGAACAAGTTTGCTAGGCCGCTACTTGGTCTTCTGTTCATACCTTTTCAAAGTTGTACAAGGTTGATGTTAGGGCCTCAGCTCATGCTGTCTTGGCCGCAAGGTTTTGCAGGTGACAGTGATTTTAACTGTCTGCTGTTGCCTTTTTTGTTGGGGATCCCACCCTACTTTATGGACACTGCTATTGGATGTCCCAAGTGTAAGTACTATATCTGGAGCAGGACGTACTGTATACTAAGAATAATACAATTCTGTGAAATACTCACCTGTAGAATTGGTATTATAAGTATACAGTACGTCCTGCTCCACCCCACCCTGGTTTTTGCATTATTCTGGATCCCCTGTATGGTGATTGTTATCATTGTTATAGTTACCAGTTTTTGGTGGTTACATTCTCCCGGCTTCTTGTTCACTGCTTTTCAATGCTGGGGATTTGTGGGAGGTCCCCGGGTATTTGAGGGGCTGGGAGGAGCCTGTTTTGCATGTCTCTGCAGTGCAGCGCCATCTGGCGGAGGATAACCCAAGTGTAAGTACTATATCTGGAGCAGGACGTACTGTATACAAATAATATCAATTCTACAGGTGAGTATTTCACAGAATTGTATTTTAGTGATACCAGTGTAATGAGAGCTTGGCCTTGCACAGATGTGCAGATTTGTTCTACATTCCCCTATCTCTCTTTTTCAAATTAAACAAATCTCACCTCACTGGAAAAGTTATGAACCTCTTCTGTAATAATGTTGGAGACTCTGTAGTCTTGTGGTGATGCCCCTCTCCCACTGCTGAGGCAGGATAAGGGGGTTAAAGAGGAACAAAACACAGGGATTTCACTTTCCCATGTGTTGTTCCTCTTTGCGGCGGCATCAGGAATTGGGATGCCCTGCTGTGTGTATCCCTCCAGGTCGTCCCATACACTCACCTTCCTTCCACTCCCACGGCACAGACTGGGATGAGTGCTACTTTTGGCGCCGCTGACGGCTAAGCAGCCAAGCTCACCTTGCAGCCGTGGCGTGCCCGAGCAACTTATTCAGAAAAGCCAGACGCAGGCGCGTTCACGGCTAGAGGTGAGCAGGGATGTGGCCGGAGCACACAGACCCTGCAAGGGCTCCAGGATAATCTGAGTGCATCTGGGGGGGGTTCACACTGTAGGGCATCCCAATTTGCCCAATGCCCCCAAGGACATGAACTTGGATGGCCCAGGAGTCTTTTAGACTCTTGCACCTGCGCCAAGCATCCAGCACTTTTCTCCAGCACTCCTCGCAGCTTTTTAACAAAGTGACAGGCCCCACTCTGTGCGTGCTCCAGCCCACTACCTTTACTGGGGGCCAAGTACATACACAGAAGAGGGGATGCTGCTCTGTGCAGCCTCACTGCAGCCACCACCAGAAGCACCACTGCTGCAGGAACCCAGTAACTTCTTTTCCCCCCATCCTGCCTTAGCACCTTGGATGTGGCAGAGGACACTAGAGTCACCAGTTTGTAGGGAGCAGTTAGTGTCCCTTTAAAATGAAAAAGCTCTCTCAGGTGCAGGTTGCAAAGGTGTTTACCATCAAATAATTAGCATGGCTCCTCCCCGAATGAACTGCCGATGTAACTGAAATGGATGCATGTGTAGCTGCCATAATAGAAGAAGAACACGTTCAATAATAGTGTGAGTGAAAAACTGATTGAATGATCGATTCTTTAAACCCATTTGATTAAAAAATAAGAAATCTGAAAAATCTGTAATAAAGTTTCCTTCAGTTCAGTCCCATTCTAATGATGGATTGAAAGAGCAAAACAGATATAAATACCAATCACTGTGGTTGTGTCTGCTATAATAGAACATAGAGATCATGGGTCAGGCTGCGACACACACACACACACACACACACACACACACACACACACACACACACACACACACACACACACACGCTCAATGGATCAATTACAAAAATCCATATGACAAACTTGCTGTGATTGGATGAAATAATAGATCATAACAGACAGATAATGTGCCCGGCCATCCAGAGCAATATGAACAACCAGGAAATGTGTGAGCGGTGTAACAAAGGGAAAAAATAATTCCCTGAGCTGCACATAAAAGCTGATCTCATTACAGGAGAACTATCACAACATTGTGTAATAGTATAAATCGGTATAAACATGGCGGCTAGTGAGAGGAGGGGTCACTTATACACCCTGCAGGAAACACAATCCATCAAAGCTCGCTGCTTTGGAAGAAAGAAGTATCGGGGTGACAGGTATGAGTGCACCATTCCACTTTTGTAGGGGAGGACTGCTCAACTAACTGCTGAGCTAGCCTGTGGGCAACAGTAGCAATAACCACAATAAATATGCAGAGCACAACATGATGGTTAAAAGCACCTACATACATCAGAAGAATTGCAATAGCAATACAGCCCAGGCTAGCTCAGGCAATAAGTTGAGCTGTCCTCCCCTGTAGAAGTAGAACAGCACATGCATAAACCTGCCACACCTGATTTTTCTTTTTTTTCTAGTAAAATAATATAAAAAAAAATGTTGGATAAAAATGTTATGATACAGCATGTATAAGCCCCCCCCCTACTCTTGCTTTCCAGCATATTTATCAGGATTATTATTATCCTTTCAAAGTGAACCAAACCCCATTTTGTCTGATATTAAGTCTTAAAGACTCTAGGGCCGGAATATTTCCTGTCCCTGGAGAATCTCTATTTGGGATGCCCTGCTGTCTGAAATCCCTGGGTGATGCCATAATATAGTGTCCTCATGGCGTCTGGGGCGGGCTTATCATTGTTGGGGCCCCATGCGAACTTGTGTCTGGGGGCCTGAATCAGACATATTTTTGTATCGGCAGTATGATGCAGCCGCTTCTAATGTGAGTTCTGCAAAGCTGGGGGCCCCCTGACAGGGCAATTGCATGGGTTGGGTGGTGGTTAAGCTCGCCCCTGCATGGCGCATGCACAGGCCTCTGGCAGCATCTCTGCTTTATGTGCACAGCAGAGGTAGTGGGGAGAAGCTTAGCCTGACACCTGGAAGCATCACCTTTTACCTCCGGGATGCCCTGCAACAAGGGGAGGAGTCTCTGAAACAGGACCAAATCATTCTGATGTGGAATGCTGAACCCCCGCCCCACACATAACCCCCCAGAATGCCCATAAACCTTACCTTTCCCTCGGTCCCCCTACGGGAATCCAGTGCCGCAATTGGCTGTCTGGCGCTCATGTGGGACAGAATCACAACACTCGATTCTCGTCACAGGACCGAGGGAAAGGTAAGATTTCGGGGTGTTCTGGGGGGTTATGTGTGGGGGGGGGGCTCCAGCATTCTGGATGCTCCCCCCATTTAGCAGCAGTGCCAGTGTCGTCCACCTCCCGCACCCCAGAGGGTGTTGGTCTGCTTGAATATGTGGATAACTCAACAGAAGCCAAGAATTGTGTGATGAGCTGCACATGTCACATTCTTTACATTGTACAATTGAAAAGATCTGAATGTGCTAAAATAAAAGTCCTTCAGTGATGATGAATCTGCACAATGGATAGAAGGATGGGTGTGTGTGGCCATTAGTAATATAAATGAGCAATTAATCTAATACAATCCTGATGTGAGGCTAATGTGACAGAAGTGTTTCTGTTGCCTTTTATAACCAATTACACAGTGTACACAGTGTCTCTGCACAATCTGATTGTGTGCGGCAGCATCAGCAGATTGTATCATTGTGTTGTGGTACAATAAGAGGCACAACTGCAGCATAATAGTGATCTTACACTCCCATTGTACAGAGACATTGTCACACAATATATTTGTACAGTCGCTGTGTAAGTTGTGTGACCAGCTTCAGCAGATCGTTATTGTCAGGCTTACTTGTAAGTAAACAGTTAAAGGGGAACTTCTTCACTTTTTTGTAAAGTTTCTCATTGGAGCGAGGCCTCCTGGGTACTGCAGCCGCTCCCGTCTCTCGCTGTGTTCTGAGTCCAGCATCTCTGAGCTCCCCGCCAGCTCCCGCCCTTCCTCATTTGTAGTGTAAGACCAGGCTGCTGTGTCCATAGAGACTAATGGGCGCCTCTGTGTCTGCTCATACTCCTCACACTGCCACCCAGGGGCTGGAAGCCGGAACTGTAGGAATTCCATGGAGATGTTAAAGTGGAGTTTCCCTCTAAAGAGGAACAGCAACCAGAACTTTGGGTGTCCCGGGTGTTGTTCCAGCCTGGTGGGGCTTTTGGATGCACCGCTGTGTCTGTCTGTGGATTGGATTAGTAGGTAGCCAATCAGCATGCTCTGTTTCTATCAGCTTTTGCTCATGAGCACTTCCCTGTTCACCATCTGAGGGGTGTATCCGAGTTGCACCATTCACAAATGCCTGGTGCGGGTATGTGCCTCAGATGAGGGTCTGCTGGGGATGCGACCTGTGCATGTGCTGTGGGATTGCAGGTCAGTATGGACTCCAATCACTGAGGTTTCACATAGTGGGGCATCCCAAAATAAGATACCCCAGGCATAGGGAATGGTCCAGCCCTGGAGTCTTTTCCCACATGTTTCCTGCCCGCCCTGACCTGGCTGTTCCATTTATTGGTAGGAAAAACATCACATACAAGCACATGGCTTACCCCATCTGCAGCCGATTATTTTCCACCCACAACCTGATCCGAGTCTTTATTCTCCCAACCTGACCCCAAACCTGCAAATGACAGAATACCCGAACCAATGCCGAGGCCCAGCTCGGGGCGTCCAATCAGTGACTTCTCAGTGCTCCACTATCCAGGAGGTGTCTGCACCAATGGCCTGCCCATAGCTCTGTTCCTATTGGATGTGCTGATCACGTGACCCCACCACGTGACCACTTGTGTCACTGGAAACAGTCAGCACAGCGGCTTAGAGGCCGGGGTCATGTTAGTGTAATAACACACTATTGTGTGGACACAGTACAATGATTAATGTGGATCTACACCTCAGAGCTGGTAACTGGTGTGTGAAGAGGGATAGGGGCATTAATAAGGGGGCAGCTCCCTCATATGAGGGGCAGTTGGGAGGTGTGAGGACTCTTTATACACTGCAAGCAAATCATCCAGGTAATCAGGAGCCTCCGCCCAGATCAGCCAATCATCTTCCAGATTATAAATACCATCAATCTGCTGCACACTGCCCCCCCCCTCCCCCATTGGTGGTGACACTACACAACCTCCACACAACACACAGCCCCCTCTGTTTTCTTGGTATCCTGCTCGGGTCGCTTCATTCCTGACAGTTGGGTTATCCGCCACAAGGTGACCCGAGCAGGAGAGCAATAAAACCAATTCTACAGGTGAGTAATGACAGAATTGTATTATTGCAACACCTCACACGTGTCACATGACCCAACCAGGGCAAGGGAACCTGGAGGAACACTTAAAGGTTTTATCCTTTAAATGAATCCTGGATGCTGATTGGCTGTTTGGGGGATCCGCTCCAGTTTTGCTTCCTGTTCCCTTGTGCTGGTCTTGATAAATGTTCCCCAGTATGTTACACATGATACACACAACACTGTACACACTGTGCTCTGCTCCGTGTAACATGTTCCTGTGCTGTGTGCAGGGATCCATATTGTCCAGAGGATGTACGGCTGTGAGCTGAGAGATGACGGCAGCACTGCGGGGTATAATCAGTATGGATATGACGGGAGAGAATTCACGTATCTGGACACACAGAGCTGGATCTATATCCCGACCATGAGCGAGGCCCAGATCAGCACACAGAGATGGAACAGCCCGGAGGTGAGACTGGGGGAGAGAAACAAGAATTATCTGGAGAATATCTGTATAGACTGGCTGAAGAAATACATCGAGTACGGGAGAGAAGATCTGGAGAGGAGAGGTGAGCGCACACTGTGTACACACTACAATACACACACCACATTGCTGTATCTACACACACACACTACACTTGTGTATCTACACACACACACACAACACTTGTGTATCTACACACACTACACTTGTGTATCCACACACACTACACTTGTGTATCCACACACACTACACTTGTGTATCCACACACACTACACTTGTGTATCCACACACACTACACTTGTGTATCCACACACACTACACTTGTGTATCCACACACACTACACTTGTGTATCTACACACACACACACACACACACACACTGCGCTTGTGTATCTGCACACACACTGCACTTGTGTATCTACACACACTACACTTGTGTATCTACACACACACACTACACTTGTGTATCTATACACACACACTACACTTGTGTATCTACACACACACACACTACACTTGTGTATCTACACACACACACTACACTTGTGTATCTACACACACACACTACACTTGTGTATCTACACACGCACGCACTACACTTGTGTATCTACACACGCACACTGCACTTGTGTATCTACACACACACACACTACACTTGTGTATCTACACACACACACTACACTTGTGTATCTACACACACACACACACTGCACTTGTGTATCTACACACACACACACACACTACACTTGTGTATCTATACACACACACTACACTTGTGTATCTACACACACACACTACACTTGTGTATCTACACACACACACTACACTTGTGTATCTACACACACACACACACTGCACTTGTGTATCTACACACACACACACACTACACTTGTGTATCTATACACACACACTACACTTGTGTATCTACACACACACACTACACTTGTGTATCTACACACACACACTACACTTGTGTATCTACACACACACACACACTACACTTGTGTATCTATACACACACACTACACTTGTGTATCTACACACACACACTACACTTGTGTATCTACACACACACACTACACTTGTGTATCTACACACGCACGCACTACACTTGTGTATCTACACACACACTGCACTTGTGTATCTACACACGCACACAGCACTTGTGTATCTACACACACACACACTACACTTGTGTATCTACACACGCACGCACTACACTTGTGTATCTACACACACACACTGCACTTGTGTATCTACACACACACACTACACTTGTGTATCTACACACGCACGCACTACACTTGTGTATCTACACACACACACTGCACTTGTGTATCTACACACACACTACACTTGTGTATCTACACACGCACGCACTACACTTGTGTATCTACACACACACACTGCACTTGTGTATCTACACACACACACTACACTTGTGTATCTACACACACACACACTACACTTGTGTATCTACACACACACACTACACTTGTGTATCTACACACACACACACTACACTTGTGTATCTACACACGCACGCACTACACTTGTGTATCTACACACACACACACTACACTTGTGTATCTACACACACACACACACACACACACTGCACTTGTGTATCTACACACACACACACTGCACTTGTGTATCTACACACACACACTGCACTTGTGTATCTACACACACACACTGCACTTGTGTATCTACACACACACACTGCACTTGTGTATCTACACACACACTCTGCACTTGTGTATCTACACACACTCTGCACTTGTGTATCTACACACACACACTGCACTTGTGTATCTACACACACTTTGCACTTGTGTATCTACACACGCACACACTGCACTTGTGTATCTACACACACACTACACTTGTGTATCTACACACACACACACTACACTTGTGTATCTACACACACACACACACACTACACTTGTGTATCTACACACACACACACACACACTACACTTGTGTATCTACACACGCACACACACTACACTTGTGTATCTACACACACACACACACACACACACTACACTTGTGTATCTACACACACACACACACTACACTTGTGTATCTACACACACACACACACTGCACTTGTGTATCTACACACACACACTGCACTTGTGTATCTACACACTCACACTACACTTGTGTATCTACACACACACACACACTGCACTTGTGTATCTACACACACTCTGCACTTGTGTATCTACACACACACACTACACTTGTGTATCTACACACACACACTGCACTTGTGTATCTACACACACACACACTGCACTTGTGTATCTACACACACACACACTACACTTGTGTATCTACACACACACACTGCACTTGTGTATCTACACACACTCTGCACTTGTGTATCTACACACACACACTACACTTGTGTATCTACACACACACACTGCACTTGTGTATCTACACACACACTCTGCACTTGTGTATCTACACACACACACACACACTGCACTTGTGTATCTACACACACACTCTGCACTTGTGTATCTACACACACACACACTACACTTGTGTATCTACACACACACACTGCACTTGTGTATCTACACACACACACACACTCTGCACTTGTGTATCTACACACACACTCTGCACTTGTGTATCTACACACACACACACTACACTTGTGTATCTACACACACACACTGCACTTGTGTATCTACACACACACACACTCTGCACTTGTGTATCTACACACACACACTACACTTGTGTATCTACACACACACACACACTCTGCACTTGTGTATCTACACACACACTCTGCACTTGTGTATCTACACACACACACACTACACTTGTGTATCTACACACACACACTGCACTTGTGTATCTACACACACACACACTCTGCACTTGTGTATCTACACACACACTCTGCACTTGTGTATCTACACACACACACACACACACACACACACACACACTACACTTGTGTATCTACACACACACACACAACACTTGTGTATCTACACACACACACACTCTGCACTTGTGTATCTACACACACTCTGCACTTGTGTATCTACACACACACACACTACACTTGTGTATCTACACACACACACACTACACTTGTGTATCTACACACACACACTGCACTTGTGTATCTACACACACACACACTACACTTGTGTATCTACACACACACACTACACTTGTGTATCTACACACACACACTACACTTGTGTATCTACACACACACTCTGCACTTGTGTATCTACACACACACACAACACTTGTGTATCTACACACACACACAACACTTGTGTATCTACACACACACACAACACTTGTGTATCTACACACACACACTGCACTTGTGTATCTACACACACACACACTACACTTGTGTATCTACACACACACACTACACTTGTGTATCTACACACACACTCTGCACTTGTGTATCTACACACACACACAACACTTGTGTATCTACACACACACACTACACTTGTGTATCTACACACACACACACTACACTTGTGTATCTACACACACACTCTGCACTTGTGTATCTACACACACACTCTGCACTTGTGTATCTACACACACACACACACTACACTTGTGTATCTACACACACACACACACTACACTTGTGTATCTACACACACACACACACTACACTTGTGTATCTACACACACACACTCTGCACTTGTGTATCTACACACACACACTGCACTTGTGTATCTACACACACACACACTACACTTGTGTATCTACACACACACACTGCACTTGTGTATCTACACACACACACACTACACTTGTGTATCTACACACACACACACTACACTTGTGTATCTACACACACACACACTACACTTGTGTATCTACACACACACACTGCACTTGTGTATCTACACACACACACTGCACTTGTGTATCTACACACACACACTGCACTTGTGTATCTACACACACACACTGCACTTGTGTATCTACACACACACACTGCACTTGTGTATCTACAAACGCACGCACTACACTTGTATATCTAGACACACATACACACACAGACTACATTTGTGTATCTACACACACACACTAATGTATCTACACACACTACACTTCTGTATCTACACACTACACTTGTGTATCTACACTCATTACACATCTACAAACCTACGCACAAACACATTACACTTGTGTATCTACACACACACACACACACACACACACTCACACACTACATTTGTGTATCTACACATGCAGACACTACACTTGTTGCATCTACACAGACACACACAAGCACACTACACACACACCACACTTGTGTATCTACACAAGAACACACACTACACTTGTGTATCTACACACACATACACACACACTACATTTGTGTATCTACACACACACTAATGTATCTACACACACACTACACTTCTGTATCTACGCACACACTGCACTTGTGTATGTACAAACACACACACTACACTTGTGTATCTACACACACTACACTGTTGCATCTACAAACCTACACACAAACACATTACACTTGTGTATCTACACACACACACTGCACTTGTGTATCTACATACACACACACTACACTGTTGAATCTACAAACCTACACACAAACACATTACACTTGTGTATCTACACACACACTACAATTGTGTATCTACACACACACACTACACTGTTGCCTCTACACACACTAAATTGTTGACTCTACACACACTAAATTGTTGCATCTACACACACTAAATAGTTGCATCTACACACACTAAATTGTTGCCTCTACACACACTAAATTGTTGCATCTACACACACTAAATAGTTGCATCTACACACACTAAATTGTTGCATCTACACACACTAAACTGTTGCATCTACACACACTAAATTGTTGCATCTACACACCTACACACTAAACTGTTGCAGCTACACACACACACTCTGCACAGCTGCATCTACACATAAAGTAATTATTCTAAGTATGTCACACACCCCGCTTCAAGATATCCATAACCTGTGGGTAATACCGACCTGTAGAGGGCGATCTGCAGAGATGATAGGAAAAAGAAAGCCCCTCCCAGTCCATAAATACCTGGGACCTCCCACTCATTACCCAGTCTTCATCTCTGCAGACTGCGAGCAAGTCAGAAGATGATGTCTCCTCCTTGCACAGGGGGATTTCAGGTAGCGGGATGACTCCCGGCCCGCTTTTTATCTATTTCCGCCCGGATCCCTTGTGGATTCCCTGCCTCCCAGCCTAGGCTGCGTTCCGGGTGAGGGTAGAAAAGCACCTTAGGTGCTTAGGAGCTATGCTCCACCGCGAGACCCTATACAAGAGGGTAGGCGGCTATCCGGGTTGGTGACCCCGGTTTGGGATGCCCTGTCCCTCGGCCATTTCACCCTAGGTGGTGTTCCCCTCTCCGGATGCCCTTCTCCTTAGAGGGGGGGAGGGGGGGGGGTCTGGGGTCTTTTCTTCTGTGTCAGGCCCTTTTCTTTATTATTAATCTGTTTGTTGGCGCTGATTCTGGGAGGGGGTCAGGGAGTTCCTCGGATACTCCTAACGTCCTAGCTCAGATGTTTGAGGTTCTGGCTATTTCCCCTCCAGAGGTGGCTCCTCAACAACAAGGGGAGTTTTTCGAGGAATCCAAGCCGCGTTTGGAATTTCCTAATCAAAAGCATTTTGATAAAATTATTTCTAAGGAATGGGAGAGGCCTGCTCTGCTTCCAGGCATTCCTCAGAGTTGGGATAAAAGGTATCCTTTCCCTTCGGATACAGTTAAGCGTTGGGCGTCCCCTCCCGAGGTGGACGCACCAATTCTGGGACTGTCAAACTCAGCTGTTTTGAATAACCCTGATTGTTCCACACTTAAAAATGGTGAGGATAAACGCATTGACCAAATGGCTTGTCACGGTTTTGCTAGTGTTGGGTCAGCCATGCGGCCTGTTTGTGCCTCAGCGCTGTTGGTTGTGGCTACCAGGTCGGTGGTTATGGACCTGTTGACTTCTTCCGGTTTGGATCCGGACAATGACAAATTTCTTGGACTTAAACGATGTGAGTTGTTTTTGTCCTTCGTGCTAGCCGCTTTGGATGATTCTTTGATGATGTGTAGCAGGACTTCTGCTCTGCTGGTGACTATTAGATGTTCTGTTTGGTTGCGCCAGTGGGCGGCTGATTTTGGGTCAAAGAAGTCGCTGACGTCTCTTCCCTTTGTCGGGTTACACCTTTTTGGAGAAAAATTGGACTCGCTAAAGGTGGTAAGTTACCTCAACGCAAGAGGCAACGACGTCCCTTTCAGGGAGCGGCTTCCTTCGCCCCTTCCTTTCGGGGATCCAGAGCGGGAAGAGGTTTTGCCTTTCCATCTACAAGAGGAGATTCCTGGAATAGGGGCAGAGGAGGTACCCGTTCAGGATACAATTGGGGCTCTAAACATAAACCCGTGGCCAAGCCTGCTTAGCAATGAGGGGGCGCCCTCACCCGTGCGGGTGGGGGGACGGCTGCAACTCTTCTCCCAGATCTGGATTCGGGAGGTTTCGGACAAATGGATCCAGGAAGTGGTGTCTTCCGGCTACAAGCTGGAGTTCGAGTCCCGCCCCCCCGCGTTTCTTCAGGTCTCGGGTGCCCCCGGACGCACTGGCCGCGCAGGGGCTCCGGGCGGCGGTATCAAGTCTTCTGGATATGGCGGTCATTTGTCCAGTGCCTCCTTCAGACCGGGGTCGAGGCTTTTATTCAAATCTGTTCACGGTCCCCAAAAAGGACGGTTCTATTCGGCCCATCCTGGATCTGAAGATTCTCAACAGGTTTGTCAGATTGCGAAAATTTCGCATGGAAACGCTGCGTTCAGCTATCTTCTCTCTTCGTCAGGGGGACTTTATGACGTGCATAGACATCAAGGACGCTTACCTCCATGTTCCGATTTTTCCCGCGCACCAGAGATTTCTCCGGTTCGTGGTGGAGGATCGACATTTTCAGTTTGTGGCTCTTCCTTTTGGTCTCACTTCAGCTCCAAGGGTTTTCACCAAAGTGCTCGCAGGGGTGATGGCTCTCCTCAGAGAACAGGGAATTCGCATTGTGCCATATCTGGACGATCTTCTCATCATGGTATCTTCTTTAAGCCAAGCGGAATTGGACACGAGGACGGTGATATCCCCTCTGGAGAGGTTCGGTTGGGTAATCAACTACCCCAAGTTCTCCCGTCCAGGATTGTGTCCTTTCTGGGAATGTCTTTGGACACAGCTCAGGCCAGGGTGTTCCTTCCTCAGTCCAAGGTTCTTTTGATTCAGGAGTTGATTCAGTTGCTCATGTCCATTCCTCATCCGAACATCCGCCTAGGGATGAGACTGGTGGGACTGATGGTAGCCTCCTTCGAGGCAGTCCCTTTTGCTCAGTTTCACACAAGGACGCTACAGCTCCATCTATTGACTGCCTGGGACAGGTCCCCTCTGTCATTGGATCAATCCTTTCTGATGACTCCCCGGGTTCGCCGCTCACTTCGGTGGTGGCTGAACTCAGTCAATCTGTTGAAGGGCAGATCCTTTCTGACTCCTCATTTGGAGATGGTCACCACGGACGCCAGCCTATCAGGATGGGGGGGCTTCTGGAAGGATCTTCAGTTTCAGGGCTTGTGGGGACCCCTGGAAGCCCACGAGCCCATCAATGTTCTGGAACTGAGAGCCATCAGGATGGTTCTTGTTCGTTTGACTCATCACCTACAGGGCTTGCCGGTTCAGGTCCAGTTGGACAATCGGACGGCGGTTGCCTACATCAATCACCAGGGAGGGACTCGCAGCAGGAGTGCCCTCAAGGAAGTGTCTCTGATTCTGGACTGGGCGGAAAGCCACGTCCCGTGCATCTCGGCAGTTTAGATTCCGGGAGTGGAGAACACGGAGGCGGACTCTCTGAGCAGGTTTTCAGTCCGCAAGGGGGTATGGTCTCTCAGTCCCAAGGTGTTTCACTCGATTTGTCTCAGGTGGGGGTCACTGGTGGTGGACCTCTTTGCCTCCCGTCACAATCACAAACTTCCGGCATTTGTGTCTCTGTCGAAGGATCCACTGGCTCTCGCAGTGGATGCCATGTCTCTGAACTGGAGGGATCTGGGTTTTCTGTACCTGTTCCCTCCGTTTCCCATGGTGGCCAGAGTAGTGCGCAAGCTGGCCCTGGAGGGAGCGTCAGCAATTCTGGTGGCCCCAAGGTGGCCAAGACAGGTTTGGTTCGCAGACGTGGTAAGGTTAGCAGAAGATCAGTTCGTTCTGCCCCTGCTGCCGGACCTGCTCACACAGGGTCATCTACGTTACCCCAATTTACCAACGCTGGCTTTGACGGCGTGGCTGCTGAAACCTCCATCTTAAAGGAGGAAGGCCTTGCTGATGCTGTGATTCAGACTCTTATTAGCGCTAGGAAGAGGTCTTCTTCTTCCGTTTACTATAGGACTTGGAGGTCTTATATTGATTGGTGTGAGACTAGGGCCTTCCCTTGTAGGGAATTCTCTATTTCTAGAGTCCTGGAGTTCAACACGGTTTGGATCTGGGGCTCCAACTCAGTACTCTGAAGGGGCAGGTTTCTGCCCTGGCTGTGTTTTTCCAAAGATCTTTTGCTCTTCATCCGTTGGTTAAGACTTTTTTCCAAGGGGTTACGCATGTGCGGCCTCCTAGGAAGCCTTTGATTCCGGTTTGGGATTTGAATTTGGTTCTTTCCGCTCTTCAGGGTCCTCCTTTTGAGCCTTTGCATGATATTGCCTTGTCTTCCCTTACACAGAAGGTGGCCTTTTTGGTAGCCATCACTTCCGTTCGGCGTGTCTCTGAGTTGTCTATTCAAGCTCTGTATTTTGAAAGACATCAGGACAAGGTGGTTTTCCGTTTCAAGCCGGATTTCCTTCCTAAGGTGGTTTCTGCTTTTCGCCTAAATCAGGATATTGTTCTGCCCTCTCTGTGTCCTAATCCCAGCAACGACAAGGAGGGGGCCCTGCATTCCTTGGATGTGGTTCGCGTTGTGAAGTACTATTTGGTGGTAACGTCTTCCTTTCGCAAGACTGATGCCTTCTTTGTGGTGCCCTCCGGGCCCAAGAAAGGTTTGGCACCCGCCAAGTCTTCCATCAGTAAGTGGATTCGTCAGGCCATTGTTGGGGCCTATTCTGCTAAGGGGAGGAATCCCCCTTTTCGTGTTACTGCTCATTCTACTTGTGCGGTTGGGGCTTCCTGGGCCTTACAGCACCAGGCCTCTGTTGAGCAAGTTTGTAAGGCTGCTACTTGGTCTTCTGTTCACACCTTTTCCAAGTTTTGCAAGGTTTATGTTCGGGCCTCAGCGGATGCTGTTTTTGGCCGCAAAGTTCTGCAGGCTGCAGTGGTTTAAGTTGTGCTTTATGCCTTGTTTTGGATCCCCGCCCTTTATGGACACTGCTATTGGATGTCCCACAGGTTATGAATATCTTGAAGCGGGGTGTGTGACATACTTAGAATAATACCGTTTTGTGAATACTCACCTTGTAAAATGGGTATTATAGGTATGTCACACACCCTGCTTCACCCCGCCCTTTTGTATTCTGGATCCTTCATATTGTGAACTTTGCGTTGTTATGACTTATATTTGGCTCTTCCTGGTCCCTTTCCTTACTGCTTTCTTTATACTGGGTAATGAGTGGGAGGTCCCAGGTATTTATGGACCGGGAGGGGCTTTCTTTTTCTTATCATCTCTGCAAGTTCGCCCTCTACAGGTCAGTATTACCCACAGGTTATGGATATCTTGAAGCGGGGTGTGTGACATACCTATAATACCCATTTTACAAGGTGAGTATTCACAAAATGGTATTATAATATACTACTCTCACACTGTGCATACACACAGTACACACGTTACATGTACATTCACACTGCACTATATTTCCATACACCCTTTGTGTATTCTACACTATCCATACACTAGAATTAATATAGTATATTCACTCTCAGCTTCCACAACACTCTACAAACACATTCTTATTTTATACATTGCACTAATATACACAAACGTCATATAACACAATAAACACTCTATATACTATATAAGGAGAACAAATAACCAGAAGGGTGTGTGTGTGTGTGTGTGTGTGTAGATAATGGCATCTAATGTATCTGTTATTCTAGGAGATTTGTATACAGATATGTTGAAGGAGAAGTGTTCCTTCATTAAAAAAAAAAAAATAATAATCTGTTAGGCGAATAATGTATTTATTCTAAGTATGTCACACACCCGCTTCAAGATATTCATAACCTGTGGGTAATACTGACCTGTAGAGGGCGAACTGCAGAGATGATAGGAAAAAGAAAGCCCCTCCCGGTCCATAAATACCTGGGACCTCCCACTCATTACCCAGTCTCCATCTCTGCAGACGGCGAGCAAGTCAGAAGATGAGGTCTCCTCCTTGCACAGGGGGATTTCAGGTAGCCGGGTTTAATCCCGGCCCGCTTTTCTCTCTATTTCCGCCCGGATACTTTTATAATCCCACACACATGCCTCCCAGCCTAGGCTGCATCTCGGGTGAGGGTAGAATGGCACTTTAAGTGCTCAGGAGCCATCCTCCACCGTGAGACCCTGTACCAGAGGGTAGGCGGTTATCCGGGCTGGTGACCCCGGTTTGGGATGCCCTGTCCCTCGGCCATCTCACCCTAGCTGGTGTTCCCCTCTCCTGATGCTGATGCCCTTCTTCTGGGGGGGGGGGGGGGGGGGGGGGGGGGATGGGAAGTCGGGGGCCCCCATTATTCTAAGTATGTCACACACCCCGCTTCAAGATATCCATAACCTGTGGGTAATACCGACCTGTAGAGGGCGATCTGCAGAGATGATAGGAAAAAGAAAGCCCCTCCCGGTCCATAAATACCTGGGACCTCCCACTCATTACCCAGTCTTCTCTGCAGACGGCGAGCAAGTCAGAAGATGATGTCTCCACCTTGTACAGGGGGATTTCAGGTAGCCGGGACGACTCCCGGCCCTTTTAGTTATCTATTTCCACCCGGATCCCTTTTTTTCCTGTTACCTCATGCCTCCCAGCCTAGACTGACGGTCCGGGTGAGGGTAGAAAAGCACCCTAGGTGCTTAAGAGAAAATGCTCTCCCGTGAGACCCTATATAAGAGGGTAGGCGGTCATCCGGGACGGTGACCCCGGTTTGGGATGCCCCGTCCCTTGGCATTACACTTTGGGTGGTCCCCCCTTTTGGGTAATGCCCCTCTCTCTAGCGGGATAGCGGAGGGTAGGAGCAGGGCCCCTTATTCGGTGTTAGGTCCAAATTTTGTAATCATTAATTCTTAATAATGTTTTAATGTATTAATTTATTAAATTATTTTCCCAATAGTTATTAACTTATTTATTACTTCATAACAGCTTGCATTTCTCTGTCAAAATGGGGCTGTGGCTGCCATTCTTATGCAGGCTTTTTCCCTGAGGTAAAAGGGGCGGGGCCGGGCTTTTTGCATTGTCATGATGGAAGGGAGCTTCTCCCCTCACGCTTTCACTCTTGGGGGGCGGGGCCGGGCTTTCCAGTGCTGCGGCCCGCCCCTGTGTCACAGGCACCGCTGAGGTGCTTTTTCTCTGTGAAGGTTTCCTCAGAAGGGGGCAGAGCTTGGCACTTAGCTCCTCAGAGCTGCTCTTTACCTCACGGCGAGAGGAAGCTGTCTACAGGACCACAGTGAGTGGCCCGGTGGGCCCCCCCCCCCCTTTTTGTCCCATCACCTATAATTATATATGCTTATGTCATATATATATATTTATTCTATACTCCGCTTTTCTTATTAGCCTTTTTTATTATGTCTTTCAGATATAACCTACAGTGGTGTTAGGGTTTCTCCCGGTCCTAGCGTCCCTGGGTTCTTAATTGGCTTATTGCAAATCCTCCCACTTGGGACATTAAAGGGGCATCCCGGGTTGCTTATATGCGTAATTCCCTTGGTCATAGCGACTACCTATAAGTTCACCGT
This sequence comes from Gastrophryne carolinensis, assembly GCA_027917425.1. Classification (NCBI taxonomy): domain Eukaryota; kingdom Metazoa; phylum Chordata; class Amphibia; order Anura; family Microhylidae; genus Gastrophryne; species Gastrophryne carolinensis. The sequence goes on along the minus strand of CM051235.1, from coordinate 25,322,371 downwards.
ATGGAGGCATCCCCGGATACTGGGCTCGGGCTCCCCTCAGGGATATCCCGGAAGTGTATGGGGCATCCCTTACTGGGGATGATGTACTTCTGTGTATACCATGTGCACAGCAGACTATTATGCGGCAGTCTGGACCCCAGGCGTCTGGGTCAGCACCGCCGGTCGCTTCCCCTCCCCCTCCTAGCTTGATATGTACCCCGTGTGACGTTGTCATATGTGGGGAGCTGCAATCTGAGGTGTGTGCCACATTGGCCAACCTTGAAAAATTATTCTTCAGCACGGTCGCCCGAAAGGCTCCGGCTAAGAGAAAGCATTTGTCACCGGCCTCGCCGGTGGTTGACCTTGATGATGTGGATAATCTGGATTGGTCCGATTACTCCCAACTGGAGGAAGGGGAGGTATATGAGGAATCATATATATTTTATAATATATATATATATTCAGAGGATCAGCAATTTGTTGGCGCTGATACCGAGCGGGACTTGGGGAGAGCTTCGGATACTCCTAACGTTCTGGCTCAGATGTTTGAGGTTTTGGCTATTTCTCCTCCTGAGGTAGTTCCACAGCAAAAGGGGGAGTTTTTCGAGGAATCCAGGCCGCGCTTGGAATTTCCTAATCAAAAGCATTTTGATGGAATTATTTCTAAGGAATGGGAGAGGCCTGTTCGGCTCCCAGGTATTCCTCAGGGTTAGGACAAAAAAAAAAAAAAAAAAAAAATATCCCTTTCCTTTGGATACGGTTAAGCGTTGGGCGTCCCCTCACGAGGTGGATGCACCGATTCTGGGGTTGTCCAACACTGCTGTTTTAAATACCCCTGATTGTTCCACTCTTAAAGATGGTGAGGATAAACGCATTGACCAGATGGCTTGTCATGGTTTTGCCTGTGTTGGTTCAGCCATGCGGCCCGTTTGTGCTTCGGCGCTGATGGTGGTGGCTACCAGGTCAGTGGTCAGGGACCTGTTGACTTCTTCCGGACTTGATCCGGGTAGTGACGAGTTCCTTGGCCTTAAAAGGTGTGAATTGTTTTTGTCATTTGTTCTAGCCGCCTTGGATGACACTCTGATGATGTGTGGCAGGACGTCGGCTCTGCTAGTGACTATTCGGCGTTCGGTTTGGTTGCGCCAGTGGGCGGCCAATTTTGTGTCAAAAAAGTCGCTGACGGCTCTCCCTTTTGTAGGATTAAGGCTCTTTGGAGAGAAATTGGATTCCGTCGCCAAAGGCGGTAAGTTACCTCAAAGCAAGAAACAACGCCGTCGCTTTCAGGGGGGCGGTTTCCTTTGCTTCTTCCTTTAGTGGGGCCAGAGCTGGCAGGGGATTTGCTTTCTCGTCATCCAGAGGAGATTCCGGGAACAGGGGCAGAGGACGTGCCCGTCCAGGATACAGTTGGGGCTCTAAGCCCAAACCCGCTGCTAAACCAGCTCAGCAATGAGGGGGCGCCCTCACCCATGCTGGAGTTCAAGCTCCGGCCCCCTCCCAGATTCTTCAGGTCTCAGGTGCCTTCGGAACCTCTGGCCGCGCAGGGGCTCCAGGCGGCAGTAAAGAGTCTTCTGGATATGGCTGTCATTTGCCCAGTGCCCCCCTCAGACCAGGGCCGGGGTTTTTATTCCAATCTGTTCACGGTACCCAAGAAGGACGGCTCGGTTCGACCCATCCTGGATCTGAAGATACTCAACAGGTTCGTCCGCCCGTGGAAATTCCGCATGGAAACGCTGCGTTCAGCTATCTACTCTCTTCGTCAGGGGGACTTTCTGACGTCCATAGACATCAAGGACGCTTACCTGCATGTTCCGATTTTTCCAGCGCACCAGAGGTTTCTCAGGTTCTTGGTGGAGGATCGGCATTTTCAGTTTGTGGCACTTCCTTTCGGTCTTACCTCGGCTCCATGGGTTTTTTACCAAAGTGCTGGCTGGGGTAATGGCTCTACTCAGAGCCCGGGGTATACGCATTGTGCCTTATCTGGACGATCTTCTCATTATGGCGTCTTCCTTCAGCCAAGCAGAGTTGGACACCAGGACGGTGGTATCCACTCTGGAGAGATTCGGTTGGGTGATCAACTACCCCAAGTCCTCCCTTTCTCCGTCCAGGGTAGTGACCTTTCTGGGAATGTCTCTGGATACTTCCCAGGCCAGGGTGTTTCTTCCTCAGTCCAAGGTTTTTTTGATTCAGGAGTTGGTTCGGCTTCTCTTGTCCATCCCTCGTCCGGCCATCCGGATAGGGATGAGACTGGTGGGATTGATGGTGGCCTCATTCGAGGCAGTTCCCTTTGCTCAGTTTCACACAAGGACGCTCCAGCTTCATCTGTTGGCGGTTTGGGACAGGTCTCCGCTATCGTTGGATCAGTCCTTCCTGATGACCCCCCGGGTTCGGTGCTCCCTTCACTGGTGGCTGAATGGCAGATCCTTTCTAACTCCTTGTTGGGAAGACGGTCGCCACGGATGGGGGGGTTTCCGGAAGGATCTTCAGTTTCAGGGTCTGTGGGGGCCTCAGGAGGCTCACGAGCCCATCAATGTACTGGAATTGAGAGCCATCAGGTTGGTTCTGTTTCGCTTGACTCATCAGTTGCAGGGCTTGCCGATTCAGGTTCGGTCGGACAATCGGACGGCAATTGCATACATCAATCACCAGGGAGGGACTCGCAGCAGGAGTGCCCTCAGGGAAGTGTCTTTGATTCTGGACTGGGCGGAGAGCCACGTCCCGTGTATCTTGGCAGTTTACATTCCGGGAGTGGAGAACACGGAGGCGGACTCTCTGAGCAGGTCCTCATCTCGCCAGGAGGAATGGTCTCTCAGTCCCAAGGTGTTTCGCTTGATATGCCTCAGGTGGGGGTCATCAGTGGTGGACCTCTTTGCCTCTCGTGACAATCACAAACTTCCGGTATTTGTGTCTCTCTCGAAGGATCCACTGGCTCTAGCAGTGGATGCCATGTTCCTGAACTGGAGGGATCTGGGGTTTCCGTACCTGTTCCCTCCGTTTCCAATGGTAGCCAGAGTGGTGCGCAAGCTGGCCCTGGAGGGCGCGTCAGCAATTCTGGTGGCGCTAAGTTGGCCAAGACAGGTTTGGTTCGCAGACGTGGTAAGATTAGCAGAGGATCAGTCTGTTCTGCCCCTGCTGCCGGACCTGCTCACCCAGGGTCGGCTACGTCATCCCAATTTACCATCGCTGGCTTTGACGGCGTGGCTGCTGAAACCTCCATCTTGAAGGAGGAAGGTCTTTCTGATGCGGTGATTTGAACCCTTATTAGCGCTAGGAAGTGGTCTTCCTCTACCGTTTACTATAGGACCTGGAGGTCTTATATTGATTGGTGTGAGGTCAGGGCTTTCCCTTGTAGGGAATTTTCTATTTCCAATCCTGGAGTTTCTTCAACATGGTCTGGATCTGGGGCTCCAGCTTAGCACTCTGAAGGGGCGGTGTTCTTTCAAAGGTCCTTTGCGCTTCATCCTTTGGTCAAGACCTTTTTTCCAGGGGGTTACGCATGTTCGGCCTCCTAGGAAGCCTTTGGTTCCAGTTTGGGATTTGAACTTGGTTCTTTCTGCTCTTCAGGGTCCTCCGTTTGAGCCCTTGCAGGATATTTCTTTGTCTTCGCTTACGCAGAAGGTGGCCTTTTTGGTAGCTATCACTTCTGTTCGGCGTGTCTCTGAGTTGGCGGCTTTGTCCATTCAAGCTCCGTACTTCGAGAGGCATCAGGACAAGGTGGTTTTTCGCTTTAAGCCGGATTTCCTTCCTAAGGTGGTTTCTGCTTTTCATCTAAATCAGGACATTGTTCTGCCCTCCTTGTTGTGCCCTCCTAAACCCAGCAACGACAAGGAGAGGTCTCTACATTCTTTGGATGTGGTTCGCGTTGTGAAGTACTATTTGGTGGTAACATCCTCCTTTCGTAAGACTGATGCTTTTTTTGTGGTGCCCTTTGGGCCTAGGAAGGGTTTTGCGCCCCCCAAGTCTTCCATTAGTAAATGGATTCATCAGGCCATTGTTGGGGCCTATTCTGCTAAGGGGAGGAGTCCCCCTTTTCGTGTTACTGCTCATTCTTCTCGTGCAGTTGGGGCGTCCTGGGCCTTCCAGCACCAGGCCTCTGTTGAGCAAGTTTGTAAGGCCGCTACTTGGTCTTCTGTTCACACTTTTTCCAAGTTTTACAAGGTTGATGTTCGGGCCTCAGCGGATGCTGTTTTTGGCCGCAAAGTTCTGCAGGCTGCAGTGGTTTAAGTTGTGCCTTGTTGCCTTCTTTTGGATCCCCGCCCTTTATGGACACTGCTATTTGATGTCCCACAGGTTATGGATATCTTGAAGCGGGGGTGTGTGACATACTTAGAATAATACCATTTTGTGAATACTCACCTGTAAAATGGGTATTATAAGTATGTCACACACCCCGCTTCACCCGCCCTTTTGTATTCTGGATCCTTCATATTGTGAACTTTGCGTTGTTATGACTTATATTTGGCTCTTCCTGGTCCCTTTCCTTACTGCTATATTTATACTGGGTAATGAGTGGGAGGTCCCAGGTATTTATGGACTGGGAGGGGCTTTCTTTTTCCTATCATCTCTGCAGATCGCCCTTTACAGGTCGGTATTACCCACAGGTTATGGATATCTTGAAGCGGGGTGTGTGACATACTTATAATACCCATTTTACAGGTGAGTATTCACAAAATGGTATTTTTCTTCCCTTCCCCCATTTTCCTTCTTAGTGACCAAGTTGCCAAGAGATCCCAAGCAAAGGAATGCTTTCCCAATAGTGTTGCAGGAACTCTTACAGAAAGAGGTGATAGAAATAGTTCCGCCAAGTCTGATTCTGGAGGGCTATTATTCTCATGTTTTTATAGTAATAAAGCCGTCTGGAAAGTACAGGATGATTCTGAATCTGAAAAGATTAAACAGATTCATTCGGTACAAAAGGTTCAGAATGGAGTCAATCTACTCAGTGAGGCGCACCCTGATCCAAGATGTCCTAATGGCCAATCTGGATCTTCAGGATGCATATCTGCACATTCCAATTCAGGAATCTCATCGCAAATACCTGAGGTTTGCAGTACAACTAGACCACAGAACCTTGTATCTCCAGTACAGAGCACTCCTTTTCGGGCCTGTCATCCTCCCCCACAATTTTTACAAAAATACTAGCAGAGCCAATGGCCTTCCTGAGGCAATTGGGAATCAACATCGTGCCATATCTGGATGATCTGCAATGATCAGCAATTACAGAAATTACAGAATTACAGAAAGGAAAAAGCGATAAAAGTCTTAAGGGAACTGGGTTGAATAATAAACCTGGAAAAATCCTGTCTAGTTCCTTCACAACGGTGCAAGTTTCTGGGATTCTTGATAGACAGCACCCAGGGAAAGATATTTCTGACAGAGGAAAAGGCTATAAAGATAAAAAGAGAGGTGATAACATTAGTAAAAGAACCAAAGACATCCCTAAGGGGAATAATGAAGGTGCTAGGGTTAATGACGGCAACAATTCCAGCAGTAAACTGGGCTCAGTTACAGATGAGAACATTGCAGGGATTCCTGTTAGGAAATTGGGACAAAAGTCACTGGACCAGTTAGTGAAGTTAAACTCAACAGTCCTGAGAGAACTACTCTGGTGGACAGAGACCACGAATCTAACAAAAGGGAGAGAATGGAGACCGTTAAATCCGGTGGTATTAACCACGAAACAAAAAACTCATGGAATGTCCTCCTAACCATTCCTCCCAGGCCCCCGGGGGACTGACCCTCGCACACCAAATAATATTACTACTCCAAATAATACAAAACACTATTTTATTATGAAAAAGCATTAAAAACATGTTACAAATAACAGCAGTGACATGGTGCTATACCGTAGATAGCCGCATTGGGGGAACCCTAGAGCCAGCCTTTCTATTAAAGTGTACACTCCTAAACAGTGATGAAATAAATATTAACCTATTAAAGTGCCTAGTGCAAAATACTAAAGACCAAATATTATCAATCCAATCAAGCAGGACCCTGAACAGAGGACAGGCCCAGCGAAGAACAAGAGTGCAATCATAAACATCAAAGTGATATACAAAAGATCATGAATGAAGCCTTGGCTTGCCGAGGGGTCCCTTTTGCCAGCAGCACAGTAAGATGCTTCATTCATGATCTTTTGTATATCACTTTGATGTTTATGATTGCACTCTTGTTCTTCGCTGGGCCTGTCCTCTGTTCAGGGTCCTGCTTGATTGGATTGATAATATTTGGTCTTTAGTATTTTGCACTAGGCACTTTAATAGGTTAATATTTATTTCATCACTGTTTAGGAGTGTACACTTTAAAGTGGACCAACACCCTCCAAAACAACTTAGCTTTATTATATATAAAATAAAAGGACACTTACCTTTTGACGACTGTTGGAGCCTTCTGTCCCTCGCAGCGCCTGAAATATTAATATTTCTAAACAGGAAGTCCCACCCTCCAGGTCTTGTCCGCTGTCAATCACGCTTGTCCGCTCATTAACACATTTTGTCCGTGGAGATCAGGTCTTCTGTTGTCTCGCGTTGTCATCAGGTGGCGTGTCCTCTCTCTGGCCTCGGGCGCGTGCACATCTCCCAGCTATACAGTACTTGCAGTCAGTCTGGTTATTTGATTGGTTGAGCTGTGCTCAGCCATGATTGGCTGCAGGCACCTGAGCCTCCGCCTCCCCTCCTCTCACTCCCCTCCCTCCTCCTTCCATTATACTTTTCAGCGTCTGCTCTCCTCTCGTCTCATCTCGTGCTGGATGCGTAGGACAGGTGAGTTTACTTTTGTTTTATAAATGTCTTGGTCAAATGTGTTTACTGTTTAATTCACTGTAATGTACTGCGCCACTGAGAATGTTATGGGGAGACTCGGCCACTGAGAATCTTATGGGGGGATTCTGCTTGCTGAAAATGTTATGGGGGGATTCTGCCTGCTGAAAATGTTATAGGGGGATTCTGCCTGCTGAAAATGTTATAGGGGGATTCTGCCTGCTGAAAATGTTATAGGGGGATTCTGCCTGCTGAAAATGTTATGGGGGGATTCTGCCTGCTGAGAATGTTATAGGGGGATTCTGCCTGCTGAAAATGTTATGGGGGGATTCTGCCTGCTGAAAATGTTATGGGGGGGATTCTGCCTGCTGAACATGTTATGGGGGGATTCTGCCTGCTGAAAATGTTATGGGGGGATTCTGCCTGCTGAACATGTTATGGGGGGATTCTGCCTGCTGAGAATGTTATGGGGGGATTCTGCCTGCTGAGAATGTTATGGGGGGATTCTGCCTGCTGAAAATGTTATGGGGGCATTCTGCCTGCTGAACATGTTGTGGGGGCATTCTGCCTGCTGAACATGTTGTGGGGGCATTCTGCCTGCTGAACATGTTGTGGGGGCATTCTGCCTGCTGAACATGTTGTGGGGGGATTCTGCCTGCTGAACATGTTGTGGGGGGATTCTGCCTGCTGAGCATGTTGTGGGGGGATTCTGCCTGCTGAACATGTTGTGGGGGGATTCTGCCTGCTGAACATGTTGTGGGGGGATTCTGCCTGCTGAACATGTTATGGGGGGATTCTGCCTGCTGAGCATGTTGTGGGGGGATTCTGCCTGCTGAACATGTTGTGGGGGGATTCTGCCTGCTGAACATGTTGTGGGGGGATTCTGCCTGCTGAGCATGTTATGGGGGGATTCTGCCTGCTGAGCATGTTGTGGGGGGATTCTGCCTGCTGAACATGTTGTGGGGGGATTCTGCCTGCTGAAAATGTTATGGGGGGATTCTGCCTGCTGAAAATGTTATGGGGGGATTCTGCCTGCTGAGCATGTTATGGGGGGATTCTGCCCCTGTCACCCACTCATCCCTCCATCCACACTTATCCCCAGCCTACACCCGTCACCCAGGTGTAGGGAAACTGGGAATGCAGGCCCTACTCTTTATGTCTTGCATTATGTAAGGTGAGTATATGAGCGATTCCGAGGGTTTCACATAGCGGGTCATATGACGTGACACAAGGGGCATAAAAATACCATTTTGTGAATACTCACCTTGTAAAATGGGTATTATAAGTATGTCACACACCCCGCTTCAAGAATCCATAACATGTGGGTAATATCGTCCTGAAGAGGCGGGTAATATCGTCCTGAAGAGGCGTTCCTGCAGAGATGATAGCAAAAGAAAGCCCCTCCCCGATCCATAAATACCTGGGACCTCCCACTCACTACCCAGTATACAGAAGCAGTAAGGTAAGGGACCAGGAAGAGGCAAATATAAACACAACCACGCAAAGTTCGCAATAAAGAGGATCCTAAATACAAAAGGGCGGGTTGAAGCGGGGTGTGTGACATACTTATAATACCCATTTTACAAGGTGAGTATTCACAAAATGGTATTATTCTTAGTATGTCACACACCCCGCTTCAAGAATCCATAACATGTGGGACATCCAACAGCAGTGTCCATAACAAGGGCGGGGATCCAAAACTAGGCAACAATGCACAACCCTAAACCACAACAGCTTGCAAAACTTTGCGGCCAAAAACAGCATCCGCTGAAGCCCGAACATCAACCTTGTAAAACTTGGAAAAGGTGTGAACAGAAGACCAGGTAGCGGCCTTACAAACTTGCTCAACAGAAGCCTGGTGCTGAAAAGCCCAGGACGCACCAACTGCACGAGTAGAATGAGCAGTAACACGAAAAGGGGGGACTCCTCCCCTTGGCAGAATAGGCCCCAATGATGGCCTGACGAATCCATTTACTAATGGAAGATTTGGCAGGAGCCAAACCTTTCCTAGGCCCGCAGGGCACCACAAAGAAAGCATCAGTCTTACGAAAGGAAGACGTAACCTCCATATAATATTCCACAACACGAACTACATCCAAGGAATGCAAAGCCCTTTCCCTATCGTCACTGGGATTTGGGCATAGAGAAGGCAAAACAATGTCCTGATTCAAATGAAACTCCGAGACCACTTTAGGAAGAAAATCCTGCTTGAAACGAAAGACAACCTTGTCCTGATGTTTCTCGAAGTACGGAGCTTTAATGGATAAAGCTGCCAACTCAGAAACACGCCTAACCGAAGTGATCGCCACCAAAAAGGCCACCTTTTGCGTAAGAGAAGACAAATCTACCTCATTCAAGGGCTCAAACGGAGGGCCCTGGAGAGCAGAAAGAACCAGGTTCAAATCCCAAACTGGAACAAAAGGCTTCCTAGGAGGCCGAACATGCGTAACACCCTGGAAAAAGGTCTTGACTAAGGGATGAAGTGCAAAGGACCTTTGGAAGAACACCGCCAGGGCAGAAACCTGCCCTTTCAATGTACTAAGCTGGAGCCCCAGATCTAGACCATATTGAAGAAACTCCAAAATTCTAGGTATGGAGAACTCTCGACAAGAGAAAGACCTACTTTCACACCAATCAATATAAGCCCTCCAAGTCCTGTAGTAAATAGAAGAGGAAGAGCGCTTTCTGGCACATATAAGAGTCTGAATCACCGCGTCAGAAAGACCTTCTTCCTTCAAGATGGCGGTTTCAGCAGCCATGCCGTCAAAGCCAGCGATGGTAAATTGGGATAGCGTAGCTGACCCTGGGTGAGCAGGTCCGGCAGCAGAGGCAGGGCAAACTGATCCTCTGCCAGTCTTACAAGGTCTGCGAACCAAACTCGCCTTGGCCACCTTGGGGCCACCAGAATTGCCGACGCGCCGTCCAAGGCCAGTTTGCGCACCACTCTGGCTAGCATTGGGAACGGAGGAAACAGGTAAAGGAACCCCAGATCCCTCCAGTTCAGAGACATGGCATCCACTGCCAGAGCCAGAGGATCCTGCGAGAGAGACACAAAGACTGGAAGCTTGTGATTGTGACGAGAAGCAAAGAGGTCCACCGCTGGGACCCCCCACCTGAGACATATCGAACGAAACACCTTGGGACTGAGAGACCACTCCCCCTGACGAGAGGAGGCCCTGCTCAGCAAGTCCGCCTCCGTGTTCTCCACTCCCGGAATGTAGACTGCTGAGATACACGGGACGTGGGTCTCTGCCCAGTCCAGAATCAAAGACACTTCCCTGAGGGCACTCCTGCTGCGAGTCCCTCCTTGGTGATTGATGTAAGCAGCCGCCGTCCTGTTGTCCGACCGGACCTGCACTGGCAGGCCTCTCAACTGATGAGTCAAGTGAAACAGAACCAGCCTGATGGCTCTCAACTCCAGAACATTGATGGGTTCGTGAGCCTCCTGCGGGCCCCACAGACCCTGAAACTGGAGGTCCTTCCAAACACCCCCCCAACCTGACAGACTGGCATCCGTGGTGACTGTTTCCCAACACGGAGCCAGAAAAGATCTGCCCTTCAACAGATTGACCGACCCCAGCCACCACTGCAGGGATCGACGAACTCGGGGAGTCATCAGGAAAGACTGATCCAACGAAAGAGGAGACTTGTCCCAGGCCTTCAACAGATGAAGCTGAAGCGTCCTTGTGTGAAACTGCGCAAAGGGGACTGCCTCGAATGAGGCCACCATTAACCCCACCAGCCTCATCCCTAGCCGGATGGTGGGATGAAGTGTTGACAAGAGAAGCCGAACTAACTCCTGAATCAAAAGAATCTTGGCCTGGGGCAGAAACACCCTGGCCTGTGAAGTGTCCAGAGACATTCCCAGAAATGTCAGAATTCTGGACGGAGATAGAGAAGACTTGGGGTGATTGATCACCCAACCGAACCTCTCCAGAGTAGACACCACCGCTCTGGTGTCCAACTCCGCTTGGTTGAAGGAAGAGGCCATGGTCAGTAGATCGTCCAAATAGGGCACGATGCGGATACCTTGAACCCTTAGCAGAGCCATCACTCCCGCTAGCACCTTGGTGAACACACGAGGAGCTGAGGTGAGACCGAAAGGAAGTGCCACAAACTGAAAGTGCCGATCCTCCACCACGAACCTGAGAAACCTCTGGTGAGCTGGAAAAACCGGAACGTGTAGATAAGCATCCTTGATGTCTATGGACGTCAGAAAATCTCCCTGACGAAGAGAATGAATGGCCGAACGCAGCGTTTCCATGCGGAATTTCCTCGGCCGGATGAACCTGTTGAGGAACTTCAGATCCAAGATGGGTCGGACCAGCCCGTCCTTCTTGGGTACCGTGAACAGATTGGAATAAAAGCCCCTGCCCCGATCTGAAGGGGGCACTGGGCAAATGACAGCCATGTCCAGAAGATTCTCCACTGCCAACAGGAGCCCCTGCGCTGCCAGAGGCTCCGGCGGCATCCGAGACCTGACAAACCTGGAAGGGGGGCGGAGCTCGAACTCCAGCTTGTAACCGGAAGACACCACTTCCCGGATCCATCTGTCCGAGACCTCTTGATCCCAGATCTGAGAGAAGTGCTGCAGCCGTCCCCCCACCCGCATGGGTGAGGGCGCCCCCTCATTGCTGAGCCGGCTTAGCCACCGGTTTGGGCTTAGAGCCCCAACTGTATCCAGCACGGGCACGTCCTCTACCCCTGCCTCCAGAATCTCCTCTGGAAGAGGGAAATGCAGAACCCCTGCCAGATCTGGCTCCCCGAAAGGAGGGGTTAAAGGCAGGCGCCCCCCGAAAGGAGCGGCGTTGTTTCTTACGTTGAGGTAACCTACCACCCTTGGTGACAGAGTCCAATGTCTCTCCAAAGAGCCGTAGACCCACAAAGGGTAAAGCCGTCAGTGACTTTTTGGACATGAAATCGGCCGCCCACTGGCGCAGCCACACCGACCGCCGGATAGCCACAAGCAGAGCCGACGTCCTACCACACATCATCAAGGTGTCATCTAAGGCAGTCAACACAAAGGATAAAAACAACTCACATCGTTTAAGGCTAAGGAACTCGTTACTACCAGGACGAAGCCCAGAAGAAGACAACAGGTCCCTGACCACAGACCTGGCAGCCAGAACCATTAGTTCCGAAGCACACACAGGCCGGATGGCCGACCCAATACTGGTAAAGCCATGACAAGCCATCTGATCAATACGTTTATCCTCTCCATCTTTGAGAATGGAGCAATCAGGTCTGTTTAAAACCGAGGAGTTGGATAACCCCAAAACCGGAGCATCTACCTCGGGGGGAGACGCCCAGCGCTTGACCGCCTCAGGAGGAAAGGGATATTTCCTATCCCACCCCTGAGGGATGCCAGGGAGCCGAGCCGGCCTATCCCATTCCTTGTCCATGATTCTATCAAAATGCCGCTGCGTAGGAAACTCCAGGCGCGGCCTGGATTCCTCAAACAATTCACCCTTCTGGTGTGACACCTCCTCTGGAGGGGAAATGTTCAGAACTTCCAGCATCAGAGACAGAGCGTGAGGAGAGTCCAAGGATCTCCCTAAGTCAGAAAGCTCGGCATCAGCGCCAGCAGACTGCTCATCGTCCGAAAATTCTGAACCCTCATCAACCTCCCCGTCCTCTAGCTGGGGATAATCGGACCAATCCAGATTATCTCTGTCATCAAGATCATCCACCGGCGGAGCCGGCGACAAATGCTTTCTCTTGGACGGAGCCATACGGGCGACCGAGCTAGAGAGCATTTTTTCAAGGCTAGCCAATCTGGCGCACATTTCAGATTGCAGGTCCCTGCCCATGACAACGTCACACGGGGCACGAGTCAAGGCGGGAGGGGGAGTTGAGGCGACCGGCTGTGCTGACCCCGATGCTTGGGGTTCGGACTGCCGCGTAATAGTTTGCTGTGCACATGGTATACAGAGTAACACATCATCCCCAGCGATGGAAACCCCACACAACATACACTTTTTGGGATGCCCCGAAGGGGTCCCAGTCCCAGTATCAGGGGATGCCTCCATAAGGTGAACTTTGAATAGTCGCTAAGACCCAGGGAATTACGCCAATTAGACAACCCGGGATGCCCCTTTAATGTCCCGAGTGGGAGGATTTGTGAACAAATAAAATGAACCCAGGGATGAGGACCAGGAAAGAACCTCTAATACTATAGAAGATCAGAATTACAAGCCTCCGTTCTGAAAGAAGAAGAAAGAAAGAACCATGAGAAAAAGTAGCAACAAGAAGCAAAGTAAAAAAGAGAAAGGCCACAGGCCACTCACAGCACCGCCGGGACGTCACACTGCCACCCGATCGTGAGGAGAAATCATTTCTGACAGAAAGAAGAGGAGGAGGGGGCGTGGCCAGCGCGGGACGCGCGCGTTGTTAAGGTCACGCCCCCCCCTCCTATGCCTAGTAACAGTCAACCGCAACACAGACAAGCCGCAACTCAGCGGCGCTGGGAAGGTAGTGGGCGGGCCGCGATTGCGCGCCGCAAGTCCGGCCCCGCCCCCATAAGAATCGTGAGGGGAAAAAATCCCCTCATGAAAAGAGCGCCAAACCGGCCGGCGCCGCAGCTAATGTACTGCTGCGGTGCTTGGCCAGTGTTAACTTAAGCAATAAAAGAAGGCCGGGAGGAACGGACCTCGGCCCCGCGCCGAAGGGCCGGCCCCGCCCCCTCCTATACCTCACAAGAGAGACCCTGAGGTAAAATACCTCCATTTTGAGCAGGGGACCGCAGCACAGCACGGAGGCCCATTATATAGACGGCCGCGGTGCAGATAAAATTAAAGAAACGCACACATAACAAAAAGTTAAAAGACAGTGCAGGAGTAAAGTGAAATAAAAAGGAGAACCCACTCCCCCCATCTCCATAGTGGAACAAAGGGGATCCTGGGAGGGCCATTCCCATATTAAGGCTAAGGGACAGGGCATCCCAAACCGGGGTCACCAACCCGGTAAAGCCGCCTACCCTCTCTTATAGGGTCTCACGGCGGAGCGTTGCTCCTAAGCACCAGAGGTGCCAATATACCCTCGCCTGGACCTGCAGCCACGGCTGGGAGGCATATATATTAAGGGGAAAAAGAGGTCCAAACGGAAAAAATACATAACGGGCCGGGAAACATCCCGGCTACCTTAAATCCCCCTGTGCAAGGAGGAGCCATCATCTTCTGACTTGCTCGCCGTCTGCAGAGATGGAAAACTGGGTAGTGAGTGGGAGGTCCCAGGTATTTATGGATCGGGGAGGGGCTTTCTTTTGCTATCATCTCTGCAGGAACGCCTCTTCAGGACGATATTACCCACATGTTATGGATTCTTGAAGCGGGGTGTGTGACATACTAAGAATATGTGTATGATTGTAAAGCTTCACATGTATGTCAGTCCATTTTCTGTGTATTTCCAACTCTGTACAGGTTGTTGGGACTTGCTTAAAAAAAAAAAAGCCCATAACACCTGTACAGAGCTGCTTTATTATTGGCTCAACAGCATCTGCCACAAAAGCATACGTGTCAGGTGCGAACGGCTAAGGGTTTTGCTCAGCTTTAATAAAATATAATTAATAAAAGTCATTTTTCCTGAATATGTTGTGTGTGTGTTTTGCCGCATGTCTCCCGCCCAGTGCTGCAATGCACAACGGCAAAGAAGTCTTGGGGAAATACTCACCTTTTCTTAGCTGGGTTCCATACAACAGGGGACTAGTTGCAATAGAGATAGGTGCCTCTCCTCCAATAGAAGTAATTTGGCACTGCAGTTAGCAGCTGTTTCCTGCCTAGGTTATGGTGGCTTATGGAAAGCTCATCCAAACGGTGATGTTGCCAAAGTCTGTGCTGTGGGAGCGAAGGCAAGGTGAGTGTATGGGGCGACCTGGGGGGGGGGGGGGTACACACAGCGGGGCATCCAGTGGAACACCACAAGGGAAAGTGTTTTTCCTCTTTAAAGGGGAACCCTAATAAAAAAGACTGACCCTCCTCTCCCCCTTGCAGTACAGAGCCCAGCCCCTTGCCAGGAAGCCTGAGTGGCAGCTGCTGCCTGCCATGTGCAAGACTAGTAGTGTATGGCCTGGCCAGCCTCAGGCTTGCTGTCAAAGGGAAGCAGGTCAAACAGGCGATCCACCCGCTCACATGCACACTGGGCATAGGCTCCCTCCCACATGCCAGCTGATTGGCGGATCTTGCTGCCGATCCCTCTGCCCGCCTGCTACCCATCAAATCCGCCCACCCACCTACTTGCTTGAAAAAAAATAAGACCATAAAAAAAAATTTTATTATAAAGAAAAATATATATATAATAAAAAATCAATACCTCACCTATCCTACGCGTCCAACGAAGCATAAGGGAAGAAGGTAAGGCAGCAGGGAGGAGCTGAAAGGTGGATGGCAGTGAAAGGCGGGGATATGCCAATTGGGAGGCATGAGGGGGGTTAGGTGAGGAGTGTAGGTCAGTGGCTGTGAAGGAGAGGGTAGGTGGGGCTGCAGGTCAGTAGCTGGGAAGGAGGGGGTGCAGGTCAGTAGCTGGGAAGGAGGGGGTAAGTGAGGGGTGCAAGTCAGTAGCTGGGAAGGAGGGGGTAGGTGGGGGTGCAGGTCAGTAGCTGGGAAGGAGGGGGTGCAGGTCAGTAGCTGGGAAGGAGGGGGTAGGTGAGGGGTGCAAGTCAGTAGCTGGGAAGGAGGGGGTAGGTGGGGGTGCAGGTCAGTGGCTGGGAAGGAGGGGGTAGGTGAGGGGTGCAAGTCAGTAGCTGGGAAGGAGGGGGTAGGTGGGGGTGCAGGTCAGTGGCTGGGAAGGAGGGGGTAGGTGGGGGTGCGGGTTGGTGGCTGGGAGGGGGTAGGTGAGGGGTGCAAGTCAGTAGCTGGGAAGGAGGGGGTAGGTGGGGGTGCAGGTCGGTGGCTGGGAAGGAGGGGGTGCAGGTCAGTAGCTGGGAAGGAGGGGGTAAGTGGGGTGCAGGTCGGTGGCTGGGAAGGAGGGGGTGCAGGTCGGTGGCTGGGAAGGAGGGGTTAGGTGGGGGTGCAGGTCGGTGGCTGGGAAGGAGGGGGTAGGTGGGGGTGCAGGTCAGTAGCGGGGAAGGAGGGGGTGCAGGTCGGTGGCTGGGAAGGAGGGGGTAGGTGGGGGTGCAGGTCAGTAGCGGGGAAGGAGGGGGTGCAGGTCGGTGGCTGGGAAGGAGGGGGTAGGTGGGGGTGCAGGTCAGTAGCTGGGAAGGAGGGGGTAGGTGGGGGTGCAGGCTCTGAGAGATCAGGGTGCAGAGCAAGAGACAGAAAGTCAGAGAGAGAACAGGGACAAAAAAAAAAAAAAAAAGAGTGCATGGAAAAAAGAAAGTGTAAATAGAGACAGAAATAGAGGGAAAGACAGAGAGTACAACCAGATGGAGAAAAAAGACAGAACCAGAATCCGTGAGAGGAGAGAGAACAAGAGGTAAGTCCAGGGAGTTAGACAGACTGAGAGACACAGAGTGACTGTAGAAAGAAAGGCAGGAAAAGAGACAGCAAGATGAAGTCCATGGAGTTAGACAGACACAGAGTGACTGCAGAAAGAAAGGCAGGAAAAGAGACAGCAAGATGAAGTCCATGGAGTTAGACAGACAGAGAGAGACACACAGAGTGACTGCAGAAAGAAAGGCAGGAAAAGAGACAGCAAGATGAAGTCCAGGGAATTAGACAGATAGAGAGTGACACACAGAGAGTGACTGCAGAAAGAAAGGCAGGAAAAGAGACAGCAAGATGAAGTCCATGGAGTTGGAGAGACACAGAGTGACTGCAGAAAGAAAGGCAGGAAAAGAGACAGCAAGATGAAGTCCAGGGAATTAGACAGACAGAGAGAGACACACAGAGTGACTGCAGAAAGAAAGGCAGGAAAAGAGACAGCAAGATGAAGTCCATGGAGTTAGAGAGACACAGAGTGACTGCAGAAAGAAAGGCAGGAAAAGAGACAGCAAGATGAAGTCCAGGGAATTAGACAGACAGAGAGAGACACACAGAGTGACTGCAGAAAGAAAGGCAGGAAAAGAGACAGCAAGATGA
The DNA here is from genome assembly GCA_027917425.1 of Gastrophryne carolinensis. Classification (NCBI taxonomy): domain Eukaryota; kingdom Metazoa; phylum Chordata; class Amphibia; order Anura; family Microhylidae; genus Gastrophryne; species Gastrophryne carolinensis. The sequence continues at coordinate 25,305,624 of CM051235.1, read as the reverse complement.
AGTCCATGGAGTTAGAGAGACACAGAGTGACTGCAGAAAGAAAGGCAGGAAAAGAGACAGCAAGATGAAGTCCAGGGAATTAGACAGACAGAGAGAGACACACAGAGTGACTGCAGAAAGAAAGGCAGGAAAAGAGACAGCAAGATGAAGTCCATGGAGTTAGAGAGACACAGAGTGACTGCAGAAAGAAAGGCAGGAAAAGAGACAGCAAGATGAAGTCCAGGGAATTAGACAGACAGAGAGAGACACACAGAGTGACTGCAGAAAGAAAGGCAGGAAAAGAGACAGACAAAAGTTACCTGAGAACTCGCAGGGTGTCACACAGCAGAGAGCTGCATCCTGGCTGGCACACAAAGGGTGTCAGCAGTCACTCCAGCGATCTCCTCACAGGACGGGGTCATGGAGAGGGCGGCAGGAGAGCTCCGTGTGACAGTGGATGGGAGACCTGCACAGTGAGGGGAAGACAGGAAGCACATACAGCACCTGACAGGCTTCTGACTGACACACAGGTGCTGCTCTCTGTAAACTGTGTGTCACTGCTCATAGAAGGCTGAACAGAGCATCGGGCGGCTCGGCGGGGGGGGGGGGGGGGGTCTCTCCACTGCCCACCGATGATCTAGGTGTGCCTTACAGCAAATACGGCCCTGCTTGCGCCCCTCCTTATCCAGCCCTGGCTGCGCCCGATGCGCGGGGGAAGCAAACACGGAGATGAGCGGGCGCATACAACCCTGCTTCTCCCTCTACTCACAGCACCAAACGGGCCGGGGGGCGGGGACACCAGCTCCCATACCTACACCAAGTTGCTCTATTGGTAGAGAGAGGAGTGAGCTAAACCCCGCCCCCTTTTCGCCCGCAACTCGAGCTGCTGCCAGATGTCACTATTAAGTCGCGCATGCGCAGTAGCGCTGTTTTGGGTAAGGTGAAGCGCCGCTCGCTCCCGATGCAAGCGGCGCTTCACCTAACTACTGCGCATGCGCGTGATTTCATGTAGGAAGAGGTCAAACGATCTCTTCCTATATGAAAAAAAACAAGATGGCGGACAGTTATTAAAATAGAAGCGACGCAGCGATGAAGCATCTGAGGTAAGTTTTTTTTTCTTAACTCTTTAAAACGAGTCCTGCTGCTTATTTTGTATATTTTGAAAATACACATTAAAAAAAAAAGGGGGTAGGGTGTTGGTCCACTTTAATAGAAAGGCTGGCTCTAGGGTTCCCCCATGCGGCTATCTACGGTATAGCACCATGTCACTGCTGTTATTTGTAACATGTTTTTAATGCTTTTTCATAATAAAATAGTGTTTTGTATTATTTGGAGTAGTAATATTATTTGGTGTGCGAGGGTCAGTCCCCCGGGGGCCTGGGAGGAATGGTTAGGAGGACATTCCATGAGTTTTTTGTTTAGTATGCTTAAGCAATAAGGCCTTTTGTTGGGGCAGCGCACCCGTTGTATTTAGATCACATATTATTCATAGTTGGGTGCCACCCACCAATACTTCTTCTCTCATGTATTAACCACGAATGCGAGCAGCTGGGGTTGGGGTGCCCACTTGGAGATTCACTAAGCCCAGGGAAAATGGTCAAAGGTAATCTCAGGAAGATCCTCAAACTTCAGGGAACTTCTAGCTGTAAAACTAGCATTAAACCATTTTCAGAAGGAAATATCGGGAAAGGAGGTACAGGTAAAATCGGACAATGCAACGACAGTGGCTTACCTAAACCATCAAGGGGGGACAAAATCATAGGTGCTGACAGCACTAGCATCAAATCGCTAAATTCCCTTGCAAAGTCAAACAAGATCCCTGACGGCAATTCATTTGAGGGGGACTCTAAACATGCTAGTAGACTCCTTAAGTCGGGGAAAGGTGTGTCAAATTGAATGATGTCTAAAGCAAGACATATTCGATTTCATCACGAGTGCTTGGGGTCATCCTCAAATAGACCTGTTTGCAACCAAGGAGAATACCAAATGTCAAAGGTTTTTCTCCCTAGTGAGGGAGGAAGGTGCAGCAGCAATAAATGCACTTGCTCAAAAATTGAACTTTCACCTTGCCTATGCTTTTCCACCCTTCAAAATCCTGCCGCAAGTGATCCGGAAGGTGGCTCAAGAAAGGGCAAATGTGATACTCATAGCTCCATACTGGCCAAGAAGACTATGGTTTGCAGAATTAACCAGAATGGCGGTAAAAGGTCCTTGGAAGCTGCCGGAAGTCCCAGACATCCTTCTTCAATAGTCAAATACTTCACCCAAACTCAACAAGGCTTAAAATGACAGCATGGATCCTGAAAGGGCACTTCTGGAAAAAGGGGTGTTCACACAGAATAATAGAAACGTTACTTCAAAGCCGTAAGTTAACTACAAGAAAGATTTACGGAAAGGTATGGAAAAAATGTTCTTCTTTTTGTGAAGGGAAAGGATATAGCTTCAGTGCTAGAATTTTTGCAAGAAGGATTTGAAAAGGGACTGGCAGTAAGTACCCTGAAGAGTCAAGCCTCTGCGTTATCAGTTTTCCTGGATTGTAAACTTAGACAAAATGAACTTGTTAATCATTTTTTCAAATCTATTGTACGTAAGAGGCCAGCTACATTTAAAGGCTTTCCTACCTGGGACTTGTCGATAGTTCTAAAAGGCTTGTTGGAACCTCCGTTTGAATCCCTAGAAGAGGTTTCAGAAAAATGGTTGTCTCTGAAATTTTGTTTTCTGATAGCGATAACATCTGCAAGAAGGGTGAGTGAGCTTCAAGCATTATCTATCAAATAACCTTATTGTGCTATACTACCAGATAAGGTAATTCTTAGAAGGCTACTATTGTGAGATGGATTAAAGTGGACCAACACCCAGGATTTTGACTATCCTGGGTCTTGGTCCACTTCGGTGGGGCACCCCCGATCGGGGTGCCCCGCTGTGTGAAACCCCCCCCGAACCCCCCGAACAACTCACCTCTCCCCGCTCCCAGCGCCGACGGATAAGCCACGGACAAGCGGCTCCTCCGCCGCCGCACGCCTAGAGGGGCGCGAGGGAGGCGGCGGCGGATAAGGTAAGGAGTTTGGGGTGTTTGGGGGGGGTTTCACCCCGCGGGACATCCCGATCTCGGATGTCCCGCGAGGAGGGAGGTGATCGGCCTGGGAATCTTATAGATTCCCGGGCCGATCACCCGTGGGTGTTGGTCCACTTTAAACAGACTATCGCAAAAACATATGAAATTAAGAGAGTGACGCCTCTTGAAGTTTTAGCTCACTCAACAAGGACTATGGCCGCATCCTGGGCAGGATGCCAGCCACGTAAAATGTACGTGGTTGCTTCTCCTCCACTTAAGTGCCAGCCACGTAAAATTCACGTGCCTGGCATTTACCCCTGCTAGCGGGCAAACAACAAAAAAAAAAACTCACCTGACCCCTCGTTGGATCCGGCCGGGTCTCCTATTTAATTTGCTGCCATCCGATCTCCCATGGGGGGTCGGATGGCTCCTGGAGAGCCCCCGGAATAGCGACACCCCCCCCCCGGTTCGGCAGCAGCAGCTGCTAACTGTAAAAAAAAAAAAAAAATGTAAAATTACATTTACTTACCTGCAGTCGCGCTGCCTCCCTCCGGGTCTCCTCTTCACTTTTCACTTTGGGGGGGGGGGGGGAGGGGGCTAGCTCTTTGGCTCTTCAGCCCCCCTGGCTCTTTGTCTCTTCAGCTTCGGGGGAGAGCCTGAAAGGGCTCTCCCCCTCCTCTCCCGATGGGTGTCGCTATCTTGCCGTTAATGACGTCACTCACCGGGTGTCGTCCTGGCTCCCTGCTGCTGTTCTTTCAGATGCGATCATGCTGGGCACAGGAGCAGAGGGGCAGGTGATCAGATCATCACCTGCCCCTCTGCTACTGCAGCCAGCATGATCGCATCTGTCATCACTTTGAGGGACAAAGGAGCTGACGATCGGAGGTAAGTAAAGTAAAAAAAGTTATTCTAAGCAGACAGCACGTCCTGCTCCAGACATAGTCCTTACATGTAGGTATACCTCCGCCTTCAGCGCCGTGCACTGCAGAACATGAAGAAAACAAGCTCCTCCCGGCCCTACATATACCGGAGGACCTCCCACAAATCCCCAGATTTCTCTGCAGTGCTGAAACTGCGAAGACATGAAGTATCACGCTCTCGCAGGCGAGCGGGGCTTGACAGCCCAAGGCCCTGCGGGACTATTTCCACCCGTCCTCATTGTGATTTTAATGCCTCCCAGCCTGGGCTGCGTTGGTCGGGTGAAGGTAGGCAGCACCTAGTGTGCTTACGAAGCTAGACTCCACCGCAATCCCCCTCCATAGGGTAGCTTCGCACTCTCCGGAGGGGGGGCGTGGTTCGGTTTGGCGCGTTCTGCGTCATCGCCCGCTCTGGCCCGCCCTTCGACGTTCGCTTGGCGCCATTTCCTTCTCACATGCGCGTGGTGAAGACGGTCCTCCTCTCGCTGATCTGTGCCCTCATGGGCGAGTCCTTTCCTAGCTTTGGCTTCTTCGCGCTTGGCTCTGACATTCCTTTCCCCTTGTGTCTTTCAGACCGCGGACTTCGGCGGCTTCTCCCGGCCCGGCGTAGCATCCGGCCCAGACCACTTTAAACAAATTACTCCCACTTCCCAGCGGGTGTTTGGGGCATCCAGGGTTGCTTTACAGCGTCAATCCCTACTGGCATATTAAATATAATAATCACCATATGGAGGCATCTCTGGATATTGTGAACGGGGTTCCTTCGGGACAAGCCCATCTGTGTAGCTTGTGGGGTCTCACCTAGCAGTGGTGACAATGTACGGGTCTGCGTCCCTTGTGCCCAGCAGGCGCTAGCTAGCCTCCCCACCTCTTCCGAGGCTGGGCCCGCACCTCGCCTTGCTTCCCCTACTCCCCCAAGCCTGAGCCTAACCCCTAATACTAGTGGAGATTCTCATAACGATTTTGCCACTAGACTGGCTAGCGTGGAAAATTTAATCGCTGGCTCCTTGGCGCGCAAGGCTACAGCCAAAAAGCGTCATTTGAATCCTGAAGCTACTATTCTTCCTGTAGAATCTGACGACTTACATTTGTCTTATGCACATTCTCCCTCAGAGGAAGGGGAGCTGTTTTCTGACTCAGGGTCCTATGACGACGAGTCCAGGAGTCAGGAGGAATCTGGTTCCGATCTTTGGTCCCAGGATGACGTTGACAGATTGCTGTCCCAGATCTTTGATGTGTTATCCCTCTCTCCCCCGCCTGCGGCTCCTCGGCAAAGAGGTGACCTGTTTCATACCGCTAGGGTGCGGTTGGAGTTTCCGGAACAAACTCATTTTAATAATCTATTCTTAAAAGAGTGGGAACATCCCAGCAAACTCCAGGGGGTCCCTAAAGCTGTGGATAAGAAGTATCCATTTCCTGCCGACCTGATCAAGTGTTGGACTTCGCCGCCCGAAGTCGAAGCCCCGATCCTCGGTCTGTCCAATACCTCTATTATGCACTCCCCTGACACTACTACGCTGCGGGATCTGGAGGATCGGCGGGTTGATCAACTGGCATGTCATGCCTTTGCATTTGGGGGAGCTTCGCTCCGCCCAGTTTGCGCCTTAGCCATCACGTCGGTGGCGCTCAGTACTGTGGTGAAGACTGCCCTTGAAGGGGCGGATGACTTGCCATCTGACGCTGCCAATGCTTTGGTTACCTGCGAGACTTTTATCAATTACATCCTGTCTGCATCGGACGATGCTATTAAGCTGAGCGCTAGATCCTCTGCTCTGGTGGTAGCTATACGCCGGGTGGTCTGGTTACGCCAGTGGGCTGCTGACAATGTTGCCAAGAAGGCCCTTACGGGACTTCCATTCAAAGGGCTGCGCCTGTTTGGAGAAAGATTAGATATCTTCGCCAAAGGGGGCAAGCTGCCCCAGCTAAAGCGTCAGATTCGGCCCTTTCGTGGCCCAAGCTCCCATTCGACCCCCTATCGCGGGGCTAAACAGGGTAGAGGGGTGTCCTTCGCCGGGGCTCGTGCAGACTCCTGGAACAAGAACAGAGGACGCCGTCCCAGTTCTTCCTGGGGGCCCAAAGCCACTCCCAAGACCCCCCAAGCATGAAGGGGCGCCCTCACTCGTCAGGGTGGGGGGACGTCTACAGCATTTTCAGCATCTCTGGAAACGCCACGTCCCAGACCGGTGAATTCAGGAGGTAGTGTCCTCCGGTTACAAGATAGTTTGCTGTACTACCCCCTACCAGGTTCATCGGGTCCCGAATTCCACAAGATCCTGCCTCAGCTCAGGTCTTGATGCTAGCGGTGCAGGACCTTCTAGACCTCGGGGTCATTTGCAAGGTCCCCTTAAGGGACAGGGGCATGGGGTTCTATTCCAACCTCTTCACGGTACCCAAAAGAGACGGGTCAGTCAGACCCATTCTGGATTTAAAAATCTTAAACAGATTTGTCAAGAACAGACATTTTCGTATGGAAACTCTGCGCTCGGCCATTGCTTCCCTGCGCCCAGGGGACTTCATGACATCTGTGGGCATCAAGGACGCTTATCTACACGTTCCAGTGTTCCCAGGGCATCAAAGGTTTCTCAGATTTGCGCTGCTGGATCAGCATTATCAGTTCATGGCCCTGCCATTCGGCCTTACGTCAGCCCCCAGGGTGTTCACCAAGGTGCTGGCAGGAGTAATGTCTCTGTTGAGACTAAGAGGCATACGAGTGTTGCCCTACCTGGACGATATACTCATCACCTCTCGGTCTCTGCGGCGTTGGTGGTGTCCACCCTGGAGTCCTTGGTTGGGTGATCAATTACCCAAAGTCCTCTCTGTCCCCCTCCTCAGTTACCCCGTTTCTGGGGATGATTCTGGATTCAGTTCAGTCAAAGATATTCCTTCCTCCACAGAAGGTGGAAGCTCTTACAACGCAGGTGAGGTCCCTGCTCTCGAGCCCTCATCCCTCCATCAGGCATGGAATGCAGTTGGTGGGCTCGATGGTGGCAAGCTTGGAGGCGGTGCCCTTTGTTCCAAACTGACAGAATGTGAAGCTGCAGGGTTCTCAAATGGAATTGTGCAAAGACCCAGCGTCCTTGGACGAGACCTGGCGTGGTTGGACATTCCCTTGCGTGGTGGCTGGACCACGGGAACTTGACAAGGGGCAGATCCCTCCTGGCTCCCTCCTGGGAGACGGTCACAACAGATGCCAGTCTCTCGGGCTGGGGGGATTTTGGAGGTCTCTGCATTTCCAGGGGAGGTGGGGCCCTCAGGAGGCCCATCTACCCATCAATGTCCTGGAACTCAGGGCGGAGACCAATGTCCAATGCATCTCGGCTGTTTACATTCCGGGGGCGGAAAACCTACTAGCAGATGCTCTGAGCAGGGGGTTGTCCCGTCAGGGGGAGTGGTCCCTCTCCAAAGGGGTATTTCAGTCCCTGTGTCACCGTTGGGGTGTCCCAGACGTGGATCTGTTTGCGTCCCGTCACAATCACAAGCTCCCGAGCTTTGTATCCCTGTCTCAGGATCCTCTGGCTCTGGCCTCGGATGCTCTGTCAATGTCTTGGAGGGAGTTTCGGCTCCTGTACGCGTTTCCGCCATTTCCCCTTCTGGGCAGAGTGCTACGCAAGATCGCTCTGGAAGGGGTGCCCACAATTCTGGTGTCCCCAAGGTGGCCAAGAAGAGTGTGGTTCGCAGATGTGGCTCAAATGGCAATAGATCAGTACGATCTGCCAAGGATACCAGACCTTCTAACTCAGGGGTCTCTACGCCATCCCAATTTACCAACTCTGGCTTTGACGGCTTGGCTATTGAAACCACCATATTAAAGGAAAAGGGTTTGTCCGCTTCTGTAGTGGTTACCATGGTGCAAGCTAGGAAGAAGACCTCTTCTGCCATATATTATAGGGTATGGCGCGCTTACATTGACTGGTGTGAATCCAGATCTCTTCCCTGCCGGGAATTCTTAGTCTCCAGGGTGCTGGAATTTTTGCAACATGGTTTAGACTTAGGTCTCAAACTTAGTACCCTGAAGGGCCAGGTTTCGGCCCTGTCCATCTTCTTTCAGAAGACCTTTGCCCAGCACTCTCTCATCAAGACTTTCTTTCAAGGGGTCACTCACGTGCGTCCCCCTCGGAAACCTATGGTTCCTGTTTGGGATCTGAACTTGGTTTTGTTGGCCCTGCAGGGTCCTCCTTTCGAGCCTATTCATGAAGCAGCTCTCGCTGTTCTCGCGCTCAAGGTTGTCTTTTTGGTGGCTATTACTTCGGTTAGACGTGTGTCTGAGTTGGCTGCTTTGTCTATTCAGCCTCCCTACTTTGAGAGACACCGGGATAAGGTGGTGTTTCGCTTCAAGCCAGACTTTCTGCCTAAAGTTGTGTCTGCATTTCATTTGAATCAAGATATTGTGCTTCCTTTCTTGTGCCATAATCCCAGTAACCTAAGGAGAGGGCTTTGCATTCTCTGGATGTGGTTAGGTGTGTCAAGTCTTACCTGGTTACCACTCAGGCCTTTAGGAAGACGGATGCTCTCTTCGTCGTGCCTCATGGGCCTAGGAAGGGTTTGGCTCCGGCCAAATCTACCATGAGTAAATGGATTCATCAGGCTGTGGTTCAAGCCTATACTACCAAGGGGAAGACTCCCCCCTTTCGTCTTAATGCTCATTCTACTAGAGCGGTTGGGGCTTCTTGGGCTTTTCAGCACCAGGCCTCTGTGGAGCAAGTTTGCAAGGCCGCTACTTGGTCTTCTGTTCACACCTTTACAAAGTTTTACAAGGTTGATGTTAAGGCCTCAGCTGACGCTGTGTTTGGCCGCAAGGTTTTGCAGGTGGCAGTAGTTTAAACTGCTTGCTGTTGCCTTCTATTGGGGATCCCACCCTACTTTATGGAAACTGCTTTTGGATGTCCCACATGTAAGGACTATGTCTGGAGCAGGACGTGCTGTCTGCTTAGAATAATACAACTCTGTGAAGTACTCACTTGTAGAGTTGATATTATATGCAGACAGCACGTCCTGCTCCACCCCACCCTGGTTTTCACTTTGTTATGGATCCCCTGTTTGGTAATTTTTATCTTTTATCTCAGTTTTGGGTGGTTGTTTCTCCTGGCCTCTCATTCTCACTGCTTTTCAATGCTGGGGATTTGTGGGAGGTCCTCCGGTATATGTAGGGCCGGGAGGAGCTTGTTTTCTTCATGTTCTGCAGTGCACAGCGCTGAAGGGGGAGGTATACCCACATGTAAGGACTATGTCTGGAGCAGGACGTGCTGTCTGCATATAATATCAACTCTACAGGTGAGTACTTCACAGAGTTGTATTTTTATTGTTTAATAAGTCATTTATTCTTTTGTGTCAGTGTGTTTTTTTTTTTTACTGTTAACCCCTTGTGAACTGGTCAATGAGACCCCTTATACCAGTTCACAAGGCTGGGGGCTGGCAAGTCACCTGCTAGCCGTAAGGGTAAGAGGTCCAAGAGATCCCTATACTAGTTTACAAAGCTGGGGGGATGGCAAGTCACCTGCGACTAGCCCCGGCACCCCCATTACCTGCCTCCCCAAAGCCCAGGGGGGGGGGGGGCAGAATACACCTAAAAAGAGACAAACAAGACATTTCATGTTAAAGCCCAGACTATGCTGAAAAAAACAATATATCATTTTCCTGGGAAATCCCTGGAAATCCCTTTAAAAATCACATTTGAACATGGGGAGCGCAAAATAGTGCAAAATGGTCTGGCAACAAAGGGTGACAAAAACCCCAGGTAGGCTGGCACTTAAAGGGTTAAACCCCTATGGTCGCCCTGGAATCGCCAGCTGCTAGCCTTCCCCCATGGTATCCTATACCAGATGCCCCGCTTTGTCATACTCCCCGGGGCGCCGTTAATCTTACCTGATTATGGAGGCTCCCTAGACTCTTCTCTGTCTTCGCCGGCGCCCGCATCACTGGCTTCTTCTTTAGATAGGCCAGGCACGGGGAGCGCAAACTCCAGGAGGAGCCGTGGGTGTGGCCGCCAGCTTCACCTATGCTGGCGCGAAGTTGAAATCGGCGGCTTTATGCCATACATTGGTGTGTGCTGCATAAAGCGCTGATGAGCACCTGCCCATGCAATCTGGGGGGGTTTTACACAGGGGACCATCTTACATCGGGATGCCCCCAGGCCAGGGACCAATCACCAGGATCATCAAAACACACTTAAACACGCATCCCCCAAGCATTCAATGTGTACAATGTGTACACCTACACCTAACAATGTATCAATTTATGTTCACTGCTGACTCTCTGTCAAAACAATTTATGTGTCATAGTGTAAACAAACTCATAGAATGTAACCGAAGTTGTTACTCTTTCTGGCCAAAGGGAGGAGATCAGCTGTTGCAGAGAGAAGACGATACAGAGATTACAATCTAATGTTACCTAGCTTCCAATTTGATTGTAAGTTAAGTGGGTTCAATCACCATTACACTTTACAATAAGACTCAGATCAGCCTGACACCTGACATTCTGGTTGTAAATGTAGTGCTGTGCTACCCACTCACATTACAATCTGCTGGTAAACAACATCCAATATTCTTATCCCTGGGCATCCCAATTTGGGAAGCCTTGCTCTGTAAACCCCCAAAATCACCCAGTATACCTGAAATCCCATGGCGTATGTGTGGCCGCCTTTTCTGCAAACCTCTGAGCCATGAATACTTGGCAGGAATTTCTGAATGGCTCACTCAGGTACACGGGGGTGTGACCAGCTGTGTCCACGCTCTAGTTAGAAAACCTAGCAGAATGGCCGGTCAAGCCGGCTATGGAAAGTATGAATGAAGAATGGTTGTCAGGCTGTGCATGCACCATAGGATCGCTGGAAGGTGAGTTTTTTTTTCCCAGACGATCCGCCTTGATATACAGAGCTGGGCATCCCAAGTCAGGATGCCCTGCAAGAGTGGAACAACGCACTGGAAAGCGGTGTTCCTCTTTAAAACTAATGCTGCCCATGATGTTGAAGAGAAACAAAGCCTGGTATTTTTTGGTGTTTTTTTTCCTTTTCCCTTTGGCATCCTGATTTTGAATGGCCCGCTGTGTGAAACCCCCTGATCACTTGGATCACCTCACTAGCATCCCTATGGCACATGTGCAGATGGCCAACGAATCAGGTTTACTAGGTGTTTATATGTCTGACTATGGATCTTGAATGGTAATCTAACTGCTGGCCGCTCCCCTTCCACTATGTGTCCCTCCCCACACCAGCCATTCAGGGTGCGCGTATCAGCTGTAGGAAAGCCAGGGATGCCGCTGGGGCCCACGACTGCGCTGTGGGATTGCTGTTGTGAGTGAGTGAACGTTAATGTGGAGAATTTTCCGCAGAGGGGTATTGCAATTTGGGATGCCCCATGGACAGGAAATTAGTTGGACCTAGAGTCTTTAGTTCCTTTTTATAAAGGGTTAGAATTTGCTTTCTATGCATGGAAGCATTGCTAGACACTATACAGATGTTCCCTTGCATTACATAGCCAGGATTTAACTCCACATACACCTCATTTTAATTCTTGCAAATCTCGTACTCCTTTGTGACTAATAATACTCATTCAAGAGGCTGGGAGGAGTATTATTACTCCTATGAAAAATATGTGGCGCAACTTCTGCACCCAAACTTACACAGCACAATCCAATCTTTCTGCCAGGTTCACTCATCCATATACTGGAAGCCTCTGTGTGCATTTGATGATCACTTAGAAACTAGCGCCAATGTCTCCTTTCTGCCAGTGCTGCTCTAATCAGCAGCTTCACATGTTTCTCTTATTTCTCTCTCAGTGCGTCCAGAGGTGAAGGTCTGGGGTCATCAGAAAGACGGGGTGACAACACTCCACTGTCTGGCGTACGGCTTCCACCCCCGAGCTGTAGATGTGAAGTGGGTGAGGAACGGGGATATCGACCTGATGTCACTGGAAGCCAAGACGATCCTCCCCCATCCTGACGGCACCTATCAGACCAGAACCAGCGTGGAAGTGCCAACAAGGGAGGGCGACTCTTACTCCTGCCATGTGGATCACAGCAGCATGGACGAGATTCTAGCTGTCATATGGGGTGAGAGAAATGGAGAGGAAATAGAAATGTTTGTACTTCTTGATGTCATTATGGCAGCTTTTATTAATATATACTGATTCATGTGGAAGATCACCAAGCTGTAGCAGAAACTATTCCTGCAGCGCACCAATGGCTCTGCCCCCCCCCCCCCCCCCCCAATACCTTAATGCTGCTGTTCACTGGAAACTAGATCCTGAATTTCAGGGTCAGGAATCGGTATTTGTGCTTTTTCTACCCTTTTGGTCAGATGGTTATTTCATGTAAAACATCCTCAGAATAGGGAGCTGGGCCGGAGACGCACAATCATGGCTCCTTGGCCTGAACTTTCTTGGATGCAGGCTCCACAGTGCAGTTATGCTTGCCTGTAAAGTCGCCACATGGCCAGTAAATGGGGGGAGGGGGTCTGCAGGCACCACCATTGCTCATCAGTGTGCCGTGTGGCCCATTTGGGAACATTAGGGATAGGCATGTTATCACACTTCAGTCACATGATTCTGGAAGCAGCCGCACACCCAGTGCCTGTGTCCTCTCTGCCACATTCTCCCTGGTTATCAGGGTAATGGGTTGGGATAATGGGTACAGTGCCATGGAAGATGATGGCAAGATGAATGAGTGAAGCTTCTAGACACATATTTTGTTGGGCCAAGAGCTTTGCAAATGATGCTGACACCTAACTGACCCAGCACCCAGACCGGGGGGGGGGGGGGGGGGGCCTCAAAATCGAATACACAGATAAAAATTGGAGAAAGTCACTGGCCAACCTTGATAGTGAGAACATCTTAAACTAACTTTTCCAGGTGTACAGCACAGCTTGCTTCATTTCAATTCTTTACATGTGGGTAATCCGCCACAGGTGGCGCAATCGACTGCAGGAAGACTTGTGACCCCTCCCGGCCCATAAAAGAGCCAGAATTACTCAGAAGACCCCAGTCTTCTCCTGCAGTCTGACTGCGAAGATGGTCTCTTTCTCTCTCTCTCCATGGACTTCGCAGATAAGCGGGGCATTACTAGCCCATCGGCTGCTGCAAGCCCTATTCCCACCTGCTTCTGGGACCCTTCTTGCCTCCCAGCCATGGCTGCGGATCAGGCGTTCGGCAGAACTACGCTCTGGGCCGCAGACTCTTCCTCAGAGTAAGCCGGCCATAGGCTATGGTGAGCCTATAGGTGGGGGGAGGGGAGGAACCACCCTTATTCTTAGTATACAGTACGTCCTGCTCCAAATATAATACTTACACTTGGGTAATCCTCCGCCAGATGGCGCTGTACTGCAGAAGCATGCAAAAACAGGCTCCTCCCAGCCCTTCATATACCCAGGGACCTCCCACAAATCCCCAGATTTCTCTGCAGTGCTGACTGCGAAGACATGAAGTATCACTCTCCCGCAGGTGAGCCGGGCTATCAAAGCCTGCGGACTACTCCCACCCATCCTTTTCGTGATGTGCCTCCCAGCCTGGGCTGCGCTGGTCGGGTGAAGGTAGGCAGCACCATGCGTGCTTATGGAGCCATGCTCCCTCGCAGTCCCCCACCAAAGGGTAGGCGGTTTAGGCTGATGGTGAGCCTCTAGAGGATGCCCCTCCCGCGCTATTGCCCCATGCCCCGTGTAGAGGTGGGCCCTGTACAAAGGGTCGCCGTCCTCCCTCGTTCCCCCCGTAGTCCGGGGGGGGAAGAAAGGGGGGGGGGGTGTGGTGGTCAGTGTATTTTACACGCTTATGGCCTTAGTACTGTCTTTGACTGGTATTCCGGGTGTCAGTGCTGCGCTGTTAAAACTTCAATTGCATCGCTAACCGCCACGCGCACTCCTTCCTTGGCTGAATGTGCCGCGACGAGCGGCGGCGGCGCCTCAGACACTGCTACGTCTTCATTTTGCTATGTGGGCCATACACTTCGCTCTTCTGACATCTTTGAAACTTTTTCAGAGCTTTGCGCTCTTCGAGGAGGGCGGGGACCCGGTTTGGCGTGCTCTGCGTCACAGCCGCTCTGGCCCGCCCTACGAGGTTCTTGGCGCCTTCTGTTGCTGGTCATGCGCACATGTGTTGCCGCCCTCCTCCTCCTTAGGTCGGTGAGTGCCCTCGCGGGCGAGTTTTTTTCTTCCTTTTTGTCCACTGTGCATGGCTCTGACATCCCTATGCCCATTATGTCTTTCAGACGATCGAATCCAGTGGCTTTTCCCGGCCCGGTTAATTACCAGGGGTCCTAGGATAGTTACTCCCACTTCCCTGCGGGTCTTTGGGGCATCCAGGGTAGCTTACAGCGTCAATCCCTACTGGCCTATTGTGCTCATCAATCACCATATGGAGGCATCCCAGGATATTGTGAACGGGGTTCCCTCGGGACAAGCCCGTCTGTGTGTAGCTTGTGGGGTCTCACCTATTAGCGGTGACAATGCACGGGTCTGCGTCCCTTGTGCACAGCAGGCGCTAATGGTACTTCCCGCCCCTCCTGTGGCTGGGCCTGCGCCTCACTTCACCTACTCCCCCAAGCCTGAGTCTAACCCCCAATACAAGCGGGGATTCTCATCCTGATGTGGCTACTAGACTGGCCAGTGTTGAAAAATTGCTTGCTAGTTCTCTAGCGCGCAAGACCACTGCTAAAAAGCGGCACATAATCCCTGATTCTGCTCCTTTCCCTACGGAGTCTGATGAGTTTTCACATTTGTATGGCCATACCCCTTCGGATGAAGGGGAGCTATTCATGACGATTCCGGTTCTGACCACTGGACCCCGGATGATACTGACAAACTACTGCTTCAGATTTTTGAAGTTTTGTCCATCATGACGATTCCGGTTCTGACCACTGGACCCCGGATGATACTGACAAACTACTGCTTCAGATTTTTGAAGTTTTGTCCATCTCTCTCCCCGTTGAGGCCCCTAGGCAAAGGGGTGAGTTATTTCATACTGCTAAGGCTCTACTGGAATTTCCTGAGTAAACCCATTTCAATAACCTCGTGTTGAAAGAATGGGAACATTCCAGTAGACTTCCCGGGATCCCTAAGAGTTTGGACAAAAAGTATCCATTTCCTGCTGATATGGTCAAGTGCTGGTCATCGCCCCCCGGGGTCGATGCTCCTGTTTTAGGGCTGTCTAACACCTCTATTATGCACTCTCCTGACACCACTACGCTGCGGGACTCTGAGGACCAGCACATTGACCAATTGGCATGCCATGCCTTTGCATTTGGTGGGGCGGCGCCTTGGCCATTACTGCTGTGGCGCTGAGGGCCATGGTCAGGATCGCACTTGACAGCCCGGACGAGTTGCCTACTGATGCTGTTAATGCACTGTCTAACTGTGAGGTGTTTGTGAACTTTATCCGGTCTGCATCGGATGATGCTATTAGGCTGTGTATAGAATACAAGAAAAGGAATGCACACCTCAAAACAGTTGGTTGTAAGTTTGCAAAAATAAGTGTATTAAAAATAGTGCATAATATATATACATACATAAATGAAGACTTCTTCTAGATGTACAAAAATAGCCAACATATATGTCTGCAACAGTCACATCCTGCACAAAACCACGTGTCAATAAACATAGTAAGCAGAAGGTTCCCTTTCAGTGTAGCACAAAATATCTACATATTATTGCATACAAATATATAGAGCATGATTCTCATTCACAAGTATAGAGCTAGCAGTACCAGATAAGGCCACTAGATGGAACCAAAGTACAAAACAGTATTGAATGAAATCACACTGGTTGAGCAGAGACTGTCAGACATGAAAATGATCTTTACAGAGAATGCAAACGACACAGCACAACAGTTCAAAAGCTTTACAAGATATAGATCAAGAAAACCAGATACATTACAGCATATGCGGAAATGAAAGTCCCAACGTTTCAGGCCAATTAGGCCTTTCCTCAGGGGAGCAAAAGACAGTGCTAGGGGTGAGGTTTATTTTGAGGAATTGCACCCATTATTGATAATTAGATTTGCTTATGGTGTGCGGGTTTGCTGAATCTAAAATTTCGCTATTAGGCTGTGTGCCAGATCTTCCGCCTTGGTGGTGGCTATACGCCGCGCGGTATGGCTGCGCCAGTGGGCGGCTGACAATGCTGCTAAGAAAGCCCTTACTGGGCTTCCATTTAAGGGCCTGCGCCTGTTTGGGGACCGTCTAGACCTCTTTGCTAAAGGAGGTAAGTTACCACAGCGCAGGCGGCAGCCTTGGCCCTTTCGGAACCAGGGCCCCCTTTCCGCCCCCTACAGAGGTGTTAAGCAGGGGAAAGGGGTGTCCTTCGCGGGGGCTCGTGCAGATTCCTGGCATAGGAGCAAGGGGCGGCGCCCCGGCCCCTCCTGGGGGACCAAACCCAAAGCCCCTCCCAAGACCCCTCAGGCATGATGGGGCGCCCTCGCCCGCCAGGGTGGGGGGGCAGCTACAGCACTTTGCGCATGTCTGGAGGCACCAAGTCTCGGACCGGTGGATTCAGGAGGTAGTTACCTCTGGCTACAAGATAGTTTGCTGTGCGGCCCCCCTCAAGATTCATCAGGTCCCGGATCCCCCAGGACCCGGTCTCGGCTCAGGTCCTGATGCAGGCAGTACAAGACCTTCTGGATCTGGGTGTTATTTGCCAGGTTCCCTTGAGAGAATTAGGAGAAGGGTTCTACTCCAACCTTTTCACAGTACCCAAAAGAGATGGGTCAGTCAGGCCCATTCTGGATATAAAGATCCTCAACAAATTTGTCAAGCACAAGCGCTTTCGCATGGAAACTCTGCGCTCGGCCGTTGGCTCTCTGTGCCCAGGGGATTTTATGACGACGGTGGACATCAAGGATGCTTACCTTCACATCCCTGTGTTTCCGGGACATCAGAGGTTTCTCAGATTCGCGTTGAACGATCTACATGATCAGTTTGTGGCCCTACCATTTGGCCTCACTTCAGCTCCTAGAGTGTTCACCAAGGTACTGGCGGGAGTGATGTCCTTGTTAAGGTCAGGGGGCATTCGCATGCTGCCCTACCTGGACGACATCCTCATCGCCTCATGGGCCCTACAGCAGGCGGGGCTGGACACTCAGCGGGTGGTGTCCACCCTGGAGTCCTTCGGCTGGGTGATCAATCACCCCAAGTCTTCTCTGTCCCCTTCATCTGTGACCCCATTCCTGGGGATGATTCTGGATGCGATTCAGTCACGAATATTCCTTCCCCAACAGAAGGTTGAAGCCCTGACTGCGCAGGTGCGGTCCCTGCTCTCGTGCCCCCAGCTCTCACTCAGGCAGGGAATGCAGCTGGTGGGTCTGATGGTGGCGAGCTTCGAGGCGGTGCCCTTTGCCCAGTTCCATTTGAGGCCTCTGCAGCTTCACCTCCTCTCGGTATGGGACAAGGACCCTGGACAGGGTTTGTGTGCTTCCCCCGTTGATCTTAAGGTCCCTCTCGTGGTGGCTGGACCACAGGAATTTGCTAAAGGGCAGGTCCTTTCTAGCCCCCTCCTGGAAGACGGTCACCACGGATGCCAGTCTGTCAGGTTGGGGGGGATTCTGGAAGTCCCTGAGGTTCCAGGGCAGGTAGGGTCCTCAGGAGGCCCATTTACCCATCAACATTCTGGGTGGTCAGGTTGGTTCTGGAGCAGTTGACAGGTCACCTGCAGGGACTGTCTGTTCAGGTGCGCTCAGACAACTGGACGGCGGTTGCCTACATCAATCATCAGGGAGGGACCCGGAGCAAGGGTGCCCTCCAGGAAGTGTCGAGGATTCTGACATGGGCGGAGGCCAATGTTCAATGCATTTCGGCTGTTTACATCCTGGGGGTGGAGAATCTCCTGGCAGACTCTCTGAGCAGGGGGACTTCCCCTCAGAGGGAAATGGCGGTCATCCGGCCGGTGCCGCGCTTAGAGATGGGCCTCGGTTTTTACTCCAATCTTTTCGCAGTCCCCAAAAAGGACGGCTCGGTTCGTCCCGTTCTGGACCTGAAATTACTCAACAGGTCTCCGTATTCGGAGGTTTTGCATGGAAACTTTGCGTTCGCCATCGGTTCTCTTCGGCAGGGGGACTTCATGACGTCCATAGACATCAAGGATGCTTATCTTCATGTTCCCATCTGCCAGGCTCATCAACGTTTTCTTCGATTCCTGATGAAAGATCAGCATTTTCAATTCGTGGCACTTCCGTTAGGCCTTACCTCGGCTCCAAGAGTGTTCACCAAGGTGCTGGCAGGGGTGATGGCCATTTTCAGATCTCGGGGCATTCGTGTCGTTCCTTACTTGGACGACCTTCTCATCATGGCTCCGTCCCTCAATCAATCAGAGACAGACACCAGGATGGTGGTCTCCACGCTGGAAAGCTTTGGTTGGGTGATCAACTTTCCCAAGTCCTCCCTTGCTCCGGCCAGGGTGGTGTCCTTTCTGGGGATGCAGTTGGACTCTTGTCAACACAGAGTGTTTCTCCCTCAGTCCAAAATTTATCTGATTCAGGAGTTGGCTCGGGTCCTACTTTCCAATCCTCGGCCGTCCATCCGTCTGGGGATAAGGCTGATAGGGTTGATGGTTGCCTCATTCGAGGCAGTTCATTTCGCTCAATTTCACACGAGGACGCTTCAGCTCCATCTGTTGGCGTCCTGGGACCGGCGGCCACGGTTGCTGGATCGGCCCTTCCAGTTGTCCTCCCGGGTCCGGCAGTCCCTCCAATGGTGGTTGGTCTCGGCCAATCTCGTGAAGGGCAGGTCTTTCCTGACCCCTCTTTGGGAAATTGTCACCACGGACGCCAGTCTTTCAGGATGGGGGGATTCTGGAAGGATCTTCAGTTCCAGGGGCAGTGGGGACCTCAAGAGGCCCACTTACCCATCAATATTCTGGAACTGGGTTCTTGCTCTTCTGACTCAACATGTTCTGGGCCTTCTGGTCCAGGTTCGTTCAGACAATCGAACAGCGGTTGCTTACATCAATCATCAGGGTGGGACTCGCAGTCTGGGTGCTCTCAGAGAGGTGTCCCTGATCCTGACCTGGGCGGAGGCCCATGTTCCTTGTCTCTCGGCGGTGTACATCCCAGGGGTGGAAAACCAGGAAGCGGACCTGTTGAGCAGGGGGCTCTTCCCGTCTGGGAGAATGGGCTCTCCATCCTCAGGTTTTTCGCTCACTGTGTCTCCGGTGGGGGACGCCGGAGGTGGACCTGTTTGCCTCTCGTCACAATTACAGGCTCCCGAACTTCGTGTCTCTCTCCCAGGATCCTCTGGCTCTGGCAGTGGACGCTATGTCCCTAAGCTGGGGGGATCTGGCGTTTCTGTATCTGTTTCCTCCGATACCCATGCTGGGCAGGGTGGTACGGAAGCTGGCTCTGGAAAGGGTGTCCGCCGTTCTCGTGGCCCCAAGGTGGCCATCGTTCGGCTAGCAGTGGACCAGTTCGTTCTGCCTCTTCGGCCCGATCTGCTCACTCAGGGTCGGCTGTGTTACCCCAATTTACCAACGCTGGGTTTGACGGCCTGGCTGCTGAAACCTCCATCTTGAAGGAGGAGGGTCTTTCTGACTCGGTCGTTAAGACTCTGATCAGTGCCCGGAAGAGGTCTTCTTCTATCATCTACTATAGGACTTGGAAAGCCTATATCGCTTGGTGTGAGATTAGATCTTTTCCTTGTAGGGTCTTTTCGGTCTCCAGGATTCTGGAGTTTTTACAATCTGGCCTGGACTCTAGTCTTCAGCTAAGTACTTTGAAAGGGCAAGTTTCTGCCTTATCTATCTTTTTTCAGAAGCGTTTTGCGCTTCATCCTTTAGTTAAAACTTTTTTTCCAGGGGGTTACGCATGTGCGGCCTCCCAGGAAACCATTACTCCCTGTTTGGGACTTGAATTTGGTTCTTTCTGCTCTTCAGGCTCCTCCCTTTGAGCCTTTGCAAGATATTGCTTTGTCTACCCTGACTCAGAAGATTGTCTTCTTGGTAGCTATCACTTCGGTTCGGCGTGTCTCGGAGTTGGCGGCCTTGTCTATTCAGGCGCCCTACTTTGAGAGGCATCAGGATAAAGTGGTCTTTCGGTTCAAACCAGACTTTCTTCTTAAGGTTGTTTCTGCTTTTCATTTGAATCAGGATATTGTTCTTTCCTACTTGTGTCCTAAGCCTAAGAATGACAAAGAGAGGGTTTTTCATTGTTTGGATGTAGTACGTTGTGTTAAGTACTATTTGATTATTACTTCTCCTTTTCGTAAAAAAATAAGGATGCCTTTTTTGTTGTGCCCTGTGGGCCTAGGAAGGGTTTGGCGCCGCCCAAATCCTCCATTAGCAAATGGATACGTCAGGCTATTATTGGGGCCTATTCTGCTAAGGGGAAAGTTCCCCCTTTTCGTATCACTGCTCATTCTACTCGCGCCGTTGGAGCATCTTGGGCTTTTCAGCACCAAGCTTCTGTTGAACAAGTTTGTAAGGCTGCTACTTTTTCTAAGTTTTACAAGGTTGATGTGTGGGCCTCAGCGGATGCTGTTTTTGGCTGCAAAGTTCAGCAGACTGCAGTCGTTTAAGTTATGCATCACCTTGCCTTTGGATACCCATCCCTTGTGGACACTGCTTTTGGATGTCCCGATCATAAGAATTAAAGGGGAAGCGGGGTGTGTGGCACACTGAGAATAATACCATTTTGTGAGTACTCACCTGAAAAATGGATATTGTCAGTGTGCCACACACCCCGCTTCACCCCGCCCTTTTCGGTATCCCGAATCCTTTATATGGTGAAGCTTTTATTTATTTTGAGGTTACCTTTAGATTTACTGGTACCTTGTCTTTCTGCTTTTTAAATCACTGGTGTTAAGTGGGAGGTACCAGGTATATATAGGCCGGAAGGGGGCTCGTTACAAGACTTCCTCTCTGCAACGTCGTCACCTGCGGTGAGTAACCCGATCGTAAGAATTAAAGGGGAAGCTGGGTGTGTGGCACACTGACAATATCCATATTTCAGGTGAGTACTCACAAAATGGTATTTTTCCAAGATGGTCCTTAAAGAATAGAAATGGCCCAACATATTGCCCTCGGTGCCTAAGGGACTGGACTGAAGGTATGCCTTCTCTGCTGACTTAGTTCGTCTCTGGTCTTGTCCCCCGGAGGTGGACGCTCCCGTCCTGAGGCTGTCCAATTCTTCTGTCATGCTGTCTCCTGACACCACTATGGATCAACTAGCTTGCCATGCTTTCACTTTTGTGGGGGCTGGCCTTCGCCCGGTCTGCGCCACGGCTATTGTTGCCATTGCTATCAAGAAGAGGATTAAGCGGCTTGTTGAGGCCGCCAGATTCCGCAAGGGAGCAGACGAGTATGAGGACATTTTGCTTTGCACTGACTTTATTGCCTTTGTTCTATCTGCCATGGATGATGCTGTCCGGCTTGGTGGTAGGGCTTCCGCCCTGCTGGTTGCTATGCGTCAGTCTGTCTGGCTGCGGCAGTGGGCGGCCAACGTTGCCGCTAAGAAGTCCCTCACCGGTCTTCCTTTCACAGGACTCTGTCTTTTTGGGGAGCATCTTGATGTATTGGCCAAGGATGGTCGGCTCCCTCAGCATAGAAAGCATTCTCTGCCCTTTCAGGGGTCTTCTTCCTTTTATCCCTTCCGAGGGGGACGCGGCACCTCCTTCCCTGGTGGTCGCAGGGAATCCTGGGGGCGAGGTAGGGCCTGTGGTCCTCCCGGTCTCTCCTGGGGGTCCAAGCCCCCCACCAAGGCCCCTCAGGCATGAGGAGGCGCCCTCACCCATCCTGGTGGGGGGGCGGCTTCGGCTCTTTGCTCACGTCTGGAGACAACACGTCTCGGACCGGTGGATTCAGGAGGTGGTGTCCGCCGGCTACAAGATAGAGCTGGCAGCTTGGCCGCCCCCAAGATTCCTTCGGTCCCGGATCTCCCAACGTCTTCTGTTGTCCGGAGTGGTTTGTCCTGTGCCTCTTCAATAATGGGGTCGGGGTTTCTACTCCAATCTGTTCACGGTTCCCTGAGACCCATGCTAGACCTAAAGGGTCTCAACAGATTTGTCAGGTTCAAACATTTCCGCATGGAGACCTTACGGTCGGCAGTGAGCTCTCTTTGTTTGGCCAGATGACTTTGACCACTGTGGACATCAAGGATGCCTATTTGCACGTTCCTATCTTCCTAGGACATCAGAAGTTCCTGAGGTTCGCTCTGGGGGATCAGCACTACCAGTTTGTGGCCTTGCCGTTCGGTATCACTTCGGCCCCTCGGGTGTTCACCAAGGTCCTGGCGGGTGTCATGGCCCTCCTGAGGAGCCAGGGCATTCGCATTCTTCCTTACCTGGATGACCTGTTGATTGCTGCTCAATCTTTTCATCAGGATATCAGGGATACTCAGGTGGTTGTGTCCACCCTCAAGGCCTTCGGTTGGGTGATCAATTATCCCAAATCTTCTCTCTCTTCGTCATTGGGCATGACGCTGGCTACTTCTCAGGTCATGTTTTTTCTTCCTCAGCAGAAGGTGGAGGGCCTTCAGATGCAGACGCGAGCCCTGCTGTCGTGTCCTCATCCCTCCATCCATCTGGGGATGCAGTTGGTGGGCCTCATGGTGTCTTGCTTCGAGGCTGTGCCCTTTGCTCAGTTCCACATGAGACCTCTTCAGTTGAATCTCTTGACCGTTTTGGATCGGAGTCAGGAGTCCTTGGAGCAAGTGTTCGTTCTGCCCCTTCTGGCCAGACGGTCCCTCACGTGGTGGTTGGACTCGAGGAATCTTCTCGTGGGAAGGTCCTTCCTGCCTCCGTGCTGGGAGATTGTCACCACGGACGCCATTCTGACTGGTTGGGGAGGGGGTTTGGCAATCGTTGAATTTCCAGGGCCAGTGGGGCCCTCAGGAGGCCCACGCGCTGATCAACCTCCTGGAGCTGAGAGCGATCAAGTTGGTTCTCTTCCAGCTGACTCCCCACCTACGGGGTCGTGCAGTCCAGGTCCGCTCGGACAATCAGACGGCGATCGCCTACATCAATCATCAGGGCGGGACTCAGAGCAAACGAGCCCTTAAGAAAGTGTCCCTGATCCTGTCTTGGGCGGAGGAGACTGTTCCCTGCATCTCGGCGGTTTACATCCCCGGGGTGGAGAACCATGAGGCAGTTGCCCTGAGCAGGGGGATTTTTCGTCTAGGGGAATGGTCTCTCAACAACAAGATCTTTCATGCCCTGTGTCGCCGCTAGGGTCAGCCAGACGTGGACCTTTTTGTGGCCCGTCACAATCACAAGCTTCCAAGATTCGTCTCTCTGTCAAGAGATCCTTCATGGACACTGCTGTTGGATGCCCCAAACATAAAGAATTACAGATGAAGCAACCCATGCTAGATTCCAGAAAAATACTATTCTGTGATTACTCACCTGTAGAATTGATTTTATGGTAATCCAGCACTGGTTGCTTCATCCCACCCTTGTTATCATTATCTTCTTTTGCCTTTTTATGGTGATTTTTGTTGAGAGAGTTTTTTTTAGTTGGCTATGTTTCATAACATGGTTTTGCCTCCCGGCTTCTTGCATTACTGCTTTTCAAACACTGGATCTTCTGTGTAATTCCTGCCCTTTTATGGTCCGGGAGGAGCCACAAGTCTTCCTGCAGGCGACTGCGCCACCTGGTGGCGGATTACCCAAACATGAAGAATTACAGTCTGACACCTGTTGCCCAAACTGTAGTTTAATCTGAACATCTCACTGAAGGGTTTCGGCATTGCCACCATCTTATATATTGATCTTGTGTTTCTCAGAACCTGACAGAGGTGTGCCGCACTATGTGATTGTCATTGCGGTCATCGCCGCACTCGCTGCTCTTGCTGGAGTGATCGCTGGAGTCATTGTGTACATGAGTAAGTGTCTCTTTTTCCCAAAGTTCAGCTGTCAGCCAATGCCTGAATAAATGAGTGGTGTGTTCAGTGTTTTACCTGCTGAGGTATTTGTAGTTCTGTGAGCTATTTAAATTTCGATAGCAAGCTCATGACTGTCACAGCTGATTACAATAGCAACAATTTTGATTCATCAGCTGCTATAACAATGTAACTCTCACCAGGGACCTGCCAGGCTTTTCAGAATGACTCATCTTGTTTGTTAAAGTCATAGAAGGAGGGAGGGATAATGCATCCTGATTTTATTATTTAACTCCTAATGGCACTTTTGCCTATGTAACTATTCAGCAGTGTTGAGCTGACATAGTGTATGCTGCAGCGCCCCATCAGTTTCTGCAGCATAGCCCGTGTGTTTGGGGGGGGGGGGGGGGGCATGCAGGTATCACTGAAGAAACACTAAACCACCAGATCCTGTAACTCTGTACAGCAGTATCACAAGACTTTATCCAGCTTTCATTCAATAAAGTGTATTTTAAAATTTTGCCTGAAAATAAGCGCCACACTCACGCTTTTAGCCTGATTTATCAAGCATCAGAGCCTGTTAATACCAGGTTGTGCCAATATGTATCCGCAGTGCCACATTTAACAAACAAAAAGCTGGCAGTGACAATGCGTTCACCACCCTGCGTCTAATTTATTACTGCCACCATATAGATAAGCTGCGCCGGTTTATAGTGGTGCTGTATGAGCATATAGCATATATGCATATTGTGCATATAGAGCACAATGGGCAGAACTGTACTGAAGTGTTTTATGCTTATAAATCATTTTGATAAATTTGATAAATAATATGATTGGCTCTCACTGGCGCTGTTATAATTGGCATAAGGGTCCAACAGGTGCTGACACATGTCGGCCAATACCTAGTGCCCCAATGCAAGCGAATTATTTATTAGCAGGCGCTGTGACTGTAAAAATAACAGCGCCAATATATAAAGAGATGGCGGCAATTAAAAACTGGTGCTATGCTAGAAAAATGGCGCTAAATGGAGTGCTTCTCAAATAAGGTCCTTTATTTCAAATTAATGCATTAGATAAATTAAGGTGTGATTCAAAGAATAGAGAACAATACTGCTTATATCGGCAGCTGCGCTCATTGTTATAATAACTTGCCCTGCTTCCTCTATCCCTGTCACTGTACAATGCAGCTGTGCTGTTACAGTGGAAAATGCCAGCAGCCCTTTGCTGTGTTACATTGTTACCTTGAGGTGCATGGCTGCTAATACAATTTAACTAGTGCTGCTACTTGCTGTGTTACATTGTATAGCAGCTGACAGCTGTGTTACACTGCATAACTGCTCCAAGCTGTGTTACGTTGTATAGCAGCTCACAACTGTGTTGTACAGCAGCTCACAACTGTGTTGTACAGCAGCTCACAACTGTGTTGTACAGCAGCTCACAACTGTGTTGTACAGCAGCTCACAACTGTGTTGTACAGCGGCTCACAACTGTGTTGTACAGCGGCTCACAACTGTGTTGTATAGCGGCTCACAACTGTGTTGTATAGCGGCTCACAACTGTGTTGTATAGCGGCTCACAACTGTGTTGTACAGCAGCTCACAACTGTGTTGTACAGCAGGTCACAACTGTGTTGTATAGTAGCTCACAGCTGTATTGTATAGGAGCTCACAACTGTGTTACATTGTATAGCACGTAACATCTGTGTTACATTGTATAGCAGCTCACGTTGGTGTTACATTGTATAGCCTGGGCACTCAGGGAGGGGGGATAGGGATTGTTATTCATAAGGAGAAGGAAACCTGGATGTGAAGAATAGGGGAATTTGTGGTTTGTACTGAGTGAGGGCAGCAATTGTCTGTTTGTAATGGTGGCAGTTCGCAGTTGGGGTGGGGTAACCATAGGTGGAAATTTGCATTTCGTTTTTGCACCTAGTGCTGAATTGCCCCTTATTCTGTTGGTGCCTCATGTAGCTGCGACTGTAAAACTGTTACTGATATTTCTGGTTCTGTGTTATATTCTGGTTCTGCCCTTGTAATGCTGAGCCTGTATTTGTTCTCCTTTTTCTCATTACTTTTCAGAGAAGAAACGCGGCTACAAGACCACCAGCAGTAAGTCCTCCTGTGACCTGTTACAGCCATTGCACAAGAGCATGTGATGTGTGATGCACTTTATAGTCTCTCAGTATAAGTAATAGCAGAGCCGTCACCAAAGGGACTGTCCAGGCAAATAATAAACAAGCCTATACTCTTCTTCTCTTCCCTGCAGCAGCTTCCTGGTAGTGCAGACATTTAAAGTAGTCCAAGTCGCATGGCCATCGGCCCTGGAATTTATAAGATTTCAGGGGAGCTAGATTCCTTTTTTCCAGGGCATCCAGAATCGGGATGTCCCACTGTGTGAAACCCCCCCAGGTCGGTATACTCACCTTCTACCCCAGTCAACGGCGCTTTTATGAGCAGCGCCCATACCCATGCCAGGCATTTGTGAATGGCCGGCTTGGGAACGCTCCCTGTTAGATGGTAGCGGGGATGCAGCCATAGGTGCGCTCGGCTAGACTCTGCTCCTTAGATGGGCTTAGAGTCCGCGCATGCACCATAGGGCCGGAGTGAAGGTGAGTTGGAGTGGGCGACCTGGGGGGATTTCACACTGTGGGGCATCCCGCTTCAGGGTGCCCCCGGGACAAGGACCGACACTCGGGATAGTCAAAATCCTTGGTTTTGGTCCACTTTTTAAACTTTTCCAATTTCGGAACAGGTCCATCACCATTTGAACGTTCATTAATTATTTGGAAACTCATTCACGATTTGCAAATAAACTGTTTGGCAAGGCTCTGCTGCTCGCTGGTGCCACAGTTAATGGAGTGCACAGCTTTATAACAGGGGCGTGTCTGCCAGGTACTGCCTCTTCCCACTCCTACATTGCAGGGCCAAAAGCAGTAACCCACCGCGATCTGCCCGGGAATCTATAAAATTCCAGGGCCGGTTGATTCCCTCCTGTGTGAAACCCCCCAGGTCGCCCCATACACTTACCCTGCTTCCCGGTCCAACGGCGCATGCGCGAGCCACGGCCTCATCCCAGCTATCACTCTAGCAGGGCGTGTGCCCATGCCTGGCATTTGTGAATGGCTGGCACGGCATGCTCCCTGTTAGAGGGAAGCGGGGGATGCGGCCGCCACCAGCGCTCCGAGTGCTCTTATTGGACGAGCAGCCACGCATGCGCCATAGGACCTGGAAGAGGTGAGTTAACTTCAGGAATCTGGGGGGTTTCACGCAGTGGGGCTCCCTAGATCGGGGTGCCCCGGGGAAAAAGACAAAAACCCAGGATAGTCAAAATCCTGGGTTTTGGTCCACTTTAAATAACCAGACCCCAAATAAGCTGCTGCAGAGGAGAAACATTTTTTTTATTATTTGTCTCTGATCGGCACTTTACCATTATTAAACCTTTCCAATCCAGAAGGAGACAATTATTATAAAGCTTTGGCAGAAATTCTCATACATTTCTATGCATCTTAATTATGTACATTGTTTTTATTTACAAAACTCCTATAAAACTTCTTCTGTCTGTTCCCCGTTTTCATAGGTGAGCTATTGTGTAGCTATTTCAGCACTGACATTGGTCTCAGTAGACATTGATAAAGAAAAGTCTCCATGTTCTCACCACTTTGCACCACTTCTTATAGTCACACCTATTTCTGTTCTTACTCTTTACTATTTTGCCTCACCTCTTGTTTTTAGCCCACTTTAATAAATCAGCCTATAAAACAGAAAATAGTGGCAGGGAAAAAACAGAAATAAATCCGGCTTAGTGTGTGTGGCGGCAGCTTGTGTCTGCAGTGTATAAAGTGTCATCATTATATAATAATGTCGCACCATTTATACTAGACTCCCATTTCTTTTCCAGCTTCAGATACCAATTCTGACTCCACCAACAACCCAACAGCCTGAGTGTGCGGCCAGAGGAGGAGATCTCGCTTTCTTTTCCTTATTCTGCATTTTGCTTTTTTTATCTGCTTCTGTTAATACATCTGATATTATATGATATAAAAGGGACCTGTCATATACTGCAATCCATTTGGTTTAATAACTGGCATCATGTGACACTGAAAACCTCAGCACTTCATATAACATGTAATAGATTCAAAAAGAAATTAAACGTTTTTTACTGCAGAGGCCCCATCTCGGCATCTTCCAGATGTGAAGGATCTTGGGATAGTTTCCCTGATGTCGCTGTACATTTGAATGAGTGATGTCATAAACTATATATTTTATACCCAGCAACACCTGTAACAATCATCCTAACAGGTCCATAGCTTAGAGGAGGAAAGGGCTGTGTAACCTGCTGCAGATGTGCCGGCCTATTGCTGTATGTTACCTGACTGCTGTAACTTTATTCAGTTCATTATTTGGTTTGGGCTATTTTGTTGGATGAGATTTAGTGTAAGGATTCTCCTATAAATCAAATAATAAATTACCAAAAGATCTTATGTCACCCTTTTTCTTCCATCATTTATACACAAATACATTGTGCAGTGACAGGTTCCTTTTAGTTATAGGATTTATTTAGTAATGATCAACTGCCATGATTTTCAGCCTTTCATTTCTGCAATATATTTGTTTTTTTTGGTTCATATTTTGGATTCATAGTTTAAAGTCTGATTTGGAAAATCTCTAATATAACATGTGCCATATTCCAGTGTTTCTTCATGAGCGTAATGATCAGATCCGACAGCTGACAAGTAAATATATCCCTACAGTGTGTCCTAGAGCAGCCGATGGTAAATTACATTGTGCAGCCATTGATTATGGGGATTTGGGTTGAGATGGATGAGAAGCGATGGATAATGTAGGTTAGTTAGTAATATTTTACAAGGCTTTAGATACAAATACTGTTATATATTTAATATGCAGGAAATAGTGGGGAAATATTTTGGTGGCTGAGGTTCTGCAGTCATTTCTCTGGTGAGCTTTTCTTCCAAAATTTCTGGTTGCAGCTCAGATAGCAGTTTGGTGGCCCCATCAGTGCCAGACATGGCCGCCTTGGTCACTGTGGTGTAGGAGCCTGTTCAGAAAGCAGTAGGGGGAGGGGGGTCCCAATAACCACCATGTTATCTACTGTGGAGTCATTTCTATATAGAGGAGCAAACAGTGATACTAATATGTCCTCCTTTATATGTGACCATGTATTCAGCAATGCAAAGAGGGATTTCTGATGCTCAGCTCCAGCTGCACAAAAACTTCTATGCAGAGATCTTCCAGGAATTTTCACAATTCAAACTGGCACAACAATATAATAAAGGAAATACTGTTTAGGTGGTAAATTATGATTATTTCCCTGGTGTAATTATTTTGTGATATTTCAAGAATCAATAAAATATTTTGGGGTTTTGTTATGTTCTTTGTTTTTTTTTATTGCTACAACTATGAAATCTACATCTGAATCATTTAACCCCCCTTTCAAAGCTTGAGCTGCCGGCACTGATCTACCTGCAATACTGTAAGGAGAGTTCTGTAAAGAGGAGCTTATGCCATTGCTGATGTGTTACTAGTTTAGGCAATAGTCACATAACTGATTGTATAACGAGAAACTCTGCTACTGTCTACATATAAATTACCGGCTTCTGCTGTTTTTGCTGTTCAATATCGGTACATTTGTTTAAAAAAGTGAATGCTTTCCAAAAAGTAGGGGGGGGTGGGTGGTGGTGGTGGTATGTGTGTAGGACCGGTAGACAGGAAGCAGTTACTTACACGTGCTGCCTGCTGGTCCTCCAATGCCCCACACCACTATACCTTACAGTGCTACTAAGCCACTGACTGCATTCCTAGCTATAATGCTTAGCCTGTGCACGAATGTTGTCCATTCATGAAACGCCCACCGTAAATAAGCCACACTCACTAATGGAAGCCGGAATGTGATCAGTTGCATGGGAGCACTGTAAGATATGGTGGTGTGTGTGGCGCTGGGCATTGGAGTACCTGCAGGCAGCACGTGTAAGTTTAACTGCTTCCTGTCCACCGGCCCTCCATTGCACTCCCTCCTCTCACACTGCCTGTAATGGGGAAGATGCCTGTTTTAGGGGGAGATTCTGCACACTGCCTGTTACGAGGTGATAGGAAGGGGGGTATTTCAGCACACCATTTGGTTCAGAATATTTATATTAATTACCTCTGCTAAACCCTCGGCGCATCTAATGGTCAGGTGCATGTTATGGAGCAGAAACTATGACATTTTAGTAATATGCTTTATTTAAATAAATCCTATCCTCTGTGTTTCCAGCTCAAAGTTTGAAAAAAAAAAAAGCACAGAGTTAGGCAACAGTATTGATGTCAGCAGAAAGTGGCAGGGGTGAGCAGCCTTAACCATACCTCCCAACTTCTGAAAACGTGAAAGCGGGACAACCCACGCCCCCGGCCACACCCCCGTCACGCCCCGGCCACACCCCCGTCACGCCCTCCAGCTCCAGCAATGTCGGCTGCCTTCACCCCTGCATGCGTACGTATCCCCAACCCAGCATACCGCCCGCCCCCCCACCCCCGTGCGCCTGCCCACCCACCCCCGTGCGCCCGCCCCACTCTCTCACCCCACGCGCCAGGAAGTTATCTTCGCGCCGGTGTCATTGCAGCCCTGGGCTGTCACAACGCAGGGCGTCCCGGGACATTTGGTAATGTTCCGGGACCGCGGGATCCTTCTCAAAAATCGGGACAATCCCGGGAAAATCGGGACAGTTGGGAGGCATGGCCTTAACCTCCCCCCCCCCCCGCATGTGCATGCTCACAATGCTTTCAATCACATTGCTATAGCCTCAGAACAGCCCTAAACCATCATAGGTTTGTTTGCTGCCTATTTCCTAAACACCTCACAGCTCTGCCCTGTCACTTTCTGCTGACTTTAAAGCGGACCTTCACTCTAAATAAGAGTCTATCTTATATGTTTCCCACACCCTGTACATACAGATTGCTCACATTAAAAATCATCCTACCTGCATCTACTGCATTTTATAAGCCTTTAAACATCCAAGATGGCGGCTTATGGAAGCTGCCATTTTTGCAGGCAGCCTGCAAACAGGAAGTGACTGTGCTGCTCTGCATTCTGGGACTGCTGACCTTTCCCTGACCCCAGCTCTGCTCTGTCTGAGCAAAGCACAGCTATAACCCGCCCCCCTGTACCTTATCCCACTCTCCTCTCCTCAGTAAGTGTGATGCTTCTGAGTCAAGATGGCGGCGCCCGTATCCTAAATTCCCGAACAGAGTTGCAGCCCAGTGGGGGAAAGTATAATAAATTAGTGACTAAACATGTAAAATATATTAATTTTAGATGCTGAGGAATTGTTTTTTAGGAGTTTGGGCTTTTCATTAAATCATGGTGAAGGTCCGGTTTAAGTAAAAAAGTGCAGAAGGGAAACATTCTATTAGTCAAAGCCTTTTTTCAGTAGGTGTTTAATAATAGTTTTCCTTTAAACATGAAAGATGTCCCAAGGCAAGCAGGACACATGGCATTTATGGCTGGGGGATAAGGGAGCTGTATTTGTATTGTGCAACCCGCAGCTCCTATTGGCTGGAACAATTAAGCTATGTCACACTGTGTGTTTCCTCTGCACTGTACAAGTGCAATGCGGTCCTGTGCACTATTGTGTACTGCGCTCCTCCTATGTTGTGAAGGTGGTGGCGGCGGCGGCGGCAGGGGTGAGAGTCAGAGGGTTCTCCCTGGTACTGCAGAATCAGTTATTAAAATTGTAGCTAGATCTCTGGACCAAGGAGAGCGAACACTAAGGGGGTTATTCATGAAGCTCTAGCGCCAGGTAGTGCCTCATAGCGGCAGGCAGCGTCTGGTGAACACCGGGCCAGATTTAGAGCGCCAACGCTGTGCATGTCCTTTTTTGAAGTATGATGTGGAGCGGTCACACTGAGCTGGCGCTACCTTTCGCTCCCTGCAGCGCTGTACTGGTGTTAAAGCGCCCAACATGCATCACATTCATCAATGGCGGCCAGGTTATTACAGCGACTTAGGCGCTCTGTTACAGCGTCCGATAACCACTTACAGCGTCTACTAGCGGTCGCTCTAAGCGTCGCTATACAGACGCTCATTTGCCGATACCTGGCGTTAGTCATGAATTAGCCTTTAATAATTAGAACAATTCCTTAATATTGCTTCTACACATCTTAGGGATTGTCCAGGCTTAAAGAAACCGTTATACTCACCTTTTATCCCCCGCAGCTTATCAATCCTAGTCTGCTGCTTGTAAAATCTCCCAATCACTTGATCCAGTCCAGCACCATTGGCATTGACCCCCACCTGACGCACCCTCTCCATTGCAGTAAATGGTCTCATCACCATGACTGATGGTGGGTGTGGGGGATTACACACATCGGTGCATGCTAAATCAAGATGCCCCACAAAGCAGGAGACCACCGGCCCTTATAGACCAGGCCTGTGGTTGTTCCTTATTAAAGAAGGTAACTTGCAACTTTTGTGGCAAACCAAACTTTTCATTTCAATAGTTTTCACTGAAGAAAATTAAAAATAAATGTGATGTCATCTCTGAAGATTTTACATGTATAGAGTTCCATTACACAGACCAAAGGCAGAGAAGAGTTTAGCAATGATGCATGAATGATAAAACCAAACAGGTTGTTCACTAGAGCTACAGATCCCTGTCACAATTACATACAAAGACATATGAAGGTTAACTATATCAGGGATTTGTTCCCTGTCTCATGGGCATGCCAAATTGGGATCCCCTGCTGTGCAAAACCCCCCAGTTCGCCAGAACAAACTCACCCCTTCCTGCTCTTGCTGTGATGCTCGGCAAATGGATTTGTTTACATGCAAAGCCTCTGCATTCGGAGCTCCAGTGGCCACAACATCTGCAACGCGATCGCTCCTGCCCCAGATTATCTGAATGGCTGGGGGCAGGAGCGCGCTCACTGCCAGGGATGCAACAACCCAATGTTTACTACAGCAAAGGAGTTTTTGTAGCGTTTTTTCACATACCTTGCAACAAAACGTTTCAGTGTTCAACGAGGTCCTACTAGTTCCTATCGAAAAATACCTGCTTTTACCCATCATTTAGCCCTTAAATTCCGTTATATTTTTGTTTTTGTGAAATTAATATGCATACGCTTGCTTTTTTGGTGGCTCGTACACATATGCGAACCCCCCTTTTTTTTTAACTGTTTCCAATACCCTGGCCCTGCTAGCCCATTACTTACTTATTGCTGTGCCAACTTTCCTCTGTTCCAAACTACTTAGCACGCCTTGCATATTAATATTAAATGAAAGACAACACAACATTATGTAATTCTTAATTCTGTCATTTTTTATTGATAATGATTATTTGTTGATTGTTAATGATTAAAATGTTGTATTTTTTTTTAAGAAAATATAAAATTATAAAAATAAAAAAAAATAAAAAAATTTAATTTTTTAAAAACTATGTACAAGGGGGGTGGATAAAAGATGGTGGCAGGCTCCCAGTGCCTTAAGGTGGATGGCCCCCATGGCTGCAGCCAGTTTCTCAATATCCCCCACTAGCCAGACTCTGATGCATCTCTAGTGTATGTACTGAAAAAATAAAATTCTGTGATTACTCACCTGTAGAATTGTTATTCTTAGTATACAGTACGTCCTGCTCCAAATATAATACTTACAATCGGGTTATACTCCGCTAGATGGCGTTGGACTGCAGAGACATCGAAAATAGGCTCCTCCCGGCCCCTCAAATATCCGGGGACCTCCCACAAATCCCCAGAATTTCTCTGCAGTCTGGCTGCGAAGGACGAGAAATGGCTCTCTACTCGTAAGTGAGCGGGGCTATTAGCCTGCGGCCCTGTAGGGCTATTCCCACCCGTTCCACTAGTAATATGCCTCCCAGCCTTGGCTGCGCTGGTCGGGTGAAGGTAGGCAGCACCGCTGTTAGGTGCTTAGGAACGCTGCTCCACCGCAATCCCCCACCAAAGGGTAGGCAGTTCAGGCTTATGGTGAGCCTCTAGGGGTGCCCCTCCCGCACTAATGCCCCTTGCCCCTGCCTTTCAGTGGGCCCTATTTAAGTGGCCGCTGTCCTCCCTCATCCTCCTTGTAGTGTTTGGGGGAAAAGAGGGGGGGGGGTGTGTGTGTAAATATGTATGCTATGCATTGTGTTTTACACTCTCTGTTTTACATGCTGTTTAGTCTTGTGTCAGCCGCCACGCTTTTCTTTACTGGCCTTTTTAAATTTGCTGCCACCGCCGCAGCCACGCGCTGACTTGATTACGCGCTTGGCGGTGGCATTACCTCAGCAGCCATCATTGGCTGCTTTCACGTTTGGCTTCGCACTCTTCAGGGGGGGGGCCCGTCTATGGCGCGCTCCGCGTCATCGCTGTTACCGGCCCGCCCCTCGAGGTATACCGACGCCATCTTATCCATCTTATCCTGCTTGGTTGGCCTATGCACGACGGACCCCTACCTACCGCGGTCCGCCCTCGCGGGCGGCTTTATATCCTTCACTTTTGTTACTGTGTACTTACAGGTCTTGTCTGTTTATGTCTTTCAGGTGGGGCGAACCCTTTTTGGCTTCTCCCGGCCCTGCATTAGTATATAACTTGTAGGCCTTGTAAAAATAATACTCTCACTTCCCTAGCGGGTTATTGGGGCATCCAGGGTTGCTATATAGCTTTATTCCCTATCGGCGTATAGTGCCGCTGAAATCACCATATGGAGGATATGTGACCCGGGTCCCTTCGTGACAAGACCGGCTGTGTGTAGCGTGTGGGCAGCCTCATGCTGACGCTGACAAGGCACGGGTCTGTGTACTCTGTGCTGAGCAGGTGCTTGCATTGCAGTCTGGCCTGCCAGTGGCTGCAACTCGTTTCACTTCATCTACTCCCCCAAGCTTAAATCTCACTCCTACTGAGTTGCATACTAGTGGGGATTCTCAGCCTGATGTGTCTTCTAGACTGGCTACTGTTGAACAGTTGACTGCGAAGTCCTTAGCACGTAAGGCCCCTGCTAAGAAGCGGCACTTGACGCCTAATGTCACTGTTTTCCCTATGGGAACTGAGGAGTTTTGGAATCTGTGTGGCTATACCCCGTCTGATGAAGGGGAGCTCTTTTCTGATTCAGGCTCATCTGATGAGAGACCAAGGGGTCATGACGATTCTGGCTCTGACCCCTGGTCCCCGGATGACACTGACAGATTATTGACCCAGATTTTTGAGGTTCTGTCCATCTCTCTCCCTGTTGAGGATCCCAGGCAAAGAGGGGAGCTTTTCCATACAGCAAAATCACGTTTGGAATTTCCCGACACAAGGAATGGGAGCGCCCCAGTAAACTTCCCGGGGTTCCAAAAAGTTGGGATAGGAAGTATCCCTTTCCTGCTGAGGTGGTTAAATGTTGGTCAACATCGCCCCCCCCCCGTGGTGGATGCCCCAA
Organism: Gastrophryne carolinensis; assembly: GCA_027917425.1. Lineage (NCBI taxonomy): Eukaryota > Metazoa > Chordata > Amphibia > Anura > Microhylidae > Gastrophryne > Gastrophryne carolinensis. Next base: position 25,270,495 of record CM051235.1, on the reverse strand, counting down.
TCCTAGGGCTATCTAACACCTCTGTCATGCATTCCCCTGATTCTACTACCCTGCGGGATGCTGAGGACCGGCGCATTGACCAACTGGCATCCCACGCCTTTGCATGTGCGGGGACGGCGCTGCGCCCGGTCTGTGCCTCTGCCATTACTGCTGTGGCCACTAGAACCCTTATCAGAAATATGCTTGATAGTGCCCCTGATGATTTGCCTTGTGAGGTGTTTAATGCACTCTCCAGTTGTGATGTTTTTGTAAATTTTGTCCTCTCAGCATTGGATGACACCATCAGAATGTGTGCCAGAACTTCTGCCCATATGGTGGCTATACACCGCTCGGTTTGGCTGCACCAGTGGGCTGCTGACAACACTGCCAAGAAGGCCCTCACTGGGTTTCCCTTTAAAGGACTGCGCCTGTTTGGGGACCGCCTGGACCTTTTTGCTAAGGGAGGCAGGTTACTCCAGCGCAGGGGGCAATCTCGGCCCTTTCGGGGTCAGGGTTCCTTCTCCTCCCCTTACCGTGGTGCAAGACAAGGAAGGGAGGTTTCCTTTCCTGGGGCCCGGGGAGATTTCTGGGGTAGAGGCAGAGGACGTAGACGTCCTGGCTCCTCCTGGGGTCCCAAAGCAAAATCCTCTCCCAAGCCCCCTCAGGCATGATAGGGCGCCCTCACCCATCTGGGTGGGGGGACGGCTGCAGCACTTAGCTCACGTCTGGAGGCTTCATGTCTCAGACCGGTGGATTCAGGAGGTAGTGTCCTCCGGTTACAAGTTGGAGTTTGCTGCCGATCCCCCTCCAAGATTCATCAGATCCCGGATTCCTTCAGGACCCTGTGTCAGCTCAGGAGCTAGTGCAAGCAGTGCAAGGCCTCCTGGAGCTGGGGGTAATCTGCCAGGTCCCCTTAAGAGAAAAAGGCAGGGGCTTTTATTCCAACCTTTTCACAGTACCCAAAAAGATGGTTCAGTCAGGCCCATCCTGGACTTGAAGATCCTCAACAAGTTTGTCAGGGGCAGGCGCTTTCGCATGGAAACTCTGCGCTCTGCCATCAGTTCCCTGCGCCAAGGGGATTTCATGACTTCTGTGGACATCAAAGATGCTTATCTTCATATTCCTGTGTTCCCAGGTCATCAAAGGTTCCTCAGGTTCGCTCTGATGGATCAAAACTACCAGTTTGTGGCCTTGCCCTTTGGCCTCACTTCAGCTCCCAGGGTGTTCACCTAGGTGCTGGCTGGCGTGATGTCTCTGCTCAGATGTCAGGGCGTCCGCGTGCTTCCCTATTCTCATCACTTCCCAGTCTCTACATCAGGCAGAGTTGGATACTCGGCTGGTGGTGTCCACTCTGGAGTCAATTAGATGGGTAATCAACCACCCCAAGTCCTCACTGTCCCCTTCCTTGGTAACTCCATTTCTAGGAATGAATCTAGATACAGTTCAGGCAAGAATCTTCCTTCCTCAGCAGAAGGTGGACAGTCCGAATGCACAGGCTCAGTCCCTCCTAGCTTGTCCCCATCCCTCCATCAGGCAGGGGATGCAGCTGGTGGGCCTGATGGTGGCATGCTTCGAAGCGGTCCCTTGTGCTCAGTTCCACTTGAGGCCTCTGCAACTTCACCTATTGTCAGTATGGGACAAGGACCCAGCGTCCCTGGACAGGGTCTGTGTGCTCTCCCCCCTGGTCAGGAGGTCCTTCTCGTGGTGGATGGACTCAAGGAACCTGTTGGGGGCAGATCCTTTCTTGCCCCTTCCTGGGAGACGGTCACCACGGATGCCAGTTGTCAGGTTGGGGGGGGTTCTGGAAGTCCCTGTGGTTCCAGAGGAGGTGGGGTCCTCAGGAGACCCACACACCTATCAATGTCTTGGAGCTGTGGGCGATCAGGCTAGTTCTGGCTCACTTGACTACTCACCTTCGGGGCCTGCCTGTTCAGGTGCGCTCGAACAACCAGACGGCAGTTGCCTACATCAATCATCAGGGTGGGACCCGGAGCAAGGGGGCCCTCCAGGAAGTGTCTCTGATTCTGGCTTGGGTGGAAGCCAATGTGCCCCGCATATCATCTGTGTACATCCCGGGGGTGGAGAATCGCCTGGCGGACTCTCTGAGCAGGGGGACCTCTCGCCAGGGAGAATGGTCCCTATGCAGCAGGGTGTTTCAATCTCTGTGTCACCGTTGGGGCCAACCAGATGTGGATCTGTTTGCGTCCCGCCACAATCACAAGCTCCCAGCTTTTGTCTCTCTGCCCCGGGATCCTCTGGCCTTGACCTCGGATGCGCTAGCAATGTCATGGCAGGACTTTCAGTTCCTGTATGTCTTCCCTCCAATCCCCCTGCTGGGCAGGGTTCTGCGCAAGATTGCTCTGGAAGGGGTGCCAGCAATTCTGGTGTCCCCCAGGTGGCCAAGAAGAGTGTGGTTCGCAGACGTGGTACAGCTGGCAGTAGATCAGTACGCTCTGCCCTTGGTGCCAGATCTGCTCACTCAGGACTCACTACGCCATCCCAGTTTACAAACTCTGGCTTTGACGGCTTGGCTGCTGAAACCTCCATCTTGATGGAGAAGGGGCTGTCTTCCTCGGTTGTGGATACTTTGATTAAAGCTAGGAAGAAGTCTTCCTCTTCCATTTATTACAGGGTTTGGCGTGCCTACATTGACTGGTGTGAGTCTAAGTCTCTTCCCTGTCGTGTGTTTTATATTCCCAGAATTCTGGAGTTCCTGCAGCATGGGTTGGAGATGGGGCTCCAACTCAGTACTCTGAAGGGTCAGGTTTCTGCCCTGGCTATTTTCTTCCAGAAGTCCTTTGCTAAGCACCCTCTGATCAGGACTTTTTTCCAGGGGGTCACTCATGTGCGTCCCCCACGTAAGCCTATGGTGCCTGTTTGGGATCTGAACTTGGTTCTGTCAGCCTTGCAGGGTGCTCCTTTAAAACTGTGCAGGACGCTGCCTTGGCCATTCTTACGCTCAAGGTTGTATTTCTGGTGGCTATCACTTGTCAGGCGTGTGTCTGAGTTGGCGGCGCTGTCCATTCAGCCCCCATACTATGAGAGACACCAGGACAAGGTGGTGTTTCGTTTCAAACCTGATTTTCTGCCTAAGGTAGTGTCTGTCTTTCATCTGAATCAGGATATTGTTCTTCCTTCTTTGTGCCCTAATCCTAGCAATGCTAAGGAGAGGGTTTTGCACTCTTTGGATGTGGTTAGGTGTCTGAAGTACCATCTGGTGGCTACTGCACCTCTCAGGAAAACTGATGTCTTTTTTTGTGGTCCCTTCTGGTCCTAGGAAGGGTTTGGCTCCTGCCAAGTCTACTATCAGCAAGTGGATTCGTCAGGCCGTGATTCAGGCCTACTTTGCTAAGGGGAAGAATCCTCCCTTCCGCCTTACTGCTCATTCCACTCGTGCTATTGGTGCCTCTTGGGCTTTTCAGCACCAGGCTTCTGTTGAACAAGTTTGCAAGGCCGCTACTTGGTCTTCTGTTCATACCTTTTCAAAGTTTTACAAGGTTGATGTTAGGGCCTCAGCTGATGCTGCTTTTGGCCGAAAGGTTCTGCAGGCGGCAGTGGTTTAAACTGTCTGCTGCTGCCTTTTTTCTTGGGGATCCCACCCTACTTTATGGACACTGCTATTGGATGTCCCGATTGTAAGTATTATATTTGGAGCAGGACGTACCGTATACTAAGAATAATACAATTCTGTGATTACTCACCTGTAGAATTGGTATTATGAGTATACAGTACGTCCTGCTCCAACCCACCCTTGGCTTTGCATTTTCTTGGATCCCCTGTATAGTGATTTGGTATCTTTGTTATTGTTTATAGTTCGGGTGGATTAATTCTCCCGGCTTCTCGTTAACTGCTTTTCAATGCTGGGGATTTGTGGGAGGTCCCCGGGTATTTGAGGGGCCGGGAAGAGCCTATTTTCGATGTCTCTGCAATCCAGCGCCATCTGGCGGAGTATAACCCGATTGTAAGTACTATATTTGGAGCAGGACGTACTGTATACTCATAATACCAATTCTACAGGTGAGTAATCACAGAATTGTATTTTTACGGTGTACAGCACGGCTTGCTTCATTTCAATTCTTTACATGTGGGTAATCGGCCACAGGTGGCGCAATCGACTGCAGGAAGACTTGTGGCCCCTCCCGGCCCATAAAAGGGCCAGAATTACCCAGAAGACCCCAGTGTTTGAAAGCAGTAATGCAAGAAGCCGGGAGGCAAGGACCATGTTAGTAAAACACAGCCCACTAAAAGGAAACTCTCTCAACAAAAATCACCATAACAAGGCAAAAGAGAACAATGATAACAAGGGTGGGATTAAGCAAGCCGTGCTGTACACCGTAAAAACAATTCTACAGGTAAGTAATCACAGAATTGTATTTTTCCAGGTATACAGCACGGCTTGCTTCATTTCAATTCTTTACATGTGGGAAATCCAACAGCAGTGTCCAAAAAAGAAGGGTGGGATCCCCAGAGAGCAATGGCAGGCAGTTCAAGCCACTACCGCCTGAAGCACCTTGCGGCCAAAAACAGCATCAGCTGAGGCCCTAACATCAACTTTGTAAAACTTGGAAAAAGTATGAACCGAAGACCAAGTAGCGGCCTTACAAACCTGTTCAACTGAAGCCTGGTGCTGGAAGGCCCAAGAGGCAACAATAGCTCTAGTGGAGTAAGCTGTAACACAGAAAGGGGGTTCCTTCCCCTTGGCAGAGTATGCTTGCACCACCGCCTGTCTAATCCACTTACTGATAGTGGATTTGGCTGGAGGCAAGCCCTTCCTAGGTCCGGACAAAAAGAGAATCAGACTTCCGAGATGACTCAGTGGCGACCAAATAATACTTGAGTGCCCTGACCACAACCAGAGAAAGAAGGTTCCGTTCCTTGGAATTAGCAGGGGCAGGACAATAGGAAGGTAAGACAATGTCCTTATTGAGATGAAAGGCAGATACAATCTTGGGCAAGAATTCCGGCTTAAGATGGAACACCACCTTATCCTGATGCCGCTCAAAATAAGGAGGTTTCATGGAAAGCGCCGCCAGCTCAGAGAGGTGATGCACCAAAGTGATAGCATCCAAAAAGGCCACCTTAATAGTCAGAATAGAAAGAGCAGCATTGCACAGGGGCTCGAAGGGGGGACCCTGAAGAGCAGAAAGCACCAAGTTCAAATCCCACACCGGTAGGAGAGGCTTACGCAGTGGACGTACATGAGTGACTCTCTGGAAAAAGGTTTTGACAAGCCTATGATTAGAGAAAGATCTTTGGAAAAAAATTGCCAAACTTGTCCCTTGAGGGTACTCCGTTGTAGATCCGACTCTAGACCGTGTTGAAGAAACTCCAGAATCCTGGAAAGGGAGAAGATGCGGCAAGGGAAGGCCTTAGACTCACACCAGGCAATGTAAGCGTGCCAGACCCTGTAATAAATCATATAAGAGAATTTATTCTGAGCCTGAATCATAGTACTGACGACCGAAGCCGGCAAACCCTTATCCATCAGGATGAAGGTTTCAGCAGCCAAGCCGTCAAAGCCAGCATATGTAAATTGGGGTGGTGCAGCTGTCCTTGAGTGAGGAGCTCTGGAACATCGGGCAGGAAGTACTGATCCATCGCCATCTGGACGATGTCTGCAAACCATACCCTCCTCGGCCAACAGGGGGCCACTAGGATGGTCGGTACCCCCTCCTGGGCTATCTTGCGCAGCACACGACCCAACAGAGGAAAGGGAGGAAAGACATAAAGGAGTTGAAACTCCTTCCAAGGAAATGGCAGCTTGTCCGTGGCGAAGGCCAGAGGATCGCTTGACAGGGAGACGAATCTCGGAAGCTTGTGATTGTGAAGGGACGCAAACAGGTCCACGTCCGGCTGACCCCAACGGCGACACAGGGCATGAAAGATCGTGTTGTCGAGAGACCATTCCCCTAGGCGAGACATCCCCCTGCTCAGGGCATCTGCCTCCTGGTTCTCCACCTCAGAAAAGTAAGCCGCCGAGATGGAAGGAACCGTCTCCTCCGCCAAAGACAATATCAGGGACACTTCCTTGAGGGCTCGTTTTCTCAGAGTCCCTCCCTAATGATAGATGTAGGCGACCGCCGTCTGATTGTCTGAGCAGACCGCACGACCCCGAAGGTGGGGAGTCAACTGGAAGAGAACCAACCTGATCGCTCTCAACTCCAAGAGGTTGATAGGTGCGTGGGCCTCTTGAGGGCCCTACTGGCCCTGGAACTTCAGTGATTGCTAATCCCCTCGCCAACCGGTCAGACTGGCATCTGTGCTGACAATCTTCCATCACGGAGGCAAAAAGGACCTGCCCACTAGAAGATTCCTCGAGTCCAGCCACCACGAGAGGGACTGTTTGGCCAGAGGGGACAGAGCGAATTCCTGCTCCAAGGACTCCTGACTCTGATCCCATACGGTCAAGAGATTCAGCTGAAGGGGTCTCATGTGGAACTGAGCGAAAGGCACAGCCTCGTAGCAAGACACCATGAGACCCACCAACTGCATCCCCAGACGGATGGAGGGATGAGGGCAAGCCAACAAGGCCCGCGCCTGTATCTGAAGGCCCTCCACCTTCTGCTGAGGAAGAAACACCTTGACCTGAGAAGTATCCAGTGTCATTCACAGGAAGGATCTTACCGATGAAGGAAAGAGTGAAAACTTGGGATAAATGATCACCCAACCGAAGGACTCGAGGGTGGACACTACCATCCGAGTATCCTTCTCTGCCTGATGCAAAGATGGAGCTGCAATCAAAAGGTCGTCCAAGTTAGGAAGAACGTGAATGCCCTGGCTCCTCAGAAGGGCCATGAAACCCGCCAGCACCTTGGTGAACACCCGGGGGACGGAGGTGATGCCGAACGGCAAGGCAACAAACTGGTAGTGTTGATCCCCCAGAGCGTACCTCAGGAACCTCTAGTGTCCCAGGAAGACAGGAACGTGCAGATAGGCATCCTTGATGTCCACAGTGGTCATGAAATCGCCTGGCTGAAGAGAGCTCACCGCCGACCGTGAGGTCTCCATGTGGAAGTGTTTGAACCTGACAAATCTGTTGAGACCCTTTAGATCCAGGATGGGTCTCAGGGAACCGTCCTTCTTGGGCACCGTGAACAGGTTGAAGTAGAACCCCCGCCTCCGTTCTTGAAGAGGCACATGGCAAACCACTCCTGATGACAGAAGATGTTGAACGGCCAGCCTCAGGCCCTACGCCGTCACAGGATTTTGGGAGATCCGGGACCGAATGAATCTTGGGGGCGGCCAAGCTGCCAGCTCTATCTTGTATCCGGAGGACACCACCTCCTGAATCCACCGGTCCGAGACATGTTGCCTCCAGACGTGAGCAAAGAGCCGAAGCCATCCCCCCACCCGGCTGGGTGAGGGCGTCCCCTCATGCCTGAGGGGCCTTGGAAGAGGGCTTAGGCTTCGATCCCCGGGCGGGACGACCTTGGGCTCTACCTCGCCCCCATGAGTCTATGCGGCCACCAGAGAAGGAAGATCCTCGTCCTCCCCGAGAGGGGCGAAAGGAAGAAGAGCCCCGAAAAGGCCGTACATGCTTCCGAAGCTGAGGAAGTCTCCCGTCCTTAGCCAGGAGGTCCAACCGTTCCCCGAACAGCTGAAGTCCCAGGAAGAATACCTGTGAGAGCTTTTTTGGCAGCAGCATCCGCTGCCCACTGTCGTAACCAGATAGAGCGACGCAGCGCGACCATCGCAGCCGATGGACCGGGAGAAACCACAAGAATTCAATATGGGACTCTGAAAGACACAAAAGGGAACAAGATAAGCGTCCCACAGCGCATGCACCGCCAATATAAAACACAATAATAAAGGTACCAACAAGAAAAGACCGGACTCACAGACCAAAAAGGAGCCAGTTGAAGAGCCTGGGAAGAGCCTGTCAGCAGACCAAGGAGCGACGGCGTGAGGTAAAAACGGGAATTTACCTCAGGAAACTCTGTGAGGAGAATGGCGCCAGATGGCCCAAGCAGCACCTCGAGGAGCGGGCCACGCCACGATGATGCGTATCGCGTCATCGCTCAGCCCCGCCCCCCTGCAGCGCGCCAAGACTCGGGACAAGGAAAACAGGTAGGGAGGGACCCCCCTCCCTTCCTCCGCCGCAGAGAGCACCTGCGCAGCGGGGAACAAGGCCAGCAACCGCCGCTCTCACGAACGAGGGCGTGTGCCCCCCCTCTGACGCCATAACGTAGAGGAGGCAAGAGGAGCAGGAGCGGGGAAGGTGAGTATATTGTGAGGTAAAAAACGTGAGAAAAACACACACAACATAAATTGCACAATAATAAAGCATGTGGGACACATAATGAAAAGGGAAAAAGAGTGGTTCCTCCCCTCCCCCCGCCTATGGGCTCACCATAGCCTATGGCCGGCTTACTCTGAGGAAAGAGCCTGCGGCCCAGAGCATAGCTCTACCGAACGCCTGACCCTCGGCGTTCCCCTACCTGCACCTGATCCGCAGCCATGGCCGAGAGGCAAGAAGGGTCCCGGAAGCAGGTGGAAATAGGGCATGCAGCGGCCGACGGGCTAGTAATGCCCCGCTTATCTGCAAAGTCCATGGAGAGAGAGAAAGAGACCATCTTCGCAGCCAGACTGCAGGAGAAGACTGGGGTCTTCTGGGAAATTCTGGCCCTTTTATGGGCCGTGAGGGGCCACAAGTCTTCCTGCAGTCGATTGCGCCACCTGTGGTGGATTACCCACATGTAAAGAATTGAAATGAAGCAAGCCGTGCTGTACACCTGGAAAAAAACAATTCGTGTATCACCTCTGCTTCCTAACAACCTGTTGAAGAAACCATGCTAGTTAATAGTCACTTGTCTTAACACTTTCTAGGCTGGTGGGGGTTTCGGGGTTGGGGAGCCACTCTCCTGACACGGACCTGATACACCGCTTGGGCCAAGTATGTAGAAGAATACAAAAACAGTTTGTGACTGTGTTTGTAGTTTTTCTTGGCTTCTCTATTGTGTGTGGTACATCACCAACCTACCTCTTCTGGTGGGATTGGTTCACCTCCATCCCCTCCCTGCTCACCCGCGGGGACATTTTGGCCACATTACAACATATATATGTTTGTGTGTGTGTGTGTGTGTGTGTGTGTGTGTTTAGTCTGTGCCTTCCTGTGTGTGTTTGATGCTCATACCGGAGTCCTCCTGTGCTCCATCATCCTCAGACTCTCTTCCCAACATCTGTGCCTCCTCCTCTGCAGGTTGGTGCAGGTGAGCTCGGGGCTCACCTGCAGAGGTCCCGGAGGTCATTGGCACTTGTCTGCCACCACCTCCATGTCTACGAGATCTTTGCAGCCTTGGCTGGCCTTGTCGCCTCCGGGGGGGGGGGGTTGGTGGTACACTCATGTGTGGAATTCTGACACTGGAAGAGAATAGCATATTTTTAAACACAGGCCTGTCTAATGTGATTGTGGTAGTGAATGTATTGGCAATACTTGTCACTTGGAAATAGTTTCCTAAAAAACTTCCTCACCCAGAGCTTCTTCCTTCGTTTCAGGTCCGACCAATGCTGCATGATCTGTGTGAACGTGTAGATGGTGTCGGACTCCTCCTCCAGCATTGAGACCACATCAAGTGCCTACAACTTTTTAGTATATGTCAGGCAGGAAATCATATCAGTATGTCATCATTACCTAAAATGTAGAACAAGTAGGAACATAGGAATTAATAAACTACATCATATACATATTCATAATAAGCCTAGCAGGTTATTAACATCCCCAACCACTTTAGGTCTGCATTAATGTATTTCTGCATCCTTGTTTTTGTGATTTTAGTGGCCGTTGTTATTACCACCTGGAATGCCCCCTGGTATATTGCTGCCACACCCAGCTAAGCACCAATAGATCCACCATGCCCCAAACAGTTCCTGTATGATGCCCATGTGCGAACTAGCTTTCTCTTGTAGTAGATAGAAAATGGCGGAGTTCTTCCTACCCTGCCCTCCTAGACACTTGGGCCCCAACTAGCTATGTCCAATTGGCCTGTCTGACTATGCACTTGCGACCCTGGGTAACTAATCCTATTCCTTGTGCGTGCAAATGTAGGCATTTTCATGTTCTTACGCACATGATGATATCCTGCTGGTCACAGTCAGAGCAGTGGCAGGCCGAGTACTAGGGCAAGCCAAAGCAGTCCTAGCCATAGTGCTAGGCCAACCAAGAGCTCCTCAAGCAAAAGTACTAAGGCTAAGCAGAGCAGGGGGAAGACTTGGTCAAGAAATAGCAGCCCCCAACAACCCCCCCCCCCCCCCCCCCACTGAAGGACAGCATTTCCTCCTCTCCCCATTAGCATCCACTCCAGCATAGTCATAGGCCATCACGGACCAAACACACAGCACCCCAGCCAGCCCTGTCCAATCTCTTGCCAGTGACCAATCTACCCCTTCTGAAACATCCTCAACAGCTATAGCCCAAATGTCCTTAATTCCAGGTAGTACCCAGGGGGATGATGGGCAAAACCTTTGTCTATTGTACATCAATATAATTCTACATCTATCCCCACCACAATATTATACAGTTTTTGACCTATTATCATAAGGACCATTCACTGAGCCTATAAATGTTATAAAACAAAATATTCATTGCATTCTAAAAGCAAAATTTCATATAAAATAAATGTTTACATTTCATCTCTTGCGACACGTTTTTTACTCCACTTTATGTTCGCGTTCCCATATACAATGTTTCCTTAGTCTTGTTCACCATAAAGTGGATCTAAACACATATAAACGATGATGGCAAAACTATGTTGGCCAACATCTGCAGCAGGGCACTCTGGAGGTTTACCAATGCACAATACAGCTGTATGGGCGCCATTCTAGAGCTACTACAAAATCGGTCAAGTACCACCTGTGGGAGGACATCACCAGGCAGGTTAATAGTGCGCGACCAGCGTGACAGGATGTTAATCAAGTGCAAAGAAAGTCCTTGGTGTATTTGTTTAAGGTAGCAAACTGGAGGTGGAAAACAACAAAAACTATTTGATGCAGCCAAAGAAATGGTGTGTGGGCTCTTGAACCCAGCTACACTCCTGGGCTTGCCAGGGACCATCAATTCAGACGTGTGCTGCTGCTGCTGCTGTAGTAGGTACGTAGTTCAATATTTTGGGTTGCTTAGTCTCAAAAGATGTATGACTCTTTTCAAGTGACTAGTTCATCAGGGCCTAAGTGTTCTTGCTGGAGCAGAAAAGGGTAAGATATGAAAAAGTACACATGCCAGCTCACAGCTGATTAATGAACTTTTTATGCACGAGTTTAGGACACACCTTCATGACTTGTAAAACATGGAAGCGGATGGGTCCTTCCTATTTGCCCGGTTGTGCAGCATGTGGCTGAGTGTAAGGTCGCTCAATAGGGGTTATGAGTCATGGAAGCAGGGGGTAGCCAGAATCAACTAGAAAAAATAAAAAAACATTATGAGCCACATACATCATACACACATTATCACTAGGGATGAACGAATCGAATCTGACAAATCCAAATTCGTTTAGAATTTCAGAACAAAATCCATTCACAGTGAATCCGAATATCGCCACGATTCGATCACGCAAATCGCTTTCTTAAACTCCATTTAGTGAGGTCCAGGCCATCTAAAATGGCGGAGCTACATGTTAGGACATGTCCCATGGGACAAGGAATCCTGGGAAGGCATCACATGCAGCCTATCAGCAGCCAGCCTCCCGGTGATGTCACAGCTCCATATAAGCGGTGGCCATCTTGCGGACACTTTAGCAGTGTATTGTGGTGATAACAGTACAGAGTGAGGGAGAAAAAGAGAGACGGAGAAAAAGAAAGAGACAGGGAGTGACAGTGTAAAGGAAAAGCGATTCTGCACAGGGGACAGTGTGTGTAGCAGAAGCAATTCACTTGTCAGAATTTAAACACTGAAGCAGTTTGCATTTTGTTTTATGCCCAGGTCCTGAAAGCCTAGTTACTGTTAAAGGCCACAGACCTGACCAACAATATTCCCCTCTTGTTTTTGTATCAAAACTTTGTTTTAAAGCTTGCTGTACCCCATGTAACTGGCCCTCACCAGGGCATCCTCTTTAAGCGTATATGAGTTTTTGCATTTGGTTTTATGCTCAGGTGTTGAAAGCCTAGTTATTATTAAAGGCCACACAAAGCCACACACCTGCCCAAAAATATAGAGCTCTTGCTTTAGTACCCAAACCTTGTTTTAAAGCTTGCTGTAGCGCATTTAACTGGCCTAATCAGGGCATCCCATTCAAGTGCATCTGAGAGTTTTTGTATTTTGTTTTATGCCCAGGTGTTGAAAACCTAATTAGTGTTAAAGGCCATACAAAGCCACACACCTGCCCAAAAATATAGAGCTCTTGGTTTTGTACCCAAACCTTGTTTTAAAGCTTGCTGTAGCACATTTAACTGGCCTAATCAGTGCATCCCATTCAAATGCCTCTAAGACTATTTGCATTTTGTTTTATGCCCAGGTTTCTAAAGCCTAGTTAGTGTTAAAGGCCACACAGAACTACACACCTGCTACTGTTCCAAAAATACTGTTTTAAGTGTAGTGTAGCTTACTGTTTTCTCCTCAAATAAGCACCAAGTATGTCAGGCAGAGAAGTGCCAGAATTTGCACAGAGGAGCAGCAGAGGCCTAAATTCATCAGGCAGAGGTCGCAGCAGGCTAGGCGTGAATGGCAGCAGGAGTCGCAGTGAGAGGCCTAATCTCAGCTAGCAAGTCATGTCTCGACCAGCAACGCGTCTGCCGTCATTGATTGGTCATCCACTTTATCACAAGTGACATCTGACACCCCCAGTCGGTAGGTTCCTCGGACACAACTCTCAGTTGGCATGGCCCAGGAGTAGTCCCTGTCCTCCCATTGCTTCTGTCTTATGTTTTTCCCTCCCCCAGCGCCGTATCTTATGCTTTGGGTTCAGCTCCACTATTCAGTGAGAACGGTCTCATAGAGGACAGTCAGCAGCTACTGCCCAGCCAAGAATTTCGAGGAGGCATCCGCCACTTCCTTCGCTGGGCGGCCAAGTAGTAATGAGGAGAGTAGCGTGGGAAGTGGTGTTGCGAGCGTTCCGGCTCCTGCAGCAGACACTGTTGAGGAACACGAGGAGGATATCAGTGACTTGCAGACACAACTCGATGATGAAGCCGATCTCACTTGGGAACCAGAATGGGTCTTCACCATCTTTAGAAGACGGTTGTAGGTTGCCCGTGAGTCAGCAGCTGAGACAGCAAGGTGGTAGCATGGTTGGCAGAATTGAAAAGTCTGGAGGCAAACATGCCCTGGGTAGACCACCTACTGCATGGCAGGCTACCCTCTCGTGAGGTAGTGGAACAGGGGTTCCTGAAGTCGGGGCAGTAGCAGTGAATTATGCGGACTGTTGGTGGGAAAATCAGCTACTCTGCGGTGTGGCAGTTTTTCATCAAGCATCTGCAGGAGGTTAACATGGCCACATGCAAGATGTGTAGGCAGAAGGTGAAGCAAACATATGCAGCATCACCATAAAGCGGCCTAGGAGAACCGAGGCTCCGAACTGGTGGTCCAGCCTGCTGCATCACCCAGTGGCACGCCGCTCCCAGTTTCAGACAGCCAAGGCTCCACCGCCTCAGCCAAAGGGAGCAGTGTGTCATACCAATCCTCTGTCACTCCAGATGCTCCTTCTCCTCCTACTCTGAGTCAGTCATTCCATCAGCAATCCATCAGCGAAGCCATGTCCTAGAGACAACAGTATGCGCCCACTCATCCAACGGTGCAGAAGCTAAATGTGCCCCTTCCAAGTTGCTGGTGCTGCAGCCCCTTCCTTTTCAGGTGGTGGACTCTGCACCTTTCAGAGAACTGATGGCTTTGCCGAGCCGAGGTGGAGAGTCCCAAGCCGTTATTTCTTTGCGAAGAAGGCAGTACCAGCCCTGCACAATTTTGTTGATCAGAAGGTGGGCTAGTCCTTGAGCCTGTCAGTGTGTACCAACGTGCAAGACAGTGCTGACAAGTAGAGCTGTAACTATAGTCAGGGACAATACATGTCCTTTACAGCCCACTGGGTTAATGTGGTTCCTGCACAGCCACAACAGCAACTTGGACAGGTCACAGCACTTCCGCCTCCACGCTCTCAGGCTGTTGTGCCCATGAAAGTGTGCACCTCCGCCTCCTCATCCTCCGCCGTCTCCTCAGCCTCCACTGCACCGACAAGCCTCACTGCCCCTCCAGCCTACCATGTGTGCAGGGCACGGTGGTGTCACTCTGTTCTTCACATGGTTTGCCTTGGGGAAGTCACACAGGGGAGGAACTGCTAAAATTCATTTATCAAGAAATCAAATCATGGCTTACTCCACGTAAACTGTAAATGGGAGACCATGGTGACGGACAACGTGAAGAACATCTTGTCTGCGCTGCGAGAAGGAAGCCTGAGCTATGCGCCCTGTATGGCACACATGTTCATTCTAGTTGTCAAGCGTTTCCTGAAGTCTCCCCCCCCATCTGCAAGACATCCTAACAATGGGAAGGAGACTTTGCATGCATTTCAGCCACTCCTACACCGCAAAGTACACCCTTCTTGAGCTGCAGCATCAGAACGGTATCCCCCAACATAGTCTGATTTGCAATGTTTCCACCCCTTGGAATTCCACCCTCCATGTGTTGGACCGACTATGCGAACAGAGAATAGCCATCACTGATTTCTTGATGATCCAAGTGGATAGGGGGACTCCCCTGTGTAACTTCAATGTAAACCAGTGGCAGCTCATACGTGACACCTGCCGATTGCTCAGGCCCTTTAAAGAAGCCACTTTATTAGTCAGTCGCCAGGATTACGGGATGAACAAAGTCTTCATCTGCTACAACACATGTTGAAAACCATGGCTGGTAAGGGCACTGGAGATGTGGTGCCTACATCTCATGGCCACATGAACCCTGTGGGGGCTGAATTGGAGGAGGATGAGGGGGAGGGGCACAATGAAGCACAGTTTAGGTTTGGCGAAATGGGACGTTTTTCTAGTCATCTGACAGGAGAGGAGGAACAGGGCAGCCAGAGGAGCTAGAGGGTTGTGAGGAAAGCAAGACAGAGGACCCAGACACACCGTGGCAGGCTGCAGTGGACATGAAGGCAGGTAGTCCTTCTGACTCACTTGCACAAATGGCATGATGCATGCTCACGTGCTTGCGTAGTGACCGCCAAATTGTCACAATTCGGCAGCGGGATGACTTCTGGCTCTACACCTTATTGAACTCCCGCTACCGGCACAAAATGGGGGCCTTTTTTACACCCACTGAGAGGGAGGACAAACTGCCCATCGTCCATCCTCTCGCAGGTCTGACTCGGGGGGCCCTCTGCACTCACCTTCCACTGCCATGGCTGCTGGGGAGGGGTGGGGGGTGGCAGGAGCAGTACCAGCTCCATCAGCAGCAACCTCAGTCTACAGTCGCTGATGAGTAGCTTTCTTCACCCACATAGTGAGGCAACTCATGACCAGCAGCTAGCTGCATACCTTGACATGACCATGTCAACACACCTTGAGAATCCGCTGGACTTCTAGGTAGCCAAATTTGATTTGTGGCCGCAACTAGCAGAGTTTGCCTTGGGAAAGCTGTCTTGCCCAGCCAGTAGTGTGCCATCAGAGCGGGTGTTTAGTGCGGCATGGTCCATAGTAACCCCATAGATAACTCGTCTGTCCATGAAAAATGTGGAGAGACTCAGCATTGTGAAGATGAATCAGGCATGGATCAGCCAGGATTTCCACCCACCAATGCCTGATGCATCAGAGTAGATTGATCATGGTGCCACAGTAACACTTCACAAACATTAATAGTGCAAAACAGATTTTTGGCACTATTCCCCAGTTACAAACATTCCTCCGCATCAGACCTTAAGTAAGAAATGAGATAATGTATACATAAAACTTAACTTTTTATAATATTCTCCTGCTGCCAACTCCAGGGCGTGTCTTTCAGGCAATATTTGGGCTCCTCATGCTGCTGCCAACTCCAGTGGGTCTTTCAGGCAATATATGGGCTCCTCATATTTCTGCCAACTCCAGGGTGTGTCTTTCAGGTAATATATGAGCTCCTCATGCTGCTGCCAACTCCAGTGTGTCTTTCATGCAATATATGGTCTCATGCTGCTGCCAACTCCAGGGTGTTGCTTTCAAGCAATATATGGTCTCCTGATGCTCCTGCCAACTCCAGGGTGTGTCTTTCAGGCAATATATGGTCTCCTCATGCTGCTGCCAACCTCAGGGTGTTACTTTCAGGCAATATATGGGCTCCTCATGCTGCTGCCAACGCTAGGGTGTGTCTTTCGGGCAATATATGGTCTCCTGATGCTCCTGCCAACTCCAGGGTGTGTCTTTCAGGCAATATATGGTCTCCTCATGCTGCAGCCAACTCCAGTGTGTCTTTCAGGCAATAAGGGCTTCTTATGCTGCTTCCAACTCCAGGGTGTGTCTTTTTTTTTAAACAACGTTTTTTATTGAGGAAAGGCAAACAAGTACAAAAGTCATATACAATCTGTAAGTTTTTCTGACAGCATCATTGGTAATGTAAATCACATGCATGTGGATCAAGTCATACAATGTCTCGTTTATAAACAATGTTTTGGTATTACGCTCGTTTGGGAGCCACTTCCCTCCATTCTACTTCACCTGCCTCCTTGGAGGTTCCCATTTTGAACCACGACCGCGGTTCAGTGAAGGACTGAGAATGGACTGGGAAGACACCCCAGCTTCGATCACTCCCCCATCGGAGGGTCGCCTGTTAACAATCTCGTCAAGTACCATTCCCTGTCTTTAAATGTGTCCCTGATCTTGATTCTAATCTCTGGGGTCAAAGTGTTAATGAAACTTTCCCAAGTGTTGAAAAAGATCTCAACTTTTGATTCTTTATGAGATGCCGTATCTGTCCAATCGAACCTGAAGAACAGCTGCAATTTTTCTAAGAATATTCTGAACTGGGGCGGGTCTGGAGATATCCAGGCCTGTAGTATGGTTTTCCTTGCTATTGCTGAGATGATCAGCAATAGTCTCCTGGTACCTTTCGGCACCTTCAACCCTTCTACCATATATTCCCTAAAGATTGCCCACTCCGGAGAGAAGAGGGGGCAAAAGTCACCAAGTTTTGGCTTGTGTATTAGGCAACTCTTCTCCAAAATCACTACAGGGCAATCCCACAACCCATGGTAAAGATCTGCCGATTCCACAGCACACTTCAGGCACCTGGGCGATTCTGATAGACCCATCTGGAAGGATTTAAGTGGGGAGACATAATTGTAGTGATATTGTCTCAATAAAATGTCTCTGTATGAGGACGCTGGGAGGGTCGACCAAGAGGTTATTTGACTAAAGGGCAAATTTGGAAAGTGCTGGAGCCATTTGATTATGCCTGTTTTTTGGTTCTCCAGCTCCAGCCTGTTTCTCAAAAAGTCGTAGTGAATAGATATAGCCTTCCTATCTGGTGGAGGGTTTTCCAGGAGGGCATCTAAATCATTAGACCAATCTTGCCCTGACAATCTCTTGATTGTTTTGTTAATATAAGAAGTGGCTTGTAAGGACTGTAGGGACAGAGTTTCATTATGATTCTTGTTGACTAGAGCTGAGATCGATGTATTGCCCGAGTCATGGATAAGTCCAAATTGCCCATCAATGGTAGAAGCAGAGAGGAGTGCAAGTTAAGATTTCTTTCCCTACGAATGGTATGCCCTAGTTTCCAAACAGTAAACAATGGGTTTTGGGTTACTTCGGGTGGGAGAAGCTCTCTGTGCTGGTGTAGCATGTATATCAGGTTGGTGCGGCCTAGCAATCTCTGGTCTAATTCCGTGCTTGTATGCGTTTTACGGTTGTTCAACCAGTCTCTCAAAACACACAGAAGGGCTGCTTGATTATACTTCTCAATGTCAGGGAGACTGACTCCAGCATGCCTTATGTCTTGGTGTAGTTTCATCCTACCTATTACAGCTCTCTTCTTGGCCCATACGAACTCCCTAATAAGTTTATAAATGTGTTTCCCCTCAGACATTCCCAGCATAATCAGCAGTGTCTGGATATAAAAGAAAAGCTTGGGGAACGCAATCATTTTGATAAGATGTATTCTGCCCAGGAAAGATAGGCTCAGTTTGGCCCAGCCACGGAGATCCTTTTCAAAATTCTTAATGGCTGGTTTAATGTTATAATTATAGAATTCATTTGGGTTTTTAGGGATGAGGGCTCCCAAATATTTTATGTGGTGTTTATTCCATGCAAAAGGGTATCTTCCCCCTCCACCTTAGAATTTAAGTATAGGGCCGAGGATTTATCCAAGTTAATGGTGTACCCTGATACCTGACCAACCATGTCTATCAATCGTAGAATTTTTGGCAAGGCTGATTTCAGGTTAGAAATAAACAACATGAGATCATCTGCGAAAGCTGTTAGTTTCACCATTGAAGACCCTATTTTAATACCTTCAAATCCTGGTTCAGCCTCTAAGATCCTCAGTAGGGGGTCTAGTGCCAGATTAAACAGCAGGGGTGAAAGGGGGCATCCTTGTCTAGTTCCTCGCGTTAATTGTATTATGGATGACGTTGTCCCGTTAACCAGCAGGGTGGTCTGTGGATTTCTGTATATAAGATATACAGGAAGGAAAATGGGGATTAATTGGGCCTCCCCTACCTGGTCCCGTTCAGGATCAGGATCTCTACCAACATCTAACCAGGATCAGGATCTCTACCAACATCTAACCACACCCAAAAGGATCAACAGTGCATATTATAAAAACATATTCAATTTTATTACTCAAATTTAAAATTAAAAATAATTAATACAGACACATAAACTTAGTTACATATACATATGACACCTGTCAAATACAGTGTGCGATTCAGAATTACTGCCTTCGCTGCCTCCCAGAACAGGATCGGCTCATTAATGTGTTGGACATTGTCATTCGTATAATTGGCCCATGCCCCTTTCAATGAATCTGAATTAGTTAGGTAGGTTGGGAATCGCCAGAGCCGAGTCCTGGGGAGCCGCAAGGGAGAGAGTAATCGGCGCATGATCAGATAGAGCTATAGGTTTAATGTCAGACTCTTGTATTTCTGTGAGTAGCGATTCGTAGGTCAGAATATAATCTATTCGTGATAATGATTTATGTGCGCTGGAGTAACAAGTGAATTCCCTTGCAGTCGAGTTAAGGATTCTCCAAGGGTCGACTAAAGGTAAATATTTATTAATGTGGAGGAATGGTTCTGAAAATGTGGAACCAGCCATAGCGGCAGGATTAGACCTATCCATTTTCATATCGGCTACGGCATTAAAATCCCCTGCAACTATCAGCCTCGAATCCTGATAATTCTGTAGATTCTGTACAAGGTCGATAAAGAAGGGAAGGTTCGGGGCATTAGGTGCGTACAGATTCACCACTGTGTATGTTTGCTCGGATATTTCTAATTTGAGGATAATGAATCTACTGTTTGGATCTTTGACAACTTCAAGGACTTTATAACCAAGAGATTTGTTAAGTAAAATCGCGACTCCTCTCTGCTTCTTTTTATAGGTTGTGGCTATTACCTCATTGTTCCAGTTTGCTCTTAGATTGCATTCCTCACCCTCCTTCCAGTGGGTCTCCTGTAACAAGGCAATGTCGGCCCCCAGGTGTCTTAGGTGGTGATTGAGTCCCCCTACGTTCCAGGAGAGTATCTACAAGTGGGATTTAGAGTGTTGGGTTAACTCTGCTGGTTGTGTCATCTAAAGAAATAAGACCAAATTGTTAAGCATATCCACTCCATTTGAACTTGACTTGAGTGGGGAGGTCGTCCCAGGCCCCCTCTCCAACTTATGTGAGACACAAAATATGTTATGGACCAGGGTGCCCCCCCAGTCCGATTCTTTTCTCTGCAGGTCATATACAGTGCTGTCATTTAGAAACATGCCTTTTTCCTCTTTTTTTTTAACTTTTTCATTTTTAACTTTTTTTCATTTTCAGGGGGGTTAAAAAATACAATTCTGTCATTACTCACCTGTAGAATTGATATTATGAGTATACAGTACGTCCTGCTCCAGATAAGAATCATTACACTTGGGTATTACTCCGCCAGATGGTGCTGGACTGCAGAGACTGCGAAATTGGCTCCTCCCGGCCCCTCAAATACCTGGGACCTCCCACAAATCCCCAGCATTGAAAAGCAGTTAACGAGAAACTATAAACAATGATAACAATCACCATATAGCGGATCCAAGATCCGTACTGTATACTCATAACATTACAGGTGTGTAATCACAGAATTGTATTATGCTTAGTATACAGTACGTCCTGCTCCAGATAAGAATTATTACACTTGGGACATCCAATAGCCAAATTGTCCCTAAAGTAGGGTGGGATCCCCAAAGGTAACAACAGACAGGTCAGACCACTGCCGCCTGCAGAACCTTGCGGCCAAAAGCAGCATCAGAAGACCAAGTAGCGGCCTTGCAAACTTGTTCAACAGAAGCCTGGTGCTGAAAAGCCCAAGAGGCACCAATAGTACGAGTAGAATGAGCAGTAAGGCGGAAGTGAGGACAAGACCAAGTTCAAATCCCAAACAGGCAACATAGGCTTACGTGGGGGACGCACATAATTAACCCCCTGGAAAAAGGTCCTGATCAGAGAATGCTGGGCAAAGGACCTCTGGGATAAAACAGCCAGGGCAGAGACATGCCCCTGCAGAGTACTGAGTTGGAGCCCCAGCTACAACCCATGCTGCAGGAACTCCAGGATCCTGGGAATAGAGAACACACGACAGGGAAGAGACCTAGACTCACATCAGTCAATGTAGGCACGCCAAACCCTATAGTAAATGAAAGAAGAAGACTTCTTTCTAGCCTTTATCATGGTATCAACCACAGAGGCAGACAGCCCCTTCTCCATCAATATGGAGGTTTCAGAAGCCAGGCCATCAAAGCCAGAGTTTGTAAATTGGGATGGCGTAGATGACCCTGAGTAAGCAATTCTGGCACCCTGGGCAGAACGTACTGATCTACTGCCAGCTGCACCACCTCTGCGAACCACACTTTTCTTAGCCACCTGGGGGCCACCAGGATTGCTGGCACCCCCTCCTGAGCTATTTTGCGCAGAACTCTGCCCAACAGAGGGAATGGAGAAAAGACATACAGGAGCTCAAAGTCCCGCCATGACATTGCTAGCGCATCCGTGGCCAAGGCCAGAGGATCCTGGGACAAGAAGACAAAGGCCGGGAGCTTGTGGTTGTGAAGGGACGCAAACAGATCCACATCTGGTTGACCCCAACGGTGACACAGAGACTGAAACACCCTGCCGCAAAGGTGCCATTCTCCCAGGCGAGAAGTCCCCCTGCTCAGAGAGTCTGTCTGCAGATTCTCCACCCCCGGAATGTACACAGCTGACAGGCAGGGAACATTGTCCTCCGCCCAGGCCAGAATCAGAGACACTTCCTTGAGGGCCCCTTGCTCCTGGTCCCTCCCTGATGATTGATGTAGGCAACCGCCGTCTGGTTGTCCGAGAGGAACTGAACAGGCCGGCCCCGAAGGGGTAGGGTCAAGTGAACCAGAACCAACCTCAGCTCCAGAATGTTGATAGGTGTGTGGGCCTCCCGAGGGCCCCACCGCCCTTGGAACTGGAGGGACTTCCAGAAGCCCCCCCAACCCATCAGACTGGCATCCGTGGTGACCGTCTCCCAGCAGGGGGCCAGAAAGGATCTGCCC